>OX493336.1:15666008-16866008 GCA_950371115.1 Anania fuscalis | reverse complement strand
CCATATAAAACTTGAAAATGAGGTCAAGGAAGGAATTATCCAAACGAATCTATATAAACCACTTTGCACTCCCGGAGCAACTTTAGCTTAAAATCCTCTGGAGCCGGCTAAAATCTTTATTATTATCCTCGTTATTATTGTTTTTCCCTAACGACAAGTCCTCTCCATTACGTTTTATATTACAGTGGATTTTCAATGGTAATCGACAGTTTTTTCAATCAAGAAATAAGAAAAGGGCGTTTATTTGAACGTTCCAAAGCTTGCCTTCAGTGTTTTTGGCGTGGCTACCTTAGTACCTTCAGTTAATAATATTGGACAACATCACATACATTGCTTCGATCCTAAGGTAAGTAGCTTAAGCACTTGTGTTATAGAAATCAGAAACAACGACGGTACCACAACACCCAGACCCGAGACAATATAGAAAAGTTCGTTTTCTACATTGACCTGACCGGGGATATATGGTGGTCGTCAGTTCCGCGTTGCATTGTAGGAACATCCAGAATCAAATTTCCTACTGGTTTCATTATTTCAACAACTACCCCAAATATCTAGCCCTAAATTTAGGCAAAGCTAGTATATGGCAACTAGATAGCGGATAGATCTGATGACCCATTGCGCGCGGCGTTTCGCTTGCCGATTCAGTCAGTTAGCGGCTGATTCGCAGCGAACGATGTTTATGAACGAACCAGCCGTTTACCGTATCGTCATCGCATCGCCATCTCTGAGGTCCCGGGTTCGACTCCCAGTCATCATAGTAGAAAAATGATTTTTTCTTCATTGTTTCAGGTCTGGGTGTTGTACCGTCGTTGTTTTTATAATACAAGTGCTTAAGCTGCTTTACCTAGAATCAGAACAATGTATGTGCTGTCCAACATATATAGGTAATGGGCGGCAGCTTTAGTCCCGCTTTTAGTATGTTAAACCCTCGACAGAAATGAATTACACGGCCGAGCGCGAGTCGACATCAAAATAAAATTATTCCACGATGACTTATTGATGGCGAGTTAAACGAGCTACATGATAAGTTGAGGCGAGGTTGTCGCAATTTCGCGAGGGTAGCTGGAAATGTTAAATATTACGTCGCGATTCAATTTGTGGGAGCGCAGTAGCAACGTATTTACGGAGCGATCTCCGAGGGTTGCCTCCCTCGGTTGTAATGTAAATATATGTAGTATACCTTGCCATCTTCGAAGCGTATCGATAGCGAACATAAATTTACAGTTGAGCCCAGTGATTTGCCACGCAAATGGCATTGTCTATGCACTCTTATGCTCCTCTCGTATGCAAGTGTCACAATATGTTAGATGAGCTATGCTTTCTTCCTATCCATAGTCCATCCATAGTCAAACTACTCTGTCGCTCAAAATTTTAATAGTATTGTACTACTACTCGTAGGCAAAAATGGTGACTAAACGCAATTATTAATAGTATTGTACTACAACTCGTAAGCAAAAATGGTGACTAAACGCAATTATTAATAGTATTGTACTACAACTCGTAAGCAAAAATGGTGACTAAACGCAATTATATGGCGTGCCTTCATTGTAAATATTTTGTAAGTGATCATCTTATATACTCCTTACTGCAGAGCACAGGTTTCACCGCAATTATGAGCTGGTTTGGGCCATGCTCTACCAATGTAAGAGTCTAAAAGTCAAGTTACAAACCCTATTGTGAAGTGAAATTAGTGGTTTGGAGACTTTGAAGGAGTGTGCTATTCATTTGTGCAGTTTGTGACAGTATGTGAGCGCAGGGGTGTGTGCTATGCATGTAGGCAATTAGAAAGTGCCTACCTGGTAAATGAAATGACATAGGCCGTAGGTACTTAAAGTTTTTTATGTGTCATAGATATAAAAACTTTTTAACAAAAAAAAAAAATACCGCCGAAAAATGGAAAAGCAAAAAATAATACACTTTTTCAATAGTTTCTTAACGAATGTAGGTATACAATAAATCACACCTATTTTTTTAAATGTATATGGCCTATGTCCAGCAGTGGACGTCATTCGGCTGATAGATGATATGGTACCAATATCGCGGTATCTAATAGAAAAAGAATTATCAAAATCGGACTGCTCTGTAAAAAGTTATGCGTGGTCAAACATTACAATCAGTGAGTGAACAATCAATCAGTCCCTGTTTTTCTACTCTTAGGGTTGGAATTTTTATAGCAAATTTATATGGGACCAACTTCGGGCTATACTCTTTCGAATAAAATAATAATAATCAAAATCGGACTACTCTGTAAAAAGTTATGCGTGATCATACAAAAAAAATACAAATATACGCCTCGACTTGAGAACCTCTTCCGTTTTTTCGTCGGTTTGAAAATTGGTTTTCATTAATAAATATATCACGCAGTAATAAAATACATCTATTTCCTTACTCCAAATAAAACCAATATCCGCTACTGGCAAGAACTTACTGCCCCTTCTTATCTTGTTCCTCACCTCCTCTGGGCTTGCATGTTTGGTTAAACCTTTGTCGGTCGAAGACGTACCGATGTTTGCCGTGCTGTATCTCCCGAACTGCGTGATATTAACGGATTTATTGACGGTTAAAGGAAAACATGGGCATATTTGACGACCTAACTGCCGCGATCGCGCAGTAAACCTTGAGCACAAGGGTTTGAATCCCGGGCGGTTCGATTTAGGAAGCGAATTTATCAAAATTGGCTTCCGTTTTATGTGTCGAGTTACGGTATCTACACACATATCCGGGCCGGCATTGTCGGTTCGGCAGTATATGTCGAACAACTAAGCCGACCCGAAGTATCTACTGTAGTAGGACACCAGTTCCCTCATCCATCTACACATTCGGTTTTGCCGCCCTGTTTTGCCGATTAATGCCGACCCGGGTGCCTAGTAAGAGTTTCACAAAGCAATCAAGTCACTTTAATCGATCGAAAAGTAATACTAATTAACATTGACTTTCGAAAAAAGTAAGCGACGCGACCATTTCGTTGCTCAAGCACTAGGCCCTCCGAATTTGTGTGTAGAACTAGCCCCCTATCAGCGGATGAAAGGGGCAATGAAATCTAGGCTCAATTAGAACTTTTTGCCGATATTATACAATTTGCTAGTTAGTTCAATTTCATCACCAGCCTATATCAGTCCACTGCTGGACACAGGCCTCTCCAAAAGGAGGATTTTGCCATAATCGCCACGCTTAGCAGGCGGGTTGGCGATCGCAGTTTGGCCAATGGTGGAGAGGAGACGCTGCTGCCCGTCTTCTTGTGGCGGTTCTCCTGTAGTCGCCTCTTACGGCACCCATAGGAAGAGAAGGGGTGGTGCTATTCTTTTAACGTGCCGGCACCACACGACACACACGATATTTCAATTCAGTAATTTACAAATCCACAATACCCTAATGAATCGTTGGAATCTTCGTAGCGAAAGTATCGGCTGAAGTTCAAAAATTCTGGAAGCCATTAATAAAATCATGAATACGCAATCAAGTGGGAGTTTACACAAAGTTGACACTCGACAAACTTCGACCGAACAATTTTGCCGTAAAGATTCTTAAATATACAATTTTCCAAGTTTGTCCGATGAAGAATTCTGATCAAAAACGCTATACAGGGGGAGTTTTGAACTAAACTATAAGACAAAAGAAAATACTTGGTTAAGAATCATAAGCTAACATTTTGTAAAAAAATCGAATAATAATTTATAAACGTTAAATAGCGCCAGTTTTGTGTGTTACATTGCATTACAGATTGAGTTTTAGACTTCAATTTCTAGTAATTTATTAATTTTTATTTGTTGGAAAAGATTTACGACAAACACATTATTAGTGTTGGCTAAGAAATGCTATTTTTGTCAGAATAAATATCTGTGTCTGTCTTTGCGAAGTGAAAGACAGGTAAACTTAAAATAAAGTTCAGTTGGTAATAAGATGCACAGTGCACATAAAAAGAACCTCTTGTCTCTCATCAAACAATTTTGTAATTCAGTAAAAGGATACTACCACAAAACTACGAATTACTGCAACCAATTTGGAACTAATAAACTAATAGTAGTCAATATCAATAATTGTCAAAAATTGGGGCTTTGTGTTTTTTTTGTTGTGTTGATGTGTATATCAAACATAAGGTTACATACCCATTCACAATTTGCACATTAGATTTAAAATAAACAAACTTCTTTCGAATAATCTTCTATTACTTTTACAGTTACCTACATGTACATGCTTTCATAAACACCCTGTATTCAAACGCACACGCAACAAAGGCCCTTTTTAACCGACTTCAAAAAAAGGAGGAGGTTCTCAATTCGTCTGAATGTTGTTGTTTTTTTTTTTTTTTTTTGTATGTATGTTACGCGATTACGCCGTCAATTATGGACCGATTTCAAAATTTATTTTTTAGTTTGATAGGGTATACTCCAAAGGTGGTCCCATTTCCACGAAGTCAGATTCTGATGATGGGATCCCTGGGAAATCGAGGGCAACCCTCAATTTTTATAGGCACCCATAATGTTTTGCATATATTTTCTGACTCGATGCTGATTTTTGGGTCTGGTAATCATCATGTCATGTTGCTGACCTGATGATGGAAGCCACAGAACTCCTTAACGGATAGGAGTTAGAAGATAATACTGCAATTTGTCGACAGAACGTATTTCGCAGTGTGTTGAGCAGACGTGGAGCTTATGAGGTACCAGACCGCCAATTTTTATTTACTGGGGGCGTACCCGCACACCCAGTAACGAAAAAAAATTTGAAAGTTCCTTTCTTAATTTAACCTGTTATTTAACGCGAGACCTTATCCTTTGGTTACGACACCAAAATAGCCGCCGTTCTGGTTGGAGTGTAGGTAAACCCTTATCTTAAGACTTACAAATTTTCGTCGAAAAATTGACCCTATATAACACCTTATTTTTATCATACCATTGGATGGGGGGTCCATAGAGGACCAATATTAGTTAAGGTTACTTTGCTGTAAAGTAATTTTTGGCGAAGTTAGGAGGGAAAAAATAGAGGACTTAACACTTAAAATTGTAAAATAAAAAAAGTTTAATAAAAAACTAAAAACCGACTTCAAAATGAAACTAAAAAGCGAAAAATAATATTGACTAAAACATACCTAATCAGTTCTTTTTGGAGTCGGTGCGAATGAACACATTTTAACTCTCGATGGCTGGCACCGACTCCAAAAAGAACTGATTAGGTATGTTTTAGTCAATATTATTTTTCGCTTTTTAGTTTCATTTTGAAGTCGGTTTTTAGTTTTTTATTAAACTTTTTTTATTGTATTTTATAATTTATCACAAAGAAACTTTATTACTTAGTAGCCTATTGTCTTTTCAATCTCATGAATGTAATGAAGAAAAGATATTACTAATTTCTACAAGAAAAAGCATAAATCGTTAAAATTGTTAAAAGATAAATAGACGGACAGACAGATTCTATATTCGTTTAGATTTATGAAACCACAAAAAAAACAACTAAACTACTGCTAATTTTCGCGGTTTTTCATGTTTTATTCTCTTAAATTGGTTGGATGCTTTCTGTATGAACATAAAACCAATGACGTTTCGGAAATTTTCCCATTGCAATCTTTTACCAACCTTTATAACCGCCAAGCCTTTGAAAATCGATTAGCCGCTCGCCCCAGCCACGACGAAGTTTCTCGCACCTATAGTCTCGACTAATTTCAGTTTACAACCGCGCAAAGCCTAGCCTGAAACTTCACAATTAACTTCGAGCTCGTCAAAAATTACTTTTTTAATAAAGCAAGTTTATTTTTAGAGATTCGCGCTAAGTGGTGGCGGCGGTAGATGTTGATGCGGCTTAGTTTACGTCGTTGCGGCTCGTCTTGCAAAAAGTTATTAGCGTTAGGCCCAAAACCGAGTTTGTTCAACTCCTTAACGGATATGGGCTCGAGGCTCCGCCGGATCTGCGGATAATTACGCGCTTCTTATTAAGCCGTCCGAAAATACTTCCCGCGATGGGTAATTTTGTCCCTCACTCGCGGAATGAGGGTTACGCTCTTCACTTTTTTTTGGGAACGGAACGGTGATTGTGGCTTAATGTAACGTGCTAATCAATTTATTAACTCGACTGAGTATTTACGCAGCGAGCCTAGACACGAGAGATCCATTACGACCTTTTTTACTGCTCATGTTTACCACGAAAGTGTAAGTGCTCCGAGAAATGCCTCAATGCTACAACCGTAAAATATTATACGAAGAGAAAGAGAAACGAACTTAGAAAAAGCTGTTTTATATTGTGTGCTCAAGACGAAGAAATGTCTGCTTCCGTTTATTTACATTTCTTTATTCAAATTAAGAGTTTTCATCATACTTACTTATAAAATGGCGTAACATTCTAAGAGGTCGGAAGTACAGAAATGAACGACAAAGTAAAATTGCGCCCTAGAGGCTTCCGTTCCGTTTGCGGAGCAAATATAATGTGGCTTGTGATGAGGACAGTTCTCTTTTAAAATGTATGCGTATCTTACACTACGTAATTTCTCGCGATATTAACTTGCTAAGGGAAATGTGGGTCGGGAAAAGAATTTTCTTGTTTATCACCACCGCGGCAAGCCCCGCGGTACATATATCCCAATATTTCATGCTTCAATATAAAACCGTGGCCGGGGGCGCGCGGCGCCGTATAAATCTCAATTTGCATAATATATTTTCGACAGTTTAAAGGTGTTGGCTGGGGTACGCGGAAAACCGCCTACACAGCATCCGCCTCATTTGTCATTCACCTGGGTACACATTTAATTTTCGGCGCCTCGCTCGAGGCCGGCCGCTCAGTCCCCGCGCCGCGTACGCACGGTTAACGCCCGTAGCACACCTGAAACACGAGTGGCGAAACCGATGGATGTATTCCGCTGCGATCTAGTGTATGAGTGACAAGCGTTCCGCGGTGCTGAACGTCATGCAAGTTAGTCAGTTTAGTTGAGACAATCGGGGTGAAATGACGTCATTTTAGTCTGGATGACTAAGCAAGTACAGAATAGGGCTATTTCTGACCTCTTGTATCAATTTTTCAGTGAATTTGATGTCCAATTTGTAAAAACGCACTTTCGCTTCTTAAAAATTGTCAACATCGACAAACACATGCGGAAACAATGCGGCGGTCGCAACAGAAAGGCGTAGGTGTGACAGGTGTCGGAGCAGATCGACGAAACCGCGAGGGGAAAGAGACAGCATTATAGTCAAATCAATGCGCTAGAACAGGCAATGTCGCTAGTGTTCCGCTTCTCATACTTGCGTACAGGACATGGCGAAATCATTGCGCTTCCGCTGTTATGGTTTCGCAGCGGATTGTGGTACGGGCGTTAGGGCTCAAACACAAAACTGCAATGCGACGTTGCATCGCAAAAATCTACGCACGAATGCATTTAAAATCTATGCAGTTTTCTGTGCTGCGAATTCGCATCGCACCGATTCGCAGTTTTGTGTTTGGGCCCTAAGGCCAGAAGATTGAGCGCGATCTTATCTAAGGCGTTTCTTTAGGAAGTCGACTCCGACTGTTGTTCAGTCAAAACATACATAAATCTCCGAAAAGTTTTCGCCGTTTTTATGTCGGAATGGATTGCTCTAGAAAATTCTTTTAAGTGGGGGTTTTGCTGTTGTTTTTCGGTTTTAATGCCGACTGCGGGTCGCTTTTTAATTTCCACTGGCACCTATGTATAAACGTGAATAAGAAAGTTTTTCGATTGTTTTAAAGTAGCAATGGGATCAAAACAGAAAGATAAAACTGTGCTGTATCTTCACAAACTTTTCATGTTCGAAATAGATTTTATCTTTTGGAGACCTCCTTAGCCGAGAGGCGAGCATGTCGGACTTTTTGTCGCCATTTCTAGGTCCCGGGTTCGATTCCCAGTCAGGGCAATGTAGACAACGAACTTTTCTATATGGTATCTGGTCTGGGTGTTGTGGTACTGTCGTTTTTTCCTGATTTCTACAACCCAATAGATAGATTAAGCTACTTAGGATCGATGGTACCTTCTGAGGTAGGCAACGGTCTAGGTAGGTAGGAATATTATATTATTAAAATTTTACTTTGAATTCTGTCCCAGAAAAAAAGTTGTACCTATTTGATGACTACACTCAGAAGAGGTTTTAGTGTATTTGCATTAACAATTTGAAGACAATTTAATTTGGACGGCATACCCCAGTGGGCGGGTCGCACTCGCAGTTATCCAGTTTTTTTAAGCCTTTATTTTAAAACCATTTACTCAAAGCTCATCTAAAGAGGTTTGATCCTCTCCCTCTTGAACGCGTTTACCAAACCAACTTACATTGTCGTATGGACGTTTTGTTAGAGCCGGTCGAATCATTATTCTAATCACAGTATCGTATCTTCATAACAAGTGGATAACATCAAGTGCATCTGATATTCGTTTTAAGCATATATATTCTAATTAGGTTGTTTTGGGTGTAGGCTTTAATACGTTATTGGTATTTTGTGATTGCATATATTGATTTAAATGAAGTTTGTTGTACATTACAAAAACAAAAAAATATATGTTATAAAAATAGAAATTGAAACGTAACTGTTCCCTTGTGATTGAAATTTAACAAGAGCTCTCTATTACACTACTTAAATGTCTAGAAAATATATTTCCTCTAATAAAGCTGACTGTAAGTGAGAGTTTTTTTTTTGTGGTGATCTCATCTTAACCAATATTCTAGCCCCTGTTGGTGGTAACGCAAAGCATTATTTTTGAGACATGTATAAAAGGGCCTTTTCAGTAAATAAATAAGTTTTGATTATTATCTCATGCATAATTGATGCCAAGTGTTAGGCTATTTATTTAAGGTGGTTAACAATCATTAACAGGTGAGTACTAACCCAAAAATATTAAAAACTACCTATTTAAAAATAAACGCTTGTCCATGAGGCAAGGAGCCGAGAATGCTAGCAGCGTTTCCTCGCTGAATGGCTAAACTAAGCCTTTGAGCGAGGAACGAGCCAGCGTTTTTATTTATGCTTCATTATTTATTTCAATTACTTTTATAGTTTTTTTTTTATTTTACAACATCATACAACTTTATAGTTAATAATTAACATTTTTTCAATCCCGTCTGTCCCTCCTCCCGACGGATTCAGCCTGCCTTGTTATAAAAAGCTTATCATGATCCAATGGGTATAGTTCCCAACAAAATTGGATCTATAAAAAGTGGGCTGTTTCTTGCTTCTCGTAAAAAGGTCGTTCGCCTATACCTATTGTCGTTGAATTTTCAATGAGTCGAAGGCGTGTGTTTGAGGGGATTGATAAATAAAGTGATTGCTTTTCAGTAAAACTATTATACGAAACACATATTGTAGAGTACTCAGTATAAAAAAGGAATTTTGAAGTGCGCGTGTTGGCTTGTACAATCCTTTTTGGGTTCCGTACCCATATGATAAAGCAGGTAGGGTACTAAGACTCCGCTATTTGTCTGTCCGTCTGTCACCAGGCTGTATCTCATGAACCGTGATTGTTAGACAATTGAAATTTTCACAGATGATGTATTTTTGTTGCCGGCGCTGTAACAACAAATTTATACTAAAAAACAAACGTGATTACTTTGCTCTTTTTTATTGATAATGGTGGATAATACATAGTTCAGTCAAAACCTAGTGAGACTCTACCACGCGGGTCCAGTGCGGATTGGTTGAGAAGGTGTCTAAATCTTACTGTCAGATTTAATCAGCCGCCTTAAGGCATCCAGGCTAGGCTATACGCTTCATCATGACTAACGTGCCTTCCGAAGTAGGGATATGATTGTGATTAATGTCTTTAAATATGGTTTAAATGGTCACCCATCCACTCACAACTGAAACATAGGTTGCTAAGATTGGTATTCACTACCAAAACGCTATCCCCACTGAGCTAGTAGAACCTCTTTATTAACCCAATTGAATTTAAAACGACTTTCTTTCTAAGTTCATAATTCGTAACAACATTTTCAAGCCACATAACTAACCCCATAATGTGAATTTATTTGAACGGTTTAGAATCTAACGAATGAATCTTCCATTCCTGTTACACCGCGAACAATTGAGATCTTGGCATTATGTCAGATTGTATTTCGAACAACTTGGCCGGATTTTATACAAGTGTTTTCGGGGCGGAGGTTACCGTGAGCTATTGGGCAGATTGTGTGTTGCCAGATTTAAGAATTTTAAAACTACTAAATTTGGCTGAAAATTTAGGGTGTTTTTGAAATAAGTATTGAGATTTTAATATTGTTTACTACTCATGAATATGAACAATTTTTACGGTGTGAAGTGAAGTCAAGAAAAAGTAACAGCTGTTATTTTCTCTTTGATCGAGTAGCACTAAAGCTTTTAGTATGGAACAACTGACAATTTACACACAATTTACGATGTATTATACAGAAAAATGAGGTTACCGTGAAACTTATTCGGTCATCTTTAACTTTCTTGCTATAATCTTGGTAAGTTTCGGAAGAAAGTCATCTGCGTACACAGTATACATACTAAATAATAAGCAAGACAAAAATGTTTTTTTTTTTCTATTAGACCAACGAAAATTTATTATGCAATGCGAAAGTTTAAAAGTTATTAATAAACAATGAACCAACCTCCGAAATCCGAAAAACATACCTCGTGGCCCATAATTACTACTAGATAGTTATACATTTTATATAGAAAGGTGTTTTTATATTGTCTCGATGTCATCTCCTTCAAGGAATTTGTCGAATCACCAGTCACCCTGTATATTAAAAGTTTTGGAAACATAACTGGTAATTCCAGCGTGGGTTACAACTAATTTTTACAGTTATTATAACGGGCACCTTGGATTTGGCAATGCCCCCGCACTCATTGCCAAATCCCCACCGTTTAGTGGGATTTAAGATATAATGTTTTACAAACCTAACTTTATGGAGGTTAAAGTCCATTAAGTTTTCACTTCACGCTCCGTGGACTTAATTATTTAGATATGTACTAAAGTACTTTACAAAGGAATTCTTACATGTAAAAGAAGTAATAAATATTACAATTATAGTTATGAAGGTAGTCAAAAAATAAAAATAAACTATCGTATCAGACCTGGTAAAGGCCACCGCTAGCAGTAGTCCTTACCACTATCAGTTTTTTTTTTATAAATTTTAACAAACTTTGGGATTTAACGTTTATGGGCAATGGTATCAGATAGACTACAATTGTTTTTTGTGACTGTATGGCATACTATTTACATATAATCGGTAGAAAACTCTAGCACACGTGTTCTAATTAGTTCATGTCTCTGTTCCAATAGTTTTTTCATAATTGAAGACTAGGTTAAAAATACTAAACTTTAAAATTTTTACAAAATTGCCAAATGATACGGGTTGCCCGCAGAATGCTTTATCTTTGGACTTTAGTTTGAAAATTTTTTTGGCTACACTCTGTATTTAACTCAATATCGTAAAACCTCTAATAGAGGCCATAAAATAACATCAAACTTACTATCCGGCAACAAAAAGTAGATTTATTTCCTAGCCTCTGCATTATCATAATTCAAGAAAGTGATTTCGGATGAACCCCGCAGTTTATTCTAGACATATTGTAATTTGAATTATGTAAAACCTTACGGAGCTTGTCGTAATTTGCTAATGGACATCCGAGACCGAGCATATGTTAGGGAATTTGCAATTCAGACCTTCGTTCTTATTTCTGGAGTAAGTCGAGGAACTAAACTGGTAAGAGCCTGATCAATTGACCGTTAGACCATTCCTTTTTTAAGTCATTTTATGAGATAATAGCCAAGGGTACCGAAGTCCTGACAAGGAACCATTATTGTTTCGTCATGTCCGTCTATCTGTCTGTCATCTGTCTATACGTCTGAGGTTTTGCTTGGAGACTGTTGACTCTAGAGAGATGTAACTTTGTGGAGATATGTATATTAATCACGCCGACAAAGTGGTACAATTTTGAAAACATTCTGTTTTATGGTATACCCCTACGTGTGGGGTATTGTTAAATAGGTCCATTAAAATGACGTAGGGGTTGCTAAGACTATTTTTCGATTTAGGGATCTGTTTGCGATATATTAAACTTTAAAGTGTCAATTTTTGCTCGAGTAGGGCGTCCCCCCTCTGAAAGCTAAACTATGAGCTTGAAAAATCTGTAAAAAATCATGATAATAGTGCTTTCCATGAACTTTCAAGGAAAATCATAACGGTTAAGGTAGATCAGTTAGTTTAAGAGTAATAGTCGTCAACAAAGTCGTTCAAAAATTCCTTAGAACAAAACATTAAAAGTGACTTGAATAAAGTAAAAGTGCTGAAATATATTGTGGTAACGACGGGCAACAACGGAACCCTATACTGCGCGTGGCACGACACGCATTAGGCCGTTTTTTTTAAATGGCAATGTCATTTATATCTGAAATAAGTAATAACTAAATAGTTCCTTCATAAAACAATTTATAGTGTTTTGATTTACAAATTAGGCTCGAGGCTGGTCTCAGCTTTTTGCTCTATTTTCTATAGTAAAATAGAAAAGCTATAGGCTTATGTATTTTACTATAGAAAAGGTATTATACGTACCACAGCAGGGCACAGCCCTTATCTCAACTATGAGGTGACTTTATTTTACACGTTTAACAACTGGACGTTGGCCGTGAGTTGACAGAACTGTGCGGTCCACCTAATATTATGTGACCCAAATAAGGCTATTGCAGAATTAATTTTAGCTACGCTATCTTTAAAGTAAACTTCCTAGATCACCGGTATCGTATTTTGATTGATATCGTTTGTAAGTGCTCACTGCAGACAAACTGTCGCCGTGTCGTTACGTTTAGTCACACTAGCTAGCGTCGAAACAACAGTCTCTTGGATTATTTGTACAAATATTGAACGTTCGAGGATCCATTCTGTTTGCTTCAGCTCTCTACGACGCCTGTAAGCTGGCAAACAGCGAGTAAAGCCGCGCTCTTACGCTTGTATCGTGTATGAACTTTATCGATACATATCGGCTGATAGCAGTCACTGAATAATAAATAATAAAACAGAAGTTTTGATTCATACAATGTAACAACGTTCTCGAGCAATGGACGCATAGAAATCGCTTACGAACACAAAATCTCAGGACGCTCAGGAAGCTTATGAGGAAAATGTATCGTTCGTTCGGACCTATAAATAAACCTAAAAAATTAAAATAACCGATCACTTGTAACAAACCTTTGCCAATTTATGAACAATTATAAACGGTCGGTTTTTTTACACGGCTAGTTTAAGTTGTTTATATTTTGTCAAAGGATTGATACAAGGACATGGTAACTTTAATTTGTTAAGTTTATACCTCAGAGCGAACGAATCGTTTTCGTAGTAGACCTCCTGACCCGGCTTGTCCTACCGATCTCTAAGAGGGTTCTCAGATTTCGTAAAGCGTACCCTTTGATAAACGGTTATTCATTCTGTGGTAGAGTGAATTACGTCGAAACAAACGCTGTTTTTTTTTAATTATAATAAAAAAACAAACGAACGACGAAACAGAAATTAAAAAAAATATATGTTTACGTTTAATTTTGGACAGGGTAATAAGAGTACAAATTGATTAACCAATCACAAAAATCACGTGTCTAGCCGTGGGCTGTTTTCAAAAAAAGAATATGTATTATAGATTGATTTTTTGCATTTATCATGTAAAAACACAGTCACGGATGGAAATATTTGGTTATCGAACCTTTAAAGTAGAGTATCGATACTATTTTTGAACATCACTAGGCGTTGTATACGATGCCGTTTACCATCACACACCCCCGTGAATTCATTTCCTCTTACAAATGTATCTACTTCGAACTTTTATCGAGTTTGTTTTTTTATAATGTTATATTTCGTTTCAGGTAAGTCTCGAGCCTCGGCGAGTGCCGTCTGAAAGTTTTCAAACAATTAAAGGGAAAAAGTCGTGAGTATATCTTAAGAGTTCTGCAGATAAGTGGCGCGCTGTGCACGGAAAAGCATAGACATAAAAGCATATTGTACCTTTTTTCATAGTTGCCCCTTGTAAGTAAGGGGTGTTTTTATAAAAAACCTGCTCATATAAAACAACTTTTACAATAAGAACGACATCAATTTAAAAAAAAAACTAGTTTCCTAAATAAGCTACTGTGTGGGTTATTTAGGAAACTAGTTTAGAAGTGAAAGCGAATCTTTTTTTGCGATTTCGATGTTAGTAACAGATAAACCTCCTCAGAGGTCAATTAAAAATAAAGTTAAAAAAATGACTTCAAAAATAATCTCAAACCGAAAAACAATGTTTTCTTAAACATATCTAATCATTTATTTTTTGGAGTCTGTGCATACTCTGATTAATTTGTGTGATAGTGACATCTCACTTAAAGTGTGGGTGAAATTTTTTGTTCTTTTAATAATGTTCCTTAATCGTATCGACATTATAGGTTTTTCTTTAGTTAAAGAATAATTAAAGTTAAGTGACACCTCCGAGTGCGGCGGTAAGTAGTCTAACAATCGTGGTTATTCTTCTGTGCCTATTCCGTTCGCTCGCGGCGTCGATTCCAGATATCGGCAAGTTTCCGTGTCCCCGGCGAGCTCTCCGCAATAAACTCGGCTCCTCAACGACCGAATATCAACTTTGTTGACGTACTGGTTTTCTTTCAATTGCGCTTCTCGACTCGATAGCTGTTAAATTATCAAGCTTAGTTTTCAACGTGGAAACAGATTGATAAAGTAAATTGAAGTTATTAAAATACAATTATCTTTTTTACACTTTTTATTCGAATAGCAAAAGTGACAGGGCAGACCATATCTCTCGCAAAACTGACACCCATAGGGAAGAATGGTATTTGGGATGCGACCACGAAATTGCAGACGCAGAGCAGGGTGCTCACCTAGCCGTGTTGTAGTACTAGTACCGTACTAGTTAACTGCGGACAAAGGGCTTTGCCGAGGTGATAACCCGCAGTTCTAACTCACCTAATGGCACCGGAGGACACCGTCAGGTTTTTAGTGGGTAGACGGGCCTCACCCTGAGGTTCGGAGTCCCATATAACCTCCAGCTACCCCCGAGGCTAGGTATGCGTAATGGCATTTCCCTGACGTAAAAAAAAAGTGTCCGTATCTGATACTGTATTTAGAGACGCCCCCGCACTAGCGTCTTTCGAGCGTCGACGTCGTGGCAGCGCCCAATCAGTGTTGACGGAACGCTTGCGCAGCGGCATTTACTTAATGCTGATTGGACACAGCCACGACGTCGCCGCTCAAAAGACGCTAGTGTAGGGGAGGCCTAACGATATCCCGTTCTTGGCTGTCACTTTGTTTGACCCCTTGATTTCCATCGTACACTAAAAAATTTTGGGGTAGCCTAAACACCTTCCAAGAATCAAACAAAGTAAACCAATAGCTCAGGATACTGATACCATCACTAAAACAATAGTTACTTTTGAATAATGAATAATATTTGATTTCATCGTGGTAATTTTTATTAAAATGTAAACATGTATGCATAGGCTATAGGTACACACATAGGAGGTCGTTCAAGGACCTCTTGTGAGGTCAATACTTCATGACGTAACATGCAATCCGGTTTTGAAATGGCGTTTACATTCTCCGCTAAAAATCACATCTATCTTTTAGTAGACTCTTAAGCTGTAAAATGAATGATCTTTAGTTTTAATGGACGATTAACCGCGAAATAGGTAGTTATAATGATTAAGCCTTGACCTTTGTGGAGAGTTTACTTGATAACATAGCACATTGAAGACGTGATCATCTTGTTTATGCCATAGTCATATTTTACCTACTTAATGACCTACCTATGTAATACGCATTTAATTATATTGTTATTAAAGAAAGAACATATTTGATTTGGTAACAAATATTACAACATTTACAACACAGCCAACAATTTTTATACTGCCGTGATTTATGTAAAAGCTATGTAAAGAATGTGGCATGGCAAATGAGAAATGTAAATGGCAAATGAGAAATGTAAAAGTGGCAAATAATTTTCGATTGAATAAAATAGCAACTATTTTATTCAATCGAAAGTATATGGGATCTTTTTTTGGTGTCGACGGCGATTCTGTCGAATTGTTGATGAAAATTATTTGCCACTTTTACATTTCTCATTTGCCATTTACAATTCTCATTTGCCATTTATAAGGTGGACAGACGACCTGGTAAAGGTTGCAGGAGGCCGTTGGATGCAGGCCGCGCAAGCGGCCAATATGGAAGTCACTTGGGGAGGCCTATGTTCAGCAGTGGACGTCCTGTGGCTGAAAGAAATGACGATGATGATGATGTTTTACCTTTTCTCTAGCAATGAAAAATCATACCGAGTAAAGGTCCAAGACATGATGATTCAGAATTAGACTCCGATCGTTCCATCTAAAATTTCAATTTTGCATACTTTAGACGCTCAGCTAAATTAAGTCAGCAATTGAGAAGTTCGGACTGAAATAAAAGTTTCTTTCACATAACTTCTCCGTTACGTAATCGTGCGCTGAAATGGAGGTGAGACGCTAAAAACTCAGCTTATAACTTTGTCTTCGTTGAAAAATAATCAGGGGTGAATAACATTTAAGTTTTACGTAAAGTTGAAATGAACTGAGCATTTCTGGTAGTTTTGGATGAACTTGCTTAGTAATGTTATGGGTCTTCAGTGAAAATAAGTAAATTGAACTTCAAATTCATTATTTAGTTGTAAATTAATCACATCTGTTTCATAGTTTCATATAGTAATAGTAGTATAGTAATCTTATTACTTTTTTATGACCTGGTAAAGGTTTCAGAAAGCCGCTGGATGCAGGCCGCTTCCAACCGGCCGATCTGAAAGTCACTGGGGGAGTCCTATGTTCGGCAGTGGATGTCCTGTGGCTGAAATGATGATGATGATGTTGATGAAAAATTGAAATATTAAGCGCCAGTTTTTAGTTTAGGTCAAAGAGTGATGCGAAGGAATCTCTGCCGTTGACTAACTTCATGTAAGACCAAATCGATTAGAGCGCCGCGATATTTGGCCGCTTCGGTGAGGCGTGCGTAGCGCGGTAGCTGGTGCCCCACGCCGCGCGACCTGTTTGTCGTAAGCGACAGGCGTATAACTATTTAAACTTTTAGTTTTTAGCATTCAAAATATTTCTTGTTTATTATAACAACTTAAAAAACAACTGCCTCTTGTGTGATTAAAATCCGTAACTATTGTTTAAGATCTGTAACTTATTGCGACATTTGATGTTGTGATTTGCTAAACCACTTATCGTGTGCTCAACTATTGACTTGTCATCATCATCATCTCAGCCTGTTGCAGTCCACTGCTGGACATAGGCCTCCCCCAAGAAGCGCCACAGCGCACGATCTCCCGCCCTTTGCATCCAGTCGCTGCCAGCTGCCTTCTTCGGGTCATCGGTCCATCTAGGCGGGGGGGCGTCCTACACTATGTTTGCCTAAGCTATTGACTTGTAAGTAGTGGTAATTGTGATGTTCGGATGATATATCTGTAGTATACAACCTCTAGAACAGAAGGGTCTACTATAGATTTTTGAAATTTTCATACTGGCATCCATATTGGCGGTTACGTTAATTATTTTTAAAATGATTTTCGATTTTGGTATTAAACGCCTACAACTTAGGCCACACTTGCTTGGATTAGAGCTGGATAACAACAGTGCTAAGGATTATCCGCGAGCCGAAGCGCGCATGTACACCCTCTTTGTTTAGTAATTACTAAGGCTTTACTGTAGCCATGGTTTCTAAGAAACTGCCAGCGGAATGGATGTGCCCCCGTCAGTCGATTAACGTTTCAAGACCTTTGTTTAAGCGTTGTAACTAGGTGCTGTGTTTAGCTGGAATTACTAGGTTTGTTGTAAGATTTGTACTTCTCGAACATTCTTACGTTAAGTGCTTATACAAATCCTAAGCATTAATGACATCTGTTAATACTCGTATAAGACATTTTAATTTATGTATTGTTATTTCTGTAAGGAAATTAGTATTAAATCTAACTCGAAAGTTAAGAGAGATAAAGTTAATTTGAAAATGGTTGAATTGCTGTATATATCCATACAAAATAAATTTATTTAGACCTTATAGATGGACTTCATTAAAGTTAAAATCTCATTCTTTAAAAACTGTCATACCATACTTCGCTTAAACGCAACTTAAACGGTACGGATATGTGTTAATCTAACCAACCAAGCTACTACTGCTGGGCGAAGATTGCAATAAAAAATGATACGATGATTTTTGATTCTTAAGGAAACTGCACATTCAAATAACACTTGATGTGTAGTTCTGTCCAAAATGACAGCCTATTTTAAGACAGGGATTTGCCATTTATAATCATGGTCTAGTGTACTTCGAGTAGAATAAAACAAAGCGGCTTGAAAGAAGATATTGCCTTATTTATTTTATTTTTTTTATTTAAGGACAACCAACAAAGCATACACCATACATTATTTAACAGATATATAGTGAGTCGGGCTTAACTCGAAAACCTGAACCTTATGTAAGACCCTTGACATATGGGTAGAGTGTTCTCAAATAAGAGTCAGATGGTTCATCCTATAAGCTGCGAAGTATTGACTATCGGGGTATCTAGCTTTGTTTATACATATATTTTATGTACTTTAACGGTAGAGTGTGATATGTATGTACACAATGAAACAAGTCGTTTAAAGTTTAAACTCTTATTATAATATATAAATATGGTTAAATATTATAAATATGGCTTAAGTACCCAAGAAAATTTATTTTATCTTGTATTCTATCTCCATTAAAGACCGAAAACGCCAATAGCCAATCCCTTGTTTGCTTAGCCTCTTTGTTGTTTTAGAGTTCTTTTTTCGTTGTCTAAAAATCTTTCTGACCAATATATATTTTTTTATCTATAACGGTAAATAGCCATACTAAGACAGATTGTATAATTTGTATTTTAATTTAAAAAAATAGTACTTGTTAAACACAGTCCACTTTGAAACTATCCAACACTACTATATTTTTATTCAGGAAATAATGTAGTATATGAATACAAGTTGGTAGCAAACATAACAAGGACATGAATTGCTGATAACTGATCCAATGGTTCTATTACCGTCCACTAGGCCTGAGGGGCCGAGATAATTGCAATAATCTTATAATAATGACATATTTGCTGTCGGTTATAACAATTCACTTAGTTACTGGTCTCGGGGAGCTTCGTTTCTAAAGTGTTTGATTATTTACAAGCGTAAGAAAAAGTGACTTGTGTATTTCAAAGACAATCTACCTAATTTAATGCTTCTGTTCGGAATAGAGAGCCTACTCTCATAATCATAGTCATGGTCATGAGTAAGAAATTAACATTCTTCTGCTACTAGGATACTTAACGAGATCGAATCAGAGATGAGGAGATCCGTGAACGAAAAAAAGTAGCTGCATTATTCCGCCGGATTAGCAAGCTAAAGTGGCAGTGGGTGGGGCACATGGCAAGTAAAACTGACGGCCGATGGGACAGAAAGGTTCTGAAATTGAGGCCACGTACCGGTAAGGGCAGCGTGGGACATCCACCCACAAGGTGAGCAGACGACCTGGTAAAGCATGCAGGAAGCCGCTGGATGCAGGTCGCTTCCAACCGGCCGATCTGGAAGTCACTGGGGGAGGCCTATGTTCAGCAGCGAACGTCCTGTGGCTGAAATGATGATGATGATGAAGTGCTACTAAGAGCCAGACCAGAATAAATCCCAGCACAGACTAATCAAATAAAGTGCGTATTCGGAATTGACCCGAAGCAAGGATCGAACCGTTAATCTAGCCTTAAGATTATTTTTACTTAGGATATTCTTTATCCCAGAAATGTCTTTAAGCTCTATAGTGAGTTTTTAGTCCAGTATCACCAAATACATATTAGGGTTACTGCGTTTTCGTGGGATAGTTTTGTCTTTGGATTCAATAATAAAGCTAAACCTATATACAGGATGTCCCTGAAAGTATGCTACAAATCAAACAGGAGCGGAGCATTCATAGAGCCAAAAAGCTGAGAATCACCCCGCTATGCGCCTGTTCGATTTGATCCAGTCTTTCAGGGACACTGTATACACAAAGTCTAGTATGGCGTATATTTTTGGTGATTACTTACATTATACCTACTCAGTGGGTATTACCGGAGTTATTGCTATCTCGCTCGCTTTTACTCGCAGTTAGCGGCTTAACGTCATTTATTATACTTCATTATTTTGTTAATGCTTGATACGTCGCAGTCAGATATTTTCTGCCACGGGTAAAATGTCCACGGTTTCATTCTCGTCCTATTAGATTTATATTCTAACATAATTATTTTTAATAAATTATTACCTATAAATAATGAAACAACGAACAAACATAATATTTTTCTTTTGAGGTTTGAATCCCTAATTTATTTATAATTTTTTCACACCTAAATCGGCACGCTGAAGTCGAAAAAAATATTATCGTAACTCTTACTACGCGCAATATCTAGTTTTTAATTTGTCAATATTATATACGGTCCTAAATTATTAGTTAGCTCATTGCTAGGTTGTGATTCTACTGCTCAAATACAGCAATACTTTAAAACTTCATGAAACAGGAATTAACGCGATCATAATTTAGGTACAAAATGTTACTACCTCTTTTGCCTGACGTTTCGATCGGGGTTAAAACACCGACCGTGGTTACAGGCTGACTAGAACAGCGATGTCTTCACTCCGTATGAGAGGCAGATTCTTTATCTACCTTACGGTCACACACTACACTCACTGTGTCCATATTCTGCACACTAACCGCCGCGTCCGTATTCAGGTGAGCACTCGATCGCGAAACAAAACGAGATTGACTATTTTTAATCACTGGATTCCTTGTCGCGCAAAATTTGAAACCATCTGCCCGATTAAAATTTTTATACATTGAGGTTTAAGTTATGCAACGCAAAAGTTTAAAAGTAATTACAGCAATACTTTTTATGACCTCTAAACTAAATAGCAAAAAAAACTTCTTCATACTGAACCGCTATCCAGTTGACATCAGTTTGTATGGAAAATATTTTTTTAGATATCGATGTCGATCCTTTAAATAAAGCTGGTCTATTTGAGCAACAATATTCCATAGAAGAAACTTAGGTAATAAATTGGTCCTTATAATGCGATTTTGCGACTCCACCCATTTCACCTCAGCAACTAAACGTTGGTGGCAGTGCCATCCATATTAGTTACGACTTTTTTACTCGCCAGTTATCCGGCCCAATATCAGGTGGCCACGCAAAATGACAAATCAAGATCTCATAACAATCCGAACCAATATAAAACGTTTTACGAGCCAATGAAATCGTCATTACGCGAACAGTAAATAACAAGTTGTTATCGATTCTAATAAGCCCTTTTTGAGCTGGATGCGACATAAGACCTGTTTTTTTGATTACCCGTTTGACTGGCATTAGTGGTGCGGTGACTCGATAATTCGTAATCGATTTGAATCAAGTCATTTTTTTTTTCATTTGGCTATGTTTCGTGAGTGCTACGTGATGCTACTAGCTGTTATTTGGTATCTCGTATAACAATTTTTTTTTATTTCTTCGAGACCAATGGCAATTATTATTGGTCTTTATTAGTTTTTTTTTTAAAATGTTTATAATTTGTTTCAAACTGGTTTTAAATTTTTCATTTACCGTACTACCTGTCATGTAAACTATAATTTATACTGAACATTATAAAACCGTGTAATAATTTCAGCGATGTGCGTACACTGGAATGTACAAAAATCACGAAACTTGTCTTGATTACTAGGCTGTAAACTGTTGCGTGTAGAAATGTACAATCGCGCGCGAAATTAATGAGCTATTCTATCACAGAAATATATCACTTTACGGCCAGTATCTCAACTTTATAACATTAATATCGTTGCCGAACGCGAAAGAGCACAAAAGACAATTATTTTTTACTATCATTATTAGATTAAAATCTAGTCACGAAATATTTATTTCTATTATATTTCTTCGCATTATTTTAAAAGCGGAACAAGTACGATCAGCTTAGTAGGAAATGTGAATTTTATTGTAATTTTGCAATTTCGATGTTGGTCCAGTAACCTTAATAAATTACACAGGTACGAAGTATTTAATTACGCCGAAACGTCCACTATAAACTTATCTTCAAGTAAATTAAGTGGTTCAAACAAATTACAATTTTTTAAGAATTTTTATACAAATTTTTTGATGATGTATATGTGTACGATTTAGAATTCTGTTTGTCTCTGTGTTATGCCAATATTTTGCAATAATAAGGTCACTTGCTAAAATGTATCCAGAAACTTTTGCTCTTGATTGTACAACATTTTAATTTTATATTATTTAGTTCCTCGCTCATTATTGAATAGCTCAATATTATTGATAACATCGATTCTTATATTTTATTGCGTATAATTGTTAAACAAGCAATTAAGTAAACAATTATTTTCTAAAACTGTTGTGAGTAGATTGGTCCGAAATGAAATTGGTCGCTAGCTATTTTTGGAGACGCTTCAATGTAAGATTTATAGATTTTGTTATTGTTAAATTTGTATATTTTTCAATAAATTTAAAAACTGACTAGACAAGTATCTGGAGAAAAGAAAACTTAAACTACGATAATGAGATGCAGGCTGTTGCTAGTTGTTTCAACTGCCTGCCTGCCAATAAGCAATAATAATAATTAAAAAAAAAAGACTTCTTGTGGGATAAGTAAAGTACTGATTGCATGAAATTAAAATAAAAAAAACTTACTATTCATGATTAGTGCACAATAATAGGAAGAAACACCTGTACCTACCTAATCATTTCTACATCGCTAAGCGTACATCTTGTATTTTATTTATAAATCATACCTAGTCAATAAGTCATCTACCTACATGTCCTGAGTGAGAGTAGCTGGCGTTGTGGTAATCTGAAAGTCATTTTACAGCTAAAATCTGCACATGTAACAACAAACAGCGAGACAAAATGGAAATATATTGTTACTTTGCCACGTATGGGCTTCTAGCCTGATAGATTAAGTATTAAGGAATCTAAGAATCACTTTTGAAGTTTAATCGGGAAACCGAGTGTCTTCCAGTATTCCTATAGCCGTGACAACACGCTCGATCGCGCACTAAAGGGGAAACTAAACGCAATAAGATAGCAGAGGTGCTGGCTATAAAGCGCTTTAACAGCTAGTAGCTTCATTCATGAACGTAATACGACCATTTGATCAATGTACGGACTTCTTGCATAGCAATATAAGGGTTACTTAACAGGCTAGTTGACACCACCAATCAGTTGACATACTTTTTATGTGCTGGCAAAATGCATCTCTGTTCTAAAATTTGTATGGCAATAGCAGTTATTTATGACGTCATTGTTTGCGGACCTCAACTCCACTGCCTAACTATTTATTGATTTTGACGCAAACAAAAATTTGTTTATTTAATGATAATGTACCGGGTTATCGGGACATAAAATAAGGTGTCTGATTTAATTAATGATGTCTCAGAATTATTGATGGTTGGCGTTTATACGTGTCGCTGGTTTGAATCTTGTTTCGGACAATTTAGAAAATATGTTAAGATGAATTTGATGATGAGAGGGGCTTACACTTCATGTGATTATTAACTATAAAATTAGTGGATTTTAAAACTGCCCATCGCGCACCAGTATGTGCGCGATGTCTTATAAATTAAATCTGTGAATAGTTTCTTGCGTTGCTTTTCTCGAAAGTAACTCAAGAATTGCTCGAAGTAGTTGTGTAGGGTCGAAAACAGGGACGTTTAAAATAATAATTAATGACACAATCTTACAAATAACGATACTTGTTATAAGGCGATCTTCATACCTATATTTAATGAGATGACACAACTACACTTAATTGAAACATCATCATCATTAGTAAAATATAAATAACTTTAAACTATATAGTGTCCAAATATCATAGAAATAAGTTCACTTTAAACATATAAGTGAATAAAATACTACTTATACGGGGTGTACAAGAGAATAGGACACTCCTTAAAACCACGTGATCAGCTGGTCATATACAACAACTTTTCAATGGGAGCAACATCGAAATCGAAAAAAAATTTTTAGTTTGTCCATACAAACTTACTCGCATACCTCGATGATAAAGTATGGAGCATCTGAAAATAAAATTACGATTTCGCTGTTGCTCCCATAGGAAAAGTTGTTGTACAGTCAACAGCACGTCGACCTACCCCAAAAGTCAAAAATTCTCCAATAGATTTTCAACTTTAAGCCTGACGTATAGAGTTCATTTTCAAATGAGAAAATTTGATATTTTGTGGTAGGTCGACGTGCTGTTGTCCGTACATGGCCAGCTGATCACGTGGTTTTAAGGAGTGCCCCATTCTTTTGTACACCCTGTATAATAAATAACACAGTGGCAACAAGGCAAACTTTATGTCATAATTAATAAACTTATTATGTTGTAACCTTTAAGCAAATGCCATTCTTAATCCGGTGTTCGAAAAAATAGACCAGTTTTTACCCAAACAAATAAAAAATCTATAGCAAATGTTCTTGTATACAAAAGAATAGACTAAAAACTAGTTTTTTTTATTATTTTTTTTTTTATTTGAGATGGGCTTACTCTTGACCCCAATCTTGCTCTAGAGCATAGATGGGATCTACGATGGAGCGAGCTTGCCCAGAAGATGCCTATTCACTCTGGACTTAAAGAGAGTTAGGTTATATGCACTCGGAAATACAGACGCAGGCAGGGAATTCCAATCTTTCGTTTTTTTCGTTGATAATATTTTATTTTTCACAAAAATATTACTTTAACCTTGTTTTGTTATATCGACTCGACTCGACTTGACTATCCAGCCTCGCCTGCGGCTCGGGTGGATATACGTCTCGGGTAAAATGTAGCTTTTTAGGGTTCCGTACCCAAAGGGTAAAACGGGACCACTAAGGCTCCACTGTCCGTCTGTCTGTCTGTCTGTCCGTCTGTCACCAGGCTGTATCTCATGAACCGTGATAGTTAGAGAGTTGAAATTTTTACAGATGACGTACTTTTGCTGCCGCTATAACAACAAACACTAAAAAGCAGAATACAATAAATATTTAAGGGGGCTCCCATACAGAAACGTTTTTTTTTCGGTTTTCATAGATATTGGTTCGGAACCCTTCGTGCGCGAGTTCGACTCGCACTTGGCCGGTTTTTTATGCACTTGTTATACAATCTACTATAGGTATTGCCTTTTTAGCCCAAAATTTTCCCGAAGCAGTGGTAGGGAAAAAAAATTGGAACGTGTAAAAGAGCTTAGTTTCAGCCTATTTACAGAAATAAATTGGTTTTATTGGTTTTTACTACCACGCGATAATTATGGATCCATGTTGTCCGAAATGAATTATTTTCAACGCCCTTTAAATATTCGCTACACAACAAGACAAGTGAAGTATTAATACTCTTGCCCTCTTATTCCAAAACAAAGTTTAAACTTAGTACTCAGTTAAGTAGTGGTATTAAACCATGAATTAATATACACGCTATTACAAAATGAAGTTTATCGATGGTTCGGGAATTGTCTATAGTATCAAAGTTAAACCGCCATGACCCCTAGTTTAACTCTGGTACTTACCTTAAAACGTCAAATTTAATTCAGAAGTTGACATACGCGTTTGTGTTTTTATTTGTAAAATCGTCAAAAATGGAAATTGATTTAATTGATTTAATGGATTTAGATGATTTGGAGGACTGGGAACGCAGCGGCGTTCCAATAGATACCGTATTCGTTTGAATCCTTTTGATTTAGATGACGAAGTTTTTCGCTACAAATATAGGTAATTTGAGTAGTACAAAAATATAGAAGAAATATTTAATAAATAATGAACAAAGCGCCTTTATTCATTGACTTATATATTACTTCGTAAGGACAGGGCGGACCACACGTCTGGGTGTTGGACCTAAAGAGACCCGAAAATGACCCGACCGAGGCCGATGTGACGTAGTCAGTGGTCGGCGGTCATCGGGATCTGACATTTGTATGAAAAAATAAAAATGCCTAGATGTTCACTGAAAGGTTGCTTAAATTACGACAGAAAGGTCATTAAAACAAATTCTAATATTACTTCTCACCAATAAGCCGCATATTTGATAAACACTAAACTTATTTACATTACTTTAACAATTTTCTAACTTCTTTGTCAATTTTATGAAGCAACGCCATATTTACCGCGCAAAATCGATACAACTTTGTAGCGGCGTGCATTAGTTGTATGGTTATAGTATAGCCATAATAGTGCTCACAGTGTACTAAGTGCAGTCCAGTACATGCGATGTAATATAAATATTTTATTTTATGATAATTTATTGAATACTTATTTTAAATTTTACGTGATGCACTATGAGTTAAAAATTTAAAACATGCAAAAATAACAAAAGGCAAAAGTTAAAAAAAAAATGTTTTATTCGAAGGACAGTGAAATGTTATACTTAAATAAAAATATTAATTATATGATATAGTTTTTTTTTTAAGTTTTAAGGTATGATTCCGTATATAAAAATAAATTGTATCCACAAACACTCAATTATCTAGCCAAACTAAGCAAATCTTGTGCTATTGCGACTAGATACAGATAATAAACATATTTAAATACATTTATAAACATACTTAAATACATTTACAAACATACTTAAATACATTTATATTTATTGATATTCATTCTATAGACACGAAAATTAACGAAGTAAAACAAACGAAGTTCCTAGGTTTAACTATATAACAAGACGTGAATTGGAAAATGCATATAGATAATGTTTGTACAGCAGGCAAGAGCTTTGGCAAGATCTGCGCGCGAGCCGCGCGAACGCGACTTTTAAACTGGCTTGAATGTGAACCAGAACCGCACGCGCGCAGCTCGCGCGCACTGTACAAGTCTTGCATGAGTTGCGCTAAAGAGACGCACCAATCGGTTGCAGTAACGGATCGCGTGCCACTAGTGTGCAGCTCGCGCGCGACCTGCGCATTCGTGGCGCGTTCGCCAGATCTGGACCTATCCTTACAGAGTCATCAAGTTTAATTATGCCTTAGAGCAGGTTAGATCTGTAACAAAAACTGCGATTGCTACCTATCATGCATTGTAGGTTCTAAATTACGCTACAGTTTACTGATGTGGGGCAATAGCACTAATATAAATAGAGCTTTTATTGCCATAAAAAGATGCATAAGACCAATATGCGGTGTCCCTCCACGAACATCATGTCGTCCTCTATTTGCACAATTGTAATTACTAACATTGACGTCCCTGTATATATTTGAAACATGTGTATTTGTAATGCAAATTATGCATTTTTTTAATAGGGCATTTGACATTTATCCACGGAACACAAGAAATCAAAATATCCTGGTACTACTAAAAACTTCAATAACAATGCAGTATAAAAAAAGCTGCATGACAATGAGTATAAAAAAATCTTCAATAATTACCTACTAATGAATTCAAAACATTGAATAATAATCAATTTAAAACAAAACTGAATAAGTGGCTAATCTCACATACCTACCATAAAGGAGTTTTTAAAAATAATAAATATTAATTTCAACATAATTATGATATGACTGACATCTATGTTATTTAATTTAATGCAATTTTAGACTCAATTTTAGTTCAATTTTATATTTAATTTGCATGCCTCGTTTTGGCTAAACATGCTTGGCACGTTCATTTTAAAATACCTATGCATACCGTGTTTAAGCATATAAAGATTATTTTATTTTATTTAATTTATGTTGGAGTATTTAATTTGAAAAAGCAAAAAGTTATATTTACTCTGACACTACTTTAAAAAGAACATCTGTGGCATAAAAACTTTTCTTAGTTCCTCTTTCGTTTTAAGCCGCTTTTACAAGGTTGCTATTTGACAGTTGACATCAAAGTCTAACAGATGGGGTTAGTGTGTCATGTATGGAGGAAATGCAAGGCGATTTGTTCTGTCAGCCGTATCTTTACTTTTTACATCAATGTCTTTATTTTATGATTTTACTGGAATCGTTTATTATTTCGATGACAGAAGTACTCGAATTTCGCGCGCCGCTTACTCGTTTCCGTTTTACTTTAGCTCGATAGTTAATAATATGTACCTTTTAAAAAACTTGATCGTAGGACCAAAATTCAGTTGTTACAATATTGAAACAACTGTAAATAGAAAATTGTACGAATTTTATTAAAAAAGCGATTATTAATAATTATTTTTTCTATAAATAAGTAACAACATTTTGTAAAAAGGAACGGCCCATCGAATGCTGAACGAATAAGTGAATGATAAACTGACATTTGCTGCTTATAATCTGTGGCACTGGGTAAGACCAGGAACGAGTTTCGGTACTATTAAGTCCTTGTTTGGGCTACGATTTGTAATATGCTAAAATTTTAGTACTGTAATAAGCCTTAGTACCGTAATAAGCCTAGACTTTTAAGTCCTGGCTCAAACCCGGTACTAACGTATTTTTTTGTAATAAGAGGGTTGAGGTACACTAGAGACACTTAGCCGTTTTCTGATTTGTCGGCGCAGGAGCAGCGCAGCATTTCTGTACCGCGTATACCGAGCATGCTGATGCCGCGACGCTTCTGCGCCGACAAATCAGAAAACGGCCTAACTGTCTTTTCAGAGGGCATTTACTAGTCCAGACTAAGGTTAAACCACTGATTTTTGTACATTAGTACAGTGGTTTAAACTTAGTTCCGGAATAGCAAATGCACTCTGACAGTAAATATATAACGGAGGGACTCCCAGGACATACACATCCAAATAACTAATTGTTACCTATCAGCAGCACATCAAATTACTACAAACTTCGTACTTCCTACATATAAAAACAATGTGTCGCGCCACAATCCTATCGCCAGAATGTGTCGTAAATATAATCTCCTGCAAGGTGACTCCGGGTTGTATATATTTAACTCAGGGTTTGCGAGGTTCAAAATTCAAATCAGTAGTAAGGTCCCTCCCTCATAGCCGAACACAACTAAGCGCACAACTAAGTACAATTCGGGCGGCTGTATACACGTAGTTTTATATTGATTCTATTCGTATTTTAAATATAATTAAATTAAACAAAATTGTTAACGATAGATTTAAGCAGCAGTGTAAATCCCTTAGGATATTAGTTTAGTCCAATTCCTTTATACATGTATATCCATTTCTTGTGAACATAAGTCTGTTGTGTTTTCCAATAAATAAATAAAAAACTGTCATGTTTCCCAATGAATAATAAATACTCTATTGCTTGAAAATTAAGTTAAAAATCGATTGAAGAAATTTCACAGTTTTGGATACAATGACGTGCTGTTGTCTGTACTTAAATATAGTTTAAATAAAGACTTATACTATATTAAATAACAATATTTAAATCCTAGTCCGCTGTTTAAGTATATATTATGTAAGGTAAACTACCTTTTTCGTCGCAGGACATTGATAAGTGAGGCTCGTCTTGGTTTTTATTACCGATTTGGGAGGGCATATTTTACGACGTTCGGCCATAGACCTCCTCTATGTATGGAAAAGTCAATACGCTTAGCTCAATCCGGATATCGAACTCTGTGCGTCGACGCATAGCTCAAATTTAAGGAGCAGTCCATTGTGTCTGGTTTTGGCGCACGATTTCATCTCTCCGGCTAGTCTCTTTAATTAATAAATTCTTGAAAAAATTGCACACCTATAAATGGTATTTTATTAACCTCATTAGTGATTAAGCGTCACAGTGCACAGTATTTTTTGCGTGTTTTCTTTTTCTTTCAATTTCAACGCAATAAAAAACGCTTGCGCGCGTCCCTGCGCGCTCGCGAATCCCTACTGGATTAGCCCAGCACCGCAGTGGGTCGCCGCGCGTAGGTATATAAGGTCCGATTTTATTAGTGTACAATCCTGTTAAATTGTGACTATATAGGTGAAAAGCAATCGTAAAACCAACTTTCAAATGTCTATCGTAAAACCAACTTTTAAATGTCTATCATAAAAACTAAAAAAGTAAAAAAGAATACAAAATAACAACATCGACCATATTGCATAAACTCGTCCTATCTTCAACTCTTTCTCGCTCTGACAAGGGGAAGGAATAAGACGGATAATCAGATAGTTAAACGTACCGAAGATAGGACGAGCTTATGCAAAATGAAGTCAATGTTGTTGATTTTGATATTTAACTTTTTTAGTTTTTATGGTACACATTTGAAAATTGGTTTTTACGATTGCTTTTCACCTTTAAAGTCACAGGTTAACAGGATGTACACTAATAAAATCGGACCTTATATTTTCGATGCCTACACGGGGTGTGAGACAAGCCTGACTTTAATAAAGTGTGCGTGTGTCCTGACTGTTCTCCTTTCGCCGAGTCTATTCGCACGTCGTTCGGTTAGCAACACGCCGCAGTTTATTACGATCGTTATTGTTCGAACCTACCTTTCCAGTTTTATGGCCACACTCGCCACTCTTTGTTTGACTAAGGAGAATCCGCCAACATTTACACAGCTGATCTTTTTATTAGATACTCGAGTTAACTGAGGCTGCGGTTAGACTCGGCAACTTTCTTACCGCGGACTCGTGTTTAGCAATCGATTTTGAACTCTTTTCTCTTGGGAATAACATTCAAATTCCTCCCATATAATGACCGCGCGATCGCCACGCTCCGGTCAAAGGACGTATTTTTGAAGCATTAGAATTCTAATTTACATACGAAATCCATAAAGCCGTATACAATTTTCTTAGAATTAGTGTAAGATTCCCGCTATTTTGTAAGCGATTTGGGCTGGTTATGATTTTACTTTAATTATTCACCATTTCCTAAACGTACCGTCGAGTGCGTCCAAAATCGCACACATTGTATTTATTATCATAGGAGATTGTGTCTTCAATTTACATTCATGAGATTCATATTAGAATTCAACTGGTATACGTTGTATATTCTTTATTGCTTTTCGAGCGATAGTATGTGAATTACGCACGGTAAGAGCCACACATATATATAATACAAGGTGTAATTCAAATAACGCACATACATAATGGATCCACTCCACTGAAGGCCTACTATGAAAGTGTATCGTTCGTTCGGACGTATAAACCTAACAGATTAAAATGACCATCTCCTGTATGAATCCTTTGACCAAATATAACCAACAAATTGACAAAGGTTTGATACAAGTGAATGTTAATTTGATTTGATAGGTTAATACGTCAGAATGAACGAAACACTTTCGTAGTCCTGGAGGCCTAAAGCGCATCGTTCGGTCGATTGTTGTATTATTCGATCAAATTAAAACATCCATTCCCCCGTATCAATGGTTTGACAATTTATGAACAATTTAAAACGGTCGGGTTTTTACACGGCTAGATTGAGTTGGTTATATTTTATCAAAGGATTGACACATGAGACTGGCCATTTTAATTTGTTAGGTTTATACGACCGAACGAAACAACTCACGTGCTAGGCCTCCTGAGCCCTGAAAGACTCGATGAAGTTCCCTGAGCATTGCCCAGCCTAGCTGCACTCTTTTGCGAGCTGCTCTCGAAGTTATTTGTACCTAACTGCAATGTTTGCTCGTGGTAAACTTAAATTCTTAAACAACCATGAGAGCAGCTCCGTTAGCAGCTATCAGGCCCGCGCCCTTATTATGTATCTTGCAAAAGCAATGCGATAGCAAAAATTGAGCAATTCAGACTCTTTAATTATATAAATGTCTAGATTCCCTGTTCGAGTGTCATAAAATTCCAAAAATATATAAGCCAACTGTTGGCGCCAAAGTTTGTTTCGGCTGCTCAGTGGCGCGCTTGTTACCATAGCAACCCATAATTGTTACAATAGTAACCATAGTTGTTACTCAAATCTGGCCTGTTCTTTTGGTGACAATTGCAGCACCACACTCTATCTAGACATGTTTATAATCAAAGTTCTGGCTTTAAAATCGCAAATAGATAACAAAAAACAAAAACAGTGCTGCCAATAGATTTTAACACTAAGCATCAATCGGGCGATGACTGCGCGCTTATTGCTGATTGCAAATTTTTAGGAAATGAGGGTGCAGGAGTAAAAGCAATTGTCATAAACTCAACCAATCTTAATTGATTTTCAACTTATTCTTACGTTCGCTAGTGCTATAAATGTAGTAAGATTATGTGTGATGTTGTTTGTAGTAGATGTAATGACTGGTGAACTGCCGGTCAATTCTCTAAGAAAAACGCAACGGACTCGCTCTAAAACTCGGCTTAGCCGTACAAACGAACATAGCCTCTATCTTGTTAGTAAGAAGGTTCATATTATTTATCGTTGATGAGCGAGTGCAGCGACGAAGTGAGCGCGGTTTGGTTTACAGAATCGACAGGCTGTAGCTATAATTACATTCTATATCAGGGACAGTCGCTTCATTCAAAGCTATCTCTGTTCAAATGTACCGTGTGCGATGAGTAATTACTACTGACAGTTTATTGGCTAGATTAGTATTGTTGACGCGCATGCGTAGCGTATTTGTAATATATTTAATACGGGGTGGCTGAGAAACGTTCTTCAGTAATAAGAATTAAAACAAATTAATATCGGGTGTCAACGTAACAATGAGGGGTTAGGTCAGTAAAATTAGTTTTATTTTTGGCATTTATATGTGTTTTTAATAAGGCTTGTTTAACAATGTTCTTAATAGTAATTAATATAATATTATGTCATGTCGGGTCTCAGAATTAGAAATTGATATTCTTCTGTTAAGAAGTACGTGTACGACACTGAATTTAGCTAGGCCCAACCCAGAACCAGGCCAGTTTAGAAAAAAATATAAAGTTATCCTAATTATAATCTTAGGAAAAAATTACACAGCGTCATAATTCGATGGCTTCGTTTGTTTAAGAGGAGTTATCAATTCATCATTTAAATAATTCAAGGGTTTAGTACTTCACTAGACGTGTGTTGAATCTTGAACAGCCTGCCCGCACTAATTACATAATCACTCAAAAACATGTTAACCATTTTATTTTAAAAAAAAAAGCTCTTTTTTTAAGGAACTTTTGCTTTAGAGGCACGGCAGTTCCATCGTACCTTAAATCTATACACATCAAAACAGATTTACAATTTGTTTTTAGTGTAACATCCTGTGTGTATAACATTCATAATAAGGATAGGATATCATTTCTATTAGATTAAACCGTGTTTACATTCTATAATCGGAACATTGTTCCGTCGAGTGTTTGCAATACTATCACGCGAGTTTAACTATACTTTTGATTTATGTCGGATTCTTGAAATATTGTTGTAGGTACTGATTGCTGTTTGTTTAACCTGCAATAATAACTACGCGATTAGACATAACTGGTTGTAGGTATGTTTCAGTAGAAATGGTTGTTCACGGACCTCACAAACCTACTTAAAAAGGAGGTTTATACTTTTTTATGTATGTTTAATTATTGGGATACGGAATTTCATCCATTTAAGATCAATATCTTCTTCTTCTCTATCTTCCTGTACGGGGTGGAGACTTGGTGTTTCAGAAAAAAGGAACGCAACAAGATCCATGCCTTTGAAATGTGGTGCTGGAGAAAGCTGCTGCGCATTCCTTGGACAGCTATGAGAACCAATGTCTCCATCCTCGAAGAGCTAAAGGTCACCAAGCGCCTGCTGACTACGTGCCAGGAAAGGATCCGGAGTTTCTTAGGGCACATAATGCGATCCCCATTGCACAGCCTGGAGAAACTCATCATTCTCGGACAAATGGAGGGGAAGCGCGCTAGAGGAAGAGCGCCAGCTAGATGGGTAGACCAACTCAAGGAGGTGACTGGAGGCCAGATACAGGGAGCGGTACATATGGCGCAGAACCGGACCGAGTGGAGAAGATTGACATACAGTCACGAACATGATCCTCAGCATTGAGTTTGAGGGAACGACCAGAAAGAAGAAGATCAATATATCCATTCTCTGAATATTTGTTTTGGTATTAATTTAATTCTAGAAATACCTTGACGACAGCAATTACACTAAAAATGGCAAAAAAATGTTGCACTTTTATTCAGGTATCAAGACCTACCAAATCGGAATTGTCAATCAAGCCGAAAAAGTAATACTTAATTTACCTAAATACATAAAATATCAACAATTTTTTCACCGACACACCGGTAATTATCGTCGATCACTGTACGAATCGAATTCGATCTATTTCCGAACGCATGCATCTCCGAATTCCGATTGTCAAGCGCGTATTTTCGAAATGCTATTTCTGTTTTGGCCTTGACATTGACACTAGTCACGCCACGTAACGCCTTAGCTGATTAGCTCTCTTGTGCCGAAAACATGCGTCATTCGCTCTCATTTGGATCTTTTAATCAGTAAAAAATTTAACAACATCCTTTACATAAAAGACGTATCAGTTAGACGTGTCGAAAAACGTCATTAGTGTTGCTTTATTACTAACTTAATTTTGTTTGCGTCTTTCTTCATTTCTATGTGTAACTTTTCTAATAAGATGTTGTAGACTTGTAGGTACTGTCTCGGTCGCTCATGCCAGTATTCGGCACTGAATGAGAGATACGAATATATTAGTTTTTTTGAGCAAGACCTTTCTTGTTTCGGCTTTCTTTCTCATATATAGATGTTTAATTTAATAATAAAATTATCTTCTAATTGATAAATAAATTATTAGATCTAGTATCTATTATAATAAATCCTACTGCCAGCCGACGTACAGTAATGAATAATGAAACTTCGTATCTTATGCTGTTGTGATAAGGTTGAAACTCAACTGTAAGTGTATGCTTGTGACTACGTTCAACTCATTATTTCAGTGGCCTTGACATTGGCGCGGCTCGTCACGCTCGCGTAGCTTAGGTGCGCTTGCGCATGATTAAAGCGTTTATGGTGAACTTTGTGGAAGATTTATGAAGAAAGATTTTTTCAAATTCAAATTTATTTATTTAAGGACAACAATGATCCATGGGTTAGTATTTTGCGGAAATTAATTTTATTTTTATATTTGAAAATATTATTATGCTTTGCATTTTCAGTTCAGAAAACGATATTTTCTAGTTTGTCTGGAGTCTGGGTGTGCGTGGTGGTGGGTGAGGCCTGGCCTGGCAATAATTTATAATAAAAACATTACAATAATCTAATAAGGAATTATCCTTACTTCGAGATTGACATTGGGTGTCTTGTCTGGCGCATATGCATGCATATTTATTTCCTACTCATATATAAATTGTCATATATTTCCATCCTTTTTATTTAGATTTTAAGTTATTGTATTATTATAACACCATGATATTTATAGGTGCATATAATGTCAGTGGCGAGCATTGGTTTTATTTTGAAGTAGGCAGTAGATACTTATAATGTGTTTTATTGATGAAAATCAGTGGTTTTCATCAATAATCCACATTTGAAAGTACCTACTGCCTACCTTATTTCAATTATCAGGTAGGCACTGCCTAATTGCCTATATGCACCGCACGCCTAATAATGTATGCATTTTCACTTTCTGTCAAATCCTCACCCGCTACCCGCTATCGCCTGGCTTTGCAGTCCAGAGCTCAAACTAAACCCAGTAGTCAAGATTACATCGAAACTACATAAAAAATATCACCATACTTTCCGGATTGGGAATAAAACAAATGCCTCTGAGGCGCGAACCTCTATAAACCCTCCTGTCACTCCAGACAACTCGCCTAGTTGTCGCGGCCACTTGGGGGTTGATAACACCCCTTGTGTTATTTTTAACCGACTACATACGTTTTCTTTGATATGACTTTTTGACGTATACGTGCGGGTATTGTTTACTCGTTTTTACGTTATGGGGCCGTATGTATGTAGGTATGTATGTAACCTGGTACTAGGTGTTAGGGAATAAAGCCAAAAACAAATATTTATTCTTATGCAAAACGTTTACTGAGTAAAACGACAAGTCGTCGACCCGATTGGTGTCTTGGGCATCTTGGGTCTTGGGTCTGATAGTTGGTTCAAAAAATGACCTTTTTTATATTGGTTGAATGCTCTAAGTTTTTAAATTGGCCCGAGATTGTGTGTGTTTGGAAAAACCCAATACCTGGTACCTGGACTATGAAATCGGTGAGCTGACTGACGCAAATTAAAGAAAAAACCGGATTAACGTGATAATTCTGAAAACACTTGTATCCATCGGCTTAATAGTGTAATTTCTTAACACTTAAAGTTCAATTTAAATGTACAAGAGTTAAGTAATTTCTAAATATTTATTAAATTCATGGTTTCCTTTTCTGGCCATAAGAGACACAATATCTGCTCACGGCAAGCGGGAGTTTCATTCCTGCTATACCATTTCCATTACGTAACCATACCCTTTGATATAGTGCCTCCGAGAACCCAGTTCGGGCAACTATACGTGAAACGGAACGTTGTGAAAAATGTGTGACGTTTCTAAAGTGACATTAATTTATTTCGAGTCGTGTCGCTTGCGTGAAACGGATCTCGCGATTTTGCGACGGGAAATAATTTTAAAATTACATGCCTCCTATTGTACAAGAATGTCTGTGCGATTGTTTAACATGCAAGCAATGTAAATCATGCATTTCGGGATATTAATTCGGATTGTTTGGCAACCATTTTGGTATAGCGTGTTCGGCGATAGCTTTTTGTTTTCGTTGAAACGGTTGACGGAAATCGTAAACTTTGATTTGAGACACGTGATTACACGAATTAAAAGTCTGACTATCCTTTGGATTTTTAAACAACTGCGAAACAAAGGGAAAAACAAATTTAATGTAGGTATTCAAAGTCCATGTCTACTATAGGGATCGCCATAATCACCATCCTCACCAGACTAGCTGGAAGGCCCACTGCTGGACCAAGTCATAGATGCATCTATGACTTGGTCCAGCAGTTTTTGTCACATGCGTATTATATTATATATATTTGTATGTATTCGTTACAACTGTATCCTGTTTTGTGTCTTTTAATAATTTTATAAAATACAATCCTCTTTGAGTCATTTTGTGGTTCGTATTTAAACTGTAAAACAGTCTTAAACAGTCCTTCTTGTAATCTAATATTTCTCAACATTATAAATAAAATATTTTTATGGTCAGTTAGTACTTAGAAGAAACATTATTATGTAAGTCGGGCCAAAATACCTATATTTCTTACTTGCAACTGCAAACACTGTTGGCTTCTTCACAAAGAAAGTTATAAAATGTTTATTGCTTGTAATTTGCTATAGTATCACTACAGCTCTGCTGATTCGAGCAATTAAAACGATACTGCAGTAAAAATAGCTGTACATTAAAAACAAAGGCTTTCCAAGTTGATTACCCGATTTAAAAGAGTAAAAAACTAGAGTAAACCTACTTAGAGTGGTTTATACTTTACGCAGTCGAAAAGAAGACGCGGATTTGCGTTGTATTAAACAGTTTACTCTTTTAAAATATATATAGATTTATAGATTTAAACATATAATGCATTGTTAATAAGAAAACTAACTTTTCCAAATTATCTCGCATTTGAGTGTGTTGACAAACGCCCTTGGCGAAATTATATTTCTATAACCAGTTATAGAAATGGTCAAATGGTTTAGAATCTTTAGACCATGAAGATTTATTGGTTTTGTTTCTCAAAACTAAACCAGTTACAGTTTATGAAATAAAAATACATTTATTTATACATTTTAGTGTATTTTATATTCACTGTAAATTTTATTTTTACCACACCATATTCACACTAAGATCTCTCGTTATTACGAGAAACCCTATTCAGGGGTAAATGTTAAAATATGCAAAATACCAGTTTAATTCTTCAAATGACCCCAGTTCTAGTAGATCTCGATCTACAGATAACTCACTGTTTGACCGGGAATCGAACCCTGGTCACGGTATTAGGGTTAGAAGGGTGTTTTAGGCCCGTTGACCACAATCTTGATCTATAAATTACTTCACAACTTTATTGTTCGTTCTAACCCCCTTGACACAATAATTTTGGGGTTGGGGTTGCCTATATTAAAAATTTATAATAATAACCTTGTAACAATAACACATGGTTTATGCTTGCCTTATGGTATGTGGAACCCACGGGAAATAGGATTTTTATGCCTTCATTAAGTTTGTTTTAAAGTACCTATTACCAAAGTAACTGATATTGCTGTTAATTTTGTTGTTTTTTTACCAAAAAGTATAACACAGACTTACTTACGATATCACTATATTCGGAAAAGATACAGTGATATTTTTAAAACTCACTTTAAAAAAATCGCTGAATTTTTTTTGAATGAAATTATATCGGGTGTAAAAAAAGGCTTAACGAAGCTGTATACCACATATTCTACGTATTATTACGATCATTTTTTTCTTTTACACTATACCTGGGAAATGACGGGTTACCGAGTTATTGACAGTCAAAGTTACAATTTTTTTTCAAAGATTTTTACAAAATTGACTTCTGTTTGATAATACTAAACTTTTTTACAAAGAAACATGATCCGCTTACACACACAGACATAGTGTGTGGCGTGCGCGCTATACATAGCGGGTTAGAAATAAGTTATTTTTTTTAATACCCAAAAATAAGTCATTTCCCAGCAATTTTTTTTTTTGCATTCTACTTGGTTTTATGTATAGAATTCATGGTTTAAGGCTTCGTTAAAAATCAATATAGGAATGTTCGTTTTCTACATTGACCCGACCGGGGATCGAACCCGGAACCTCAGAGATGGCGGCGCCATATATTCCGACGTGCTTGCCTCTCGGCTACGGAGGTCGTCACATTTGTAATCTACTCTAACTACTACTACCTACTGCCTACCTTATATAATTTACCAGGTAGGCAGTGTAGGCAGTGCCTAATTGCCTATATGCACCGCACGCCCCTGAGCTTAATGCCGCTGCGCAAGCGTTGCTTTAACACTGATCGGACGCCTGCCACGACGTCGACGCTTAAAAGACGTTTTCAATGGACTCGGAAAACGATCCGCGCCTTTACGTTCAAGGCGTATGGACAAAGTTAACAAAGCAAAGGTCTGACGTTTTCTATCCTTTCAAACATGGAACTTCCTAAGAAGAGATCTCACCTCAAGTATAATAGCAGAACTGGTATAATTACATATTTACAAACCCATTTACGCTTTGCCGATCTCTATTACGGCAGTAGCAAATACAAGAACTATCATCAAACCCGACAGATATGATTTGCACGTCAGCAGAAGCGTTCCGCCCCAACTTAACCGCCAATAAAATGTTTGCACTGCACTTTATTCGACTGCGCCACAGATCGGTAATAACGGCAAACACATTGCTTTACTATTTTGACAGCTCAAAAAAGGTAAATAGATATGCGCCACGTCTGTGCTCTGTAACTTTTGTAAGTGAACCGTTAGAAAAGTAGACATAGAAGGGGTACCTCTGAAGACAGCTATCGCCGAAGAAGTAGACCCGGAGAATGACGGTGTGACAATTTGACCGGCTTTGCAGGGAACTGGGAAACTTTGACGCTGAACAAAGATTGGTAAAAGATTTTAAGGGGGACCTTTCCCTGGCAGTAAGATGGTACACGTTTAAAAAAAAATTGTGCAAGATAACATACCTACCAATTGTCATGGTTTAGATGCTAGAACTTGACACATTTGTACCAAACAACGATTTTCTTTTTGTAAATTTTTTTTTTTAGCAATTCCATGCAAGGTTTAATTCAAGATGAATAACACTTGAAAAAAAAAAATCATCGACCTCAGGTGGGACTCGAACCCACGTCCCATCGCATGCCGGGCGAGTGCTTTACCAACTAAGCTACCGAGGACGTCACGTGACAAGGTGAAATTCCTCAAGTGTTTTTTCTCGCTGTCAAAGCCAGCGTATTCTGATCAATGTTGTAGCTATATGTATAGCTGAGTAGTATACTACCGTCAACACCCTAAAGAAATATTTTTACAAATAAAGCACTCGCCCGGCATGCGATGGGACGTGGGTTCGAGTCCCACCTGAGGTCGATGATTTCTTTCAAGTGTTATTTATCTTCGATTTTCTATTTGATCTAAAGGTATTAAGTAAGTGGAATTCGAAAACCATACTCAATAGTCCTGCATATCATTTATTTACAGCAATACTAAGAACAATAGTAATTATTGAGATTTGATAATATCAACTTTACAGGAATAATATAGCATAGCGTCAACGTCACATAAGCGATTATTGCTACTTACAGAACTTAGCCAGTTCGTAAAATTAACATAACAGCAACATCAGCAGCACGCCCAAATAATTTTCTGCGCGTAATTACCCCTCGAATCTTTTTTCCGGTGTACTGGCTTATTTCGAGATGCTGCGACCGCGACTGCGGCTCGCATTACATTAAACGGCGTTCTCGTTATACCCAGGCGGCGACGGAAACACGGAATAAGGAGCTGTATAAATATTTCCACCGTACCTCGTACCACGATACCTCATTCCGGAGTCTTTTTAACGACAAAAACTATCGCGATCACCCCCACCCCGTACCACGAAACTCGCTCCGATGACTTTTTAACGACGTAAACGATCGCAAACCGAATTTACAATTCAATCCAAAGAAATATGTGGTCATTACGGTGGAGCAGTATGGAGCAGGTCTTTAGCAGTGACTTATTTAAAATGTGGCAAGCTTAGAGTTGAATTATTTGCTTTTGTATGCATGCTAGGGTTGTGTTAACAGTGCTTTTACATAAAATGCAAACAATTATAATTATTATATATATATATATTTATATATATATATATATATATATATATATATATATATATATATAATATTTATTTTGGGCAAACGTACTGTTTAGTTTTCGGAGGCAATTAAGTACGTAAAAATACTTAATTTAATATTAAAGGGGTTTTATTTAATTAAAATAAATGGATTAGTAAAATGAAACAAGAAAACGGAACATACGAGTAAGTCTTAGAAGTTTATCTATACACGTTGAATTTTTTTTTATAACCTCAGAAAAAATATAAGTTATTTGCTCAAGAAATTGGCATTATGCAAACGTCTTTAGTAGTTAGTATCTACGACGTGAAACTTGGTTACCCACATAATATTCCTAGGTTATTAATGAGCGACGACAAGGCTTTTAATTAAAATAGAGAACTTATTTGTTATATTGTACATTTTTGTTTTTAGCAATTCCATGCACGGTTTAATTGAAGATAAATAACACTTGAAAAAAAATCATCGACCTCAGGTGGGACTCGAACCCACGTCCCATCGCAAGCCGGGCGAGTTCTTTACCAACTAAGCTACCGAGGACGTCACGTGACAAGATGAAATTCCTCAAGTGTTTTTTCTCGCTGTCAAAGCCAGCGTATTCTGATCAATGTTGTAGCTATATGTATAGCTGAGTAGTATACTACCGTCAACACCCTATAGAAATATTTTTACTAATATTTGACTATTGGTTAAGATCAGAAATGCTTAAACATTGTAAATTTTTGTTTTTAGCAATTCCATGCACGGTTTAATACGCTGGCTTTGACAGCGAGAAAAAACACTTGAGGAAATTCATCTTGTCACGTGACGTCCTCGGTAGCTTAGTTGATAAAGCACTCGCCCCGCTTGCGATGGGACGTAGGTTCGAGTCCCACCTGAGGTCGATGATTTTTTTTTTCAAGTGTTATTTATCTTCAATTATTTTGTTATACTTTAAATTTCTTACAAAGTAAGTAAATAGAACATTTATTAATATTAATAACGATCTACAAAGCTACCAGAACATGAAAATTAGAAAATTTCAGGATTGATAGTTCGGAAATTGACCTAAGAAGAATTCTTCTGCACTAAGGATGTCTTCAGATTTCAATCTAACAACTAACAAATCTTAGTATAAAAGTCTTTATTTTGAAGAAGACTGAGCGAAAAGAGATCAAGATTCTGACCAGAAAATTCGAATAGCAACTTAATATATCGGCGTCGAAAGGCCAAGAAGGAGAATGTTCCTTTGCCGAATTTCAAGAATTTTCATTTGCAAATAGTAGTGGTTAGGCGGATCGGATTTGCGGGCCGCACTCAATCCCAGCTTGTAATACGGCGCAATAGGGCCGCTTTGTTACTCCGCTTTCGTCATTGGCCATCCCTCTGCAGCGGTGCATAGGTGCGTTTATACGTACAGACTTTAGACTTTTATGTACGCAGTACTAAAGTGGTTTACGATTAAAAAAAAAAGTCTCGAAAAGTGGCACTCAAAACGTTACCGTTGATAATTTAAAGAGTCGCCGTGGTTAGATTCGGGTAGGACGAGTAATAATTTTACTTTATAGTTAGTAAAATTAATTTAACATTTATACCAACCCGATTGATACTTAAACGTTACAGCTTCACATTATGTAGCATACATTTCGAAGTACTATAATAGCGATGAAGTTAGTGCCGCAAATAAATAAACTAATTAGTACCACATGTTTTCAACACGTTTGTATTAACTCGACTAAGTAATTGTTGTTTGTTTTTTTGTATCATTCTGAAAAGTGTGTGTTTGTCTTATTTGCTTGAACCCCACCCAAATATGTATTTCTATTATTAAAAACTTTTAACTTGGTAGTTGGTACCTATAAAAGACTTGAAATAAATTATTTAATAAAAGGACTACATATTTTTCATTAGGTATTTGAAAAACCGGCCAAGTGCGAGTCGGACTCGCGCTTGAAGGGTTCCGTACCATTATCTATAAAAACGGTAAAAAAAAATCACGTTTGTTGTATAGGAGCCCTCTTAAATATTTATTGTATTCTGATTTTTAGTATATGTTGTTATTGCTGCAACAGAAATACATCATCTGTGAAAATTTGAACTTTCTAACTTTAACGGTTCATGAGATACAGCCAGCCCCTCTAGCATGTGCAACTAAATACGATATGATACGATATGATATAGCGATTTATCGCATATTTTTTGTCAAAATATGAACTTTTTTCATAAAAGCGAGCATAACTGTGACGTCGCCGGCACGGACATGCTTACTGTTTCAAAAAAAATCAAGATGGCGGCTATGTTATTATATTTTGAAAGGAAATAGGCTATAAATCGCTATATCATATGGTATCATAACGTGTTTTGTTGATCGTGCTAGAGGGGCTGGTGAGAAGACGGTCAGACAGACCGACAGACAGACGGACAGCGGAGCCTTAGTAATAAGGTCCCGTTTTACCCTTTGGGTACGGAACCCTAAAAACCAACCCATGAACCAGCTGAGAGAACGAGTCACGCGATTTCATAAATATAGACCAACTCCTAAATCGTGCCTAAAGTCTCGATTTGTCCTCGAAACCGAAACGCAATGCAGTCAAAGTCGGCGCGTGTAAACGCGCTTATGCAACGTCGCGCGTCGTGGAGCCAAGAACGAAATCGAGAATGTATAAAAGAAAGAAAGATAAAGATAATTTATAAAACAAAAACTTACAACTTTTGCGTATGTAGGTAGATACCTTCAAACACAAATTAACTTACTATGATATACAATTACGTAACTCTAACATTGACAACGATTAACACTTTTTACAAAAAAAAACCTAAAAATAACATTTGATTAACAATAAATGAATAATGATTAATCACATCAGTAAAGTTAAATTAAAAAGTTAGAAGTCAAATCTAGTCACGAGAAAATTTTACTACTACCAAGCCCACCGAACTAGTTAAAATATAAACTGTATCTCGGCAGGTAGTGTCATACTTACCTTCTCGCCAATTTGTAACTGGCGTAAAAACAAATCATAGTGGTATTATAGTGCTGAAATCGCAAGGATTAAAACTATTAAATCGCACAAGTGTGACGGCCATATCACGTTTATTTGCTAAGTCGGCACGTGCAAACACAAGATGCAACAATGCTCGGAATTGATATAATATACGTATCTTTTCTCTGGTTTCCGTAACGAGAGTCGCGCCATTGTATTTAGTTTTACTGCTATTCGAAATAGCATTAATGAACTGCAGTCTACATTGTTCGATAAATACGAAAGCTGTGCTGCGGTTACATTAACTCTTGGACTTTTTGAGATTTTGTCGTAGCTGTAAAAAGGGTTCGTTACTCGAACTGTTGACAGATAGCATAGAAACATCATCCGAAGTTTTTCACCATCAGGTTGCAAGCAGTGGCGGGCATTAGTTTTATTTGGAGGTAGGCAGTAGATACTTATAATGTGTTTTATTGATGAAAATCAGTGGTTTTCATCAATAATCCGCATTTGTAAGTACCTACTGCCTACCTCATTTCAATTATCAGGTAGGCACTGCCTAATTGCCAGATGCACCGCACGCCCCTGGTTGCAAGTCAAAAGGAAAAAATAAACATTATTAGATTGGCTGGGATAACAGTTTTGTTTTACAACTTTTTGTAAAATAACTTAATCATTTTTTGCCAGATCATGGTTGCAAACGGTAGGTTAAATCGATATATTATCCTGCATATTCTATCGCAATTAATTCAATATCTATTTTAAAACAGAATCAGATTCGTCCAGTAGCATACAAAATTAAAATGTCAAAAATAATTATAACGCTTTACAAAGCACGTTTTAGATGTAAAAACGTAAATAAAATCATTTTAAACATCCGTGTTACAGAAAATGCTCGTGCTTACGGGAAAAACTCGCCTATTGAACCCGCACCCGCCTGGCTTTGTAGTAGCGCGAACCACTAGACACTAGATCGTCGTATCTAGATTCTAGCAACCAATTTACTAGGATCCCAATTTGAATACTAAACTCAAAACATTTTCTACGAGTTTTCCTTTGTTCCCTACGTTTTCTAGAGGACTCGATTCCTTTGATTCCGATCTTATGTCGCTGTTGATTGCGGCTCTCCTTTTTTAGGGTTCCGTACCCAAAGGTAAAACGGGACCCTATTACTAAGGCTCCGCTGTCTGTATGTCTGTCACCAGGCTTGTATCTCATTAACCCTGATAGACAGTTGAAATTTTCACAGATGATGTATTTCTGTTGCCGCTATAACAACAAATACTGAAAACCTGAATAAAATAAAATATTTAAATGGGCTCCCATACAACAAACGTGATTTGTTTGCCGTTTTTATAGATAATGATGACGAACACTGCCGGTCGCAACACAGTTTTTACTTAGCGGCGGGTAGGGTACGGATTCAAATAAATTTGCCACCCTCATTATAGCTCGATAGTGATAATTTCTTGATTAGGTATTCTATTCTTAACCTACAATTATAGAAAGAAGCTACTATTTGTTGTATTAAGTTTTAGTATAAGTAAGCTACTATTTGTAAATCGAGTCCTGTAAACAATTTTATGTTGTATTAACGGATGGCTCAATAAAGTGTTTTTGATTTGATTTGATTTGAATGGTACGGAACCCTTCGTGCGCGAGTCCGACTCGCACTTGGCCGGTTTTAGAGTAATACGTTTGAAGATCTGTGAGTCAAAGAACTCCAGTTTGTAGAGCCATATATCTGCATGTCAAAGAGTTGTTGAAAAGGCAATGACGAGACGGTGTAATACTACATTATCCAAGTCTTTTTGTTGGAAACATGAGACTTGGAAATCGGATGTTCTGATTTTACCCTGTTTTTGTTAATATGGAACAAACATGGCGTCTTTAAATTTGTTATTACTGTTATATACCAGATATATATATGAAAATTATGAGAATACACACAAACATTATTTATGGTTATTTCAACTTAAGTGATATTAGTACGGAAATTATAAGTAAGTATTTTTATTTAAATTCCCATTCTTTATTTGTAAAGAGACTTTGGAGTGATAAACAATCTCGTATATATATATGTACTGTTTTGGGTGCCTTTAGTTTCAAAGAGAGTACCCTCGTTTCGCAAATCATTATCATCAACTGTTGGAAGTCCACTGCTGGACAAATGCCTTTCCTATATAACGCCACAGCGATGATCTAGGCAACGATATTAAAAGCTATCGTTACTTCTGGACCGTTTGCATCCATCGGCTGCAACCTTGACTAGGTCGTTAGTCCACTCGGTGGTTTGGTTGATAATAATATATAATATAATATGTTGGACAACGTCACATTGCTCTGATTCTAAAGGTAACCGTAAGTAGCTAAAGCACTTGTGTAATAGAAATCAGAAACAACGACGGTACCACAACACCCGAGTCAATATAGAAAAGTTCGTTTTCTATATTGTCCCGACCGGGAATCGACCCCGGAACCTCGAGAGTTGGCGACGCCAAGTCCGGCATGCTCGCCTCTCGGCTACGGAGGTCGGTTTCCCGAACCGAAATAATAGCAACAATACAATGCGCATTCAATGTTTCAATATTAAGCCGCATGCATATTATTTTATCGGCTTATGAGAATGGTAAATAAGTTAATGTTATTCGTTCCGGTGTTCGCGACGCGATAAAACGCAGGACACTATAATTTTAAAGCGTTTTTATTACGCCCAGTGCTGCCATTCTGTCAAGCTATCGATGGATTTACTATCGACACTTTATATCGATGCATGATCATTAAATTAATAGTGCCAAAACGACAACAAGATATCGTTAAATAGAAGTATAATTAGTGCAGTATTATTGTCAGAGTTATCTCTTCTAGGCGCTTTATCTAGGTAGAGCAATGAAAAAGTGTTCCAAAATTATTAAGAAAACCAATTTAACTATCTTGTGTTATTCATTAAGTAAAAAAATATGTGGTGGATTCTGTAGTTTTTTAGAATGTTCAGGAAAATCTGGTAGTACAGTATAGGTATGATTAAAATGGGTACAAAAAAAAATGTTTTTTGCAGCATATGTTAGAAATATAAATCGGCCGAACCAACTTACGAATAAAAAGCATATACTGTCAATATTTCCGGTAATAGAATTGTGATTAGTGTCGTACTGATATCGATAAACTATTTTAACACCACACTACTGGTAGTTACGTCGCTTCCCCCGTTATGGCGTATTTAAAGCCATAGTGCGTTGGTTAATTATAACCTTAAAATCTACGATCTTTACGTGCACGTCAGTCATTTGAGTCATTTTAAACGTTATTGTCGGGTGGCATTTATTTCGGAACTAACAAAAAACACAAGGTGTTTTTGTGAAGGAAACATTGGTAATTGTTATGTGATATGTTGGTTTTTATGCTAAATAGAGTTAAATAGTCGATGTTCTGGCTTTTTATCCATAGGTTATTATTTCCATAATTTATTGTTCTATATCTCTAGGAAACGTTATTATGCAAGCTTGCATTTACGCTTAAAGACGAATTTGTATCTTATTATGAGCACTAAATAGGTACTAATTAGAGTAAAAAACATTCTTATACAAAAGGCGTAAAGAAAATGAGTATTAAATATTCGTAGAGTAACAACTGTAAAAAAACTTACATACATTTTTTACATATTTACCAAATACATAAATTACAAGTTTCTATCTTTATTTACCAGTTCCCCGTACAAAAACTGACACAATGGGTCTAACCGTTATTATGTATATCATATGTGATACATCGATAATTTAACCTGTCAACATTTTGCAAATTGAGATCAATAAGACATAACCATTCGTCACTTATTGATAGACAGTAAAACAAGTACTTGCAACGGGTTAACAGAAAAAATTGAAAAAGTCAAATTTATTTACAAGTCACATAATTTACATTAACGGCGAAAACTCACACAACAAGGTGTAAATATTACACACTATAAATCATTGCATTACACTAGCATTATCATTAAAATGCCAGCTTTTCTAATAAATAAATATTTGTTACTTTCAACATTTCATTACAAAATGTGCTTTATTCCAACTGAATAAGGTGCACTTAAAACTTAGCATGTAAATTCCCGAATTCCCTTGTCAAAGCAATTTCGTCGTTATTCCGTTGAATTAAGGTACATTAAAAGAGTGCCGTGTAAGCGCATGGCATACGGCCGTCAATCAAAAATAACACGTCGCTATGGAATCAATAATGTCGGTTGCATGCGACAGACAAACACTTTAGTACGAGTGGGTATGCACTGTAAGCGGTGCCCACGCTATGTGGTGCAGTGAAAATGTAACTAACATTTCGGGAATGCATCCGAGCACTATGGAATACAACTTGTAACGTCAAATACGTGAAACTTCAGCACGAAAGTGTATCTTTCGTTCGGTCGTATAAACCTAACGAATTAAAATGGCCAGTCTCATGTGTCAATCTTTTGATAAAATATGACCAACTTCATTGAAACCCGACCGTTTTCAATTGTTCATTGTTAAATCTTTGTTACGGGAGATGGATGTTTTAATTTGATCGCATAATACGACTGACAACGCATCGCTTTCGTATTAGGCCTCTTGGTGCTCAAACACAACAACGATTTGTGTTTTGACACGTTTATTCTGATGCCGGACGATAAACTATCCTTACAAATTCACTTTGGTCTAGAAAATAGCTATAAAGAACCTTTTATTGGGTTAAGCACACTGCACATTCATCCCAATAGGTGACGCATTGTATTTAAATTTTAATCCTGTCCGTAGTGATTATTTGATCAATGGTTCTGTCACTGCTACCACTGATCAAATAATAACTACGATATAGGTCATAAACTAAGTAGTTAAACTTGTGTCAAACTAGGAAACTAAACGAATGTTTTCGTGGTAACTTGACAATGATGGCGTCATCTGAGATTAGTTTTGCCTGTGTTTCTCCATTATTCAAAGTTTGCCGTATTGATTTTCGAAGTTCAACTCTATTAAGTGATCAGGTCAACGACACTTCGTATATTCGAGGATTACTAACGTCAATGTAATAGATTCCGATGTTAACCATCGGATATGACGTGTGAATCCGGCCACTGAGCTCCTACCGGTTCATAGCAAAACAAGATTTTTTTTAAAAACAAACAAACACATTTATAATAATTTGTACTTCGGTCATTCAACTGAAAATCACATTCTCAGTAACAAGTTTGCTTGGTAAATACACAGCAGTATAAAATCTTGTACCTTTTTAAAGTTACGTAGGCACGGCTACAATTCAAGCTATACATTTACATTTTAAGCTTATCCCATACTGTTAATGCGATCCCTTAAGCCAAACCAGTTGAGAACAATTTGTACAGGGGTAACATCAAAATCGTCTGTGATGGGTCCGGCCGTTATGGTCCCATTCTGGTACGCAACCGGCCGCCACGCACCCACATTGAAAAAATTGATATTCCGGTACGCCCCCGGCCGGGACGTCCCCAATTTTTCATTTTTGCTATGACACTTAATTTAGTACAGCAAAGTACGAAAGTGAAATGAAATTAAGACCACAATCATGAAAAATCAGGTATCTATTTTATATCGGTCTATAGCTATGCAGCTTACATAGTGGAGAGCGATCGCCTATACTTCTACAAGTATTGATCATGGGTGAAAGGGATGCCTATTATGGTCCACCTAAAATTATCTATTGTTTCAAAAACTCGTTTAAGTTCAGGTCGAAGAACTACACAATGGACGAGCAACCCTTTTACCTGTATCCTTGTTTTCGTGCGGTGTAAGTTTTCTTTGTGAACCAACTTATTTTACTGTTAATTTGGTTTGCATTTTTAAACATTTTTTTAAAGGATATACTCAAAAACTTATCTTGCTTATTCCTAAGCATGATGGTAAAATGCACACACCACAAAACGAAAATAATAAAAATTTAAAATATTTAAATTCAAAAACACTTTTGTTTTCGACAGTATTTGTTAAAATATCTTGTCCAAAGAAAGGTTTTTTTACTAGAGGGCGTCCCGGCCGGGGGCCTACCGGAATAACATTTTTTTCAATGTGGGTGCGTGGCGGCCGGGCGCGTACCGGAATGGGACCATAACGGCCGGACCCATATATTTGAATCCGTATTAATTATCTTTTACATCATCAACATCATCATCAATCGCTTGCCCTGCTCCCAGGTCACCGCACTATCTTTTTCTCTTTTAAACTCATTAAAAATAAAATAAAATTTCAAATTTAGTTTAAAGTAATTATCCTTTTTTGTTTATTCACTTTCTTTTACATCTCTCTGTCTGTTATAATATTAGCATCCATCACACATTTTTTTTTGGTTGGCTATTATTATTATATCGTCTACGTAAATTGTTGATTTTGGATAAGCAACTCTTTGTTTAAAGTGTTCAAAGCTATTGTACTACGTTAAACAATATTTATTTATGTATGTAGTGACATAGTATAAAACAAAGTCGCTTTCTCTGTCCCTATATCCCTATGTATGCTTAAATCTTTAAAACTACGCAACGTATTTTGATGCGGTTTTTTTAAATAGATAGAGTGATTGAAGAGGAAGGTTTATATGTATAATATAGTGTATTTAGTATCAGCATTGCACCCGTGCGAAGCCGGGGCGCTAGTTATGATACAATATTTGATTTTATTCTGTTCTGCGATGAAGGCGACCGACCAAATCCGTTAATGGTTTCTGTCGCCGGCCACTAACGCACCGCAGATTAAAGAGCTTAATTGAAGCAATATTTTAACTGTATCATTTTGTTATAATTAATGCAGATTAATTCCATGTTGTTGTTGAAATTACAAATAATACAAATTTAATTAGAGCCCAGCTACACTACATACTTGATACATTTAGCATCTAGCATCTACAATACTGTTTTTGCGACAGCATTGTTGCTGCATGGTGTTTTAGCGAGATTCGATATTTAGTCTCAGCGATTTCGAGTGTTTTTGTGTCTGCGTTAGATCGTTTACAGTAGGGATTAACGATTTTCGTCGAGAACATTTCGGTTTAATAGTGAGTGCTTAATAAAAAAATATGTTATTACAACCTTACTTAAAGATACAAAAGTATTGAATAAAGTGAACGTGGAAACCTAATCCTTTCGTCTCAAAAATGTTCATGATCCTTTAATTTAAAAACCATAATTCCAATAAAAAAGTACCCAAGCCCTAATTAAAGCAGCATACATTCAAAATGCGCGAGACACATCTGGCCGAGAACAACGAATGCATTGTTTTGAGAACAAAAACACAGAAGAACGTCATGAAATAATTCGCTGTAGGTAGGGTTTAGTAATTGCAGAATAATGGCAGTGTTCACTGAATTTATTACAGCTTGAAGATAAACTTCGCTGTGTTTCTGCTGGTTTTGACTTGACAAACAGCTAGTATATGACCGTAACAGAGGAACCTAGTTAGCTTTCTGTTTTTATGTATTTCCTGCCTTAGGATTCTGATAAGATTATTTAATAAAATAAATATATATAAATATTGGACAACATCACATACATTGCTCTGATTCTTAGGTAAGTAGCTAAAGCAGTTGTGTTATAGAAATTAGAAACAACGACGGTACCACAACACCCAGACCCGAGACAGATAGAAAAGTAAAACTACATTGAGTATTGACCCGACCTGACATCGAACCCGGAACCTCAGAGAATGGCGGCGCCATTTCAAGTCCGGCGTGCTCGCCTCTCGGCTACGCAGGTCGTCAAATTCATTTTCACTTTAACTGTTAAAAACTTTATTAAAGTTACCCAACACTCAGAATATTATTCCTTATCACGCATCAGTTTAAATTAATTGCTATCTCTTACAAAAAGTGCTTTATCATTAAGTGTTCGCGTCAACGATTTTCAACGTTTTCCTACTAGATCCGCGTCCATTCGTCAGGCCACCGGGCGTTCGTGGAAGTTGCTGAGTCATGGCTTCATTGTTTCTTTATCAAATGATCAAGAAGCAAAGCGTTAGTGGCGAGTGCGACCCATATCGGAAGTGATGCTAAATAATTGTTTTAAATAAATCTTTGTCTGATATGGTACATTGTTTGCAGGGTGTACAAAAGAATAGGACACCCATTAAAACCACATGATCAGTTGTTGATGTACAACAACTTTTCTTATGGGAGCAACATCGAAATCGTGTTTTTTTTAGATGCTCCATACATCATCATCGAGGTATACCAGAAAAATTGTATGGAGCAGCGAAAAAAAAAATACGATCCCATTTTGCTCCTATATAAAAAGTTGTTGTATATGACCAGCTGTTCACGTGGTTATAGGGAGTGTTCTATTCTTTTGTACACCTTGTAGGTAGACACTAGACAGTGTAGACACTCTTTATTGCACACCATACAAAGAAGTTACAGCATTCATAATACCTTTAAAGTAGTTCTCAATTGTAATTAAAAAAAAAAATTTAATAAGGTTAAAAGTCTTTGATTAGCGCTTAAATCACAAGCCCTAATGGTATTTAAATATTTTATGTAATTTTTTAAATCATTAATTCGGTTTGTAATTGCTGTGCCCCTTTTAGGCTAGTCACATGGGTTCGCCCACACTCCTGACGTGTCGTTATAGCTCACGTGCCGCGGAACAATGCCTGGCTTTTAATGCATTTGCATAATTGCCGAGTTTCCCTGTTTATCTGCGACCAGGTTTTAAGGGTCAGTGCACTCGGCATGGTAATTAAATTGGACATTTAGCCATGAATGTATAAAAGAGGCCATGTTGCATATTATGTAAGTCAAGCAGGATTAAGCTTTATGCAATCATAATGACGCTCTCATCAATCGGCTGAACTGATAGTACAAAAACCGGCCAAGTGGGTTCCGTACCATTATCTTTAAAAACGGCAAAAAAATCACGTTTGATGTATGGGAGCCCCCTTAAATATTTATTGTTTTCTGTTTTTAGTATTTGTTGTTGTAGTGGTAACAGAATTACATCATCTATGAAAATTTCAACTCTCTAATTATCACGGTTCATGAGATACAGCCTGGTAACAGACGGACAGACGGACAGACGGACAGACGGTCAGACGGTCAGCCGGTCAGACGGTCAGATGGAAAGACGGACAGACGGACAGACGGACAGACGGACAGACAGACGGGCAGACAGACAGACGGACAGCGGAGCTTTAGTAATAGGGTCCTGTTTTACCCTTTGGGTACGGAACCTTAAAAAGCTGAGAATGTTTTTTATCGCGTAAAATTACATTAATCTATACCTAAATGATCACTGAATTGAATGGAAAAATGGTGTTATGTGAGATTGGTGTAAGAGTTTTATTTTTTACTAACTGACCCGTCGAACTTCGTCGTACCGCCTGTAACAGTATGTTTTTTAATATGTTTATTGAGACAAATCCAACAACTTATAAACCATGAAAATCGGTCCAGCCGTTCTCGATTTATAAGTGTTGTAACGAACCCAACTTTGTTTTACATGATTTCATTCTTTATTCCTGTTTTCCTGTAGTAGCCGAACTTTATGAATAAAAAACAGAAACATCTTTTCAACAAAAAAGTTTGGTATTGCCACAGTCATGACCGCTCAACTACTGATACTCGCAGCTAATCCAGATGATGTTGCCAGTAATCTAGCAAGCGGCAACTTTTTGTATGTTTTTGGAAAACTTTGATTAAGCCAGCCGACGACGGGGAAAACGATTGGTAGTTACCGGTGTAATCATTCACTCGAACTTCACTCATAAAAGTCAATCTATCTCTGTCGATTGTCGTTACGTCACAGGACGAGCCGAGTTTTTACTGGGCTGATATTTCTATAGCGACGGGAATACCGGATTGGGGAGACGGGATCAATCAGTTCCGTTTTTAGACGTCAATAGGGAAAAAACGTATTTTTATTATATGAGGTCTGTGCGACCATCTGGACCTCATTTAAGTAAAATTGCCTATTAGTACCTAAAATGCCCATTTACTGGTGTTTGAAATAGTTATTGTCCTAAAACCACCAAAATTTCATTTATAAAGCTAAACATTAAATTTCCTTTTTAGGGTTCCGTACCTAAAGGGTAAAACGGGACCCTATTACTAAGGCTCCGCTGTCCGTCTGTCTGTCTGTCCGTCTGTCACCAGGCTGTATCTCATAAATTGTTATAGTTAGAGCGTTGAAATTTTCACAGATGATATATTTCTGTTGCCGCTACACTAACAAATACTAAAAAACAGAATAGGTACGGTCGACAGCTCGTCGACCTACCACAAAATGTCAAATTTTCTCATTTGAAAATGATCTCTATATGTCAGGCTTAAAGTTGAAAATCAATTGAAGAGGAGAATTTTTGACTTTTGGGGTAGGTCGACGTGCTGTTGACTGTACAATGAATATTTAAGGGGGCCTCCCATACAACAAACGTGTTTTTTTTGCCGTTTTCATAGTGGTACGGAACCCTTTGGGCGCGAGTCCGACTCGCTCTTGGCCGTTTTTTTTCTAATTTCGCAAAAGCGCCGGTTATAATCTGCTTTATTGTGACGTCACAAGTCAGTTAAAATCAATACGAGTAAGTATTCATTGCGTTTTAAAGTATTGAACAGACGTTACGTTGAGTTTCAAGCGTCAGTTACTCGTTTTACAGACATTTTATGATGGAAGTTAAAATGTGTATGAAAAGGAATTGCATTGGAAACTATGTAGAACAGTTAGTTCAATTTGAGGAGAATGGGTATCTTCAAGGGTCATCGGCATTGTTTAGAGAGAAGTTTTGCAAATTATCTCACTTGAATAAATACTAAATTGAGTTTACGGAGTTAAGGCCACTACAAAGGAGAATGGGGCGGAACGGCCACAATTAAAATATTTGGGAGCATGAGCGACAAAAACGGGGAGGTTCTACTTTAGCTGCCATAGAGATCATGGTTTTAGGTATCTGCAGAGCTGATTCATTATAATCATTTATTATGTATAACAAGGGTCAATAAAAGTAATTTATTCACTTTAAACCATTTTTATCGGTTGTCTTTTCGCAGCAGAACAATGGTTCTGCTGCGAAAACTGGCAACTAATGAGGTATCAGTAGTAATTTCGAATCAATAAGTAAACATTTTTAAATTTTTGTGTGCAAAGTAAAGTAAAGTATGCCTATATACGTCCCACTGCAGGGCACAGGCCTCACCTCAACTATGAGGTGGTTTGGGCCACACTCCACCAGGCGGGCCCAGTGCGGATTGGTGGAGGGGTGTTGTAAGGCCAGTGACTAAACCTTACTGTCAGATGTTATCAAGCCGCCTTAAGGCCTCTGACTAGGCTTCACGACCAATATCAAGCGATATTGGCCAGGACCAACTTTTAACGTGCCTTCCGAAGCACGGAGATGCTCGTGATAAATGTCACTAAATATGGTCGGAACGGTCACCCATCCACTCACGACCGCGGCGTTGGTTGCTTAACTTTAGTAATCGGTACCAAAACGCTGCCGCCACTGAGCTACGAGCAGCTCGAAAGCGTAAAAAACCGCGCGCTGCATTCGTTTACCAGTTGTAAGTCAGTCATCATTTGACTTTCAGGACAAAAGTGTTAACGATGGATTGAAATAATGAGACCAAATCTTTACGTTGCGGAAATAAAAGACAGCCAGCCAAAATTCACGGTGTATAAGCCCTTTTCCGAGCACCTAGTCCAAAGAAATTGCTATGTCCTACCTACCTACCACCACTTCAAGACTATTTAACGACTGGTGATGAGAAGAAGCGCAATAAACTCAGTCACATTCTTCAGGCATTTTTGCAGGAATTCGTTTATTAACATGTTGTAAGTGCGAGCTAAGCATGTCATGTCTAAGCACTCTTATCGTTCAGTTGAGTAGTATTACATTGCTAAATACATTCGGCTTTATTAAAAAAGATAGACTAGGTATAAACCATGTCTAAAGATTAGCCAACCAATTTTAATTATGGGTCATTATTACCGAGATATGTCTGATGTGTCAACATTTTAAATTGGTTGGTTATTTTTTAGACATGGTTTAAACCTAGTCTATTTTTTTTGTCATAAGGCCAATAAGCATTTTATTTAAATAAATAAATAATATATAAATATTGGACAACATCACATACATTGCTCTGATCCTAAGGTAAGTAGCTAAAGCACTTGTGTTATAGAAATCAGAAACAACGACGGTACCACAACACCCAGACCCGAGCCAATATAGAAAAGTTCGTTTAATTATTTCGTAGGTTATCACAAAAATCGAAGTTGTGAATGTATTGGTTACCTACAGACAGACGCCAGAGCGTCTGGCGCGCTACGCCAGCAATTATTTGTGTATACTTATCGTATTTTAAAATATTTTAGCATAAGTAAATAGTGGTTCTTTACGAGTAGTCACAAAGAAATTTACACACTGAAAATACAAAAGTTTCTAGCAAAAATTGGGTTTTCATATGTTCGGTTTCTTATTGGTTCAGGTTCTACGACGATTTCAATTTTATTAATATACTAACTGTTGCTTGCGACTTCGTTGGCGTGATCTTTAATACAATTCTGATACCTTCAGTGTCAGAACCACAAGATTCCAAAATTGTTTCACGCGAAAGAGGAATAACAGAAGCGAAAATATAGCGAAATTCAAATACCACAAAAAATCTTAGAACGTTCATGGAGTTGATTCGGGTAACCCTTAAAACCATGTATTGTCTGAATGTAGGAATAGATAAACTATTGAAACCGAAAATTGGATTGTAGAGAACATTATTAAACACCGCGTTTTTTAATTACATCAATTTCAACACGAGAACATTGTAAGAGATCTTTACAGTCCAATGAAATACACGAGTAACGAAACATGTGCACATTCCAATCGATTACGTAGGTACTGGAAACGAACGATTCCTTTAATTTGCAAATAGGTTGCTGGATCGATGGCGATTACGGCGATTTGCTCAATTACTCACTCTTTGATTGAATAACGTACGAAGGTACAATTCAGACGGTATCATACCTATCGAGCGGTGACCACCACGGGATTGGAAGTCGCAACGTAAAAAATAAAATAAAGTTTTTCAGGACTAAAAAAACTTGTGCAATGTAATTTGCACGACAAAAACCTCTTTATGTAACATAAATATGCAGCATTCTATTTTAAACATTTAAGGCTGGGTTGCATCATCTTACTTTAACTTTAACAAACGTCAAAAGTCTGTCAAACTCTATACATAAACACCGGCTATAGTTAAAGTTAAGGTGATTCAACTCAGCCTAAGTCTATCCTATCTATTCAGTGTGTTTTGTTTGTCGTGTGTGTGCGTGTGCGAGTGCGCAGTTGCGAGTGCGCGTGTGTGTGTGCGCGTGCGCGTTTGCGTGTGTGCGTGTGCATTTGCGCGTGCGCGTGTTCTAAGACATTTTAAAATAGGCATATCTTGTTTTTTGATTATGGTTAACCCTTCGTGCGCGAGTCTAACTCGCACTTGGCCGGTTTTAGTCTTTCATACAAATTCAATTCGCAATTTGGTAATTTTAGTTTGTGTGTGTGTGTGTGTGTGTGTGTGTGTGTGTGTGTGTAGTAGTAGTAAGTGGACTATAGTAAAAGTTGTATTTGAGCAGAAGAATCACCCTCTTTTGGATCTAAGAGGGTTATTGTTACAACTTGTTATAAAATTTGTGTACTCTTTAAATAGTCATTCTGTATCGTTTGTAGACTACAAAATCGACAGCCTGACTTCCATTGTTAAAATGCATGAACGCGCCATTCAATCGTGTTAAATGGAACTAGCGTTGCCGGGAAAGTTGTATGTCTTCTAACGACAAATATCTTGGAGCGTTTCTTTATATATTTCAACGAACCTTTTACCACAAATAACGTATAGCGTCCATTTTGTGATTTTACGTTATGTTGCCGCATAAAAATACGTAGTTGAACTAGATTTAAGGCATTGTAACATTACCATCGTTGTTAGGTAAAATAACTATCTTTGCCTGTAGGTACAGTCTGAAAGATATTCTACGTCGTCTTTGATTTTGTTAGTTTTTATTCGTCTAAGTATATTATTTACTAGCAGCCCGTCCCGGCTTCGCACGGGGTAGACAATTATCGCTAATAGTTTCGGCAGCGCATTCGACGAAAGACATTTTAAGACTCATTTTTCTACACCTTCGGTTACATTGTTCAAATTTTACCAAGGATCCCTAATTTTTTTCAAAATGAAATGTAGCCTATGTCAAATTGGAAGAATGTAGCATTCTATTGGTGAATGAATTTTTTAAATCGGCCCAGTACTTTTTGAGCCTATTCATTACAAACATACAAACATACAAAAATAGGTACAAATCTTTCCTCTTTATAATATTAGTATAGAAGTATAGAAAAACATACAAACATACAAAAATAGGTACAAATCTTTCCTCTTTATAATATTAGTATAGATTAACAATTGATTTATTTGTCTTTAATAGTTTTCCCCGTTCGATTCCAAAGCGTTTTTATACCAGTTTAAAGTTGTCGGTTAAATACTATGTACAATCAAATGACTAACTTTTGACTAGATGTCGAGTGACGACAAACTTTTTTTTTCTTTGAATGTCAGGTTGATTATTAAAAAGTATTTTTCTTTTTTTACATCATGAAAATATTACAGTAAATTTTGATTTGAAATGTCGAAAGACGTCACGCTTACTTAGAAATGACTTCACGAGCCGCCTCTCCTGAACCTTGACGCGCTTTATTATTTGTATTTTTTTGTTTTGTTGACAAAAAATAATAATAAGAGCATTATTTTCAGATAATCTAACTGACAGAATTTGATTATAAACATGTCTATATTACCTGTTCGAGTGTCATAAACGTCAAAAAATATATAAGCCAACTGTTGGCGCCAAATTTTCGTTTCGTCCGCTCAGTGGCGCGCTTGTTACCGTAGCAACCCATAATTGTTACCATAGTAACCATAGTAGCTACTCACTCAAATCTGGCCTGTTCATTTAGTGACAATTGCAGCACCACACTTTATCTAGACATGTTTATAATCAAAGCTGACAGACTAAATAGATTGTTTTTACCCAGTCGTCATTCGTGCTGTATGTAAAAGTGTGTCGCATTTCTCGCCGACTTCAAACAATTGCCTTAGTTACTGTACTGATATTTACAGTAATTTAATGCCTATAGGCATTGACATTTATTATTGTTAGACATTAAATATTGACAAAACAAATCATTGAGGTAATCTTACAAAAACAAATAAACACTTCTACCGCCGACTGTACAAGGTTTCAGCGGTAAAATAAAATATAAGAAAGGCTGGAGGCGGTGCGTAACTGTCACAGAAGTTGCCGAACAGATAAAGGGTAAATACTTATACAAGTATAAACTAGCTTAGTGAACTACAAATAGAATATTCAACTGTATTACATTCTGAGATGGAGCAGAAGTTTCGTCTGCTTAAATAGAGGGGTATTTGAATGAGCAGTGGAGCATGGAAAATTCGTGGAGTGGATTTATATTACACTAGCAGCCCGTCCCGGCTTCGCACGGGGTAGACAATTATCGCTAATAGTTTCGGCAGCGCATTCGACGAAAGACATTTTAAGACTCATTTTTCTACACCTTCGGTTACATTGTTCAAATTTTACCAAGGATCCCTAATTTTTTCGAAATTAAATGTAGCCTATGTCAAATTGGAAGAATGTAGCATTCTATTGGTTAAAGAATTTTTTAAATCGGACCAGTACTTTTTGAGCCTATTCATTACAAACATACAAAAATAGGTACAAATCTTTCCTCTTTATAATATTAGTATAGAGTATAGATTAAGTAACGTTTGTTAAGGAATTGCCAAGTTTAGGTAAAGTTCTTAAACAAGGGTGTTAACCCTTGTTTAAGAACATGTGTGCGCTAACTGAGCGACGAGAGTTATCTCGTCGCTCAGTTCGCGCACACATGTGTGGCGGATCCATCGTTATTCAATTGTTTTCTTTTTTTTTTAAGTCACAGACTATTAGCTAGACCAGAGAGATATAGAGAGAGCTGTGCGTTGCTTTGGGAGATAAGATCCGAAACGAGGTTATATTCTATCAATTATTATTATTATTAAATAGCAACCGTTCTTGCGCCATATCGGGGGGAGTGGTGCTAGAAATGAATAAATATTGGACAATATCACATACATTGCTCTGATTCTAAGGTAAGTATCGAAAGCACTTGTGTTGTAGAAATCAAACAACGACGGTACCACAACATCCAGACCCGTGACAATATTGAAAAGTTCGTTTCCTATATTGACACGACCGGGGATTGAGCCCGGCACCTCAGAGATGGCGACGCCATACAAAGTCCGGCGTACCCGCCTCTCAGGTACGGAGGTCGCAACACCCAGGCAATGTTGGGTAGGTGTTGTGGTACCGTCGTTGTTTCTGATTTCGATAACTCAAGTGCTTTAGCTACTTTCCTTAGAATCAGAGCAATGTATGTGATGTTGTCCAATATTTATTTAATTTTGTGTGGAAAGTCGATGAATTTTCATGAAAATGCCAATTCTATTTACAATAAATCCAGAAAAAAAGCTGAAGGTCGTGTAGTGACGTCACGCGTGCACCACGCACCTACGAGGCTTCGCACCGCATTGCCACTGCAATCTTACCTAATAGTACACTCGGCCACTCATTGGCCATCTTAAGTAGGTACTCGTGTTTTAATTAATAAAATGCCGAAGGTATAGAGAGTGCGGTGTAAGAGGCTTCCTGCAACCTTTATAGGACGTCCACTTTGTGGGTGCGGTCCTATAAAGGTTGCAGAAAGCCGCTGCTTCTAACCGGCCAAGGGGGAGGCCTATGTTCAGCAGAGGACGTCTTAGAAAGCTTACAGACGAGCGACAGTATGTCGGCGACTTCTTGCGACATCAGTCGGCGAAAATCGGCAACAGTCGCCGATAACCGCCGACGACACTTATTCAATTTAGACGACCGTCACCGACGCACCGCTGATGGTCGCCAACAGTCGCCGACAGTAAGCACTATTATGGCAAAAAAAAACCATAATAATAGTTTTTTTTAAATTGTGAAGCTAAAATTATACAGGGTGTACAAGAGAATAGGACACTCCTTAAAACCACGTGATCAGCTGGTCATATACAGCAACTTTATCTATGGGAGCAACATCGAAACCGATAATTTTTTTTAGCGTCTCCATACAAACTTAGTTGCATACCTCGATGATAATGTATGGAGCATCCGAAAATAAAATCACGATTTCGATGTTGCTCTAAAAGGAAAAGTAGTTGTTTATGACCAGCTGATCACGTGGTTTTAAAGAGTGTCCCATTCTTTTGTACACCCTGTATTTATACTGCACTATTTGTTTAGGCCATTGTTTATTTAGCAAAATATCTCTCCAATAAAATTATCTGCTCTCCCAAAACAAAGAGATATCGTAAATCACTAAACACAAGAGCCTAATCGAATAACTTGGGTAATTACAAACAGGCAGATTAGCTCAAAGTCAAAAACTAAACGGGTTGACTTTGAAAGGACTTTTACGCAATCAAGCAATAGAGGATAATACGAGGAGGACCATTTAGCAGAATAAGCAGTTTTTATTATTTAAGAAGTATTTTACATTATTTTATTTTAAGCGTAAGTAGTACTTACTGATGCTGGCAAAAAAATATGATTCTAATATAAAAATAACTGAACATCACACTTTTAAATGTATTGACGACCATCTGGTGTATTGGTCTCCGGACTGCAGTGCCTGGCGATAGCGGGTTCGAATCCCGTGAGGGGCAATGTTAGTATGATAAGCATGAGCAATTGCACCTAAGTCATTGATGTTCATAAACGTACTTTAGTATGTTTATCCGTTATCTAGTCGCCATAGCACAAGCTTTGCTTAGTTTGGGGCTAGATAATTGGTGTGATTGTGGAAACAATTTATTTATTTTTATTGGACTAGTCAGAACGAATGAAGTGAGCGCAAACGCGAAGATATTATTATATATCACATTAAATATGATGGTTAAGCATGTCATTAAATCGATCCACCAGTTAAAAGTGGGTTCAATACGATTCTAAAATTAGCTATTAATTAGTTATAACATGTGAACTTCCAAAAAAAAACAACATGATTAAATAACACAATAACAATAATTAATTAGTAATGACTAACTTTTAAAAAAACTAACAAAAAAGGCGATTTATACATTGACGATACAATAATCCATGTAAAACTAGCACATAAGGAGGGACACATAATATAAGTTATTAAACATGCAAAAAAAAACAAAAAAGTGCAAACCACGAGTCTGCAGACTGTAACTTACATTTTAAAAAAAAAACAAGTAAACCTAATAAAATTGAGCCCTCTCCAAGAGTACCTACCTGCCAGTGGCGGGTATTGGTTTTATTTCGAGGCAGGCAGTAGATAATAACTTTTAAACTTTCGCGTTGCATAATTTTAAACTCAATGAAACGGGAATTAACGCGATCATAATTTAGGTACAAAATGTTACCTCTTTTGCCTGACGTTTCAATCCATGACAAGACATGGAATCCAGTGATTTAAAATAGACAATCTCGTTTTGTTTCGCGATCGAGTTCTCACCTGAATACGGACGCGGTTGTTAGTGTGCAGAATAGGGACACGGTGAGTGTAGTGTGTGACGGTACTTGGCGTAAAAAAAAAAAAAATTATGAGGGTAGATTAAGAATCTGCCTCTCATACGGAGTGGAGACATCGCTGTTCCAGTCAGCCTGTGACCACGGTCGGTGTAACCCGATTGAAACGTCAGGCAAGAGGTAACATTTTGTACCTAAATTATGATCGCGTTAATTCCCGTTTCATTGAGTTTAGGCAGTATATACTTATAATGTGTTTTATTGCTGAAAATCAGTGGTTTTCATCAACAATCCACATTTGTAAGTACCTACTGCCTACCTCATTTCAAATAATCAGGTAGGCACTGCCTAATTGCCTATATGCACCGCACGCCCCTGCTACCTGCTAACCATAGAGCACAACAAGCGTATGAGTCGATATTCGTTCCTCGACATTGACAAACGACCCTACTATACATAGTTATAGTATGAATTGTTTGTGTAATATGTTATTATCACACTTATCACTGTAATCGCGGCTATCACGCCATCGACTTTCACCGATATCATTTGTCACTGTCTAATCACAGTACTGATATCATTGATTGTTGCTAATTTGAGAAACTATTTTTTTGGTGTTTAGATTAGAACATTTTTGTTGCCGTCATAAATAAGGCATATTATTGTTTGATTCCTAATTTTAGATTTTTTTTAAGCTTACGTAAAATATTTATTTAATTCTTTTAAACTTTATTGCACAAATTACAAACAAACCCGTACAAAAGGAAAGACATATTCAGCTGTGGCAATTTGATGTTTTTCGAAAACACAAAACATAATTTAATATTTTTCAATTCATTTTATGTTTCATCGCGGCATTTTTTATAACATAAATATCTTTATAAAATCTTATTAAACATCGTCCCAATTCTCGAACCACTCGTAACGCAGCGAAGCACCGCTCGCAAATAAGCCATTAGATCGACGCCCGAGGCGCAGCTGTATCGATTACTCGATATATTCGGGCGAAACGCGACACTAACGAACACCGGCTTCAACCGTGATCACTTTCCTTCCAATCCGTGGTTTTGAGGTTTATGAGAACAAAAATACAGTATGTATATTTACAATCGTCGTAAAGAAACAGCAAAAAAGTATGATGTAATAGTAAGATCGTTAATCTAAAACAAATGAAATATGCTCATATATATTTAGTTAATCAAAACCCATGGAAGTAGTAATTAAAAGTAAAATATTTACCCTAAATCTCACAAAGAAAGGTTTTAAATAAATAAAAAAATTGATTTTTTCTCCCTGTATCATCAATTCTGTACAATCTAACAGATTATTAGGTTCTCAAAGTTTGAAATTTTAAAATGGTATTAGGTTTATGTTAAAATTTAAGTCTTAATAAGTTAAGACTAATGTAGCAGAATACGAAATGTGTAATTGTTTGATACATTTGGTATTCTGCAACTAATTTTAGTCTTAAATTTAAGTCAGTTAATAAGTAACAAAATATTAAATGTGTCAAGCAATTATGCCACTTAAAATAAGCAGACTTGGTGCCTAGGTCTGGTCAAATTGTCATAATATTCGTCACTAAAAGCAGTGTATTGCCAACTGTAACGTCTTTTTAAGAAGTGACATAATCGAGTTTTGCACGTCTGTCAGTAGACTGAACACATGTACATTTTAACTGGGTTTTTGGGAATTAAACGTTTGAACTTGAACTTGATTACTCGTTACGAGTGTTGACGTTTCTAATTTTGTTTCAAGGTTGGCTATACCTACTTTTTTTATAAATTATAAATTTTTACCTCTCCTATTGGTAGGATTGGTGACAAAAGCGTGCCATTTAAGCAGCATCGTTCAAAAACTCTTCTGTAACAAAGTGAAAGTGGCCCTAAAATTTGTTGTTTTCTTAAACTTCTTATTAAGTTATTACATAATATTATTTACGTAACATTGTTATGTATAACCGATAAACGTTATCTTGTTATGTTTGGCGTTTAACGATAGTTTATCGCAATTTTCACTCCCTATCTGAATACTTTCTAAATTAAACAAGGCAAGTTGGTATTTACTTGACAATAAATAGGTAAAATGAATATGGCATAAATAGGCTATTATCGGGAGAGAATATTGAATTTGTTAACCTATCAAAATAAAAACGTTTACAGCCCGAAAATAAAACTTAATAACAATATATTTTGGACTACATCCGAATCTTTATCTTTCTTTATTCAAAACTTTATTATCCCTTTTTATTTATTTTATTAAAAAACATAAAATTAAAACAGTGGCGAAAATATGACTTTAGTTGTTCAAAAACGTTAAAACAGTAAATTGCACTAACTTGAATGTTTATTTGTCGTGCTTATTCTTTAGAGCCTGTTTGACATATCGAATGTCGAAAAAACGTGCAAGACCATGCATGCCTCGCCGAACTACGGCATGCAATATTTGCATACAAATGTATGCAATTATTATTTTAAAGTTTACACTCGTGGTTTACGTATATTCGTTTTCGGTGTATATTGTAATCTGGTAAAATATAAATAAGTTTGATCAATAATGAATATTGAATACACGATACTTGTCTACATCCATAATGTATGTTAGGTGTTACTTTTAAAGATATTGTTTTTTTTATATTACAATTACTGTTAGCTAACGTCCTCTGAGCTCAGTCGGAGAGAAATCTCGCCCAGATTCCGAAAAGGCTTGAATTTTGTTCCCATCTGAGGCGGTCGATTTAAAATAAGTGCTATATTTTATTGTAGACCATCCGGATATTGACAACTTTCATCTTTCTAGCCATGTCCCTTAGGGGCCATCCATAAATTACGTCATCGGAATTTCATGATATTGTGACCCTTCCCCCCCCTCATTGTCACAGGTGGTCACTTGTGAGACTCCCCTCTAGTTTGACGTCACATATTTTGCAATTTAACATCTAGAAAATGATATTTTTTTCAATTTTGTGTTTCAAACTAGTAATATAAGATTTTGAAATGTGAATTTAGGACCCCCTCCCACCCCAATATGGATGTTGTTTGATGTTGCTAATTAGGTAATGTCAAATCATATGCCACTAGAGCGAAGCCGCGTGCAAAAGCTACTAATGCTGGAAAAAATATTTTTCTGAAAAAAAAAAACTGTATTTTACAATTTTTATGGGAATATAACACGTTTTCACGTGAAATTCAGCCCAGAAACAAGTTATTTATATGGAGGACACCGGGTCAAAGATATACTTGGCACAACATATTATATTATTTATCCGAGACTTGGAAACTCTCTTCGTACCTGTCAAACTGTCATTCTGACGACTACAGAACTAATTTTAATTATACACCTTAATTGTAGGGTTTTGCTTTTAGGGTTCAAATTAGAATGATATGCTATTGTAGCGTCAAGTACAGTCGACGGAATTTTATGAATACGTAACATCACAATATACATAGATAGAGTAACCTAAATAGTAAATAGACCTTGTAGCCGAGTGAAAATAATTGTCACTGTTGCTAATTTTTTCGATTCCCGTTTTGTTACCAATGAGTGTAAACACGATAAATGAGGAAAAAATTTAATCAATTGGAAACCCAGGAACGTATCCAATATTTAAAACACACACACACTAACACAGACATTTACACATCACAATAATCCTAATAATATTATAAATGCGAAAGTTTGTAAGTATGGATGGATGTTTGTTACTCTTTCACGCAAAAACTACTGAACGGATTTGTATGAAATTTTGCATTCATATAGAATATCTGGATTAACATATAGGATACTTTTAATCTCCGATAACTGATCCTGTGAGATACATTAAATAAAATAAAGATCACGCGAGCGAAGTCGCGGGTAACAGCTAGTTAATAATAAATTGTGGATTTGCATTTTTGTTTATCCAATAATGGTCTTTATTAATTTTGAATTTAGTACACCACAAGTTTATCTTAAGTAACCATTGTTAAGTGACATCTCCGGATGCGGAAGTTAGTCTGCTTTAATTGGGTAGTACCACAGTACATATATTTAAATACAGTGTGGAAACTATTCCTGTTTGTCGAGATATGTTAATTACGTCAATAGCGCGATAATTGTTCTTCAAATTTCATTAAAAACCGCGTGAACTAAGTTTTCGAAGCGCATGTAATAGAAATGAACACAAAGCGCTGACCAAAGTGGATTTAAATTACAACCTTTTTACGTTCTACAGCGACAACGACAACTGACATCATCTCTTCTCGTATCGGTAGAATTCGGCACCCGCGAATGTCAGTACTCCTAGTTTACCGAGATTTGCTGTTTACTGAGACTTGTTGAAATGTTGAGGCATGCACATGTGTGAGTACGTCATTTTGACCGTTTATTTATAGATAGTTTGGTTACTGTATAGATATATGTATATACTGTGGTAATATGAGTTATCCCTACTGCTTCTACCTCAGCTGTGCAACAGAGAATATAAAAGTTACATGATAACTATGATTTATTAATATGCGTATAAAAACTGTTACATATTTTTGAATTTTTATTTTACTAGTGGCTTGCTGTTATTGAGTTAGTTTTTCGAGGCAATATACGGAAATTCATCGGTCGGAACAGTTTGACTATGAATTTTAATGATTTCATCGTATTCTGGCCAATCACATTTAATTGACCTACAGTAACAGTAAATAACTGTTAAAAAATACAAAAATGTTGTATACTATTGTGCGATAAAACTAAACAGCGATTGTATGACATGACATAAAGCTTTTATATGAACCCTTAAAAAAGTTGTTGTCAAAAAACGTGGGACGTGTATACTTATGTGCCCGTAGGGGGGCCTGTATACAGAATAAATAATTTCATTTCAAACATCAAATAAAGAAAAAAACAAACACCAACTTCATGGTCTGGTCATCATCAACAACGAATTCTTTATTTTATACTCTTCTACACAAAATAATGTCAGCTGGTCGCAGTTTAGTATGAGGAAGTGTTTGTTTTTGCGATTTCCACGTTAGCCTTATAGAAAAAGATTTTATAATTAATCACCAGAATCAACCCTTAATGGGTATTTAGTATTCAGTAAAAAAAGTTACAAAATAGCATAATTGTTTTGTTCAGGTCCTTGAAACTTAAGAATACAGTATGCTAATACATTGCACTTTGCTCCAAATTTATATGAGTTATTCTTGATAAACAATATGTTAATTATTTTTTTATTTGTTGTTACAGGTAAATATAAAATCAGGTCATACCTCTGCTGGCGATAATTGTGCATTATTTGTAGGTAAGTAAACTTCGTAACCATTTAAAAAATGTAGTGTCATTTATTCAGTTCCTATACAGACAGGGTGTTTGGTAAAGGCTATATCAAGCTGGATATACTATTTACGCTAAACAAACTGCCTGGCGGTTGCGGGTTCGAATCCCGCAAGGGGCAAATGTTAGTGTGATTAGCCCGAGCATTTGTACCTAAGTCATGGATGTTTATAAACGTATGTAAGTATGTTTATCCATTATCTAATCGCCATAGAACAAACTTTGATTAGTTTGGGGCTAGCTAATTGGTGTAATTGTGGAAAAAATTGTTTGAAATTAATTAATTGAAACTTATTTATCATGTAATAAGTAATGACACAAATTGGCTATGGAATGGGCGCATAGCGGGGAGTGCAGCTCATATACCTCTTTTATACAGCTTTAATCTAAGCTGTATTATTGTGTCTTATTTACATTAGAGAGAGAGAGACCCAGATACTTACTTGGTAGCCAAAAGTTAAACCGAGAATTATGTCTCTTACAGCAACCGATATCATCATATTGACGACCTCCGTAGCCGAGAGGCGAGCACGCCGGACTGTAAATAGCGCCGCCATCTCTGAGGTTCCGGGTTCGATCCCCGGTCGGGTCAATTTAGAAAATGAACTCTTCTATATTGGCTCGTGTCTGGGTGTTGTGATACCGTCTTTGTTTATGATTTCTATAACACAAGTGCTTTAGCAACTTACCTTAGGATCAGAGCAATGTATATGATGTTGTCCAATATATTTATTATATCAAACAAAGTGACCGACGTTGATTGTTGATAAAAAATAGGTTTTTTAACGAGATTTAGTCTAAATCCAGACACGAATGTTATGCAATAATTTAAGACACATTTTTTTTGGGTTCAAATAAAAAATAACCTTTCCATAAAAACTAAATTAATTCAAATTACGATGCCACTGATGTTTTTACAGCGTAAGATAAATTAACCAAACATTTATTACAGGCTCGCAAACTTGAAAGAAACGCATTAATCTAACAGCTAAATAATCTCGTGGGAATGAAGAGTGTCTACTTGCGTTTAAAACTGAAATAAAAAGTTTAACGTATGACGTAATGGTTGTCACATGACGTTTACGATTGAAACTGCCCCTGAAAAGGTTGCGAGAATGTGAAGTGTGTGAAGAAGTGTGTTGCAAACGCAGTGCCAAACATTTAAGGGGGATCGGTTTGTTTATCATGACATTCAGGACTTCGTATTTTTTTCCACAATGACACCAATTATCTAGCCCCAAACTAACTAAAATTTGTGCTATGGCGACTACATAACGGATAAACATACTTAAATACATTTATAAATATCCACGACTTATGTGGAAATGCTTGTGCTCATCACACTAACATTTGCCTCTCGCGGGATTCGAACACGCAACGGCCAGGCATTGTAGTCCGGAGCGCGAACCACTACACCAGACGGTCGTCATATTTATTATCTGTCATAGATTTACTATTATAGGTTTTGATTTTAATTATACAAAGGCAGATTCCTATAATTCAGTGATCTATTTCTCATCTCTGTCACGACGCGCCGCTATTGTGTCTCTGTCAACGAATTAAGACAGTATACAGTTGACTTGACAAGTTTTGACACAGCATTTAATCCAACGGATAAAAACTAGTCTATTTACAAAAACTAGGCCATTTACACGATCGGTTCACTGAGGAGAGAAAGAGAGGTTTAATTAAACCTTAATTAATTTAAAAGCAAGGCTTCTCAGATTTAACGCCTACCGTTTTATATGTACTCTACAAATCAAGCAAGGTATTCTTACAAGTTGAATTGTAATGAAATCTGTGACAAAACATAACACGTTGTTAAAAAACTAGTAAATGCAAGTGTCAGTTTCGCAAAAGCATCCTCGCGTTAAAGTATTACGTAAGTACTTTTAAGAAAATAATAGTTTATTTTATTAAGAAATTTCAGGGTGCACTCGAAACACGCCGCCTTAATTTCGGTGCGGCATTTTAATTCTGATGACATATTTGACATTTCGGATGACAAGCGGCCATAACGAACGCTAACGAATGTCAAAATGACGCGACAGCTGTTTACGCGCCCGTCATATTTTTGTAGCTTTAATTATTATTGTAAACATAACATACCGTTTTTAATTTCAGTCGTATTTTAGTGTCACGAACGTTTTCGGCGGGTGTATCTTTCGTATTAATGTAGGTCAAATTAAAACTCGAAATACATTTAGCTGGCATTGCCGAACGCACACTCTATTCGTCGTTCGTTTTCTTAATATTTTTGTATTTATTTTACTAATTGAAAGAACTAACACGTATAATTTTTAGCACTCACTTAATATCTACTCTTAAATAATATTAAAGTGTTTTGAAAGCCAAATAGCTTCCAGATCCTTCAGAAATTGTAGAAAATACGAATACATGCTAATTTGGCGGACTTAGTGTCCATTTAAATTTTCTACCTTCTTAAAACTATTGGTCAACTAGTTTGTCAATGATCTAATGTGATAAGATAAATATTACAATGCATTTCCACTTATATTAACGAGTTTATTTCGGAAAATAATTTTGGCCATTTTCTAGTCAAATTTATGTGTGATGTAATTCACCGCATTATATCTTCAGACCCCAGATAGACAAACCATATGTGTCAGAAAACAAGTACGATGTATGATCAGCTGTGAATAAACGTGACCAGCTATTTAAAAAAAAAACAATTGGAACAGATAACACTATAAACTCCAATAAACATTGAGCCAAAATAAACACTGATACTACTTGTGGAACTCACGATATATTTGCTCTCTTTGTTTTTTTTTTTTTTACAAAAAAGATATTTACTACTATGCAGGCGCATTCTATGTACAGTCAACAGCACGTCGACCTATCCCAAAAGTCAAAAATTCTCCAATAGATTTTCAACTTTAAGCCTGACATATAGAGTTCATTTTCAAATGATAAAATTTGTCATTTTGTGGCAGGTCTACGTGCTGTTGTCCGTACATACCTATGTGTGTCTTGTTTATTATTGTGTGCAATAAAGTGTACTAGTGTGTACCTTTTAATTTTTATCTGTATAGTCAGGCCGTCCACTTCTATTATTAATGTCACCTCATTACTTATAATAATCAAGAAAACAAGATCAACCAATGACTTTAATCGAGTTATTTAATTTGCTTCCGATTAATGCATAATTTATTTATAATTAAAAGTAATATCGATCAACCAGTTAAATTAGTACGCATACATTATGGCAATAATAAATGATATACCCACAGCAAAGTTTATAAAGGTATATAAAGGTTGTATATAAGAGGAAAATTATTTTGGAGTTACTTCTAGATTTCACGAGGGGCGTTTTTGCAACTGCATCGATGATGTATTGCGTTTTGACGACAATTTGTCGGCTTCGTTGCAATAACCAAACGTTTTTGCGAACGCCCTCCGACAGCGAATAAATATTAATAAAAAATAATTAATAAGCAGATAATTAATCTGATGGATAGGTCATTATTACTACTCGTAGCAGATTAGTACTATTACATTAGAATTCTTTGCCAGAGACGAAACAATACATTGTAAATTTTTGTTTTTAGCAATTCCATGCAAGGTTTAATTAAAGATAAATAAATAACACTTCGCCCTCAGGTGGGACTCGAACCCACGTCCCATCGTATGCACTCGCCCGGCATGCGATGGGACGTGGGTTCGGGTCCCACCTGAGGTCGATGATTTTTTTCAAGTGTTATTTATCTGAAACAATACATTTCTATATTTCTCAATACGTTAGTATACTGGGAACAGGTAGTTTTTATTTACTAACAAAACATTTATTTGTAATTTATTTGAGCTAGAAATGACATCAATATCACGTCGAACTTGTTTAGTCTAAATTTATACAACTCAGTTTAAATGTGAGTTTGGTTCGAGTTCATTGGTAGAGCAGGACACGGGTGAGTTGTGATGTTACCGGCCGCGCCGTTCAATGTCAATGTCAAGATCGCCTGCCCAGCTGCGTTTGCGCAGATGATTGTCTCCCAAACAATTATGGAACTACCTCAAGAATAATATGGTAATTTATAATTATGTATTATGCGATATGTTATTATAATATAGCTTATTATAGCGACATAATTATAGCTACACAGGATTTTGTTTTAATCAAATGTTTGGTGATACAAATAACAGTATGGGTATACTAACCAGCTAACAAGACAAATTTGTTGAAATTAAATCAATTTCTGTCTTCTCGTAAGTTTTTATTTGACTACTAACATTAAATCTCAATTAGGAAAACCGTGGTGATAGCCGCCTAGTGAACGCAAAGGGTTTCCCGATCTGGATCCCAATTGATTCCCGATCTGGATCAATTTAAAAAAAAAACTTCTAAATTGACTCGAGTCTGGGTGTGCTGGGACATGCCACTGGCAAAATCCTGATAATTACCTAACTCGTAACACACTGATGTTAATTATTTACTTCCGAAACCATGATAATATTGTGTTGTTTGTGTTATCCCTCGCGAATTTATTATTTTTAATCTGTTCTTAATGTAATAAATAGAAAAAAAGTTTCAACCGGATAACCTCGGCCTCAAATTTTACGATAAAACTACAAGGATTCCGAATTTAAAAACAGAACTCGTTCAATGTCAATGTCAAGAGCACCGTGCGCCGGCGCCGATGACTTGCCCGAATTACTTTTATCGGGTGACGTAACCGCGCGATAACTCGAATTCATTACTTTCACTCGTAAACATTCTGTTTTTTTCTTTTCTCACCTTGTTAGCGGCTGTTATACATATAATTTGATATGACTGCTTTTTGAAATGTTTACTTATAAACTGGATCACCCACAATTATACAAAACGACATTTGAGTAGTCAGATAATTATTTGTTGAGTAAAAAAAAATGTGAACAACTTTAAAGACAAAATCCTGCTTCAAAATCAAAACATCTTACCTCATCATCATACAGAAAAACAAAAATAAAGTATCATTGAATTTCTTACCTACTACTAGCGACATCTATCGACGATCTAACGCAACATGACCAATAAAACGCTGCGAAGTCTGCGCACCACGCGACATTCAGTGAGTCATCCGTCAGTTTCGCCCGCATGCGAGTTATTATCATCCTTATCACCGAGGTCGAAGATTCAGAGTTGAACGACCGGTTCGCAATTGTTTGTTACGCTTGGTTTGTTTCGGAGTTTGTTATTTGCGTGGTAACTGGCAGCCTAATTTGATCGAATTAAAAAAGATTATAAAATTTGTAGTATCGCTAGGTTTTCTCCATGGGAAAACTATCAAAACTGCTCAGCTGCGTTTTTTGACATTATTCGATACGTTAATAATGTTATTCATACACTTTTTGAACCTTTGGCATACCTACTTAAATAAGCTGTTTACTGTGTCATATATTTATATCATTTAAATAATTAAATGGATTAAATTTAAATGCAAGTTGAATTTATTTGATCAAGCATGATAAAACCCATATTTGCTTCATCCATATCTTTATAAATGGATTCCATACTGAATTAACCGTTTTACCTCGCAGAGACTTAGTTCGACGGCTTTCTAGAATGGGTGAAGCGAGGACCGCGCAGTGCATTTGCCGGGCGAGGTCGCGGCGCAAGCGCACCTTAAGCCTCAAGGTCAATGCACGCCCTGATGTTGTTTTATTTGATGGTTTTAGTGCTAACCTAACTCAAGTTCAACAATAGACAAAGAAATTGAGAATATTATGTAAATTGATGTTTTATTTAAAGAAAACTAGCATCCGTGACGCGACTTTTTGTTAAGATTCAGTTCCGTTCCGTGTCAATTTTCTTTCTGTTATTATTTGTACCTAAGCGATGTGTAATCCTTTTAATTGATTACCAAAATATTTATTATATTCTGTTGGTTCATATCCATGCATCGGGGATACTGTTGCTAGTCGCTGCACCGAACGGCCGCGCCTGGGTCTCGTATTTTAAATCCTTTTTAAATTAATCAAGTGTTAATCGAGTTAATTATATTCCGTTCGTGTTAGAATTCCTGTTTTTAGGATTAAACAAAACCTTTTTAAAAGTGTTTTCTTGGGGAAATCCGATTTAAACAGGTAAATCGGACAACAAACAAAACTCTTTTCCTGACACAAATTGTTAATGCTAAAAGTCGCCTTGTGCGCAGGCTCATGTATACTTACAACTACTACTCATATTCTCTCTGCTGCTCTTATAGTCACTAAGCGCATACGTGCATCGCCGCATGCGGCCCGCAGTCTGCGCGGCGACAAGGCCAGGCGTAGGGTTTCCAACTTGTTGTCCGAGAAATAAATAAAAAAAGATTAGGGAAAAAATGAACAGTCACAAAAACAGTATTTTGTATTTATCACTTGTACCTTCTTTCTATAGAAGTAAAAATAGTATTAACGAGCAAAAATAAATAATACTGTTTTTAACAGTATAGTTGACAACAGTGCCTAAGTTTATTGCGCTGCTTCTTTTCGGTGCTAGCCCACAATATTGTCCCGAAGCAGTAGTAGGGTAAAAAATATATTGGAACGTGTAAAAGTGCTTAATATAAGCCTATTTACAGAAATAAATTGATTTTATTGATTTATTTTAGTGTTGGGCACCCTACCACGGCGCAGGCGCAGCCGTGACCTCATGCAGCCGGTTCATGTTCTTATTGTTTTTTTCCGTCTAAACTGTGAGGTGCTGAGATATAAAGTGCAAAGTAACTCAAGGATACTTTGCATTGGAGGTTAAAACTGCACATTCAGCACTTATTTAATCTTGCTTTAAGGTTACTGTGTCATGTGAATTGATGAGGTAAAAAATAAGATATATTACAGTTTAAAAAGCTCTAAAACAGGCTGTTTAATAAATGGGTCTTGTCAAAAGAAATCAAATGAGCTTGAAGGTTTTACTGTAGCTATTCAACAGTTCCACACCCTTGCTCTACTGTTGGATCAGCTCAATTGTATCAAATTATGGTTTTCTCACCCGATAGCCACATTCTTACGTTTTAAATCGATAAGACGGTGAGAAATAGGTTAAAAACGGCTTTCAAGATTTAATTACTTAGTTTGTTAGCTGACAGTTAGTTAAAATTCAAGCTAATAACTGACAGTAAGGTAAAATTGAAGCTTATAAAAGGTGAACACCATACCATATTTTGTCATATAAAATTTAAAATGTGCCCTTACACCTACCGAGTCTGAACTTTCGCAGGTAATTATTGAAATAATAATTTTAATAGCGCTATTCACTTCACTTATTTCTCCAATTAGCATAATATTTGTCGGAAAAACTTAATCTCCAAATTTTTATGGAGTGAAACGTAGAGCGTGGGTTTAACAAGATTTAAATTAGTTTATTTATCATGCATTGCTTGTCTATATGTACCTACTCAACATTCATGTTTTCACATTACTAAAGGCTATAATTATCTTCTAGATACCAAAAACATTATTTTTGTAAAGTCGTGCGATTGATATGCGTCATACTTACCTACTCGTAAATAAGAAATAATGTTATATGCGTTTGAGGATATTTATTTAACGACGACGATTACGATCTTTATTATCATCAGATACGGTTATAACAACCTCCACTCATGCTATGTCCCATTGGGATTTGAAGGCATTTTTTATTGCTATTTCAAAACTGATATTGCTTAAACGTGCGTGAAGTCAGTTATGCTATTATTATGGGTGCATGGTATCACGGTATGTAGGGGAGTGTAGTATAAGCTCAGGTGTTGGAGTCTCACTCCATATTCATTAGTTATAGTGAATTTGATTCCCAGCACATACCTCTAGATCACAGATTATGAGTATAACTAGCATGTCAGCTAATTAAATGAAAGTGACGGAGAACTAGCTAGTTTGTTAAAAGTCAGTGCCCATTAAATTTAAAATAATAAACAGTCAATAAAATATCAATCTCCCTCAAAAACCTTTAAGTAACCTAAATCTGGTACCAAAGTAATTAAAAAGTTTTGCAAAGTGGAAAAAGAAAACACTTCCATGCTAATGTTTCGTAAATCCAATAATCGATTCAGATAAAGTATAAATAGCCAAAAACCAGGTTTAACTATTACATAACACTTGACATTTGTATTCAACGTTTTTGTCTATGTTTTGTCTAGTTAACCGCGCGCTAGCCTCGCGTAACCTGAGCCGTGTACTCGTAACACTCGTTTTACATAATGTCTTACTATAGTATAGTGTCGTTTTAACATGTAACATAATCACTGAGCCCGCGGCTTAACTCGCAACATTATGTCACAAAAAGATACACTAGTCACAACAATAGACGCTCCCTAATTAGGAAGCTTTTGGGAGTTTAAAAGGATTTTGTGGTTTTGTTTGTAAGGTTATTTACGGAACTGTAAATCCGTCACTAGACACAGTAATGGTATAAGAAAATTAGTTTAACTTATGTTAGTTTCGTGACAAAGAAACAAAACGAAAAGTTTAAATATGAGATGAGCGTAAAGATGAAGAATGACATAAATTGTAACAAATATAAGTTATAAGAAATTTAAATGTTTTCATGAATAACGTATGAGCAACTATTAAGTGTTTTGATTGTTATCTAAAACGAAAGTTACCAGTTACTGATTTTGATACTGCGCTTCTAAGCACTTGCCAAATGCTCGTCTAAATACTTGAATTAAATGCGAACCCTATAGGATAGGGTATTTAAATGTGCTCTCTATTTAGTACAACAAATAATAAAAAAACTTGGTCTCACGCTTAGGTTTCCAAACAAAATGAGAGAAATAATAACAGAGTAGCTACTTAAGAGCTATTACTATACAGTTTTATTTTAGAATATGTTAATAGACACTGGTTGTCGAAATAATTCAATTTTCATTTTATAGATATAGTTCAAATAGATTTAACCGTATATTGAATCAAACGCGATAAAAAGCTTGTAAAATTTTAAATTAGTTTCGTTATCTTATACAATTTCTATTTATTATGTTACCAGTCAGATTCCATTTTCTTTATAGCACGGTAGTGTTACGCTAAGGGGTTTCGCGGAGTCGCATTCCGATGTAAAATGCACCTATCCCTAAAGATTTTAAGTTCATTTTTGTTGACAATGCAGTGCAGTCTCACTCCGGCTGTTCCCATCCCCATTTTTCACTCTAATTGACAAGTGTAGTGCAAACACGTATCGAGATGACGTTGATAGATATGGGGCCCTGTAGGGTTGAGATACGGTCCAGTTTTGTTTGTAGATAATTGTGTTTGCAACAATGTTTCAATGTTGGCAGTGTGTCTGTTGTCAGTCCCGTTTGATAACCATGTTGTCTGGTTGTAGTCTATGCTGAATGCTTTGAGCTCTAATGATTTTTGTCTCCTCTTATCTACCCGCATGCGTCTCCAGTGACGAGGGCAAAATACTTTTTGTATGCCCAGGGTCTTAGTTAAGTGAATATACACTGACATTTTAGTTTTGTTCTCATCAGATAAGAAAACCTGCAATGGAATTAAATCTCTGAGATTGAATAGCTCTATACCTTTGATAAAAAGATTTCCTTCGTTAAGACTTCGTAAATAAATCATTAGTTTGTGAGAAATGGGTCAACCATTCATTATTCAGGATCTATCTTTCGTTCCTACGATATAACGAATTTGCGTCCTATAACTTAATTGTGTCCCTTTGGAAGTGTGTCGGGCCGATAAGCATTTTGTAGTAAGGTAATAAGGATAACACTGCTTTTGTATGTAAAGCATGTCCACTGCGAGTAAGCAACGCAGGTCGGTATAATGAGGTGATCCCTGCCAGTGGACTTGACAAGGGTGTACGATCAGGTCTCTATAGCATCCGAGGCCGCTCGGACTCCCCACCCTGCCGTATCCCTAAGATTGTCATCTGCTAAAAAGGTTCCATTTGGACTGAAACACGCCCGTCATTGCAGTAAACACGAATGTCCATAGCGACTTATTTTTTATAAGAGAGGACTTTTCTATCTAGCTAGATGATTGTCTTCCTATGTGTGCTGTTTTGCATATCTTTAAATCAAATGTTAAATTATTCTAGAGCTTTTATATTTGCTCACAGATATCTAGAAATGTTCTGATAAATCTGACTAAAATTGATATTAGCATACCTAAAAATCGTCTGATACTTTTGAGTACCAATAATCTGATATTCATTTTACGTTCAATATGCAATACAGGTTTTGAAGAATGCAATATTTCGTCATAAATCTGCATGAAGACCTTTATCAGATATCAGTTTATAGTCTCTCTACGTTCATCCAAGAAATCAAAGTACAGGGTAGGTCGCATATTGAAAACTGTTATTGCATTTTCCTGAGAAACTTGTACAGGAAACTTGACAACAAAGTCTTGAAACATAATACACGAAGACATTGATGCTAAAAGCACTATATTGTGATCGGGTGTTTACTCTCAGCGCATTCCAAATATTGCTAACGCGTTTGCCAAAACGCCAGCTAACATCGAGTGCTCCGAAAACATACGTCACTATTTGCACTTGTCATAAAGCGAACTTGGCATTATAGAATTTCAATTCACTATATCCAGGAAGTTTAAATAGTTCCTTACAAAGTTTTGCTCGTAATTATCTAAGATAGTATACGTAACATATCTAAAGCTAAGAATTTGTGGCCTAGTTGGTTTGGTGGATTAGTCCAAAATGTTACACTATCTTTCAAGTAGATTAAAATTGGATTAGCAAATACTCTTTTACAGCTCTATTCAATCTTGTCAGTCGGCCAAATTTTGTGGTTTTTGTATTTACCCTCATAAATTGAATGTGGATTTGTGGAGTGGGTTCTTAATATGATTATAATGGTGCAGCTAGTTGCACATATTACTCTTAATAAATTAATAGTTTTATTCGCAAAAATACATTATGAGATGTCATTTCAGAACTAGCAAAAGCAAAATATCTACCTCCAGTGTAATTTAATTAAAAGGAAAGTTGACGGAACGAAATGAATGATATTTCGAGCATCGCAGTACAGATGTCTGGACGCGAACAAATTGAATTTTTTACGGCTCTCTGTAATCACACAATAAAACTTGTTTATTTATAGACACTTTCATTTATGGCCTTCTCAAGTGACATAGCTTTTACTGCTTGTATATTCTACTATTAATTAAGAATATTGTATAACTTTATTGCTACGCTATAACATTTTGGATGTTTGTATTTTTGCGGTTTTCGTTTTATCCTCATATGGCTAATTTATTCCACAATGAAATGTCTAGACTCCCTTTTATCATCATCGTCATCGCTTTTGTTATTACGTTACATAATCAATATTGTTATTATTCATGCTATTAGTGTTTGCTATTCAACATAAACATTTTACTGTTAATATAAAATTACAACTTTTATCACTCAGCTGTTTAGCAGTTATTAAAGTTAACATTAGCACTTATAACAGAGTGCTTAAAAATGTTTTTAATATCGATATTATGAAGTAATTCAGAAGCTGCGCAGATGTGGCCGGATTACGAGGCTCGCTCGCCAAATTAATTTGCCCCTAATAAATTCTGCCTGTATAGGAATTATGAAGGTAATATAAATTACAGTGTAGCGACCCGCTCGATGGTTATTGTTTGCAGGTGAATTTATATTTTCTCAGATATTTACAACGTTACGTAACGGAAGCCGATGTAAAGTAGCGTGGAGCCTATAAGCTTGGAGCTTACATTATGTTCAAGAATGTCTACATTACATGTACAAATAATGCGTTCAATTTTAACAATACTTGTTTTAAGAAGTCTTATTAAAGCCTAAATCGAAGTGAGTTCAGTTTATATTATGTAATCAAATACTGCCTCCAAGGAGAGCAAGCAAGAGCGAGCAAGTAAAAAAACAATATCTATCAGTTTAGTAAACAAATCATCCTTATGGAAAAACAGAGACAAATCTGAATAATATGTCCATTATTTAGGAGAAGGGTGAATAAAGTTAAGCTTCCTTTACTTCTTAGAAGAATATCGTCGTTCACGTTTAGTACACAAGAATCATCTAAAGAAAGAAATCGTCTAACTGAAAAGAATGAACAATCAGAGCGCTTCACTGCGAACCCCCTAATAACTCACAAATTGGGCGTCAGTCGCACACATACTCCCTTCACATAAATTACTGCAGCAACCCACGTTTTCAATATTTGCTCATACTCAAAGGGTTAAGAATTGTGCATTAATAACTCTCTAGGATTTTGGTGAAATAGAAGCTCTTTCATGTTTTATAGAGCTCCTCAAAAAGTTTTCCTTGCAAATCACTCCGCTTCAAACAATGATTAAACGTTCCTATTTGGTCCTTTATATCTATCCTCCTTCATTGATCACTTTATATGTTTTCGCAAATTGCTGCTATAGAGACGCAACGCGAAAGACAAATGGCTCAGTCCTAAGCCTCAGCAGAAACAATCAAGGCTTGTGAAAAACAACGTCTATAAAATTTGACTTGTCGATTTGTCTCTGTCGCGACGAATACGCGTTGAAGCGAGCGGCCGAGACGAATGCTGCAATTTTCCTCTCTAATTTTCCCATTTCGCTGTGTGTTGTTCGAGGCATTCTGGAAACATCGAATACCAGGCAGCTACTGTCCTGCTTTTCAGACTGTTGTTTTTTTCGCGTTTTCGGTCGGTTGCAACTGCGTTTGACTTTTTCGGAGTGCAGTCGGACTCACTGTTGGGACTGTGAGCAGTCATACGGGAAGTTAGGGCGACAAAACGAGGACTCGTGGCTTCGGAGAACACAGACGACTACTATTGAGTTTCGTCACGTGCCTTTTTTATTTTATCGACTCTTACGTTTAATTAAATTACGCCCGTATTTCTAGTCTCTCTAGGAGAACAAAATACTTGTCAAGTACGTGTATTTCGAACTTTTGGAATGGCGATTGAATGAAACATATAAAACTAAAACACACGTGCCGACTTGTGCAGCTCGGAAAATATCTGGCCTCGTTATATCAAGGAGGAGGCGTGCATCGGACATTGTATTTATCTGCCCATTTCCTCCATTACGGTGGAACGCCCGAAAAAACCTTTCCTCGGATCTCTCCCAGGCGTGTAAGTCTAGGATGTTGACTCAAACATTACTTGTGCAAACGTGTCGCCAGTTTTTTATTAGACCGGCAACCGGAGACCTCTTGTCACAGATAAAGTGGCGCGCACAAACACCGCGGTACGTGCGGGCTCTGAATGGCCTCAATGCCGGGTTTCTGAAGGTGAATTTATAGAGCCTCATTTTAGGGGACACGCGCCCGAAAATTATGAAATAGCTTCGATTTTTGCAAGTGAAAGCTTTTTGAGTAATGCTTCTGGGTACGGTGTAGTAAGTACCTATATTATGTACGCTTGCTCTTTGGTCTTTGCTTCGGAATTGTTTATGGTCGGGGGATTTTACACAAATGGAATAAAGTGGTTTATCTGGAACAGTAACGCTGTAATTTAAAAGTGCTTATTCTGCTCATATCATATAATGTGTTTGTCATCTAATCACTTTAAAAATTAAACGTTTAGGTTCATTTGTCTGTCGTCAATCTTTCTATAACTAATTTCTGAAACTACATAAATATTATTTTATTTTGATATCTTTTTACTATACCAATGATTCACGAGAAAGTTTTATTTATGTTACGTAATAAGTAACTGTTCTCAGTTCAAATCCGTTGCTAGTTTGCTAAGAGTTTCTAGTTATGATTGTTATAAAATAATTCAACTGCAGAATTACTTAAATAGGCAAAGTAAGTTCACATGAGTGCTTTTAAAAGCGTCTGCAATTACTGAGTAGTTCTTGTTGCGGAAAGCGCTAATGTTATTACAAAGGAATTAATTCGCTCCCGGGGCAAAGACTAGTTTCTGTTTGCTTACTTTGTTTTGTTTGCTAGCGTACGTGTAGCTTGAAGAGGATCTACTAGCCGCACTCGCTCAAGCCAGCTTAGGTAGACTATGTAGATGACATGTTTGTTAACTGCGATTATTCCGTCATTCAGTACCGTTAAATGAGATTTGATCTTTAGTAAATCTATGGAGACGACTTAATGTGATCCGAATTGATAATTATCAGTCAGTTTTTTTGTACAAATAATACCAAATGTTTAGCTTCCAAATTCGATACCATCCTCGTGTTAAATTTTACAAGTTTGTAAATATGTAGCCTACAAGACAAGCAGTAGTGATGTAAATATTAAAATATTGGTACGTGTAAACTACTTGGTTCTGCAGCAAATTAATTTTGATTTTTAGGATAAAATAAGATAAGTTTTGCGATTGCTAAAGCGTTAAGAAGCATGTACATCAGTTGATGTCTTAAGAATTCTACTATGAATAAATAAAATAGATTTGAAATTTCGTATAATATCACTAAAAATAATAACTCCAAAAAAGACTTGTAATGTTACTTTACATATTACATAAAGTTCAGCTAAGTGAACGAGAGAACTTCGCTCACGAAAATTTGTTTGTATGATTAAGCAATATGCAACCTATTCCATTGCGTTAAAGGTGATATTGGAGGCGCGTGTGAACGCATACGTAATGACGCTATACCAATGCCTGAATATTTAATGCAAATTGAAGGGGTGTTCCTTACAGGGTTGTCACTTGAGGATATTTAGAGGTGCACTTTGTTAGTTAAAAGTATTAACCGCTTATTTGTGTGGCGTGTTGATTTGATTATTTTATAAAATAAATAATAATAATAAATAAATAATAATATAATAATAAAGCCATGCCATTAGTATGAGTGAAGAGTTTGGCATAGGGCTTTTGTGTGACAATGACGACTAAGTAAGAAAAAACCCGTCGTAGAAGTTTGTAATAAACGCCACTTAAACATATTTTGACAGTTTTTTTTCCTCTTTTTATGTATGAAGCTTTCTTTCAAAGAATCTAAAATGGTTAAATAGTTTAAAATATATGCACAAACAATTTCAAATGAACCATTACTCTTTATAAATGTAAGTGGATTGCTATAACTATTGCTCTTTAATTACTGATTGTATGTTATTTTCTTATTTGTGATATGAGCCAAATAAATACTTTTTCTTTCTTTCTTTAACTACATAAATAATTCGTTGAAAATATTAGCGTTACGAAAATTATCAAGTATTCATGTAAACACTACACTAATAACGTAACTATTATCCGCGTCCTTTGATTCACTGCCAAGTGTCACATCACAAAAGCAGAACATGTTAAGATGTCACGAAAATGAAATGGTTATTTGAATTGCACTCTCTGTGTTAATGATTACGTAAAATTCTGTATGTTCTGACGTAAGTGTACAAGTCTATTATAGAAAATGTGTATCTGAGATAAAAAAAGCTTACCTTCGTTGTCGTAAAAGGTCGACAAAGTAATTATTTCTTTTAATGCAACTAATGGCCTATAAACTACTAAAATACAGAAATCATTTAAATGCATTTCCATCTCGTAGGTTACACGTTAAATTTGATTTTCAATAAGTGTTGAACAAAGCGTTTACATAGAAAAGATAAAAATATCTTAAAAAAACATTATTAGTTGTGAATGTTGTGCTTGTGATATAGTTATACGGTTCCTTTTTTTTGTTTTTTTAATGCTCCGACTTTTGTGCCAGCCCTAGCTCCATAACTTGCGATGCAATTGTTGCGAGTTGCCGGTTGCCGCACGATTTGACACTTTGAAATGTCACTCAATCCCGCGGTTAAATATTAAAGGTAAATATGCACTTAATGACGATGTTAGACCCCATTTGTCTTGCGGATAATGGAACTGTCGGGAACTTGTTTTTGTACGGTACAGTTGCAATAATAAGTACATTGCACCATTTTTGAATACTTACATAAAGATTTATTTTATTCTGTTTTTAAATATTTTTTGTTAAAGCGGCAACAAAAAAACATCATCTGTGAAAATTTTAACTGTATAACTATCACGATACAGCCTGCTGACAGAGAGACAGACGGACAACAGAGTCTTAGTAATAGGGTCCCGTTTTACCCTTTGGGTACGGAACCCTAAAAAGCCGTGTGAGATTCCAATACACTACAGGAAAAAACATAACGCACAAATAAGTCATTAACTATTGGTAAGAAGGTGTAGTACAGTGACCTTTAGGTGTGGGCGAACCTTTTCTTTTTAGGGTTCCCTACCCATAGGGTAAAACGGGACCCTATTACTAAGACTTCGCTGTCGTCCGTCCGTCCGTCCGTCTGTCTGTATCTCATAAACCGTCATAGTTAGAGAGTTGAAATTTTCACAGATTATGTATTTCTGTTGCCACTATAACAACAAATACAAAAAAAAACAGAAAACAATAAAAATTTAAGGGGGCTCCCATACAACAAACATGTTTTTTTGCCATTTTTATAGATAATGGTATGGAACCCTTCGTGCGCGAGTCCGACTCGCACTTGGCCGGTTTTCCATGTTCGGTAAATAAATCAATCAATGGAAGTGGTCATGAGTCTAGGTATCTGTAGGTTTGTCGCCCTAACCAAATGGAAATCGTGAAAACGACACTAATAGATGTCTGACGTGTCTAATGTTCAAATGAATGCCAGAACTTACCTTTTCCATGTTAATAGCTTTATATTAAGTTTAAATATACCGATAACAACCGATAAGTGAATAGCTATCAAGTACAATTTACACTTAAGCAAATTAATTCATAATACGTTACATAATATAATTTGAGTAATTTACATTTAAATAATAAGCTGTTATTAAGTAAGTAGATAAAAAATAAAGAGTAGGATAGAAAAAGTTTTAGTTAAAAAACTATTTTAGTTTAGTTAGGCAGACTTTGGTCTTCTTTATTTATTGGCTGGCAAGCAGTTGCATGACACCACTGACCACGAAACAGAAAAATAACCGATTATGTCTCGTTTTACAGTGGGTTTAAAATATTTTTAATTACACAAGAATATATTACCGTAGATTATCAAATTAGTGGGATATCTGGTACACATGTTATTATGACATTGGCGCGGCTTCCAGAGTTGGCCACCGACCAATCTGTATTAATAGCCGCCGTCACGGTGACTTTGTAAACACCCGCCGAACTGCTGCAGTTCTCATTTTGGTATGTATAGTTAGCCAAAAATACAATTTAGTCGACAGGAGAAATGTTAACTCCCGCCTTATTTCTGACTGACATTTTTAAGCTGGCCGCGCATCTATCGACACTGCAGTACCTGCAAGCACAGCAGTCTTTGCATTTCAGAATTCTTTGTATGAATTCGTATGGAACCTCGCCGATCTAGCCGCGGGTAGCGAGTGCATCGTCTGCATAATGCCGATGCTTGCAGGTACCTACTTAAATTAAAGGTTTAATCACATCAGCCAGGTATTAATTGCGAAGTTGAAGTGGAAATGGGACGGCCACATCGCTCGCAGAGCTGACATCCGTTGCGGAAGAAAGGTTAAAGGCGACTAAGATCTGGAAGACGCAGTGTGGACAGGCCACCGTATGGACTAACGACTTATAATGTAATTGCTGTATTCAAACAACAGAGGCAGTCGCTATGTGTGGTGTTCTATGGGATCGGCTTATGTCCAATAGAAAACTTCCAAGAGTTGATAAAGATGATGACGTTTAGATCTGTAGAAAAAAATATTTTAATACTTTACGTCCCTCTATTATATTAAAAGGTTTTGTTCAGAATAAACTGAAAAGTTTTGAATCAAACGCTTGTCTTTTTAAAACTAAACATTTGTAATCCGTTTGAAAAAATTACAAATTCCACATCACCATCAGACCTCGGCATCACGAGATACCTCATACTTGACGTGAGCCCTGTACCCTGCAGTGAGTCTCACTTAGATTTACTTCACTTTCTTTTTAAAAATAACGTTATTATAACAGTAAGATTGCCAAAAAATTGGACTTACGACTTTACTGTACAGAATAGTGAATAAAATATGACATTGCATTAACATAAAATTGAAAGTCAATGTATCTTATGCAGCTGACTGTACATTGCGAATGCAAAATATCTGAATAATTAAACTTTATTACACAGCGTTTGTTTTTGTTGAAATCTGTGTTGGGATATTTTCGAACGTAGACTGACCTGACTCTGTACTCAACCCCAATTTATTTATGAATGATGATTATTTACTTAAATACGTATCCATAAAAAGAAGGTTGCGTGAGCGCAGGCGGCAGGGCTTAAGATCCATTACAGGTTGAGCCTCCAACTAGAGCGGACGTGCGTGCGCAGTTTTTTTTTTAAATAGTTAGTCAATCACCAATCGATCACCATCTGTACAATAATCTTAACTCTTTATTGCTTACCACACAATTTGATTATTTTACAGAATATACATTTATACAAGTAGGTAGAAATGAACAATTAAAATTTTCTTGTAAATATTTAGATAGTAAATATACAAATAGTCAGCCAGGAATACCCGTGTCATTTTCCAATGGCTGTTCTAAATTCAACTTTTAACAAAATCCTAGACTGTATTATAAAAAGCGTTTTACTTCAATCAATGTAGATAAAAACCGGCCAAGTGCGAGTCGGGATTCGCGCACGAAGGGTTCCGTACCACTATCTATAAAAACAAGCAAAAATTCACGTTTTTTTTTGTATGGGAGCCCCCTTAAATATTTATTGTATTCTGTTTTATAGTATTGGTTGTTATAGCGGCAACAGAAATACATCATCTGTAAAAATTTCAACTGTCTAACTATCACGGTTCATAAGATACAGCCTGGTGACAGACGGACAGACAGACAGTCAGACAGACCGACAGCGGAGCCTTAGTATTAGGGTCCCGTTTTACCATTTGGGTACGGAACCCTAAAAATCGCTTTACTTCAATGTAAAAGTGGGTTGTTCTCACGAGTATGTACCTCCAACAAAACCATTGCCATACCATTGAAATAACCCCACGAATGCAGATGCATTAGTGTAAGAACACAGCTGTGTGCAGCGGAGAAAATTACGAGTCAATATCGGTGATAACCGGCTCTGTTTATGTTAATAATTTGGCAGGGAACCCGCTACACATGCCGCTATCGCGATCCAGATACGTTCGCAGACGCGTCACACTCTCACACCGAAGATCGGAACACTAGAAATAGAATAGTCGGCGCAAACTTACCTACTTTATCGTATCTTATAATAAGCACTATCTTTATTAAGTAAAAAGTAGAATAACATACATTTATTATGGACATCACAAAAAAACACAGCAGCATAAAACACATGAATAATTATTAGAGATAAATGACTACTTTTTGGTCAATACTATATTTAATATATTGAACGCCTTTGTTTTTCTAAAATAAACAAACAAAGAAATTATACACACATTGCACCACTATAAAAAATATTAAAAAAAACAGCCCTGATCCTGAACTCAAAATGGGTACGACACAACTGATTCAGACTGTATGCAAACAAAGCGTAGCTTCCTTCCTACATAATATTTTTCACTTGAATGCAAATTATCTCAATTCTGTCACATTCGTGCAGCAAGTACGGGGGCACAACACAATCAAGAGAAGTCTCGTTGCCCAGTTGTTTCCCACGTACCTACCTAATACTCGAATACTCGCTTCGTAACATATTACATAACGCACCGTATCATTGGTCAGTAACATACCTTTAGAATTCCAATTCGCAAACGGAATCTCAATTTCTGGGATATGATATTCGGTTCTTAAGATTCCTTATGCGAACCTTAATTCGAAGGCATCAAAGAAAAGTATTGTGGTACACGCCGGTGTGATAGTCAGCCGTCTCATTTCAGCGAGATGCCATCACGGTATGCTGGTGCTATTTTTACAGCACTATTTGCATCATTGCTCAGCGCATCGTAAGAAGTGACATGTAATGATTTATTTACTGCAAGAGCTTTTAGAAATAATTATTTGAAATTCAAAACACAGACGACTAAATAAATACATAGTACATTTTTTTTAATGAAACTTAGCTAAATCGATTTATCGCCCCGGAAACCCCCTGCATACTAAGTTTCATAAAAATCTTTGGAGCCGTTTCCGAGATCAGATTATATACAGGGTGTTAGGTAAATGGTATTTCAAGCCAAAACAAGCCTATGTTAACATATGCATATAAATACTATGGTGAAGTCAGAACTTTGATATCATTATTTTTGAAGAAAAAACCTTAAAAAACGATTTCAAAAAATTATGTTTTGTACGAAAAAAAAATATCATATCAAATTTCTGACTTCACCATACTGTGTATATATAGATATATTATAATGTTAACATTATGATAGTATCGGCTTGATAATATAACCTTTACCAAAAACCCTGTATATACCTACAGGTCTTTGCTAATCTTTACTAATACCTACTTTTTAAGATAAACAAAATATAGACGTTTGTCTGTGGATTACAACAATTACAACAAAAAACGCTACACAATCCGATTGTGACGCGGCTACCCAAACTAGCGATAGGTCCGATGGGCAGTCTGGAAAACGCCCTAACAAAAAACCGTACGTTGTTGGGTGGAATAAGCACGTAAAACATCTACATGGGCAGGCGCGGCTTGATTATAAGACGTGGGTTGTGCAAGGGAAACCGAATAGCGGTATATTTTATAATAATATGAGTGAAAGTCGTAAGGATTTTAAAGCTAAATTGAAATGGTGCATAAAGAATGAAGAACAAATAAAAATGGATATTTTGGCTACTTCACATAATTTGAAACAATTCAAAACTTTTTGGAAAAATGTCAATAGGCTAAATGGCAAGCCGCGTCTGCCCGTGAGTGTGGATGGTGTGAGTGAGCCCAGAGCCATTGCCGAGATGTTCAAGGAACACTTCAGGGTGCCATCGGGGCTCTCTTTTGCTAGTCAGACTGATGAGAACAATGCAAAAAGATGCGAATTTTTAGATAAACCGCTAATTCTTATTACATCTAAAGAAGTTGCGAATGTCATTGGGCACATGACCAGAGGCAAGTCTCCTGGACATGACGGACTTAGCATAGAACATTTTAAACATGCAGGGGTTCACTTGCCTAGGGTTTTAGCTCTGCTATTTAATTTATGTATACGACACTCGTACTTGCCACCAGATTTAATGAAGACCTTAGTTGTGCCGATCGTTAAAAATAAAACGGGTGACTCATCGGACAAAACAAACTACAGACCCATTTCGTTGGCCACAATAACAGCTAAGGTGCTTGACGGTGTGCTTGATAGGCGCTTGGATGAGCATATTAGCCTCCATGATGCCCAGTTCGGTTTTAGGAAGGAATTGTCGACTGAGAGTGCCATCCTGGCGCTTAAGCACACCGTCAGGTATTATACGGATAGAAGCACACCAGTGTATGCATGCTTCTTAGATTTGTCCAAGGCCTTTGATCTGGTGTCGTATCCTGTGTTGTGGGATAAGCTGAATGGGGCTGGTGTCCCGCCTGAGCTTACGGGAATCTTCAGGCACTGGTACAAAAATCAGGTCAACTATGTGAGATGGGGGGACGAGTGCTCGGCCGAGTATAGGCTGGAGTGCGGGGTGAGGCAGGGGGGACTGACCTCTCCTAGGTTGTTCAACCTTTACGTTGACCAGCTGATCCGCGAGCTCAGCAGCATGCATGCGGGATGTTCAATCGATGGTGTCAATGTCAATAACATCAGTTACGCGGACGATATGGTGCTGCTGAGCCCGTCGATCGGTGCTCTCAGGAGGTTGCTGCACGTGTGTGAGAGCTATGCGCTGGCTCATGGTTTGAAATATAACTGTAAAAAGAGCGAGTTCATGGTTTTCGCCGCAGCTAATAACTATCCACGGGTCGTGCCCTCTGTCAGGCTAAACGGGGTGGCCTTATCTAGAGTCAAGCAGTACAAATACCTAGGACACATTGTAACGGAGGACTTGAAAGATGACGCAGACATTGAGCGCGAGCGTAGGGCGTTGGCGGTCAGAAGCAATATGATCGCCCGCAGGTTTGCTAGATCTTCAGAACAGGTAAAGATAACTCTTTTTAAAGCATTTTGTCAATCTTTTTACTCTGGCAGCCTATGGGTGAAGTATACGCTGAGGGCCTACAGCGCTCTGCGTGTGCAATATAACAACGCTTTCAGGATGCTTTTGGGGCTGCCGTGGCGCTGCAGCGCGTCTGGCATGTTTGCCGAGGCGCGGACAAATGACTTTTATGCCATAATGCGTAAAAAAGTTGCCTCGCTTATGAATAGAGTCTGCGGCAGCCGCAACAGTATCCTGCAGGCGGTGGCTGGTAAGTGCGAGTGTCCTATTAGCCACCATTGGACGACTGTGCTAGTTGGGTGAGCCAAATGGCTATAAACGTATCTATGACATAGTATAATGATTGCAATGAAGTGATTTTGATTTTTATTTATTTATTTTTTCTGACAAATTTGTGATATTGTAAGTTTAATTAATGTGACATTTTATACCTTTAATTTAATTCAATGTTATCTTATTTTTATTTCAATTTTATTTCATAGTATTGTAATTTATTGTTTTAAAAATCATTATTTAAATCTTTTAAAAAATAATAATTGTAATGAAATTATATTTAGTGTAATGAATCGTTGTAATTTTTGTATATGGAACCCGTTTTCTGAAATAAATTATTATTATTATTATTATTATTATTATTTTTATCTGTAATAACCTAATATTAGCAAGGATTATAAAGTTGAATGTATGAACCTGTGTATTTAATGTTAGAAATTATAACGGCTGCGTTCCTAAAATGAAGATAAACGAATATTTAATTGTGTCAAGACAATAGTTACTTCTGGTTTATTTTTTAGAATGTGTACACAGGGTGTTCAAGAGTATAGGACACTCCTTAAAAGCACGTGATCAGCTGATCATATACAGCAACTTTTTCTATGGGAGCAACATCAAAATCGATAACATTTTCTCAGCTTCTCCATACAAACTTACATATCTCGATGATAATGTATGGAGCATCTGAAGATAAAATCACGATTTTAATGTTGCTCCTACAGGAAAAATTTTTTTGTATGACCAGCTGATAAGGAGTGTCCCATTATTTTGTACACTCTGTATATTATGACACATTATTGTACTCTATCAACTATTAACTAACATTGCGTCACTAAAACAAATAAAAGAGAATAAATACACGGATATACTTTTTTTTTTTTTTTTACTTAAGATGGGCTTACTCTTGACCCCAATCTTGCTCTAGAGCATAGATGGGATCTACGATGGAGCGAGCTTGCCCAGAAGATGCCTATTCACTCTGGACTTAAAGAGAGTCAGGTTATATGCACTCGGAAATACAGACGCAGGCAGGGAATTCCAATCTTTAGCTGTGCGCATTATAAAAGATGATGAGAAGCGCTTAGTGCGGATTATGGGTATATCAACTAAGAACGGATGGTAGCCGGCCGTGCGTCTGGATGTCCGATGGAAGAAAGGTGACTTACGTATATTTCCATACTCTGCGTTGCAAACATAAATACGGACGAGGAAAACCGACCGCCTAAATGATGGTTCAATGAAACTATATGGAAGTGTTCCCCATAAGTTGACCTGATGAATATCATGAGGATAATGAAGCAATAACAACATACAGGATATTCGTTCACCCTGTATAAGGCCTCTTATTAGTTTACTTTCTTTAGGGGCTGATTCTATTGGTTAAATACAAATTCTTATACGACCTCCGTAGCCGAAAGGCGAGCACGTCGGACTTGTAGCTATATCTGAGGTTCGATAATTAGTAAGAGTTAATTTAGGAAACAAACTATTCCAAGTTTGTATCGGGTCTGAGTATAGGAGGCGCCTCTAAAAGTAATGTAAAGAAACCGGCCAAGTGTGAGTCGGACTCGCGCAGGAAGGGTTCCGTACCATTATCTATAAAAACTGCAAAAAATTCACGTTTGTTGTATGGGAGCCCCCTTAAATATTTATGCTAATCTTGTTTTTTAGTATTTGTTGTTGGCAACAGAAATACATCATCTGTGAAAATGTCAACTTTCTAACTATCACGGTTCATGAGATACAGCCTGGTGACAGACGGACAGACAGAGACAGACAGACAGACGGACAGGGGAGCCTTAGTAATAGGGTCTCGTTTCACCCTTTGGGTACGGAACCCTAAAAAACGTACGAAAATTCATTGTCTGGGCGACATAAAGATGTTAATTCCTTCGATAACATGACTAATATACTAAGGTGTTTAGTATGGCTATTTACTGAACTCTAATCTTTGCCATATCCTAATCGTATCGATAGCAAAAAAGTTTAATATATACATGTGTAATGTGCATGTAATGATACTTAAAAACATAACATAATTAATGAAATGAAAAATGGTTTATTGCTTTCATGGCGTTACAAACATACATTCACTTATATACTAATTTTAACTTATTTGGAAAGCAATTGGACGTGGCTCAGCTTGTGCTGATGTGGGAACGCGATCCCACCCAGCGCTGGTTTTCAGCCACCTCCACTTCTCTTCTGATGTTAGGCGAGAAGCCATGTTACGTACGAGGGCCTAAACATTTTTAAATTTTTGACATGAAATATATAAATGAACTAGAAACATTTTTTTTTTTTTTATAGAATTTATAAAACTATTACCTATTATATACTATTTAATAAACCTGATATTTTTTTTCTTACACATCAGAAAGCTTGGTATCAGACCAGCGAACCCTATTCTATATTTTCTTGCTCGTTATGTGATTCAAGGCGTAATTTGAAATGTTTAAATTTATTTCGTGACGGAACCCGCCGAGATCGCCCCCACCCCTATCGGTTATAATAGGAGGGTGCTTTGCTATTTTTGATACTTTTTCATCTCGGTACACTAACAAGAAAAATAATTTTATTTTCGGCTCAGTTGATGGGTTGGGTTAAAATGTTTGTTTTGGAATTAAGAGTGAATAATAGCTATAAACCTGTGTGTTAATTCATTTTAATTGGCTCGAAAAACTTTTAATATAATCGACCGACTTAAAAATGAAAGATATTTTAAATTTGACTAATAAAAAATTCAGTGTATGTTACGCGATTTCTTTACTAAATCACAGATAATTTAAAGCATAGACTTAAATGTTTATTTGGGTGTAGAATATAAGTAAAAGATATCTTCATGTCATCTTCTATCTATTGCTTAAAAATATGTGTTTTTTACTTTTTTCATTTGAAATATTTTGATAGAATTTATTTTATGCCAATATCTATCAATAATATCACCCCGTAGTTCGCCGTCTATAAAAATGGAAGAAACACCAATTTGCAGCAACACCGTTGTCGGCAACGTTTTTTTGTCAAAATTATGTTGCTCATACTTTATTCATGAGGCGACAGCTAGGGGCTCTACTGTCTTCATAGGACTTCGGCCCCAATTACCTCCCTTTCATGTTGATTGCGTTTAAGAATCAATATCCGATACAAAAGACTTTTTAGTTTCACCCTAACGCGGAAAACGAAACAATTACTAAGGCTCTCGCTTGAGTTCGGGGAATGGGAGATTTTCCGACCTTTCCCGGGAATGATGGGGTATCCATGTGGGGAAATAATGTGATATAACTCGGGGCGAAGTTATAATACATAGCAATCTGGTAAAAGGTGGGGTGACCGTCTTTTTGTGTCGAGAGTGTGAGGTTGACACCTCTGTGACAAATCTTAATCAATCATTGAGAAAAATGTCTTCAAGATAAGTGAAAATATTGAACAGAGGTGTCATATAAAATAACAGTGTCCAAAATGAAATTTCTTCTGAATTATTATAAGCAACATAATATATTGTATATTCTTTGTTCAGAATTGATTCCCGGTGTGGCAAAAAACAAAAATATTTTTCATCAATTGACTCTGGGACACTTATTTATGTTTTAACCAAATTATGTATATTATAAATACTTTAATTTTAATGCCTAACTTAACTTATTGATATGAACCTTATATTAAATGTATTTTTGTATTGGTTACAGGTACGAATTCAGTTTGGTGGTAACGTATAAACGTACTCTTACAACAAACAAAACAGGGTGAATCGAATACATAATTTAGCACCGGATATTACCGCACCTCCTGTCAATAAATAAATGTACCTATCATTTTTGCGACGAAAAAAATTGGGGATTTGGCTAGAACGTTTTGAATTGTTCGATTCAATACTAAAATCTTTATTTTACAGAATTACAAATCAATCTGTTTGTCTAGGCTTTATTACTTAAAATATATATAAAAAAAAACAAAACATATAAGTACTCGTACTAACTAACCCGCCGAATAGCGTAACTAAATTATTTTTTTCGATTTCGAAATTAACCCCACTATACCCATAGAAAACGGTACAATACCCCCTAAAAAGAAGTTGGCTAATATTTAATTATTAATTAGAACCTATTGACGGGTCCTATGGATTTAACAGCGTGTTACATAGTTTTATTAAACGACTATGATAAAATTATACATTTTAACACATGTTAAAATTACACATTTTAACACATTGTGCGCCATGGTCACCAAACATCAGATTTTCTATTGTATCTAATTCCAAGGCAGTCAAAGCCTTAGTTATTTAAACTTTGATAAACGAAATTTTATCCACAAACCTATGTCCCTTTCGGATATAGGTGCTGGTTTTTAGTTTCAGAGATAATGAAAATCACCGAACTAGTTCTAATGTTATACCATAATTATTTTGTAGGTGTACCATTATAGTCTTGGGTTCCATTTCGAAACTCTCAGCTAAACTAGTTATACCAGCTGATCCCTTAAACCGCCATTAAAACCATGTCTCCTCCGACTGGCGTGATTAACGTCCGTTTTAATGGCCCAGCGCTGGGCGTCACACCCGAACTGAATCGCATAAATTTCATGACCTACAATGTCGCAATCGACGTCTCGTGCGCCTATTTTTTCGATTCTTAGGGTTGACAGTTAAATTCCCACAATACCGTTGACCTTTCAAATTATCTTTTTAAACAAATTTTGACAACACAATGGCGTTCTCCATAGCCGAGAGGCAAGCACGCTGGATTTGGCTTCGCCATCTCTGAGATCCCGGGCTTAGAAAGAACTTTTGGCTCGAGTCTGGGTGTTGTGGTAACGTCGTTGATTGTGGCTTCTATAACACAATTGTTTTGGTACATACCTTAAGATCAGAGGAATACACGTGATGTTGTCCAATATTTATTAATTTCATTTAAAAATAGTAAGTACACATGACTTTTTGTACAATTATATCGTATCAACATTGCGGTCGTGATTTTAATCCCGGAAGGGACGAGAGTTCGAGTAATGACCACGAACATTTGTAATCAAAGCCATGGATAATGTGTTTAGTATGTGTGTATGTGTGTGTATATCTAGCCTTTAACTAGTCGTCATAGCTGTGCTAAAGGCTTTTCAGATTTGCGTATTTTGTGCGTGTAGGTATAAGCTTATTGTACTTGCGCGTATACTTATACGGCTAGAAAAAACGATATTCGAAAAGCGCTATTAGTTTGGGTCTAAATAATTGGATGTATGTTAGCAAAAATGCTTATAGTTATTGTCATAACATAAAAGCATAGTCATTATATTAGTAGTAGTAATAAAATTGTGTACTTTAGTCTTATTAACTCAACAACTAACTGCGAATAGACACACGCCATATTGGTTCGTCTTCACTTTTCACCTTATATCTTCTACACTTTCACATAACATTATTGGGTGTGAGATACCCTAATAGAACAGCTGACTTATCAATTTATGCATATTCGGTATTCTCGTCCACATTTAAGGTATTATTATCGCAAATATTCGAGCAAATGGTGCGTGGCAACACTGGCAACACTGGCAACCCTACTCGTATCTAAAATGTATCTCGTCCGCACCATTTGACGATTCGCTCGGTGCCGCCTTTTCGCGATTTATGCCGTTCTGATGTCTACGACGAATTTCTATGTATTTTGCATAAGACACTCTGTGTGTGGGGCACTTTATAGGATTTTAAAGACACTTTATAGTAGGTTTTGGGAAGTTTCGGGTCGGGATTGAGGCTATTTTTTGGCTTAAGTTGCTAGCAACCTTTTTCTGGGTCCTGCGTGATTAACAAAAGCGTTTTACTTTACTAAAATGAATGCACGGTCCTTGCTGTTTCTATTCACTATAAAACAAACACGTGTGTCTTGATTCTAGGACCTCTGAGTCACTTAAAACGGATAAAGAAAACCTCCTGTAAACTCGATTCTAATCTGAATCGACCCGTTTTTACCCGACTGCCAAACGAGGGTTATGTTTTTCGAGCGTATGTATGAATGTAAGTATGTCTATTTCTTTGGCACGCCCTACAGCCTAAAACGTTTAACGGATATTAAAGTATAATACAGTAGAATCCGTTTATTATGACATCGAAAGGAATTGACAAACACGTCATAATAAGCGGACGTCATACAAAACGTTTTGTGAAATGAAAAACCTTTTTTATGTAAATATGTATGTACTTAAGTATTTTAATACAGAAACATAGTAAATACATATGTATACATACATATTAAATCAAAATCAAAATTGTACATAATCAGCACATTATAACACATACAAGTGTAGAATGAAGTACAAGATTGTCGAATGACCCACGCCAAATTCCTTTGGGAGACATGAGTTAGATTCTCTATTTTCTAATCTGCATATTATTGCATCTTTCTCTTCAATTGTAAATGCTTTACGTCGTTGAGATGACATTTTTTTCACAGTAACAAACAAAAAACAATGCGTGACTTTCAAGCGTCAATTACTCACTGAGATTCAAAACAAAAACGAGCCACGTGCCGAACGTCGTCGGGAATCAACGAACATTACCGGAGGTGTAAAGAATCATGTCGGTCATTATAACCGCACATAATTTATTAAAAATGGGTCATAATAAGCGACATGTCACTGTAAGGGAAGTCATTATATCCGACTTTTTTATAAAGAATTTTATATGAAAACCAAACTTCTTGGTGTAATTACGTCATAATAACCGGTTGGTCAATATAGGCGGAGTCATAATAAACGGATTCTACTGTATATCAATAGATTCGTCTCAATTGTGGGATTGATGCCTCAGACTTTTTCTTGCAAATTGATTCTTTAAATCTTGTTTTCATCTTTTAAGTTAACTTTTTACGCAGTCGGGTTTTTTGATATTTTTAATCATTTATTTTTTTAAGTGGTGACTTTCTTAAGACCGAATTCAAATAAATGAAATAATGAAATATCAAGACTGTGTTTTAAAATATAGTTAATTTATTTTAACAGCAACACAATTGTGTCTTAAATTGAAAAAACTAATTAAGAAACGCAAATTACACACGATGTACCTTTTAGCTCTAGCTTCAGGGGTAATGTTAATAGAGAGCCGTATAAACCGGTTTTTATGTCTGGATCGAACCCGTAAGCGATGCCATACCTAGGCCGAATGCAGTAGATACTTTTTAAACTAAAGTTACTTTCTTCTGTAAAAAAAAATGGTTATCTGTAAAGTCGGTTTACGGACGTAAATTTTACATGATAACGTCATAGGAAAACATTGATGCAATTCGGACCCATCGGCCGATGGAGTGGAAGAGAGATAGATGCGTCACAAGCCGAACGCTTAGACCGATCGAGCCTCTCTATCGCTTGTTACGCACTCTCGCTCGGATGCGTAACGTGTCATTTTTTCGTGCGTGCAGCCCACAGATCTGTGGTGCAGCCGATCATCGATTTAAAAGACGTTATCACGACAGACATACTACTTCTTAGCATTAAAAATTCAAGTATGCTTATGTAACACTATTACATGAATGTGTTCTGAAACTGTTCATGTAATAGTGCCCATGTCCCAAAGCACCTTAAGGGACTTAACCCTTAACCAGGCTTGGTAGTTAAAATTTTTGATTGGTTTTAACCCGTAAGGTAGGTGAATAAGGTTCAAAATAATATGGTCCCTATTGTACTGCCTGGTTAAGGGTTTGGTTGGACCCATACTCCACCACGCGGGCTCAGTGCGAATTAGCGGAGGGGTGTAGCAATGACATTTACATGATGAAGATGGCAATCTTTAATGTATTCTCTAGTGCCGTGCTTTGTACCCCTGGCTCGGTCCATACGCTGCCGGAGTCCGTAAGCGTCCGCAGGAGTCCGTTCAAAAACCGATCTTATTGCTTGGGCGATGGATTGAATCCGCGTTGGCCCGGTCCGGTTTCCGGCTGGGTATAGACCGAGACTACCGTCAGGGTCCCTGCTGAAAATCAGCGTCGTTATACATCCCTGGCTGTCACGACAAATGCTGAGCCCCCGCCTTTTTGACACATTTTTATTTTAAATCCTGTTATGTATTTCTTTTGTATTCTTGGTTGTCAAATAAATCATTTTCTATTTCTATTTCTATGTATTCCTTCACACTAACTAAACTACAGGCAGTGACATGTAGATGCTAATTAATCGGATTAAGTTTAGGTAAACGAAATAATTAAGGTTTTTCGACTTAAAAGTTTTATCAAACGCCCTAAAGATACATGCTTTAATAAAACGTTTTATGATGCATTAGCCTAAAAGATATAGTAGAAGAGAAAGGCTACTGCAATTATTTATACTGTAGCGTAGGCGATACGCCCAGTCATTAAAACGACCATAAATCCAGCATCCAGCGCATCTGTGGGTTTTAGATTGTATTCCTCTTAGTACAGTCCAACCTGGGAGCTTTGGCTGATATCTCCTTTATGCCCATGGAAATAAAGGTCATCGTTCATCTACTGTTTTCATACCACTGTACTAGCTTTCGAAATTGAATGACTCTGTATAGTTTATTATGTAGTTGGTTCTATAGTTTTGAAAATCCGGAAAGCTCTGTTGATGGTTTAATTGAGAGCGACCCAAATTCTTGAATAAGCTCACGAATAATTAATTTAGAAAACGATTAGTTATATATATAGATAGTTGACCAGAGAACACTAGTTTCTCGGGAACATAATTATTTAGGTCTTTTTTGTTTGCCAAATCCTTTAAGTCGTTTTTGCGTGATGATTTCATATAAAATGCACTTTTACATACATATACTTAAATCTCATTATATTTAGAAGCAGTTGAACCTATGTAGTCAGAGTTTCGCCTCACATCCGTGGGTCGTAAGCTCGCATCCCAACACGTATCTCTGGATTTTTTGGAAGCTATGTGTTCGGGCTTATACCCGTTGTCATCAGAGAAAACATCGCGAGAAAACACCTGTCAGGTACATTTAAAATCTACTGGATGTTATAGCCTTGGTCCGAACTGGTCATGGTCCCTTGTCTTAGGGTTACAAAGGTTTAAATTTTTTTCTATCGCAAATAAACAAAAGAATATTCTATATAAAAACAAAACACTATCTTTAAAGTGAACTATATTGGACAAAAGACAAAATCAAAGTGTCCCGCTGCGGTCAGTCGCACCGCAAAGCACAAACAGCGCTGTAAAGCGGCTGCCAGTGAGGCTGTAAAAACCTGCAGCGCTGTGGCCGCAGACGAGATAAACCACGATCGTGGAATCGCTCGTATGGTCTCTATTGATTTATAATGCCTTATAAAGTGCATCAAAACAATTCATATGGTAATTTAGACGCAGTCTTGGTTGGCATAGCGTCATATTAAAGCACCTTTAATAGACTTGCTTCAATTAGTTTATTTATTTCTGTTCCGTATATGGCGTCTTTCTATAAAGCGCTGTAAATCATTTTCTTTTTTAGTTACCATGCTAAGAACGACTAATATTCATTAAGATTTAAAATATACGTTTTATTAACTTATTATTTGCAACTTATGTACTTTATATCATATTCAAATGCCACAATGCTATAAAGCAAACAATAATAAGTTTTAGTTTAAGTACTAGTAAGGCGAGTCCCTATTAGACAATCTAATTTTTGTATTAAAGAATGGCTCTTTAAAAGCGTTTTAGATTTGATTTGAAATGCGTTAATTGAAAATCTGGTGTACAAACTGAGATCTTAAACACATTCGCTCGATTACAAAGTCGAGAGAGTGCAAAATACCTCGATCTGATAGTAGGACGTGGTTAGGATTTATCGGCAGCCTTTCGACACAGGCTGAGCACTGGCTCCCGAGACATGTGTCTGGCCGATAGCCGGTATTTATTTGTCGTGGAAAAGACTTTGATCGCCTCGGCTGGCCAGTTTACGTTTTAGTGCGGTTGCTAGGCTGTGTCAATCTCTATAGACCAGCGGTTCTCAATCTTTTTTGGTGACGGAACCCTTTTGGAAAGCGATATACTTGATGGAACCCTACAATAAAACAATAGTTATTAAAAGTGTATTCTTTATTAATAAGCTTAATAAAAGGACCTAACTTGCAACAGTTACTTATTACTTACTTACAAAACAAGTATAATAATAGAAGATATTGAAAAACAACATTCAGTCGGATTGAGAACCTCCTCCTTTTTTTGATGTCGGTCAAAAAGAAAAATAATCTAACAATGGGAGGTATAAGACTGTTTTTTATTTTTCATCAATCGGTTGATAGGTTTGATAGAGGATAGTTGAAGTCTCATTATCAGGTTCGGCGTCCATTCTATTGCGGTATTTTGTTTTCGTGGCTGCATATGTTGAGAATCCTGTTTCACACAAATATATTATGTTGTTGGGAGCGGGACAAGAATATTCAGAGTCAATGCAAGGCAAGGGATGTATGCGGAACCCTTACAGGGGTATTGTGGAACCCAAGGGTTCCACGGAACATACTTAGAGTATCGCTGATAGACTATAGTTCTAGTGATCTGTATTGTAAACTGTCGAGCGTTGAACCTGAGTCAAAGATTAATGAATGGTTTTTTTAATGTATTTATGGGCATGTTTCACAATCTACAGATAAAGTGCCAAATAGATACGTAACAGATAAAAATATGTAGAGGACAAAACTGCTTGAAATAATGTGTCATATAGCGCTTTTTGACGGTCGTGATAAATTGTAATTATTTTAAAGATAAGTAAACAATAGCCTATACAAAACTTATGCAGAACTTTTCCCTAATTGTTTAAATAATGTAATAAATAGCAATTTACATTACATCTGAGTCTGTATCAAAAATCTCGATGGTAAGTCACTTATGTTACGTTACTATCGAGTAAATCCGAACGGCAATTTCAATCCTTACTTTTACCGAGCTAGAAAGCTAGACTAATAAAAACCAGAGAAACTGACCTCAGACCTGGGGGTTACCATGAGCTTCAAACTATCCACTCAAATTCCAGGCAGTTTAATTTCGTGCAGCTAACTGAATCGCTCAGATTCGTACTATGCATAGTAAATCGCTCAGATTCATACTGCCTGCCCTAGCAAACGACCGCGCTCAGATGGGCGCTATCTTAACTGTCTCTAGCCTCTATTAAACTATTATATGCTGATTGAACAGTATATTTTAATACTTTATATTATCAGTGCAAGAACTAATCTAAACTTTAAAAAATATTAGTTCTTTATATTATTTTTTTTGTGTTGGGGACTTCAAGACAATATTTTAAAGTAAGAGAACAGACGCACGGAGGAAGGTCGACTCCTTTGAACTGGCCCACGATTCAGAACCGTCCGATAACCGATAAACCACGTGACACTGTAGTCTTTAGCATTGTCGATTGACTGTCGAACGGTTGTGAATCCTCTCGATTCTAATAATAACCGCTAGTCGGATAATCATAAACGCTAAACATACGCGCATAGTACGTAAGCAATGTTGTTTTTTACGTCAAACTCTATACCATAGATTCTATACTGAGTTACTGTTATAAGAGCTATTGGAATCCCTGGGTGGAACGTAGAAGCAAACTGCGAATTATAAATAAATCGTTCGTGTATTCCTTTCTACATTGCAATTTATCAAGAACCCACATCGTAGTAACTGAATATCTCATGTAAATCACATACATTTATTACGGATGTTAATATGGGGCTTAGGTCAGACTAATAAAGCGGTCGAAAGTGACCTCGACCCGACGATAAAAGTCGTGTCGGACGACCGACCGGTTACGACTCACGACGTATAATGGTTGGTGGCGGTTTATCGAGGACTATGGTCATATTTATTGAAGATATACCATTAAATTAACGCGTTTGTAATTATTAATTTGTGGTTAACTACCCGACCGGCTTTCTTTCTTCTAAACGTTTAATAATTGGATATCTTTCTGTAAAAAAACATAACCCTCGTTTGGCAGTCGGGTAAAAATAACTGTCACTTCTTTAGGTGGTGTTCAATAACATTAATCTATATTTTACCTTATGTATGCCTGGTTATATAAGATTATATTGTAATTGAAGATAAATAACACTTGAAAAAAAATCATCGACCTCAGGTGGGACTCGAACCCACGTCCCATCGCAAGCCGGGCGAGTGCTTCACCAACTAAGCTACCGAGGACGTCACGTGACAAGATGAAATTCCTCTTGTTACGACTTGTTGTGTCGTAGTTGGTAAAGCACTCGCCCGGCTTGCGATGAGACGTCGGTTCGAGTCCAACCTGAGGTCGATGTTTTTTTTTCAAGTGTTATTTATCTTCAATTAAACCTTGCATGGCATTGCTAAAAACAAATATTTACTATATAGTTATTGCACTAACTTAGACCAGGTTTTCTGACAGTTTGCGAAGGTTAAAAAAATGATTATTCACAACGTTAAGAGAAGTCATCAGTTGCAAGCTCATTCAATCAAATTGGTAGTAAGTAGGTTACATTTATCACAATCATTTCCTTTGGAAGGCACTGGGACTTGGGAAGAAAGTTGTGAAGCCTAGCATTTAAGTCGACTCGATTACCTACATCTGACGGATTAGTCACCTACTTTATTACTCTCACCGCAAGTAGTGGAGTGTCAATGGCCGAAACCACCTCACAGTTGAGGTAAAGCTTTTTCTCTGCAGTGGCACTTTTGCGATGGTAAATTTTTGTGGCTCAGACATTGGGAGATCAAGCCCATTTTCATTGTTGTAAAATTATCTGTGATTAAATGACGTAATATTTGAATTTTGGGCTGTAGTTCTATTTCTATTCGTAATTATGTTGATTATTCGTGTTCGTAATTATGTTGGCATTAGTATTTTTTTCTGAAAGGAGTTCATTCATCTATTGCGCGATCCTTACGAGGAAACGTCATCTAGTAGTACAAAACAGATTTTTACTAATCATAACTGAATTATGCTTCAATAAAACATAAGACCTGGATTTGGAATAGATTTTAAATATACCTATTTACAATCTCGTCATGTTGAGTTGAAGATTATACATTTGAGATTTATGCGCCATGCGCTTACTGGCATCAATTTGATGAAAAACAGATGCTAGTGATGCACTGTGCGATATTCTGGGATTAGTACCGATTTATGAGAGAACATGTTATATATAACAGTACTTACGAACCAGTCACTAATGCAGTTCAATCTTGTAGAGGTGGCATAAACGAAATAACGCATCTTGTGTACTAAAATTTTTGCAGTAAGAAAGTAAAGAGTATATTATCAATAGATACTTAATCAAATTTTTATTTCGTTCAGTCCATCTATTTTATTTTTATGTATACCTTTTTGCACAGACAAGTAATGTGTGATACAAATGGCAAAAGCATTTTCTACCGGTTGGGTACTTATTAGAAAAGTAATTTCTTAAATTTTGAAGATAACCGAAGCCACATAAGAAAGTATAATGACAAAAACGTTCACTTAAAATCTAACTGTCAATTAGGTCGGTATCCCTTAGCAAGTATTAAGTTACCTCGATACCTCGAACCTAGTAACAGATCGCTGTCACCGCGCATCACTACCGAAGTCGTAAATACAGTATCTTATTATGCAGCTCGTATTTCCTAGATTTATTCATAGTAGCTGTCTGATCCGATTGACACATTTCAGCGGCCGATCCGTTAATATTTATGAGCTGTTTGTCACACGGAGCAAGGAACTGGAGAGTATAGTTACATAAATATGACTTTGTAGTTGTTAGTTTCGCGTGGAATAAGGCTATTCATCCGTTTTAACTCGGTAAGATAGTAGATTAAAAAAAACTGTTGTCCTTTCTTCACTTTTAGGATTCAAATTCGGTACCTATTAAGGTCATAATCATAATCATAATCATAAATCTTTATTGTGGAACACAGGTTTACAACAAAGGTCTTATAAAATGTCATGCTTAGAACTAACCGTGACCTGCAACTAAGGCGTACAATCAAAATTAATTTAATTTAAAATTACACATGAGCTAAATGTCTTACACCTGAATTAACTTACAAAAATCTGTACGCTAGCAAAAAAACCGAAGATTTAAAAAAAAACTGTTAATAGTCCAATGGTCTCCATAATGATAAAATTAATAAAGCCAGCCCCTTTAGCACGATCAACAAAACACGATAAGATACGATATGATATAGCGATTTTCGATTATTTACTTTCAAAATATGATAACATAGCCGCCATCTTGAACTTTTATTAAAACAGTAAGCATGTCCGTGCCGGCGACGGCATGGTTATGCTCGCTTTTTTAATAAAAGTTCATATTTTGACAAAAAATATGCGATAAATCGCTATATCATATCGTATCATATCGTGTTTTATTGATCGTGCTAGAGGGGCTGGCGTTACTTTGCGGAAATACATACCTAACTAAATAATTATGAAAATGTAATAATTTTGCTCTGCTAAATCCGCTTAGTTATTTTGAATCCATAATGTTTACAAATTTTTTACAAGACACTATAAATATTATGTGCGTTGTGTATACTTTTAATACTTATAGCCCAATCGAACACACTGCAGCCAATAAAGCGACCGCTAACAAGCTGTCAATGGTTCCGTACAGATTAGCTAATTAACCCGATTGCTGTCTGTGACGTCACAGGCAGCTCCATTTTGAGGTGGCCGCGCATCTATGAATACTCTAGTACCAGCAAGCGCCGCACTCCGCAGTCTTTGCATTTTAGAATTATTTGTATGAAATCGTAGGGAATCTCGTGTACCTAGCAAGCATCGGCATCAGCATAATGCCGATGTTTACAGGTACTGCAGTGTTAACATATGCGCGGCCACTTTTAACAGTGGACAGGCAAGATTTGATAACGTGTCAATTTCAAGACATATCAGAGTAATTTATGAATGAATTACGACTCGATTAGCGTAGTAATTCGTTGTAACACAAGGATGATGATTCCTTACTTCGAGGATATGGCATTGGCTGTGTTTTCATCCGTATTTTATTTATTTTATTATTTATTGCACGAAATACATGTACAATGGGCTGACTTAATGCCTTAGGGCATTCTCTACCAGTCAACCATTGGGCGAGGCAGAAACATTGAATGGCGGTGTGTAAATTAACAGAACATAAATAGAGAAACTTAAAAAATATACATATATCCGTATGTGCCTATTCAAAAATCATTATCCGTCGTCCCTAAGATAATATTCTTAACCTATTAATTATTTTAAATGACATTAAAGCCTGGTACTGTAATGAAAAACGCGCCACACTGATTATTCCAACTGATTATTATTATTCTTGTATGTCTTTGGTCAATTATACGAGAAGTACGGCAGAATAACCGAGTTTGCGGGTTTCCTGCATCCACTGAGCCATAGACCATTTTGTCTTATAGCATTAAGTTTGCATATTATGTTTTACTTATCTGTAATCTGCCTTAAGACAAATAAATACATTCTATTCTATTCTAAGTGGTGGTTTTTAGAGTATGCAAATTGCAACTGTCCCGAGTTTAGACATCTGGGACACAATAGAATGTGGGAGATGGTGTGTAGAGTCCCGTAATTTATTTTATTATGATAGCGAAACATCCTGCAGAGTTCCTTTTTGTTTACATATTTGTAAATTCACTAAGGTAGAGGCAAAATACTACATTAAAAATAGCTAGGAAAATCATTGTATGTCTTTAATTTCCCATAAAGATCACGAGTTTTGAGAAACATAATTTATTTACTAATACATTCATTTAACAAAGCAAGCATAGCTCTTGACAATATTAATATTGTAAATTGTAATTATAGTAAATGCACGCTCCGTTAACTCGCGACGTTGCAATACAATTTATTTATGGAGAATACTGCACTGTGACGTCACTTGCACGTGTGACTTGAACATCGCGTTATTAACCACAATTGTCTTTGCAAATATTATGCAACAGTGAGTTCTTTGTTAAAGTCTACAATCCTGCTATAATTTCTTATCAAAGGGGTTAATGCATGAATCTGTTCCCCAATTTTAGCATGCATCTTGCATATCCAGCCAAATCTAAGTGGCTGGTATGGGAGAAAATAATAATGCACTTACTATAATTCTATATTATACATCGTTATAGACATCATCATAATTATCATCGTTTCAGCCACAGGACGTCCACTGCTGAACATAGGCCTCCCCCAATGACTGCCAGATCGGCCGGTTGGAAGCGGCCTGCATCCAGCGGCTTCCTGCAACCTTAATTATTATTATTATTATTAAAAACTTTATTGCACAAACTTAAAAATGTACAACATTTACCAGGTCGTCTGCCCACCTTGTGGGTGGACGTCCCACGCAGCGCTTGCCGGTACGTGGCCTCTATTCCAGAACAATTCTTCCCCATTCATGGGCCATCAGGCCATTCTACGGGCTATGTGCTCCGCCCACTACCACTTTAGCTTGCTATCCGTCGGGCTATGTCAGCGACCGTTCACGGATCTCCTCATTTCTGATTTGATCTCGCAAAGAAACACCGCGCATAGCCCTTTCCATAGCGTTATATAGACATAAAGATGTTGTATTCAAACCCGAGAATAAGCCTTTAAGAGTGCAGTCCTTACAAGAAAAAGTCAAAAACTTAAGAGTTTTAATTAAACAACGTTTATAAAAAACTTCTTTAAGTTATTTTGTATATTAGCTTCTACGGTCTTGTTTTCTTGATGCCACACCTTCCCACATAAAGTTCCTCTAAATTTCACTTAACAGTGGCAGATAAACTCATCTCACTATTACTCCCCTTCGCTGCAATGCAAGCAGCCAAGGTGTCATCCGCCCCGCGAACTCGTGACGTCACACTGCAATTAATTATTTACCGCGCATTTGCTTAGTCGCGATGTGACGTCACTCGCACGCGTGTCCTGTCGCAGACGTTATACTGTCTAATTAACTCAAATGCAGTACCATTGGTATTAGTATGCTAATTAGTATGTGAACCTGTTCACTGAAGTTTGAATTTTAGTTTGTGGTGGTTAATTCAGTAGTTGTTAGTGTGCTATTATGAGCTAAATGATAGAATCAGAAGAGCATTAAAACCTTTACATCAGAATTAAGAGGCTGTTAGAAATCGTCTAGAATTTCGTACATTTTGTTCTCTGATTGTAAAGACGTGAAAAATATAATTGATATAAAATTGCACTTGTATTAAAAAAAAACTTATTCTTGCATTTAGCGCAACGAGGTTTTTCATATCATTTCAATAATAAAGGTAAAACATCTATATTTACTACCCTTATTTTAGAAAAATTACGTTCGAGTTGCGTTTGACCATCGTTTTACAAGAAAGTAAAAGTTTCCTGAACATTTATCCTGATTTTATAATTTAATTGAAGAGCTATCTACATTTTTAAGAGTATTGTGTCGAATTACAAGGTATTGTAAATCTGTGAAATCTGAAGGTAAAAAGGTACTTCCAACAGCTGATTTAGTAGCTTCTGTTTCAAAGAAATCTGAATTACGAAAAGTTATTAACCAAGTGCGTTGAATAAAAAAAGGTGTTGCATTTTAACTTTCTATTGACTCGTCAATTAAAGGAATGTATTTTATCTTTACAAACCATCCTGCATATGAATACTGTTAGTATTTCTACCGAGAAAAGAAATGCTTCGAATCTGACCATTCCATTAAGCAATGATTAACCGTTCGCAACTTCGCACCAATCGGAAAAACGTTCGAATTGTTGTTGATATGAATTGAAGTTTGATGAAGGATTTTCCGAGAAACCTATTTCCATAATGTCAATCTTGCGACTTGTCCCGTTATTAAATATCCTTTTTACTCTAAAAGTGATTTCAGAAACTCAGCACAGAATTTTATCTGTGGGGAAAATATTAAAAATAATATGAAAGCTCGAGTCGACCGATACGGGGCCTTGGGAATATATCCAGTCTTTGACTTTGAATACAAAATGCAGGGCAAATTGAAAATAAAATATCCTTTGTAATAAACATGTATGAAACCGTAGGCAGAATTGTTGTTCAGTCTCTGTCTGTGGGTAGTCTTTGAGATGGGGTTTTATGTTACTATTTGTTCAACTTCTTATTTTTGCAAATTTTATTTTATACTTCACTAAAAGACGCCTATGATTTCGTAGCGTAACGTTCAAAATCAAATCAAATTTTGATTTTGATTTTGTTTTTTTTATTTTTGTATATTTACTATCAAAACGAATAGAATCCAGTTCTAGATACGAAAAACTTTATGTCCATAAATAGAGAGATACTTCATGTTAATTTTGTTGCCTCTACTTCAGACATTGTTAAACCTAGTCTCTGTTTTTTGTACTAAAACCGATTGTGCCACATTGTGTATCGCAGACCGCAGTTCATTTACTGCCATCACGTTTCTCTTTCAATGTTACCTTATTAATACGCTTTTAAATGCCATTTTTGCAAATTAAACGTTACATACAGTTTACAGATAAAGCGCACAGATAATTAACCCTTCGGCTGCGGCAGCGGTCACGTGCCGTCGTTACGGCCGACGTGACGCGGCGACGTGCGATACGCGCATATTAGCAATCGGTGCCTGCGCACCTGAAACAAGACCTGTAAAACGATTTTATATTCCGACTATTTATATCCTAATGCACTATCAATCCCATAGTGGAAATTAGAAAACACCTATAATAAATACCTGTGTGTATAAAAAAAAAACATTAATTTCACAACGCCATTAAATGGATCACACATTTTTAGATTGTAATTTCGGTCGAGAAAATCTATCCTCCTCTAACCTACACGATTTAACAATTCATAAAAATTGAAGCGCGATTTATCGCCGAAATTAATAAATTCGGTATAGGTATATTATTATGTTTTATCATGCGTAATATTCGAAAGGTTTTCAAATAGGTATTGAGTCGTAAAATCGATTTCCATACAAATAGGCCTCGAATGTGTAAGCAATCGGACACAAAGGCGCGGCCAGTGTTGTCGGCACAAAGCGGCCTTGTGGTTTGGAGGTGCCTTTATGGGGCTTGGGTAGGACGGACGAATGTAATGTGACGTTATCGGCTCACATGTACCATGGCCAAGCGTCAATATACTACAAAATTACTTTTGTTCACCGATTAATAACTACAATTTCACCAGTTTAACTGGTAGAGTTCAATATCAAATCAACAGAGAAATACAAAAAGTAAATTATTTTATAAATAACTTAACATGTGTTTTTTTCTCCAGTTTTATGAGACCTTCTAAAGAAAACTATTCAATACAAAGACGAACCATCAAAATCGGCTAATATTGGTAAAAATTTGGCATAACATTTACAAAAAAGAGACACAGTCAAATTGAAACCTTCTTTTGTTGTTTAATTGGTCAGTCATTCGAGTCTGACCATATCAATCAAAGAATTGAAACGTCTCAGGACCAAAATAAGTTTGCCCAACACACCAATTGTCATAGTATTCAATATTATGAACGTAACAGCCTTGTGTTACGAGGTGCCAGACAATAAATTTTATCAGGGGCTTAACCCAGCACACTCAAACCTGAGAAAATTTAGGAAAAATCGTTTTTTGAATTGACCTGAACCCGGAATCGAAGCTGGTCTCTTACGGTTTAAGATATTTATTTACTCAAAATAATTAACAATTCATTTTTTTGAGAAATACATGAATTTATGAATTATTGTTAGTAAAACAAATGCGTGAACGTCGTGTGTTAGTAATTTAATGAATGTGTTATAATACAACAATGGATAACTAAAAACCAATGTTAAAGAAACTAAATGACACTAAAATATCAAAACATGATAATATTACGTTGGTAGCATTTAGATGCGAATACAATAACAAAAATAAGTGTTAAGTTTAGAACATAATATATTGCTCGCGGTTCCATACTAGCCGATATTGCACCTGAGCAGTGTTACCCATTACGTATTAAATGTCGCGTTGCCTCTTCGCACTCAAAGCGAACCAACACGCCACTACGCCAATCGCCCCGTCAAAATTATAATGCCATCCTTTTTGGTTTTGGTGCTATTTGATTTCATTTTACATTAAACTTTGACCCAGAAATGTGGTAGGTACTTTGACGTAATGATTATTTCGGCGCAGAGAGAAATATAACATTATAATCAGGCGTAAATTTATCGAGAGAGCCAAAGGGTACTGAATTTTCTCTGACTATATAAGATACTTTGTACAGTACTTAATTTGCGAAGTCTTTACCAGCCAGGGTTGGCAAGGGCGAGTTATTTATTTATAGAGTTAGAGTTGATTGTTTGATTAAAAACTATTTTGGACGATATACTATCCGAATATCAATTGATCGATTGGAAATAGCAAACAGTTACATTTGGTTAAAGGTGATCTAAAATTATTTGAAATATTAATCCAAAATGGACATGGACAATAAAGTTGTCAAACAAAACATAATATTCGTTCACAAGTTACCAAAATAAAAAGTGCGAGTTGGACTTGCGCACGAAGGGTTCCGTACCATTATCTACAAAAACGGCAAAAAAACACGTTTGTAGTTTGGGAGCCCCCTTAATTTGTTGTTATAGCGGCACCAGAACTACATCATGTGTGAAAATTTCAAGTGTCTAACTATCATGGTTCATGAGATACAGCCTGATAGAAAGGTGACAGACGGATAGAAAGACAGACAGTCAGACGGACAGCGGAGCCTTAGTAATAGGGTCCCGTTTTACCCTTTGGGTACGGAACCCTAAAAATGGCAAAAAAAAAGGCACCCCCCATACTACATTGTCGATCTGACCTTAGTTTGTAAAGAGAAATGTTATATTTGAGATTCCAATATTGATCCTATAGAAAAAGTTGCTATGTTTGAGCAGTAAAACCACTCGACAGAAGTTAACTTATAAACCAAGATCTTATAACCGCTTAATTCTTTTATAATTATTATTTTTGTTTGTTACAACCCTGAGGCGGATGACTCGGCAGCCGGCCGCCTTGTTACTCGGAGGCTGTTTATTAGCGAACATTCAGCCGGAGTTAATATCCCATTTCACTTTCAAACAAATGGCCCGGTATTCGCAAGTCATTCGAGAAAAATTGCTTCAGGGATACGGCCGCGAGCAACGCTTTATTCGCTAAGATTTTTGCGGCTTTCTAGATTTTCAAAATACCGATTCTAAGAGGCTCGAAAGAAGGTTCTTGTTTTTGTTTTAAACAAGTTGTATGAGTTGATTCTGGTGGTTAAATAAACAAACTCTCAAATGGGACCAATATATCAATCTGAAAATATTGAACGAGCTGTTGCGATGGTTAAGGAAACTTTTTAAAAAAATATATATTAGTTCTAAAAAAGTAGTTGTATTTGAACACATAATCAGCCCTTGAGAGGATGTGTATTATTTATGTCACACGTTAGATACGGTTTTATACGGTTTTCATCCATCATTTTAATTGTAATTACATGGATAAAGAGTTTATCAAATAGGTTATTCTTTCTCACTAAGATTAGTCCCGCAGTTTTTTTTAAAATTTTTTTCTCTAGACCGAGGATGTTCATAACGATTCAAACATAACTGAAATAAAATATTACTAATAGAAACTCAAAATATATATCTAAATAGTAAAGAGTCCATACAAATTACGAGTATTATTACTACTTGTTACAAAAAAATCTATTTTAAGTCCATTATTTTTAAATCCACGTTTTAGATCCATTATGCTTGATGTCAATTATTAGAAAGCTTTATTGTATTAACATGCTATTTTCGTGATAAAATGTCTCAAATTTCCTTTTTTTATTGATCACGGACCATAACACCAGACGTTCTTTCAGGACATAATGGCGTTCAGTTCGGAGGAGAAGATTAAAGTAATCGTCTATTACTGCTTGCTGAGCGTCATCATGCGAACGAGGCCCGATTCTGGTAATATCGCCGTTTGCGATGCTAGCGCATTTGCGGACCGTTTTTGCACTATTGGTTGTAAAAAAAGGGTTAACAAATTTCTACTCGATAGATTTTTCGTTGTTTTTTTAGTTAGCAGAATTGTGTAACTAGATTTGTTCTCGTGTTTCGTTGAATGCATCGACGATTAATGTAATTACGAGTATTTATTATTAACCGACTTCTTAAAGTAGAAGGTTCTTAAAAGGAATGCATTGATGTCTGTGTTAAATAGGAACCGATTTTTGCATAGAATAGTTTCGTTACGGTGCGGCGACGCTATCCTAATTTGAAAACACATTTACTGTTTAAGCATTATATTATTTTTATAAGCAAAAATATGAGATTAAATTGGTGTACAGCTGATAGATCTTTGCCAAACAAGGTGCGATTTTGATAATTATTTTTAAATTACTTTATAAAAATTCACAGCCCATAAATGTTCTTTAAACTTGCCTTTCTGAATATAAAAGGTACGTTAATTTTATATATTCGTCTTAATATAAATAAATAAGATACTCGCGCAGAAAATACCTTTTACCTACACGGTTCCCTGAACCGAAAAAAATAAAGGCTGCGGCAATATTTCATAATTTGTAATTAAACCTGTTTGAGTTTTTTGTCAACCCTAATTAATGTTAACGGCTTCCACTCTCATCCAACCATTATTGACGATAAAACCCTTTCTGTTTTGTCTTGAGAGTGTATAACACCTTTGAAGATATTTTAATACGCAGTTATATTCTAAATCTTATCTCCATTCTATTTGGTCCAGTTCCTTTCAAGTAAAATTTATGATCTCTACTTCTTTAACATAAGGGTCAGTTTCCAACCACCAACAGTTCCCCGAAAAGCACAGTTTTCCCCGAAAAACGGTTGACAAAATCCAGTTCCTTTGATGTTTAAAAAATATATCCTGCAAAGTGATGCGCTCATTAAATTTTCATGCGCCGAAATGTGGGGTAATTCAAATTGAATCGGAAATTCTTTTTATCTCGTCACTTCAATGTTGGATCGTTTTCGAATTTAACTAATTAAATTACAGAAGAACCGTTTATTTAATTTATAAAACAAAAATATGCCGTACTTGAAAATCGTGTCAAAAATCGTGTTTATCCTTGAGTCTTCGAAAATGTGAAATAATGAAATGAAATATATTTATTAACTAAGTTTACAAGTAGTCCCCAAACTAGGTAGTCCTGTCTCTTGGGGACTAGGGTTGATGAATTACTTATTGACATTTTGCGGCCGTTGCAGTAGAAGTTACATAATTTTATAGTTAAAAAGTTATGTAATTGTTTACTTTGTTTTAGTACATAAATAGAATTATTTGCAATGTTTTTAAAAATTCAATTTATTTGACAAAACGATTGCGTACCGGCGCTGTGTGCTCTTGAACGCAAGTCACATGTTCGATTTCCATTTCGTGTCAATTCAGTTTTGGGACATGTATAAGTGCCCGGAGGAGGTTTTATGAGGAACTATCCTTTTGAATTGCTTTTATAGGAATTGGATGCGAGTATAATGTAGGGTCATTAGTCAGTATTCAATGCATGTTTCGAATACCCTTTGTTTAATAGAAATATATTTAATTGTGTTGTATTGAGCACTGCTCATTGTACTTATCCTTTGTTACTGGTAAGGGGCACAGTCTATTTAATTGCAGTTGAATCATTTTGAACAAAAACCTTACGATAGTTTCCCTACTTTTATACGGAAACTTTTAAACCTTTATATCACAGTTGTTGTAAATACGTTGAACCTCAATAGCTCATTTATTAATTCTATTTATCATAAGTTCGAAAATCATGAACAAACTGATCCTTTAAAAGCTCCTTCTTTCATAATAATAAAACAATATAATAGTGAAACTAAATTAATAAATTTTCGTATACTTTCAACCTTGCAAAGTTCATTCATACCCAGCAAAACATGTAATTATTTCTTACTTTTCCTTGGGCTAGAATTCATAAACAGTTATTGATTATGAATTATAACAATGAAGATCTGTACCCGTGTTTTTGATAAATGTATAAGTGTTACTTTATATATGACATCGTTTTTTTGTAACACAACTATCAATTCAAAATGTTCGTGACAAAAATGTCATTGATCTCGACTCGCGACCGGCTACGATTGATCCTTGCCGTGTGTGGATTGTGGATCAGCTGTCATTCCTGCACTATGGCGTCAAAGGCTGAAATGACTGACGAATAACACTCATTTGTCATCGACAAAACTACGGATTAGTTTCGAAGTGTTGATCCGTCATTATTGATGACTCCTTTTGTCAAACTTAACCTTTGACTAAACATTTTCCATTGTCTAAGAGTAATTAGGCCGAGTGGATGCGTTGAATACAAGCTGAATGTATTGGAGTTTGGAAGTTGGTACAAGTTTGTGCAAATGTTGAGAGTGTTGTTTGAATGTTGAAATGTTTGTTGATTTGTTCTTTCAGTTGTTTTCAATTGCTGTAGGTATCTTCGTTTCAATTAAATGTTTTAGTCTGTATTATTTATGAATCAATGAATCATTTAAGAGAGGAATATTTTAATTTTCTTTATCCAAATTATATTTTGTGTATTATTTCTCTATAAATGGTTATGGTTTGAAGGCTTTGCTCTTAATCTAAAGTAAAAATAATCCTTGAATTTGTGACGTTGTACTTCTACAAGGTAAGGTTTTTATAACCTAAAGTATTTAATGCGAGTTGACGGATATAATAATATTCGATGTAAAGTTATAATTCGTTGTTCGTGTCGTGTGGTGCCGGCACTCTAGAATAGCACCACCCCTTCTCTTCCTATGGGTGTCGTAAGAGGCGACTACAGGAGAACCGCCACAAGAAGACGGGCAGCAGCGTCTCCTCTCCACCATTGGCCGAACTGCGATCGCGGTGGGTGCCTGCCAAGCGTGGCGATTATGGCAAAATCCTCCTTTTGGAGAGGCCTGTATCCAGCAGTGGACTGTTATAGGCTGGTGATGATGATGATGATGATGATGATGGATATAATAATATTTCTTTCCAACAATCTTGACTATTTTCACCAAGCAGAGTATATTGATTTGCGACTAGATTACAGATAGACAAACTTAAATACATAATAAATGAGTGATGAATGAATTCCACAACTCATGTAAATGAAACTCGTTATTATCACAGTGACACCTACCCCTTGACGGATGCGAATCCGCGACCGCTTGGTTTTGTTGCTCAAAGCGCGTAAAACTAGACCAAGAGTGTCGTGAAAAATGTTTGAATAATTCGACGTTTATTATACGAAGTCGCAGAAAACCCTTAGTACTGAACATGATGCAAGTAATATCAAACCAAAGAATGTAGAAATTCCATAAGACATCAACGCTGTTCAAAACACAGCTTACCCTTTCCCTGAAAATTACCATTACCCGTGTCGCAACTTCACCTATCTCTTACCTAACTTCAAGTTCGCTAATTAGTCCTCTCTGTCACCCCTCAGGGGGAGGACAGAGAGTAGGATATCAGCCTCACGCGCCATTAGGCACAGCTAACTCCAACCGTGCGAGCTCGTTATTGTCACTTGCTTCGGGCTCCTTTTGTTTATCATCTTTTTGGCTTATATCGGTGATATTGTTATGGCGGTTTTTGGTATCGGACTCTTTATGTTGGTAATTATAAAGTTGGTAATTATAAAGTTTAAAAGCTATAACCCGACCACAACTGGACCGCGCGATCTGTAATACCGCATTTTAAAGATATATTTTGAATTAAACAATCGAATGTATACATATTTGTAATGTGCTCGCCAAGACCTTTCTTTTGATACCAAACACGTGGTGATTATCTCAGTTTTATTTTTTACGAAGTTAGAATCTGAGGTTTAAATTCTGTCATATACAATTTTGATAAAATTAATATAGCATATTTTACCCGGGTCATTATTACGAAACTATTGACACTTTGTTTATTAAAATCGGTTCAGTAGTTTAGGTGCCCTTCCTTTTGGCTTCGCCGTAGTCGGGTAAAGGTTTTAATTTGGGCTATAAGTTAATTCATTCTGCCTACGAATAATATGCGACTAATACAGTCACACAGTGCTGGGTAGTAATTTTATTGAAGCGTTTAATTACCGAAGAAACTTTTTGGTGACGGCATTAATTTGAAGCTAAATAAATTACTTTTACAATCACACCATTATCTAAGCAAAGCTTGTATTATGGTGACTAGATAACGGATAAACATACTTTAAAATTATTTTATAAACATCCATGATTTAACATAAATGACGGCATTGCTATTTAAATTATTAGTTTTTACAACAAAAATACGTTATTACTAATAAGATAAAAAAGGAAGGGGGTAAAGTAAAGAGTGTAATATAATTCCTTAAAAGCCAACTTCCAATCGACGACCGACTTCAAACGAAACGCTACAAAAATACTTACCCAAGTAGAAACCAGAGGAGCCAACAAATAAATCTTATTTACCGCATTCGATGCCCAGTTCGAGCAAGTTAGTTAAAGTTTCCACTTTTAATTTCATCTGTCACCAGCAGATACTTCCCTCCTGTAGTTTGTCGCAAACAAAATCTGGAAAAACAAAAGGAAAACAAGATATATCCATTAGGAAGTAAGTAACTGCACACATTTATTATTGGCTGAGATTAATTATAGTTCCGACTTCGGCGGTATGTACGCGTTGGGTGATTTCGATAATTACTTAAGTTTCATGGTAGGTGCACAGGGGCGTGCGGTGCATATAGGCAATTAGGCAGTGCCTACCTGATAATTGAAATGAGGTATGCAGTAGGCACTTACGAATGTGGATTGTTGATGTAAACCACTGATTTTCATCAATAAAACACATTATAAGTATCTACTGCATACCTCGAAATAAAACCAATGCCCGCCACTGGGTGCAACTTCATTAAAATATTGATAGTAAAGCGGTTGCGTGAGACCGCGCATCCATAGCATTTCTTAATGTCTTGTCTTGCAACGCTACATGCTGAACACTGGAGATTAAAGTCAGATTCCGACTAAACCTTGGTAACATTCTACAGCATTTTGTGTCGCCTTGTTTATATCTCATGCAGGTGTTGGAATATAAATGGCAGTTTAGTCAATGGACTCATAGTTTGAGAAGCTACACCAAATTCTCATTTACATGACGCGATGACGCTTAATTCGTTAACTTTACATTACCAAATTAGTCTGGAGGCTGTGAAAATGGTTTTGCATCTTTCGGAGGTTACTGAAGACTTTTGTTTTATAATAGATCAAGTTCATGAAAGCGCTGTGTTGCAACAAAAGGTCAAATACAATTTCCTAAAGTTTTTATTTGAGAGAAGAAGCAATAAAATTGATTATTAAGTATTAACGGAATAACTAATAGAATTGGACGTCATTTAACAGCCAAGCATTGGGCCCTAGTAGCATACAACTCGAGAGGCCTTTGCCCAGCAGTGGACTGTCATCAGCTGTTTATGATCCAGCGCATGCAATTGAGGGGACAAAATCTCTATGGAAAATCACCATTATGATCTTTCGCATTTATGTAATCGACAGGAGAACATCTCTATGGTGAACCAGCTAAAATTTTCGCAGGATTGTAGTTCAAAAGTGATGTACCATTCAAGTGGTGTAGCGGATACACCCTCCCGTGAAGTGTTGTGTGCGGAGTGCGGAGTGCGTGGTGCCAACAGGGCCCTCCGCCGACGCGCAAACAGTCGGAGGGATCGGTGAATAACAGCATATATCCATGTGTTACAAGCACACCATGGTATTGACGTAGCGAAATATGAATAAGTATACACCGATATTTCGGATACTAAACTTTTTGTTGGGATGGACGATGATATGAAACAGCTTAAATGCTTTAGTCAAATATTCGCCATTCAAATGAAATTTGTTTTTTTGCACAGACTACATTTTTTTTACACTGCCATTATTTTTTACAACCACGCGCGTTCAGTGCATTTGTATCTGAATCATGGATGGCTTATAATACTTTAGCTCTTACTTTGGAGCTCTATAAAATTGTTTTGTTACTTTATTATTTTTAGCATTGCAAAGTAAAATGCATAAAATAATCATGCTTTTACTTTTGTTTCAGGTAAACAACCACACCTACTATTTAAAAGTCATCTTTCGTAAGTGTCAAAAATTAAAAATTGCTTATAGTATGTTTCTTAACTCGTTTCCTATCTGGATGCCCAGTTGTATCCAACTCAATCCTTCTATACGGGGTGTACAAAAGGTTGGGATACTCCTTCAAACCACGTGATCAGCTGGTGATATACAACAACTTTTCCTATGAAAGCAACATCGAAATCGTGATTTTATTTTCAGATGCTCCATACATTATCATCGAGGTATGCAAGTGAGTTTGTATGGACAACCTTAAAAAAATATTTGGATTTCAAAGTCGCTCCCATAAAAAAAGTTATTGTATACGACCAGCTGATCACGTGGTTTTAAGGGGTGTCCTATTTTCATGTACGGACAACAGCTCGTCGACCTACTACAAAATTTCAAATTTGCTCATTTGAAAATGATCTCTACATGTCAGGCTTAAAGTTGAAAACCTATTGGAGAATTTTTGACTTTTGGGGTAGGTCGACGTGCTGTTAACTGTACAACCTATATAGAACTATTATAAATTTATAACACAAACCGTTTCGTTTCTACATGGCTTAGGTTTTTTTTATTCATTCATGATTAAACATAGTGTTTGACAAACTATGCCATGTAGCATCCTTTGCATGCAACCCGGGCAAGTTCTGAAGCTCCAAAGCAACTGCGACATACCCTCAGATTTGTCTGGATGCGTCTGGAATTTTCAATTATGACATACTCGGAATGGGATTGCAGGGGATTTTCTATTTCAGAAGTCGTGTTACATTTTCCAGTACGTGTTGAGTGAAACATACATTAAATGGAATTGTTTCAACTTTCTAGTTATTTCAACCTTTTTTACTTGGTTGTAAGAAAATGCATAGCTAACTTATGAATTAGAAAATAGAAAATATATTATCATGACAATCACACCAATTATCTAGCCTCAAAGGAGAGCTTGTATAAAAATACTTACCTATTGTACCTAATGACTTAGGCCTCCCCAACACTAGCGTCTTTCAAGCATCGTCGTCGTGGCAGCATCCAATCAGCGTTTGACGCAAGGCTTGCGCAGCAGCATTTACTAAACGCTGATTGGACACTGCCACGACGTCGACGCTCGAAAAACGCCATAGTGTGGGGGACGCCTTACTTTTAAATCTTCATCGTCATCATCTCAACCTATTGCAGTCCACTGCTGGACGTAAGCCTTCCCCAAAGAGCGCCAAAGAGCACGATCTCCCGCTTTTTTCATCTATCCACGCAAGCCATATTCCTAAGGTCGTCGGTCCATCGATTTAAATCCTTGATTTAGATTTAAATCCTAGTGCTCATTAAACACCATTAGGTGGAGCGATGAACGCAGGGCTGCTGGCAGCAAATAGATAAGAATAGTAGTGGATCTATGCCCAGCAGTGGATTGCCGTGGGCTGATTATGTTGGTAACAGAAATACGCTCACAGTTCCCGATTTTTGATGTTTAGTATCGCGATAGCAATCCCAGTTCAGGCCACTTGAAAAGAAATTCCTTTTTTGTACGCGGCGAAAGGAAATAAAAAAAAATACTATTATCGGGAAGCACTCCAGATAAAATCGGCGACGCATCGTAAAAATAAAAATCGGATGTTGGAAACAGCAAAGCCGTGTAGTTAAACAAGACTTGTGTTTACGTGTGTGGGTTTTTGTAGGGCTGTCGAAAGGACTTGCTCTTTTATTAGCCATATGTATGTACGCACGTTACAAATTACAACAAATTACATTTAGCCTATATTCAGATATAAACCTATTTACACATTCTAATTTTTAACTTATGTTTTTAATTAAATATCTGTTAGCACTTCGGCAAAGGCCTTCCCAACTGTCTCCACATATTTCTATTCTGAGCTGTTCTGGTGCACAAGCTGCCTGCTACTGCCCTAATTTCGTCTGCCCATCGTTTGTATGGTCTGCCACGTTTCCGTATGCCAGCTCTGGGATACCAGTAATTAATGGTCTTACTCCGCTTGTCTGTTCCCCTAATAATGTGTCCTGTCCAATTCCACTTAATTATGCTTTTTTATTGTGGCTGTGATATCTTTTATTTTGGTACATTCTCTCATAGTTGACATTCTGATTTTATTAAAGATAAATAACACTTGAAAAAAACCATCGACCTCAGGTGGGACTCGAACCCACGTCTCATCGCATGCCGGGCGAGTGCTTTACCAACTAAGCTACCGAGGACGTCACGTGACACGATGAAATTTCTTAAGTGTTTCTTCTCGCTATCAAAGCCAGCGTATCTCTGATCAATGTTGTAGCTATATGTATAGCTGAGTAGTATACTACCCGTCAACACCCGATAGAAATATTTTTACAAATATTTGACTATTTATTGGTTAAGATCAGAAATGCTTAAACATTGTAATTTTTTGTTTTTTAGCAATTCCATGCAAGGTTTTATTAAAGATAAATAACACTTGAAAAAAACCATCGACCTCAGGTGGGACTCGAACCCACGTCCCATCGCATGCCGGGCGAAAGCTTTACCAACTAAGCTACCGAAGACGTCACGTGACACGATTTCTTATTTTGTCAGATTTCTTTTTTCCTAACATTTTAGTTAAATAAATAATATAAAAATGTAAAAAAAAATATTCATTACTTTAGCTTGCTACATTTTTGAACTAAGTGTATTACATACTTTGACTTTCTGCCGTATGATCTCGTTCCGGATTTTATCCCTTAGTAAGATCTCAAGCATCAACCTTGCTATAGCTCGCAGAGTAAGATGAAGTTGTAGGGCCAGTGGAACTGTCATGCTCCACGTTCGCTTCCAAATCGCAAGTGTGATAACGCTTTAATTATTGTTAGTGCTGAGTCTAGATTTAACACTAAAACTGTCAGAAATTGTCAGCTGTAAGCTGTAACGAATACCCGAGCTGTATAGGAATACAGCTCGGGTATTCGTCGCGTTCCCCCGTATCGACGAGCCGTCCAGGGTTATGAGTGGTCGCGAGCGGCTCACGACTCAACCCGCCAACACTCGACCGCTGATCTTCAGCGTACCTGGTCCGCGAGACCGCGTTTAGCCGTGTTCTAACATCGGATGAAGCGTGAAGCACGTTTATAGGACTCCGTGGTAGTTAAAATTGATCTTCCCAAAGCTCTCTTGAAGGCGGTAGGGCAGCGTTACTGTCGTGTTCCTTGCACGTGTGATACAACTCTAATTTTTACAATCGCACATATTTATTTTGGTTTAAACTAAGCGAGGCTTGTTCTCTAGCGACTAGATAACGGATAAATACGTTTATAAACATCCATGACAAAGGTACATATACTCATGCTTATCACACAAACATTAGCCCCTTGCGGGATTCGATCTCGCATCCGCCAGGCTTTGTAGTCCGGAGCGCGAACTACACTAGACGGTCGTCAAATTATTGTTAATGCTGAGTCTAGATTGAACATTAAAAGCTGTCAGCCCTACAGCTCGGGTATCCGTCGCTCCCCCCGTATCGACGAGCCATCGAGGGTTATAAGTGGTCGCGAACTCGCGAGCGGCTCACGACTCAACCCGCCAACACTCGACCGCGGATCTTCAGCGTGCCTGGTCTGATAGACTGTGTTTACTATCAACGCGTGAGTTCTAAGATAACATCGGTTTAAAACGTTTGAAGCTACTTCTGTGGTAGATTAAACATAATGATTTAAACACTAAAATTAAAATCATTGCTTACTGCCCTAAGTGAAAAGGAAAAATACACAACAATTAGGGTTGTGTATGTTTCCTTTCAATGTACGTGATGTTGTCCAATATTTAAAAAAAAGTATATAATTATTTAATATCAGTAAAATATTTTTGCATTCGCTTCTGCGCATCTTTGAGGGTTTCAATGTAAAGGTTATAAAAATTGGTCTGCGAAATCCCATGAATCAGTCAAACATTAGTAAAACGTTTCCTCTATTTGCTAATTTTTCTCTTATTAAACAAAAATAACCTGTGTTTATTATACTTTCGAATATTATTTGGTAAAATTAACCCTTAGCTGCTCCAATTCAATTATATAATTGAAATCATAATAAATGTGAAAGCGTGTATGTTTTTTACTAAATTATCTTGACTGAATTAGTTAAAATTTATCGCAAAGATAACTCAATATTGTCCCGTTATTTTATGGTAATGTGTTAATTTGAAGTTAATATATTTTAAAGTTTTTTTCCAATCGGCCGATCTGGAAGTCACTGGGGGAGGGGAGGCCTATGTTCAGCAGTGGACGTCCTGTGGCTGATGATAATGATGATGATGATGATGATGATATTTTAAAGTTTACTCAGGCGAAGTCGTGGCCCGTGGACAAAAGCTAGTTCTAAAATAATATCAGCCTTCAACCTATCTTTGGTGGCGTTTTGGACACTAACAGCCAAACATGTCTTAACGACTGACACCGACTTCTTAACGTCCCGATACCGCGTGTTTACCGAATTTATCCCGCATCGTTATCGCCACCGAATGAACCACTAAACGATCCTAAAAGCTGTTTAAGGTCCATTATGAGCGAAAATACCGAGGCACTTAAGGATTCGCGGAAAGGCGTTGGATTTCCACGTACTTTTTCAGATTAAAATTTTGGCATCGAGGAAAGCGGTTTGTAATGAAACCCGTACGGACCATTAAGCACGGGTCGGCCGGCCATTAGTTGTTCACGCTTGCAATTACACCAGTTGTGAGTAACGGCGATCGATGCGGGCCGTCAGCGGACGCGTGGCTCGTACAGAACAGCACAGTACCTACTTCGAGGTCTACTACGAAAGTGTTTCGTTCATCCACGTATTAAGCTAGTGAATTACACGTAAAATAACCATTCACTTGGATCAACCCTTGGAAAAAAAATAACAACTCAAAACTAGCCGTGAAAAAAACTACTGTTTTCAATAGTTCATAAATTCTCAAATGTTTGACACAAGTAAATGGTAATTTAAAATTATTCGGCTTATACGTCCGACGAACGAAACAATTTCACTACAATACTGTTGACGGAAGTGATATGTGGTCTCTTTCGTAGTCAAATATTGTTTCGACGTTAAAACTTACAGGCACAATGTTTTCAACAAAACGTTATCACAGTACAAAAAAATCAAAGTGAATGAAAAACTCCCTTTAAAATCAGACAGTTGACCTATTATCTTAGGACACATAAAAGATCGCACAAAAACTAAATGATACTGAAGTTTAAATGAGAAATAATGCAAGAAAGCCTAAAAAAATTTTTGGTGCAGTCACTTGTTCACCAAACTCATAATAGAAATACTCACACGGTTACAAAATGTATTATTAAATACTGGTTGCTTATTGAAACAATAGCAAAACTTTTAAGTCACGAATTCAAAAAAAAAAAACTTATTTTCTGTGTGTCTACAAGATGTGACATCTCTACCCTCGACAAAAAGCGGCTAATAATCAACCTACCCTCTTCTCCTCGGGCTATTCTCGTTTTACTAAACAGAAATATGTAACTAAATTCCATTCTAGTCCCGTGAACTGGAAAACTGCGCGTTGGGACGGGAGCTCGTTATCCCAGGTCGACACAAAACTACAGAAGAGATAAAAACAGTAGGTACACTTGTCAATGGTCAACTAGTTACCGTGGCCAAGGATCAGCTTTAATTGCCATTGTTAGCAGTCAACAGGTATTTACCTATCTGCATGCCGGTTCATCACGAATTGCCAAGAAATTAAATGAAATCCCGAGACCATACGCCGGTTCATCGTGAATTGCCAAGAAATCAAATGAAATCCCATGATCGGAAAATAATTATATTCATGAATCACATTTTATTAGTTGTATATGTACAAGAAAACATACAATACTTACGCTATTTAAGACACAAGCACAACGCCATCTAACTATCGTTAGGACAGAACTAAACTCGTTTTATGATATTGTTCTTAAACCGTTATCCATCGCTTCCTGAATAAGAGTTAACCGAACCCACCGTATCAATGAGATCGATTGGGGAACTTATACATAGATTCTCAATAATGCCATCTGTTCATTTGTTGACGCCCAGTTACCTACTTCTATAAATTCTGTTATTTTTGATCTGTAATATCTGAATTATAGACAACTCAGTCAGCAGAGTGACTCAACTGAACCCACTGCACCAACGTTCATTGTCTTAAAAGCGTTCATGTACGCTCATGTCACGTTCAAGAATCCGTCGACCTAAGAGGATTAAAGATTATTTCCGACGGAATTACGCTTCGATTATGACAAAACAATATGTGCGGGAAAGGGCCTTCACAATACGTAGACGATGTCGTTAGAGTATAATGGTGAACAAGCCTTTGATATGTGACCTTTCAGTTCTAGGTATACCTACTTGAATTCAATTTGTAATGTAATGATAGCAATGGAAACATATCTTGACCCCAGAGAAACTAGACACAATGAAAATTCTATTGTTAAGCTTGTCGTGTGTCGGAACTCTATAATTACATACAAGTTTTTACGTTATTATATTATTTGTTTTTGTAAAATAACTCGAGGTTTTAGTTCAGTGATAGGTTTATTGCTTCACATTTGCGGGTCGTGTCGTGAGCTCAAATCACCCATTTCTACTTTAGCTTGCTACATTTTTGGACTAATACCTTACTTTGGTCTTCTGCCGGATGATCTCGTTTCGGATTGTATCTCTTAATCCCAAGTCGTTGGCCAGCTATCACATTCCACGTTTAAGGTTTGTCCGAAGTCCGAAGAGAACAATAGCTATGCCGCATATACATCATCACATCATTTCGGACATAGGACGTTCACTCTTGAACATATAAAGCCCAATGACTTCCAGAATGGCCGATTGAAAGCGGCCTGCATCCAGCGGCTTTCTGCAATCTTAACCAGGAATCTTTCCATGTTTTCTGTCCTTATCTGGCAACCAGGACGTCCTACGCTGCGCTTGGTGCAAATACAACATCACGTTATTTCGTCCACAATCTTGCACAACGTACAATCGCAAACAAAACGATGCGGGCGCGCTTCGGTGCGGTTGAACGTAAATATCGCCATTTCACATTTTGTCGGGTATAAATCAGTGACCGTTTATTAATTTATTGGTTGATAGTAACTGTATGTTGGATCGGATAACTGATTCGAAAAATTATAGATTTATTGGTCAACCTCTAACACAAATTAATTCAATTTCAAGTTCTATTTTAAAAATCTTAATTTAAAAATAGAATTATGATTCAAAATTGATTAAATTTTATATTTTTTAGTGCATCATCTTAAAACAAAGCTAACCAGCTAAATACAGAACAGAAAAGGCCGGCTAAGGGCGAGTCGGACTCGCACACAAAGGGTTCCGTACTATTATCTATAAAAACGAAAAAAAATTTTTTTTGTTGTATGAGAGCCCCCTTAAATATTTATTGTTTTCTGTTGTTGTTCTAGCGGCAACAGAAATACATAATCTGTGAAAATTTAAACTCTCCTATCACGGTTTATGAGATACAGCCTGGACAGACAGACAGACGTACAGCGAAGCCTTAGTTATAGGGTCTCGTTTTACCCTTTGGGCATGGAACCCTAAAAAAAGACCTTTCAAGTATCATTTAGTTTTACTACGACACCTAAAATAGCTTATAGAGTGATTCGCATCGATTCTGATGCTGGGACATTACGATAAATTCCTACCGTTCCGAGATTTCGTGTTCATCGCGATGTCTGTGTGCGTTGCTCCAGTGCGCATTGTTTAGAGCGTAACACACACAGCCGCAAAGAGAATATATACAAGTAAATCTGCAATAACGGCAGTCCGTGAATAACAACACGTGTTAAGGTTAAGTTATAATATCCCACGATGAAATTCTAAAATGAAAAAGTCTTCCGAATAGAGAGGCAGGGGCCGAGCGATTGTGTCCATTTGACATTAATGGCGGCATTTATATTTACGGCCGCTTATCTGCGCGGTCGATTGCGATATGACGGTATCGCGGCTACAGACGCCCGCTTTTCGTCGACTACCGGCTTATACAAGGTTACTTGTAAAGTAAGCTTATACAAGGTGTAACATAAAGAACGCACATCCTCATAAGGGCTGATTCTGATGCTCAAATACAATAACTTTACTATGGCACCAACAACGAAATCCAAAAAAACACACCTCCCCATACAAAATCGCCGATCGGCTGACATCAGTTTGTATGGAAAATCTTTTTTTTTTGAGATTTCGATGTTGGTCCCATATTAAAAGTTGTTGTATTTGAGCACCAGAATCAGCCCAAAAGATGATTAGCGTTCGTTATGTTACACCTTGTATAAGTTCAGCCCTCTCTGTGGGCCACACGCCTCACCTCAACTATTACGTGGTTTGGGCAATACTCTACGACCGGTAACTCAAAAACTGATAGATCTCGCGAAAAGTAAGTCCCTGATTTTTAATTTAAGCGTATTTAAAACATAATAAATGCATATTTGGTTAAATTCATCACGAAAATTGTGGGTTACACCAGTTAATTTATGTATGAATAAATTGTGTTACCACCCGAAGTCCTGAAGGTTAACTTCGGTAATAATGACTCCAAAGCGCTGTCGCCAGTCACCACTGAGCTACAAGCAGCCCTAGTTATTTGTAACTTGATTTAGGCAATCAGTATAGATGTAAAGAGTACTTACGTAAAGCTGTGATGGTATAGTATAGAAAAGTGCTTTTGTAAATTGGTCTGAGAGTCGAAGCTAAAACACTTTGCGCTTGAAGCGTAACATTACGCTATTGTCCTCAAAATCATTGTCAATAACCTTAGAGAAGTGCTTTATTATTTGATCTAAGAATCAAACTTGGGAGTTGGGACTCTTGCACTTAAAGCGCAACATAACGCCACTGTTCCCATACTCATTGTCAAATGCCACAATAACACCATAGCGGGGGTAGGCCGTAAATCAGAGTCTCCCTACTACCGGCGCTGCAGTCATTAAGCCGGGGCAAGTGAATGCGCGGGTGTTAACTTCTCAGCGAATATCAATTTCGCGCAGGGCTGTCAACTGTTCAATTTAAAATTCATTTAAATAAAATAAATTTTAGGGAGCAACGACCCTTTAGTTTGGTAAAGAATTTCTGATTTCTTGTCCTGCCTTAGGCGAATTGGTTCATATCTAATTTAAATATGCATTCTACTATATTTCCAAATTAAAATTAAATATAGCAGCATAACTATAAAATCTTATTTTTGTTTTCTATTGTGGGCCAATTCTGAAATTGTCCTATCCGAAATTTGATAATCAGCTGTTAAACGAAATTCAGAAAAATAGAAGTAGAAAATATCTTGTAGAATAAAACATTCAGTTTTCCAAAATTTTTCAACTTTCCGGGCTATTTTCGTTTTTTTTTCTTTCATTACAACCACTACGAACTTTAAAATGCAATCTAAATTTAACCGTTAAAGTCAGTCATATCGGTGGAACGAGCTGTTGTGTTGTATGTGAGTGAAGTGAGTAAAACTGTATTCTTTTGTTTGTATGATCGCACGTGTGACCATATTACCATCTTTACATATCCTTACATAACAGAGTCCAACTTCCATCTCTATTCAGGGTCTCCCCTCGGCGACATTTTCGGCGCATTAGAGCGATGGCTATAAAACAATATTTACGAGCGTCATATGACTGCGTCCTTTTTATTATGTTAATTCGACTGCCGAACGTTGCACTGTGGAACTAATTCACGGGTCCGGCCAGTGATGCGCTTGGTTCCGGAATAGGTACAAAATATCTTGTGGTTAAAGGTACAGTCGGCTTTGGAAGTACTAGAGCATCCAACGGTTTCAAAACGTTGTCTGCCTTAGAAGTAAACATTCTTTTTAAATGATTGAAAGTTTTTTTTACGCTTATTAAATTTATATATTGGAAAATATCACATACATTGCTCTGATCTTAAAGTAAGTAGCTAGCACTTGTGTTATTGAAAACAAAAACAACTAGGGACCAAAACACTCGTACGTGGTTATACTCTTAGATAGGTTAATCTAAAGAACTGTGTCCGATTTTGTGATATAAAATCTACATAATAAAACAGGATGGATGAGAATTAATGTTGAATAAACAAATCGATTATTCACAAACTAAGTTACATACTAAAATACAAGTTTGAAGTTACCATGTTTTAAAACGAATTAGGAATATATTAATTACTATAATAAATAGCAAAAATTAGGGGGATTTCATACATTATCTTCTAGACAATGTAGATAAAGCCTATCAATTAAGCATACGATAATTCCCTTTGTCTTAGAAACTCATGAAAATGTATACCTACATTTTGCGACTCGATTCGCACTTGCCCAGTTATATTTATGTTAATTCCCGGTTCGAGCGGCCGCCATTGTCAGCCGTAATTTACGGTTTCGGCGACAGGGGCCCAGGTTCCGGTATCCACAGCGCGCGCTAGATGAAATGTGTATCCTGTTACACTGAGCACTAAACTGGGATTTATGGTGCCACCGGCTTTTTGTGCCAACCCTAGGTTGATTCGACCTTCATTTTTTATGACGTTTGTTTCTTTTTTATTGTTATAGAAAAAATATTAAATTAAATATCTGAGATTTAATTTAAAGATGAAACTCATTCTAATTTTTATTTCCGCTTACTTAAATTTATGTTAAAAACAATAAAAAAAGTGCCAAAATAAATGTAATTATATTTTTTTTGGATGAAATCGAAATTAGGGCGGATATAATTTTAAAAACTATACAAATCGCCGACACCTAACTGTTCTCGCATGTGTGATTCGAGGCCTTTGTTAATACCAAGTAACTTAACACTTAAAACTGTAATTATTAGAGCCTCGAATTGCATTTTAATAAGTATACACAGTAAACCAGAGTAGCTATGAAAAAAAAAAAAAAATGTTAACACGGGCTGCCTTGAACGATCCTTTAACAATGAGTGACCAACACTACTATTTGTCACTTAGGTACAAGTTCATTACAAAATAGTTAGGAACTTGACTCGTAACCATCTCACCTTTTCATCTCATCTTTTCCTTCTATTACTCATTAAAAATAATTCCAACTTAAAAATAGGTCTAAAATATTTATCCTTATAATAATGTGTCTTAGCTGATAAAAGCTAAGCGTTCACAGTGAAAAATGTACATAATATACATGAATCACTTTTGTTCTACAGTAGACTAATAAAGAGAAAAGCATAAAAGCACCTCTTGTTCCAAAAGTAGCTTTAAAATAACTACTCTAAGGGGTTTTAATATCGTTGACTCTAAGGCAGATGTCACAATCAAAAATGGTACGCAAACACATATTACAGTTGAACTGCTGTTAGTGTGCGTAAAGCTGAGTCTCTTGCAATCAAAAAGAAAACGATTTCGGCACAATTACAATCCGTGCCTGCTTAGGCTAGTTCTCCAAAGGCGGATTTTGGCCAAAACCTAATAAATAGGTACACAAACACATCTAAATCTTTGTTGCATTAAATTTTTCTCACATGCAGAAAAGTCACCTTGACAGGTCAAGCTAGCACACTAATGTTTACGGATGTTTTGTTCAACCAATTGGAGCCTATTCGTCTGTTTTCATTCTTTAAGTGGTCCGCCGGTGTTGTCCTTTCGTTCAGTGCCGATTTTAAATCCTCGTACTGGTTGTTAAAGAACGTTATGGATTCTTTCAGCTCCTTGATTTGCCCAGACATATTCTTTACATTTTGATGTGAGTGAGACAGGCTTCTGGGCAAACCGGCCGATAAGCAGGCCAGGCATCTAATGAAATGCCTATTGTCATGCTTATTATTATAGAGGTCGGTATGATACTATGCATTTTTCGTTCTCATCGTCAAAGTACATTCATAAATCCACCTCTTTCATAGAAACTGCACTTAAACCAGGGCAGTCTTTTCAGACTTTTATAACGTACAATTACAAAGGATTTTATTAAAATTCTACGCTTTATAATATTTAATTTGCAACGAGCTCAGAGATATTCTGAGAAGTAAATGCGAAATAATAGAAACAATTGCAAATAATTAAATGAATGTATACCGGGTGTTACAAAATGGGTCAGAAGGTTAAAGGGGCGGTTATTCTGCTTAAAAACAACATTACTATTTTTACACTTTTGTAAAAATATTAATGTTGTTTTTGACAGCGGCCCAGGCAGCTGTCTCTAGAGCACGATATCAGTAAAGTCTTAATATAAACGTAGTTCCATAATATTACAATTGAATGAAATCCTCATGTCAGATAATATTTCAGCTCAATCTTCACAATCATAAAAAAAAAAGTTGTAAGTACATATATTATTTTAAAAATCCAAAAGAAAAACTAATTAATTATACTCGTGTTAAAACGACATGACTTATTAATAAAAGCTTTCAGCATTCACCGACATCGACGTATTCAATATAAATAGATAATCAGGGGCTTTCAGGGATACAATTTAAGAGGTCGTCGCTCACAAGCTTCCATTCAATATAGAGATCATTCGATCCTTTATTTATCATGGCGTCCTTTCTGCGCCGATAATTTGCGGAATTCCCCGCACAATGCGGGCGCTTAGGGTTGCTAGGTTGGAAAATAAAACCGGCCAAGTGCGAGTCGGACACGCGCACGAATTAAGAGATCGTCGCTCCCAAGCCTTCATTTAATATAAATCATTATTGCTATTTATCATGGCGTCCTTTCTGTGCCGATATTTTTTAGTATTTGTTGTTATAGCGGCTAACTATCGCGGTTCATGAGATACAGCCTGGTGACAGACAGACAGACGGCCAGCGGATTCTTAGTAATAGGGTCCCGTTTTACACTTTAGGTACTGAACTCTAAAAAGGTGTTTTTCAACTTTTTTGTTGTATGTCAAAAAAGGTGAAAAATTTGTCAGTACGCTAATAATACTTATGCCTAGTAGAACATTATGGAATTCTTAAAATACATAGTACCTAAATAAGAACCACAGAATTAACTAGTAGTTATTGGTATCAGATGTTAAGCATACCAGCCTAACTGGAGCATATTTCGTTTTTAAATAAGCCTAATAGAAATTGATCACTAATCCTTTGCGTAAAAACGCAAATTATATTTTTATCAGATAGTGTGGTATTTACCCTCAGAAAGTACACGTGATAGGCAACCCTAATAGCTAAAGCAAGAGATATTGTTGTCTTTGACAACGTCTTAATATTACCCGGTTGTTTCATTTATGGAGGAGTGGTTGTGGTACTGTTTTGGGTACTTCTTGTGTCCAAATTGATTACGGGTTGGAGTACGGAGTTTTTGTCTTTGCTATATACGACGACCTCCGTAGCCGAGAGGCGAGCATGCCGGATTTTAAATTGGCGCCGCCATCTCTGAGGTTCCGGGTTCGATCCCCGGTCGGGTCAATGTAGAAAACGAACTTTTCTATATTGTCTCGGGTCTGGGTGTTGTGGTACCGTCGTTGTTTCTGATCTCTATAACACAAGTGCTTTAGCAACTTACCTTAGGATCAGAGCAATGTATGTGATGTTGTCCAATATTTATATTTAGTTTATATATTTATATTTATTTATATGCGAGCGCATGGTGGCAAATAGATAAGAAACAAAAAGTTAATATAAGAATAAAACTTCTAATCTGTATAAGGTGAAACAAAGCCAAATTGCAGAGGCAACCCTAGTGGTTGATATAGTTGTAAGGAAAAGATTGGCCAGCCTAAAAAACCTATTTCTGAATCTAACCGCTCCTTCTAAGTAAACACTTCAGACAAGTAGGATGTAAGGGACCCCCACACTAGAATAGCGTCTTTTAAGCGTCGACGTCGTGGCAGCGTCTAATATATTTCCATAATAGCTGTTGCCCGCGACTTCGCTCGCGTGATCTTTAGTTTATTCAATGTATCTCACAGAATCATTTAACTGCGATAAAAAGTATCCTATATGGTAATCCAGATCATATTCTATATTTATGCAAAATTTCATCCAAATCCGTTCAGTAGTTCTTGCGTGAAAGAGTAACAAACATCCATCCATACTTACAAACTTTCGCATTTATAATATTGGTAGGATTTCAACATCCGAATATGTTATTGAATGTTTAAAGTTGTCTATAGAATAATTCTAAAAGTAATTCACATCAGAAACAGTATAGCAATGCTGACATTGGCCAAACCTTAAAAACATTATCGACAATACAAATCACGTTTACGTGTGCAAGCGATGGGCGGTTGCGGGTTCGAATCCGGCAAGGATGTTTGTGTATTAAATACTAGCATTTGTAAAGGGAGGCCCATGTTAAGCAGTGGATGTCCTATGAGGAATTCTGATGATGATACATATTAATTAGATTAGATACTACCAAAGTATTTTCCGAAAATCCATTTTTGTGACCCGTTGTATAAAAATCCGTATGTAAAAGTAGACGAAAAAGCGAGGAATTGCTTGTATAAAATTCCCGCACTTGCTGACTCTTACACCACAAGTCATCCCTACCATCGCTCCGGTCATCATTTGCAGCAATCGATTTGAAGTTCTGGATTACAATCAATTTTACACAGGCCGGCGGTTAATGCTACTAAGCGGGTTCGATTCCCACTGCGGTCAAGTACTGTTTATGTGTGAACACGAGCATTTGTATCTAAGTCATTTGTAAAAACACAGCTATAAAAGCCATGGATATAAAGCATTCATACTTAGATACATGGATTGTAGCGTAGACCGTCTACCAACAAGGACAGACGACCTGGTAAAGGTTACAGGTAGCCGCTGGGTGCAGGCTTCTAACCGGCCTATCTGAAAGATATTGGCAGGTCTATTTTCAGCAGAGGATGTCCTATTATTAAGCACCTAACTTGATTCTCATGGGACAAAAGAACGTTAGGAAAATTAAGCAGACGAAGAAGCAAGGAACCTCTAGTATCAGAAATTTGCACCACAAGTCAAAACCTTTCCACCGCTAGTATCAAAAACTTGCACCACAAGCCATAACCCTCCCGCCGCTAGTATCAAAAACTTGCACCACAAGCCAAACCCTACCACCGCTAGTATCAGAGACTTGCACCACAAGCCATAACCCTACCATCGCTCCGGTCATCATTTGCAGCGATCGAGTAGAAGTTCGTGATTACAATCAATTATACACAGGCCGGCGGTTAATGCTCGCTGATAGCTGATAGCAGTTTAGGGTTAGAATCTCTGTGGCTAATGGCAGCAGTGGAAACTTAGAATCTCACGTCTCGTTAGTCTAGTAAACATACTCTAGCGGAAATCTGTTGGTCACAGATACACGTTATCGTACCTCGCTCTGTCCGTCGGATGGGAATTATCTTATTTTGCGTTAGGTTTTGGACCAGTGTGATATAAATTCCGTAAAGACTGAATCGTAATTTTAGTAAGTGAGAGTATTTTAGTAAGTTTACCTATTACTACTTTGAATCACACTACGATAGCCATACATACTTTTAAGCTAAGTATTACGCAGTACTTATTTGTTATACTATGATATAACAGTCATTACATCAATTCGTTCCATTTTCATATGACTGTATAATTTTTTATATTGCTAAGGAAGGGTGTATTAACATTGTATGAGGTGCTTATGAGGTCAGTTACTGGTGGGAAGTGGTTTTTTAACTTAGTATTATTTTATGTTGGAGTTTTCTTAACTTGTTTTTTTATTATTTTTAATTAATTAATAAGAGTTTTAAGTTTTCTTTTTCGGGTTAAGTAGGTTCTATGTTTGTTCTGTTAAGTCTAAGCGTATGGATTGTTTAGTTGTTATTTTAAAATAAACCTTCACATTGTTTACGAGAAATAAAAGATCCACATTGTATTGTATACAGGGTTTTAACTTTTAGTCTGTATCCCTAACCCTAACATCAAACAGAGTGCATGAACTGTACATTGCAGTTTCTATGCATTAAAGAAGAGAGGACCGAGGGCTGAGCCCTGCGAAGGGCGCCGGGGGCACTCCGGTTAAAAGCCCTGACCCAAATGTATCTGGTAAAAGGGTCGGTGCTTATCTCAATGCAGCAAGGTCGAGAATATCGTAGCATGATGCGGGGACAATTTATAGCAAAATGTATAGTATGGAATGAAATATCTACGCGTTTAAGGGTCTATCTCGAAGCTGTAGAAATGTTTTGGGACTTGACAGTAGATGTAAATTCAGACAACGCCATGTCATTATGTCGATATAATGAACTACGGTTGTTCTGAATAGCTTGGCAACTACTAAGAGCTTACCCTTAACACATCTAGACACACACAAGAACTACTGCTACCTCCTTACTGGGGAAACAGTAAAAAAAACATTGGACAACATCACATACATTGCTCTGATCCTAAGGTAAGTAGCTAAAGCACTTGTGTTATAGAAATCAGAAACAATGACGATACCACAACGCCCACCCAGATCCGAGACAATATAGAAAAGTTCGTTTTCTACATTGACCCCACTGGGAATCGAACCCGGAACCTCAGAGATGGCGACGCTAAGTCCGGCATACTAGCCTCTCGGCTATGGAGGTCGTCGAAACAGTGATATTAATACTTAATACACCAGAACACACCAGAGACAAGAATCAAATGAATCAAAATCAAATTTAACAATTTGATTTTGATTCATTTGATTGCTTAACAGCGGTCTCATGAGACCTTTCGGCAATAACTTAACCACGTTTATTAGAACACGATATATTTTATTCTATTCTATTCTAAACCTTTAAAGAAAGCCAGTCAAAAAAAAATGCTGATAATGTCAAGGTAAACAAATTCACTCAATAGCGAACACGGTTCGGGCGGCAACACGCTCGAAAATACATTAGTTATTTCGACTTCGTCGCAATTCGACTCTTTCTCCTGTAATACAAGTTATTTCCATCCATCACTCAATGAGTAGACTGATCGATAGGCTCTCAGGAATAATGTTAGATATATGGAGGTTTACAGATTAGGCGTTTTTTAAACGCGTTTGTCGGAGAAACCACCAATTAGAAGCGCAGACGCTTCAGAGCAAAGGCGATTTTGTAATGTGCGGACAAACGCGATAGCTTAGGTAAAAAATGACACCACTCATCAGTAAGATTGTGCGTTCGATGCCCGTCGTGTATTTTGAGTGCATACAAGAACTATATATAATTCCCCTAATCCAATTCTATATTTTATTTAGTATTTTCAAAGATTAATAGAACGATGACAAAACATCTACATTCAAGTTGCCAAGAAATTCGTTCTGACTCAGCTTTGACACATATAGCAATAGAAATAAATATGTAGTAAAATATTGAACGCGCTTATTGAAGAATGCGTTTTAATCGCCTCGCAAAAACGCCCAATCTACCAACGCCCTTAACTTTGTGAACGTAGTAACTATTATTGGTGCCCTGACTCCGACCCTTTAGGGCTTCAGGGTAAAAATCTCTACACGAAATGCTGGAAGAATATATTAAGGTTTCGGAAACGGGGTTGCGTAGTTTACTACGATATATCGGACACGATAAATTATCAATTTCGTCCGGAAATTGCTAAAATAGTCATGTAATGGTGATGAGGCAAATATTTATTATTTATTAGAAACCATACTAGACCACAAATTTAATTAAAATGAAAATAGTGCCATGAAACCAGTGCAAAAAATTAAACAAAGTCTAGTTTTAACACACACGTATTTTTTTCGTAATTTCTTACGACGTTTACGTTTTTATATTTAGAATATGTAGTAAAATTATTTTATAATATTAATACAGCTGACATAACGATAGTTTGTAGAAAAGTTTCATTCATTAACAATAGACAACATAAAATATTACTTATTGAATAGAAATGAACCAATTGATGAGATTGAACTATGAAGAAAAGTTTAATAAATCTTACAAAGTTAACAGAAAATTATTTCATATCTTAGTAAATATGTACTCGAATGTTATTTTGAATAATGTTCGAAAATAACATGAGATCGTCCATATAGATTAGCTAGAGATGATCTTAACTGCCTCGCTGTCTAGAAATATTTATGGGCTAGGTGAAATAAAATAGATTTTTCTTATTCATAATATTAGATATGTACTGGCTGGAGAAATTTACGTTCTTAAAATCTATAATAATAGGCTTCTCTCTATAAAATGCTTTTTACGTTATTGTTTTATAGCTTGGGACTAGAAAAACAAGTTATACCTCCAGATTGTATTGTCCTGAAAGTTGACATTTCATAAATAAAGAGTTAAGTAAGCCTTTAAACGTTCTACTGCAAGGCCTGCGTGCCTTACCTCAACTATGAGGTGGTTAGGCCATACTCGACTACGAGCCCAGTGTAGTTTGGTGAAGAGGTGTTATAAGTAGAGGTACCTATTGCCATTTGTAATCAAGCTGCCATAATGACTACCACAACTAGTATTTTTCGATATTACAAATAATTTTTAATCAAAATAGTTTTTCCCAAAAATACTCCATCTAACAAAAACCCTCAATCGATCAACTTTTTTCTCTAGAACTGTAATTGAAACTATCAATGCGAATCAGCTTACGACATCAAAGGGAAAAGTATATGATAGTAAAAAGGAAAAGACGAAAACACTCAGGGACTTTTGGGAGATGTGGACCGCCCGTACCGTTTGATTGTTGTTGACAGACGTCTGTTATCTATACTATTTTTTTTATTTATTTAACTTTGGACCATTAACAAGTTCACAATCATATTACACAATCATTATTGTGAACTCAGGATCACAATTATAAATGTGAACTCAGGATCGCTGGTCACTAAATTAAATAACAAATGTTAACAGATACATGAAACTTGTTACAGATTATATTTACTTTACTTATACATTATCATAATGTGTTTTGTGTTATTTTAGATTAAGTATTAAGTTTATCTATACTAATATTATAAAGGGGAAAAGTTTATTTGAATGTACAGAAAACAGCTCGTTAACCTACCACAAAACGTCCCATTTTATCAATTGATATTGATCTCTATTTGTCAGACTTAAAGTTGAAAATCTGATGGATGACCTTTAACTTTTTGGGTAGGTTGACCTGCCAGTGTCTGTACGAGAAATCTTAGGAACTACTTGTCATCATCATTATCTCAAACTATTGCAGTTTACTAATGAAAGTATAGGCCATGATCTTCCTTTTTTTGAATCCAGCCAATGCCAGCCGTCTTTTTAATGTACACTACGTTTGCCAATCCTCTGCACTCAAGAACCCTTTTACTTTTTATAGGTTCAGCGACAGATGTGGCCAATCCACTTTAGCTTGTTAGATTTTTGGACTATGTCCATTGCTTTGGTCTTCTGCTGGGTAACTTTGTTTTGGATTAAAGAGAACTGCTCATGGAATTCAAACAATTTTATCGTATTTCGTGTTGTGTGTTTTAATAAAGAAAAATAAACGTAAATGTTTTGTGCGCCCATTTCCTTAAAACATCCAGTTCCATACATGAATGTAACTAAATAACAAGAAGTTTCGTGTTCAGAAATTCAGAACCCCTGATTCCTGTAAGTAACAACTTTTCACCTTTGAGTGAAACGTAATAAGCAGTGGGGAAGTTTTTTAATGAATGAAAATTGTAAGTTTTGTCGCCGCGCGTTTTCGATTACAGGCGAGCGACATTATGTTAGCGGCGTGCGTGTTTTGAAACACTTAAGCTTTGTATACACTAGTGACAATATGTTGTGCGATATTTATTATACGATACGATAAAACAGAACAAAATTTAGGCAAGTTAATATTTTACCCAACGGTCTAATCCATTTTTAGGGTGAAATAAACGATAATCTATGACTTGATTTTAATGTGATTCTCCTGAGAAAGACAAGGAAATAACGAGTGAGACAAGGACGAAAATGCCCTATGGAATTAGAAATAATTAAATTCACAGCTTTACAAGATGTTGCCCGACGTTGAAAGACACCTTTGCCTTTCTTTTTAAGTCAAAATTTTAAGTATAATGACACATCACACATCTAGCTTTGAACTTAGCAAAACCGGCACTATAGCGACTTTATAATAGATACTTAAATACATTTATAATCATCCATGACTTAGGTACTGTAGAGGTTTATAGCCGAGCGAGTAAAACCTCTACGTCTACCAAGGTATGTTCGAAATATGAAACTTGCTTTTGAATATTTTTCTTTGACGTAGAAAGACCTTTTGTTTTCGGGATTCATTAGAAAATCTGGAGTCGAAGGAAAATAATCAAAAGATTTATAAAAGTAAAAACTTGATATAAAAAATTGTGCAAAACGATTCAAAAGTTAAGTATTTTCTGCATCCCTCATGTAAAGAACCTTTTAATAAATATAATTCATTAAGTGAAATAATTTGTTCTCGATCAATTCCCAATAGTCTATCCCAGCTTCGGCCATTGGCCCGTTACAGTACGTTATAGTACCTAAGTACCTATATCATGAATCGTGCCAATCATATAAACACCACTTGCGGTATTAAATACCCTCCACCGTTTTGCTTTGTAGTCCGTATTCGCAAGGGACAAAAGGACACGTGTTTCTAGACAGGTCGTGAAATGAAATGAAATATCTTTATTTTGCTTTAAATGTGGTACACTTACAGGTAATAATTTAAATGGTGGTTCCTCACATTTCACCAGACACTGGCATGCAAAAAGTTTTAGAAAAAATCGTTAAGAATTAATTGAATGATTACAATGTTAACTATAATGAATTACTAAAACTCTAAATTATCACACGATTATATACATTATTCACGTACAATACAAACAAAAAAAAACAATAATACAAGTCAACAGAGTGGTCAATTTAAATGTCAAAATATTCGTCAAGAGAGTAGAAACAACTACTAATTAACCAGCATTTCAATTTTTTCTTGAACACATTCAGTGGCAAAAGCTTCATAGCATCATTGAGTCTATTATAGATTCCAACGGCCATTTGGTAACTATTGTTACTTTTTACTGCTGTGCTCATTGGTAGCAGATTAAGTCTGTTTGGATGCCTTCAACTGTACTTGAATGTTTCACTCCGCTTTTCAAACAATTTTCTATCGTGCGAGTCAAAACAATGCAGTGTCGCAACATTTGTCGTGTAGATCTGTAATATAAATTTTGTTCGTTAGTGTGTACGAGGCTTTAGGTTCGAGTGAAACATTGAGTCGTTGTCGTGTATGTACTGTATCGTATGGCATAATCGTTAAATTTGATTAGTTTCACATTTATCTTAATCTTTTTATTTTATAACTGCCGTTCCCCAAATGCACACCATAGAGACCGATTCTCAGGCAACCTACCAATAGAAAATAAACTACAGTTAAAAACTAATACTTCATAATAAAATATTGTTAGTACCTACCTTTGTTCTGAAGATCCCTTTCAGTCAAAAACCGAACCTTTTTGACCGTTACTAAAAAAATAATAATTAAAAACAAAATGTTTGCGATTTTAATATCGGTCACATATAAAAAGTTTTGTGCCGAAGAATCATCCCTTAGATGAAAGTTAAATAAGTAGATAGAAGAAGCCCGCGCTCGAGTGGTCTTAAGGTTATTCAATATATCCCACAGGAACATTTAACCGGGATAAAAAGTATCCTGTATGTTAATCCAGATCATATTCTATATGTGTGCAAAATTTCATCCAAATCCGTTCAGTTTTTGCGTGAAAGAGTAACAAACATCCATACAACCTTACTCACAAACTTTCGCATTTATAATATTAGTATGATTAATTCCTACCTGTTCCTTGTTGAAAACAGTGTTCCATATATTCCGTGCCTACATCCATTATAATTCAGCGTCGCCTCTAATTTAACGGCTAATGGTTAATCCGAGTCGGCCTCAGGGTGCAATTGTAACCATTTTATATCCTCATAATATGTGGGACCTGTCCCTTAATGGCGGATGAATAAATTACGTTCTTCGGGTTTATTCGAAGGGTTTATTACTAGCAATCCTGTTACATGAAAAAAAAAATCGAAACTGTGATTTAGGTTTTAGATATTCACATAACCATTATCTTTGCGGTCTGTTTTTTATCTGACGTTCTTTTAGAGGGTCACTTTACTATACAAATACAAAATCAATACTAAAATATTATGGAAATCGTAAAATCACTACCCTATATTAAATGTCCTACCAGATTTCCCACCTTTTCACACGGTTTAGGAAGGAAAAATTAACTTTTTAAAAATAAGTAGTAATCACTCCCTAAAGAGAAGTATATTAATACAAATTAATAAGACCATTACAGCGGAGTAAGGTTTCGTCATCATCTCAGTCTATTGCAGTCCAGTCTAGGTAAGGTTAAGGCAAAGAGCGCCAATGAACACGGTCTCTCCGATTTCATCGTCGGTCTTATCATGTGGGGCGTCCTACAATACGTTTGCCGAGACTAGTCTTCGAAGCGTTTGGATTGTCTGTTTGATGCCATAAAAGCCTCCGCTAGTCCTGACAACAAAGTCATCTAAAAACTGATCAAAGAAACAAAACAATATAACAATCGCCAACGAAGGCAACGCAACGGCAACGGAAGTATCAAAGCTGTCATCAAAAACATTTTGATTAAAGGAAAATAGGACGATGGTAATGACATAGCGCTCATTAACACCAATCTTACATAATGCGTACAAGTCGCTAATGAGGACACAGCCCCGGGGCAACAGCCAGGGAACTTGAGAAAAAAATAAAGTTCAAAATTAAAGTAGTGATGCTATGTGGATGGATGCTAACTGTCGATAAGTTTGTCGATGAGATCGTCGATGTAATTATTCGATAAATAGAAAAATAAAATACTTAAAAGAATCAAAGTAGGAAGAAAAGTAAATTTAGTAGAATAGCGCTATTTAGGTAGTCTTATCGGTAGAAGAACTCACCTCTACATATAACCTTCAGCTAGACGTCGACAGCAAAATTGAAAGGGCTGTGAAGTGTCAGTGTAGTCAGTGAAAAAAACAGTCAGTTCTATAAAATATTTGTTGACATTACAGTAGTTAATTCATTTAAAACAATACAAGTATTCGGAAAAAGTTTGTGATGGTGTTTCTGTTTATAAAAAATACCTCCGTCTTATTTATAACAGCGGTCTGGTTTAGAAGTTCACGCTTCTGAGTACAAAGCCGGGCTGTAGCGGTTTTGAGTCCCGCAGAAGGCATGAAATGAATGTTTATAAATGTATTGAAAAATACCAATCCAGTTTTAATCAACTTAGTAGACAAAAATACAATTCCCGCTTTCTTACTATTTCAAGCGTGCTAAATTACCGTTGGTATTTCAGAAAGCAGTCTGTTTTAATTTATCTACGGCTCAAATTATGTAAACGAGACGAGCAAGCTACGCCACATCTAGTCCAATTAGACCAACTAATGACACGAAACAACTGCCTTTAAATCAAATGTTGCCAACATAAAAAAACATTCATTTCCTCTCGCGCCATTCAAACGGTCACGATCTTTACAAAACATCCACATGCTTCACGGACTATGATGGATCGAGAATAAACGCAAACAAATATAAACCTTATGCCAACGGAACAAGGCATGGGAATAGTCAGTTAGTGACAATAGTCGATAAACGTAAGCTCCGATGCAAGTCATTGACATGCTAGGGTTATTTCTCAAACGACACGGTTACGTCGAATAAATCAATGAAAATACATAAAGATTACAATCGTGTCATTTTATATTGACTTTTATGTCCAATGTAGAGGATACGTCAATCAATGAATATAAAAAAGGACCTTCCATCCGCCCCTATGTTGAGATTAAAAGGCCGTAAAAGGCGTATAGAAAGCTCTGCTGTTGATGTAGTGTTGCGGATTTATTTTATCGATAAATCGTAGATTGATAATGGTCGAAGTAAACCAATCACAATATCGAAATTATTGCATTTGATTCGTATTTATTACTAAGATAATTTAATATTATATATTTATTTTTAATCTTTAGTTTTCTGTGTAGTAAATAATTATAAGAATCATTTTGTGCTGTCACAGTCATAGAGTAGATAGAATTTCAACTTCACTTATTTATACGCAACTCCATGTTTCGTTACATAAGAACATAATATAGAGTTGCAGAAATAAAAGTTTCATGTTGTATTGCAGTCCGCTGCTGGACGAAAGAACCTGTAGTGATTATAACAGTTTTCTCTGTTTAGATATACTCTAAACCCCTTACTAGACAAAATAGTGATGTTGTTGCGCTGTCTCTTAAAACTCTCGACATCTTATAAATTAAACATCGATAGCTATTGATGTTTACCCGCAACACTATTTAGAAGTTAACGGACCATTAAAGCGTATGAGACAAGGACCACTATGAAGCAATAACTATAAGATTGAAGCCATCGCCATGCAAATGGCTAGGATTCTGTTGACTCAAACGTTGAATGAGGTCTAAAGTTCAGAGAAAACGGATTTTGCGCTTTGAATATTGTCAAGGTTTTAAGGCTCCAACCAAGTTACTGCAAAGAACCTACTTATATAAGAGAATATAAACAAGATGTTTTGTAAGTTCGCATCGCACGTATAACGTTTGAATAGATTCAAATAAAACAAACCTTTGCCGGCGGCTTGCATCAATTCAATTTCTTACAGGAAAGGTATTAACATATAAATGCGTGGTTACGTTCTAAATAAAATGTAAAATGAAATGTAAAATAAAAAATAAAATAAAATGCAAACTACACAAAATATGTATAAACAATCGGGCTTATCGTCAGGAGCGATCTCTTCTCAACTTTTGGGTAGAGAAAATTTAAAAGCGAACATTTCATAAAAAATATATATGGCTTAGTTTCTTCAATCACAACTTTAATTATGTACTAATTGAGTCCCAAGAAGTACATTATACCTCAATGCCCAAGAAGCTAGTGCTGTATCAAAATATATATTAACGCTCGTACCTATAAACGCGTCTATAACTTGGAGCAATTTTAACGCCATTTCGGCTTGTAGATAATTCGGACCCATTTCTGGCGATATTTCACGATGGCGCTGGTTTAATGGCTTTGCCAAAGGTCAGGTCTTCAGAACATCAGATATAGGTTTAATGTCTGTGTAAGCTTGGCAAGGTTAAATAGATTAAAATCTAATTCAACGTCGTGTTAGAAATTGATTAAAGTCCTAATTCGGCATGTATACGCTTTAGTGGTTCGTGTTCAGGTTAAAAGAGAGACCGGGTTCAAATCTTAAATTGCACAAATGCTTGTGTAATAAATAAACATGTGAAAATTTTGATAGTTTAAGAGGTTCCGTACCCAAAGGGTAAAACGGGACCCTATTAAGGCTCCGCTGTCCGTCTGTCTGCTGGCTGTCTGTCCGTCTGTCACCCAACAGGCTGTATCTCATAAACCGTGAGGGTTAGACAGTTGAAATTTTCACAGATGATGTATTTATGCTGACGCTATAACAACCAATACTAAAAACGCAATCAAAATAAATATTTAAGGGGGCTCCCATACAACAAACGTGATTTTTTCGCCGTTTTTATAGATAACGGTACGGAACCCTTCATGCGCGAGTCCGACTGGCACTTGGCCGGTTTTTGTTGTTGTCTAATTACAGTAAAACAGATAAAAGGATTCGGATTAAACTTTGTTAATAAATAGGTTCGTTAATAGCTGGATGTGAATGCTAGCTAATCGTCAGCTTTCGGTTTAAATGAAAACATTAAAACTTTGAAAGCGTTTACATTTTAGGGCCTTCCATACAAAGTTCCAAGTCAAAAATCTTCGTAACCAACGCTAATAAAATTGTATACCGTTACGCACGATTAAGGCTATGCAGATACAACTTTTGGAAAAAGTGTAGCAAAAATTAAAGCATTTTTGTAGGATTCCGTACCCAAAAGGTAAAACGGGGCCCCTATCACTAAGACTCCGTAGTCCGTCTGTTTGTACTTATGTCTGTCTGTCCGGCCGTCTGTCACCAGGCTGTATCTCATGAACCGTGATAGTTAGACAGCTGAAATTTTCACAGATGATGTATTAATGTTGCCGCTATAACAACAAATACTAAAATACAGAATAAAATAAATATTTAAGGTAGCTCCCATACAACAAACGTGATTTTTCGCTCGTTATTATACACAAACATTTCAAATTGGATTGTAGATAATGGTGCGGAACCCTTCGTGCGCGAGACCGATTCGCACTTGGCCGGTTTTTTAAATTACTATTATCTTTATTTAATTAGTCATTTCCAAAATGTTATCTTAACAACTAACACCGATATAAACCGCTTTATGTATTAAGTAGGTACTTATTATTAGAATTGGGTCAAGTCTATTTTGGACAAGACATTATTTGATTAAAAGCCCTGCGATATAAACTTAATTTTGATTAAGTTTAATTTTATATTCAGTGAGAATTCATCGATTTAGCAAGCTGAAGTGGCAGTGGGCCGGCCATATTTGTCGCAGAACCGATAACCGCTGGGGTAAACGAGTTCTTGAGAGGAGACCGCGTGTCGGCAAGCGTAGTGTGGGACGCCCTCAGACTAGATGGAGTGACGATCTTCGCAAGGTTGCTGGCAGGAGCTGGATGAGAGTAGCCGTGGATCGTGCAGAGTGGCGTGCAATTGGAGAGGCCTACGTCCAGCAGTGGACTAGTGTGGGCTAATGATGATGATGATGATTAGAGTCTAAAACAAAATAGTAGTTATAATACTTAAGTGCTGTTATTCAGATAAATGATTTGTGAAGTATTGCGCACTTAGCCTCAATTATCGTAGTTAAATTGGCCCTTAGCGGAGATATAAATTATGTAATACTCGTAGTCGGTATGGTAAGTGGCGTTACAGTAGTCATTATGTATTTAACGAGCCAAGCTTAACATAAATAACAGATGTACCTAATGAACTGATATAATGCTACAGTTAGCGCACAGAATAAATACTTAATAGCTATCGTTATACAGAAGTTAAGCTTACTTTACGAAATCCTTTCTTCACTTTCCCCTTTCTTTACAGTTGTTCTCTGCCTGAAGGTTGTCTGGAAGAGATCGCTTTTTAGCGATAAGACCGCCTAAATTGTACATCTTTCTGTAAATATCAACTGTAATTTCTTTGTTTGGTGTGCAATAAAGAATATCTACTTATCTATGTTTCTATCTTTATCTTGGAACACGCTGGAAGAGTGTGTAAAGCCTAATTTCTATTACCTGATGTTTTTTTGGTCAAGAGGCCCTATCCATCATGAATTCAAAATTGACGATCAAGGAATAAAACTAGGAATTTTAGAACAATATCATATATGTATTATATGTATATCTTTCGAAATTACGTGCTAGTTTAGTACAACATAAGTCTTTTTTTAAAAAACCTATCTCTTTGCTATTCGAGCGACTGCATTTTCATAAATAGTTAAAAGAATTTGTAAGGTTAAATTTATATCCGCTGACTTGAAAAAGTAGTCTATGTTGTTTTCAAATTCAAATTTTTTCGCCACAATACCTGTGTATAAATTAACAGATATTGATGGCCTTTCTACCAAAAAGATAGACTTGGTTTAAGCCATGTCAGCCGACATTCAAGACATATTACTAACAAACTTTTTAAATTAGTTGGCTAATCTTTTATTATCATCATCATTTTAGCCACAGGACGCGCGCTATGGAAAGGGCCATGCTCGGTGTTTCTTTGCGAGATCAAATCAGAAATGAGGAGATCCGTGAACGAACAAAAGTCGCTGACGTAGCCCGACCTGTATTAGCCCGGATTAGCCAGCTAAAGTGTCAATGGTCGGGGCACATAGCACGTAGAACTGACGGCCGATGGGGCAGTAAGGTTCTGGAATGGAGACCACGTACCGGCAAGCGCAGCATGGGACGTCCACCCACAAGGTGGGCGACGACAAGCTGTTGGATGCAGGCCGCTTCCAACCGGCCGATCTGGAAGTCACTGGGGGAGGCCTATGTTCAGCAGTGGCTAATCTTAGGACAGTGTTTAAACCTAGTCTATCTTTTTTGTAGTAAGGCCATAATTGTTTTAATATAATTTCTAAAATCAGACCTTTCTATACATTATACTTTCATTAGAAGTCGAGTATAATTATTGCCGTCACTCGATCATTTTCCATTCCGTGTGCCACTGCCACAACATGTTATTAGAGTATATTATCGCGTGTAAGTATAATGCGATGGGAACATTCAAACGTAGAACAGCCTGTGGAAATGTACAAGCTGTTTTGTGCTTTATTGCAATCAAGTTAAAATAGAATCAGGTTTACTTTTGTTTTAAGACTTAATTCCCTGATTTTACTATTGAATTAGTTGATGACCTGCTAGATTATTTGATATTTCAATCCAAACAAACAAATTATTTATAAAGAGCATTTATTTTATACCAAGCTATTTTTTATAGCCGCCATAGTATCTAAATAGTCTTAATTGCTGAATAATACTTTCCCACTGTATCAGAAAAATCATAATATTATCAATAATACAATATATATTTATATGTTTTCAATAAAACTTTTAAAAATCCTGAATAATCGTGGACACTACCCTCAAATTGTCTTATTCAGAGTGCATTTGCTTGTCCGGGACTAAGGTTAAACCACTGTTTTATGTACAGTCAACAGCACGTCGACCTACCCCAAAAGTCAAAAATTCTCCAATAGATTTTCAACTTTAAGTCTGACGTATAGAGTTCATTTTCAAATGAGAAAATTTGACATTTAGTGGTAGGTCGACGTGCTGTTGTCCGTACGTTAGAACAGTGGGTTGACCTCAGTACCGGTTTAAGAAAATGTCTCTGAATATGACAGAAAGAGTTTAAGTAGCATATTACCATCTCATTTATTAATGTATCCTAATTCTATAAGACGTTAGTCGAATGTGTATTCTATTACTAAGAGCTACTAAGCTTAAATTACCTTCTCATTACAGGGATGACTATTTCAAAGGCCTAGCATAACGGTAAGCCTGATTTGGGTCCAGGCCATAGGTTCTCAAACTTATTTCGTCTACCGCCCACTTGGAAATCTATAATTTTTCAGCGGCCCCCATTTTTTACCTTATCACATCTTAAAAACCGGAATACCAATTTTTAATTAATTTATCTACACTGTGCTATATAAGTTGTAAATTAATTTGTTAACTATTTTTAGGATGTGATTTTATTGCACAAATACTATCAAATACTCTTTTTTATCCCGTAGAAAAAGTTGTAGTAAATTATTCTATGGGAACAACTTCGAAATAGCAAAAAAAAAATCTCTCCATTCAAATTGATGTCAGCTGGTCTGCGGTTTTGTACTTAGTTTTTTTTTTTGAGATTTGTAGTTGTTTCCATATAAAAATATGTTGTATTTAAGCAGTAGAGTCAACCCCTAAAAAATATTACACTAATAAATTTACTCCTTTTATTCAAGATTTTTTTACCAGTGAGAACAATTAAAACGCAACGAGTATCTTTTATTCTGAACCACTATAATACCCCCAATTCGTTCTAAGCCCCCTACCGCCCTCTTGGGCTCCAGCTCCCAAATGGGGGTTTATCGCCCACAAGGAGGCGTTATAGCCCACTTTGAGAAAGACTGGTCTAGGCCGGCGGTAATAGACTAGGCCGTAATTATCCTGAATAAAACATACGACTGTCATGTGTAGTTATATCATTAGGCTCTTTGAAAACGAAAATGTTTGCTCTGGACATTTGTTAACAGTGAATGTTTGCTTTGATAGCGTCTGGGTATTGTCGTAATCTTGTAATTAGCTTACCATTATAGTTTAAATATTAAACATGCTTTATGGATGAGACTCTTCAAAAGAAATAAAATAAGTTGCTACCTACCTACTACGAGTAGTTGCCATTGAGGAGTTACACATTCTGGCCCCATCATCAGATCAGTACCTACGATGAAACAAATGAAGAAATGAGTGCTCATTTGCGTATACTATCTGCCATTGTAAAAATATTTTAAGTAATATATTATCTTCCAATAAATGAGACCTTTGACTGGAGTCATCATTCAAATAATTTATACTCAGTTGACATTCCTCAACAGGAATATTATTCGGGGGCCGACACCGAGGAGGGAGGGATGAGGGGTACATTAGCACTTTTACATCAACACGTGTAGGTATCACATATTTCGCAACTTACTTACACTCTAAATCCGTCTGTGCCGTTTAAATACCATCACTTCGGAGGGATAGCCCAAACTGAAAAGCCACCTAATGTAGGAAAATTGAAACCACCTGAACCGGTAGAATTTTGATAGAAAAATGAAAAAAAAAAAAATTTTGTTTGTTACTTTTTTAAACACAAACGATCGGTGGACTTTTGACGGATGTCTGGTATAGTGGTTCTCGCTCCAGACTACAGGCTGGCCGGTTCGAAAGCGTTGTGTGATGCGAAACGTTTGTGTGATGGAAATATGACGTCACTTAAAGGAATAAATACTCGTATCTTTCTATTCTTTCAGCCAACTGTGTTTGTGGTATTTAAACAAATAAGTATGTAAATGCTCATTCACATTCGAGGAAATAATTCGTGTTTTCTGGTGAATCGTCGTTTTCACGATTTGTTTTGACGGCGGCAATGCTTTTGTAATGCCCGTCACACAACACACATCACAAAATAATTGGTCTAGTAGTACACAAGGACTCTCAAAATAGCCTATTCATACGAAATGAGCTGGTTGCTTTTTTACCACTGTGCGTACAACTGAACTAAACATTATGCGCGCACACGTACGAAAACTGAGCAGAGCTTTATTGACTGATCGTTTCCATAACCCGCGGGAAAACAGCTCTTATTCCGTTACAATACGGCGGTGTTATTAGGCGCTCAATCAAATCATTCCACGTCACGACTCAAAAAGGTCGCACAATGGTGCCTGTGAAACTTGTTTTGAATATTGCGGAATGTTACAGAAAGGAGAAGGGCTGTTTCAATTTGGGTAAACGTATGGTGACAGTGATAGCGGAGGTTAAGGAACTTTGAGAGAGGATTTAACAGAAATAACGTTATTAAAATGACGTCTTTCGAGAATGAATCTTTAACTTTGGACCGTCATTAAGGGGGATTATTCAAGGCAAATGCTTCGTTTCTTACGTTTTTCACAAATAGCTGCTCTGGTTTACGTTTTAAACTATCCAAAATATGATTTGTGGCTGAGTAATGATATTATTATTCCTTAAAAAAATTAATTAACCTCATTGTGTCAGATTTGGCCGAAAATATATTTTTTAATCAATCAGTCATATTTATGACTAAAAGGCGAAATCAATTGATAGCAGCCGCGGATCACATTTTGATAGAAAAGAACAGTAAAGTGTCGTTTCTTGAATCAAAAAAAAACGTAAGAAATTGTAATTTTTGCTGGCTGCTTTAAACGATCCCCCATAAACAGGCTTTTTAACACACTTTCAATAGCATCACTTATTCAAACAACTAATTCCCAGTTCCAACGAGAACTCTTACGATACTTCATGTACAAAAGTCTGTCTTTACTATACCTAGTTGTTTATTGTTTAATCCAACCCTTAGTTTGTAAATAAGGACCACTATTATTTAACCCTTCCTTTGTGTCCGCTAATGGGGTAATCTCACACAAGAGTGGTTGAAGTAAATGACGTTTCTTCGACAAAAGCCTGGTAATGTGTATTAGAACTTCAATGGACGTTATGGTTACAATGGAACTGATTTCTATTACGTAAATTTGATATACTTTTGGTTCGAAATTAATTAGCAGACGCTCTTTTGAGATCAATGACATCTAGTCATTGATGTCAAAATTCATAGTACAGTCAACAACATATTATTTAACCCTTCCCTTGTGTCGGCTAATAGGGTAATCTCACACGAGAGTGGTTAAAGTAAATGACGTTTCTTCGACAAAAGCCTGGTAATGTGTATTAGAACTTCAATGGACGTATGGTTACAATGGAACTGATTTTTATTTCCTTTTGATATACTTGTTCGAAATTAATTAGCAAAGATACTCTTTTGGGATCAATGACATCTAGTAATTGATGTCAAAACAGTCAAAAAAATTAGACAAAAAAGTTAAAATGTTCAGATTTTTGGCCATTCTTTTTAAACAACGTGCTCTTTGGCTGCTTGGTGCTTAAATGCGAGTTCTTTTGACTTCACCATAGCATTGATATGTCAAGCACCTTGTATACCTACGTATATTATAAAACTTTTTTGGTGGTAAAATACCTACTTAGATATTCGTAATAGGTATTACCTAGTTAGGTACCTATCGATGTCAACTAGGGCTTCGGAAGTGGTCGCGACTGTGTTTTGCGAGGTGTCGTATCGTAACACCGAACCCCAATGCGGTTTGGGGATCTTTTGCATTTTTTCATTTTGTTGAGAACATAACCTTAACCTTAAAAAGTCTTTTTAGGCCTAATTCTAAATTCGGTGTACTTTAGTTTGTTTTAAATTGGCTTGGATCGCTCTTAGCTATAAGACCGTCTACATTGTACATTTATTCTGTAAACATCAACTGTAACTTCTGTTTGGTGTGACATAAACAGTAGTATCTGTATGAAAATAGGTAAAAAGTAAAAAAAACCTTTAAATTAATGAGTATAAAAGAAAGGTTTTATTTTTAGTAAAACACACATAACAGAATATACAAATGACAAAAACTTAAGTGCTTAAACTGTAGCCCAAAATCTCTATAGTAAAGACAGTATGATTTCGCGTATGAATTGCATAACAATATTTTGTGAACTGTTATCTCAATTAATAATGATAATTAATTCTGTTTATCGTCTATTTCAGGTACGTTTGCCGACGGGTGAGATTCCACTTCTGTCCAATTAGAATCTCCACCCTCAATGGAACTATCAATTGTATCGCTGACATATGTCATCTTTGATTAAGATTTGCTTTGACGTAATTGTAATAATAATTTACGGAAATATAGTTATTAGGTAACTATTGTTACTCAGACGTTTAAATGACTCGAATGTGGTGATTAATTAAACTGAGAAGCCAAGAATTTGACGATTGATGAAAGGTTTATTCGAATATTATAGAAACAGAAGGTAAATAATTTGTACAAATACTTATAGCGTTTCAGGTTAAATGATAATAAACAACCCTTACAATTAGACCTATATTGGAAATGAAAAAAAAGCAGCATTACTATAAAACCGATATTTGTTTTTTTCCTATTAGAAAATTAATCATTAGGGAATGATGACAAAATAATGCTTTAGGGTTCCATTTTTCCTTGGAACCCTAAAATACTGACGAAAGTCGCAGGCAAGACCTAGAGGAAGATATAAAATATTGTCCATGATAATAAAAATATTCGGTATATTTTTATGTGGAATCCAGTGTGTCATGGCGATGCTTTATTTGCTAGGGGTACGAGACGTGCAAATATCTGCATATTTATTCTGACTTCTGAAATTCTGGCACGAAAATAGTGGAATCATATTATGACCTAGTGGCTATGAATAACAAATCTACTTTGACGTATGTGACGTAATAGAAGAGAATCGAAATTTGCATAGAGTAAAACTATCTTAAATGTGATTTGTCAATATGTACGGGTGTAGTTTGCCTGAATAAAGATTAATTTCATCATCATCATCATCATCATCTCAGCCACAGGACGTCCACTGCTGAACATAGGCCTCCCCCAGTGAATTCCAGATCGGCCGATTGGAAGCGGCCTGCATCCAGCGTAAGATTAATTTATTATTATTATAATATTAAAACTTTACTTACTAAACTTTAGTTAACTTTAAATGCTAATGGGCGGGGCACATAGCACGTAGAACTGACGGCCGATGGGGCAGAAAGGTTCTGGAATGGAGGCCGCGCACCGGCAAGCGCAGCGTGGGACGTCCACCCACAAGGTGGGCGGACGACATTGTAAAAGTCGCAGGACGACGCTGGATGCAGGCCGCTTCCAACCGGCCGATCTGGAAGTCACTGGTGGAGGCCTATGTTCAGCAGTGGACGTCCTGTGGCTGAGATGATGATGATGATGATGAACTTTAAATGCGCCCGAGCCGTGGTGTGCTAGTACGCCCCTTGGAAAAATATGTAGTCTGGTACTTTGTAATACAAGGAAGTTAATTCCTTACTTGATTAGTTAACTTATGCAGACTTTTTTGTCCAAATAATTTACGAAACTGGCATGTAGCTGAACTTCTAAGGAGTAACTAAAGGTCACTTTTATTTTTGAAACAGAGTTAGGTTTTTGTACAAAAAATCCTATGAAATTATTCACAAACGCTGTTTTCAACCGACTACAAAAAAGGAGGAGGCTTTCACTCAATGCGACTGAATGTTTTTGTTTTTAACTGAGTTTTTAAATTGATTTAAGACCACGCAGACAAAGTCGCGGGCAACCGCCATTACTTTTACAGTGATATATGCGAACTAGGCTTCAGACATCCCCTTTAGTATTAAGAACGCATGCAGAGACACATAGCCTTAAGCCCGCCTGTGTGAGGTTTACACACCGCAAACACTAGGCCGCTTCGGTTTGTGTCCGAGTCTGAACTAGCTAGAATCTAGACCCAAGAGAAATGTACGGAGATTATGTAGCTACGGCGGCAGCGCTTTAGTATCGATTACTAAAGTAAAGCAACCAACGCCGCGGCTGTGAGTGGATGGGTGACCGTTTCGACCATATTTAGTGACATTTATCACGAGCATCTCCGTGCTTCGGAAGGCACGTTAAAAGTTTGTCCCGGCTGATACCGCTTGATACTGGTCTTGAAGCCTAGTCAGAGGCCTTATGGCGGCTTGATTACATCCAACAGTAAGGTTTAGTCACTGGTCTTTCAACACCCCTCCACCAATCCGCACCGGGCCCGCGTGGTGGAGTATGGCCCAGACCACCTCATAGATGAGGTGAGGCCTGTGACCTGCAGTGGGACGTAAAAAGGCACACGTTACGTTATGTAGGTACAGTCGGCGTTAAAAATAGAAAATATCAATTTTCGTCCTTTAACTAACATTGTATTAACTGTCAGCGTTAGTCAAAAATATTTTTGACACTGTAAAATTCCTCAAAATTCGCATGTTTTTTTGCAGGTCTAACTTATAACGTGCCACACAGATGCTTGCTATAAATGTCACTAAATATTTTAAAAATGGTCACCCATCCACTAACAACCACGGGGTGGTTTGCTTAACTTTTGTAATCACCACTAAAGCTGGCACTGGGACACATAAACCGCCAAGTGAGATATATAGAATGATGTTTTAATCACCTAATCGATTATGTACAGATATAATGAAGTTGTAGGAGTGGATCTTAAGTATCTCCTTAATTACAAACACGCCTTGTATACAAGCTGATACAGTCATGAGTGATCCGTGTAGGTGTCTCCACTCTCGTATAGCGAGTCAACAGTCACAAACACGGTTACTCGCAAAGCCCTCTTGTTCCTGCGCCATTAATGAGACTCCTAATGTGTAGACGGCACAGCTCGAACACGACAGCCAGACCAACAAATAATTTACCTCCTTTATAGTTCAATGTATATATATACAAATATATTGAATTGTTTTGCAATGAAATAAGCAAAACAATTCAATATATTTATTGCAGTCTATAATGTTTTAAAAGGTGTTATAATATGAACATTATCGTAAATCATAAATCGTTTTAAACTTATCCGTGGATAACGGAGTTAATTGAATTGTTAGTAACACTTACGTACATATTTTTTTTTATATTTAAGCTCGTGCCGTGAGATGCCGGCACGTTAAAAGAATTGCACCACCCCTTCTTTTCCTGTGGGTGTCGTAAGAGGTGACTACAGGAAAACCGCCATAAGAAGACGGGCAGCAGCGTCTCCTCTCCTCATTGGCCAAACTGCGATCGCCAACCCGCCTGCCAAGCGTGGCGATTATGGCAAAATCCTCCTTTTGGAGAGGCCTGTGTCCGGCAGTGGACTGATATGGGCTGGTGGTGATGATGATACATAAGCTACCAATGTAATTTTTTGTTGTCCCAAATAAAGGAACTAAAAACATTAAACAGATCATTATAAACCCTTTTGTGAACAGCAATAAGGTAAAATGAGAGGATGACGCCATTCGTATTAAATTTTATGTGTAGTTAAACAATTGGAGTATATTGAAATAATAATAACTGTATAACCTTATGTATGGCATTGTATTTAGGTAGGCATTAATTTCAAATAATGATCTATCATTGATTGTTTATTTCATTTGATCATGATTTCTCTAGCGATTGTTGATCTTAAAAGTCAATTTTTGAATAAACATACTAACTCCTTATTTGAACATCGGAAAACCGTTCAGTAATTGTTTTATACGGTCAAACAATTCAGAAGACCATTGCCACTGTCTGCTGTCCCAAAGGAGATATATGAATCAGATTAATCAGTGCCGGCATAGGTATTGTATAAAGTGATTGTGCTGGCTGTTCTCTCATAGTTACTACATTGTGATATGTAACTCAGTCATTCATTAGCAGAGGTTACTCACGTGGAATGTCGAGGGGACTTATTGCTGTGTAAAAACATGAAGGATGCTGCAACATTCATGGAGATAAGACTAATTTGTCACACACTTACTGGGTATGAGCTGTGATGGCTTTGGTAATTAAATAAATTGATATCCCATCCCACTATCCCACTAATAATATAAATACGAAAGTTTGTGAGGATGTTAGGATGTTTGTGACTTAATCACGCGAAAACAGCTTAACGAATTTGGATGAAATTTTGCGCACATATAGAATATGATCTGGATTAACACATAGGATATACTTTTATTCGAGTATTTTTCTATATATTATTTTTTGTTTTAATTTTTTGCATAAGGTATCATACATACCAAACATCCTGCACGGATAGTAACTAAATAAATAAATATGTCATGTATACCCAATGTCATGGTCTCGAACTTCGAAAGTAAGGTTTGACATTCTTGTGTTACGAGACACGATACACACACATGCACGCACGCACGCACGCAAGCAAGCACACACTGGACTTAGCTCCCTTTAAAATTAAAATATATATATATATATATATAGTGGCACAAACCAGGAATCAAACGCTTGACCTCACTAATCACAAGTCTAAGATTGAACACGTTAATTAAAGTTTGAAACTCGGTCGTTTTTGTCACCAGACCAACGTACTATTAGCCTCAGAATTGATTTATTAATGTGTCCATTGGTAACAATCGCTAAATACCTGTAATCGGTGTTTTTTGTCTAAATTATAGAGCCACAGCACGAATGCCGTAGAATATTCACTTAGTTGCTGACAACACTACCTCAGAATTGAAAAACGTTTAGTAGGCTCATTGGGTTCATTACCCACAAGTAGTCGTAGTGCAAAGGTTTACAACTTTAATCATCATCATCGTTTCTGCTGCTGAACATCCTCCAAAGACTTCAGCTATTATATATTACGTACACTGCTGAATATCTCCCAAAGACTTCCAGATTGGCCAGTTGGAAGCGGCTTACATCCAGCGGCTTCTTGCGACCTTTACAAGGTCGTTTGCCTACCTTGTGGATGGAAAGTCCTACGCTACTTGCCTGTACGTAGTCTCTATTCTAGAACCTTTCTACCTATTGGTAAACTTTTAATGTCAAGTGTGCACCATCTTGTTCTATATCATAGACATATAGATTCCTTAAGTTGATCTTTCATGCATGCCTTATATGCGATATTTTGTCGGAATTAAATCTGTCAAAAAATAATCTGCATGTTTCAATATGGATTTCGTACCGCCATTCTCTCGTAATCCAATTCAACTATCGTCCGCCTAAAGGTTGTCTGTGAGAGATCACAATAAGCAAAACGACCGCGTAAATTGTGCAGCTCTAAGGCTCTGAGCGTAATCCGGAAGGCAGGAAAACCGTGTGGAGTGGCGAGCATTGGTACGCAAATAACGGCCTCTAGTAGACACGTCACGACCCTAAGTCATGAGGAAGCGAGGAAAAAGAAGAAGCTTCTTGTACCTTATTTGCGTTGCATGGTGTGAAATACGAGTAAAAAGTATCTTTCACTATGGTCTTGACCTATTCGTAATCAAGGATCACGACTAAAGAAACAAAAAATATTTATTTTGGAAGCGAGGTTACTGTTTTCTATCTATATTCTGTCAACCATACAATATTCAGCTTGCTTGCCCATGCCCTGGTTGTGTCAACAAAGTGTTTTGTTAGTTTGTTTACTCTTAATTGGAATCGAGTAATGCGTGGGATCAGAATTCTAAACGACCAAATTATTAGTTTAGGGTAGCCTTTGTAGTTCTAGCTGATTAAAAATACATAAATCAATTATATCAACAATTGCCGCGGTGATGTAAGCTTAGTAGTCTTACCTTACGTTCGTCGGTCGTGAGTTTGAACTTTGAATCCCAGCACGTACATTTAGAAACCGAGTTTATCTTATTTGTAATAGTTATTACCAGGGGAATAAATAAAATTATTTGAATGGTAGACAAGGATTATGAAGTCTAGAAACGAAACACAATAGAACATCTGGGGGGCTAAAACGGCCGCATTGGATGTTTCATATTCCGATCATAATATGTTTCATTTAACAAATCATAAAATGAAATGTTATTTGATGAATCATAAAATGAGCCTCGAACATTTCATATTTGCAGTTCATCTAATTTGACAGTTTTGTATGGAAATTCGTAATATGGTCCACTTATTATGAAAAGAGTAATTCATATTAAATGTCAAATTGGTGAACCGCCATTTTAATGTTATTTTTATTATTATTTTGTATTGATATTTGTAGAACGCACAAAACTTGAGTATTTTGAAACATTTTGTTCCTTTGTGTTGTTAAAAACATTCATTTTCACAAAAACTGTAAAGTAAGATTGGACGCGTCACTATATTTTTTAACGTCATCAAATATGATCCATTTGATGAAATGAATTGCATATGATTCATTTATTTATGTAGCCGTTTTAGGGTTTGCAAATCATTTCCGCTACATTTCACTAAATGAATCAGATTAAAAATGAAACATCCAATGCGGCCGTTAGACCCGCTGTTGTTTGGCGTTCACTCGTGACGCGTGTCATTATTTATAAATACACATATTTATAATTACTAAAGCAATCGAGTCCAGGCAAGGGATCTTAAACTTTTATTTTGATTTTGACATAAATGTCCAATTTACTAACAAACAACATTTCCGAATATAAAATTCATTTTCCCGAATATTTGCATAATGGCACATCACAGCTACTCTATAACTTTTAAAGTTTTGTTCTGAATATACCAAATTGAAAAGTGCTACCTTTATGACATAATATGGTCAATTTAAAGAAGTCTCTTAAAACTGGCATAAATAGTTTCCACTTAAATCCTGATTGAATGAAAGTACTTGTCAGATAAAGATATGATACGATTTTTTGGTACAAATAAAAGCATAGATTCCTCAATCGCACCGCTCCTTCTTTCAGCCTAGATGGAATGCAGGCTGAGCCTGTGCCCGCTTACGTAGGTCCAGAGGTTGTTACGCTAAGTGTGAGGCCTAATTGCCCTCCTACTCCCGTCAATAGCTGCTTGTTGCGGGAGGGATTTTAACTTGCAACAGAACCTTTGTTTTCCAGGCACACTTATCTGAAAACGAGCAATGTATTCAATGAGTACGATTGCCTGACAGAAAGATGTGGCGCATGCCACAGAAACTGTATTTTCAGTGGGTTGAAGTTTATTGTCTGTTTGTTTGCTAATTTAATTAAAATCCGTTCAGCTAATGATGTGTAATTGAGTCACAAATATGCAATGCTTATGACTATATGAAATCTCGCAAGAGCCTTCAGCAAAGGTCCTGAAGAGAAAGAAAATATAATATTTAAACAGTAACAATCTACGTAGCCTTACCATAGATTGTAAAACTGTTGTAATACTCTAGTTAATTTGAGTTCATATCATTTCTATAAAATACACGCCCAAGTACCTACGAGTCGATACTACCAATAACCAGTTCCTGAAGTTATTTCAATCATGATTTAAACATTGCTTCCGTGAGCTTAAATTTCATGTTATTACCTGTTTATGTTTTTTTTGTGAAAGTATATCGTTTCCCAAACATATATTCACTTCAGGTAATATTAAAAGCTCCGTTAATTAATTATTCCCAAGCGCCTGACAAAATATATGATGCACGTAAAAACTGGTATGCGCAATTGAGCAGGTAAAAACGAAAGAGAATATACAATTAATAAACCGTACTTGGCAGGATTCGTGTTTCATTAAAACATATGTTTTAATGCCTTCCCCAGGGTTTTATGGCGTAGATAGTAGTTAAAAATGTCCTGTGTCTTTCTACCTTTTTTTTAATGAGCCTATGCTGTGAGCTGAAGGCCTTTACATCTTTACAGGTTAGATTGGTAAATACGGAAGGAAATGAGCCTAAAGCAGATGGTTGAGCACAGGCCTCGTACTACCAGGCGCAACTGGACAGGCATCTTAATTTTCTTTTTTTTTCGGACTGGACAGTGCCGGTTGATAAAAGTCAAGCAGTCAATCTGACTAGCGGCTGCGCCAGCTGCCCAGGCAAAGCCATCTGCGTCTATGACTTTGTGTATAGCTCCCTTAAAGAGAAAGAGCATTGCTATCCACAAAGAACATACTTCACGTGATGTATGGTTCGGTACTTTGACGAACAACGGCGTTCTGGTGCTTATCATTTTCACTCGCAAAGTTTATACCTTTGTGGTTTTTATTAGTAGGAAGACCGAGGATCATTGCTAACATGCAACCTCAAGCAGTGGCTTGCTCCTACAGGTACTGTTATATGACCAGGAAAAGACAGTAGGACCACTGTGAGCATCGCAGCTGGGTTCATTGAGAGGCGAGCGCACCGAACTTGGCGTCGCCTTCTCTGGGGTTCCAGGTTCGATTGCCGGTCGGGTCAATGTAGAAAACTAACTTTTCTATATTGTCTCTTGGTCACATAAGACGCTGGTCTTGGGTGTTGAGGTACCGTCGTTGTTTCCGATTTCTATAGCACAAGTGCTTTAGCTACTTAGGAGGACAATGTATGTGATGTTGTTCAATAATAAAATAAAAACATGTCACCATCTGCGTTACGGAGGGAGCCTGCTGCATACGCCTGCCCCGCAACCGCATATCCAAATGAAAAACAGTAGACGGGCCCTCGTTCCGTTTAATTTACGGATCCTGTTAATTGGTAGGACAAGAGTCTGCAATCAGGCATAATTCTGAGACTGACGTCCAAATAATGAGCTCGGGTTGGAGCATCGTTTCGTAAACCCCCGGTTTTATAGGGAGTTTTACGAGTTTATTTCAAGTGCCGTAGACTCTCGGGGACGCGCCGCGCTTAAGTGATTAAAATCGCTACCGCTGCGCGCGAACAAAGCGAGCGAAATGTTCTGATGAATTTAAATGGAGGTACGAAACAAAAGAGCGGAGCGAGCGCGCGGCGTGTCATCTTGTAACGAGAGGCACCAGGGCTGCCAGGTGCCCGGGACTTCCAAAAAGACAACAGCTAAGAAATAAGCTGAGAAATTACTCTGAACCGTTTGACGACCTCTGTAGCTGAGAGGCGAGCACGCCCGATTCTATATTGTCTCGGGTCTGGGTGTTGTGGTACCGTCGTTGTTTCTGATTTCTATAACACAACACAAGTGTTTTCGCTACTTACCTTAGGATCAGAGTAATGTATGTAATGTTGTCCAATATTGATTTATTTATTTAATCTGATTCCTGAGTTAGTATATTATTTGTCACTATTTTTGCGAGATACCTTAGTTCTTAGACACGCCAATCAATACTGCAGCCTTTAATGAACTAGTCAGATTATCTTTATGTTCCTACTTTCATCCCCCTTATGATTAATGTATCGTTCATAAAGAATACTTACCCATTTTCTAAATATTTCATTCGCAAAATGTCTTCGAAAATAAGGAAGTAAGTAAAAATATCAAAATTGTATAATATATTTCACTTAAAACAAAGTGATCTTATAAGGGTTCCGTTTTGAGGTACGGAACCCTAAAAATACAAATATTGTTTGCAGCAGATAAGTAAGTAACTTCCAAACAAGTCTTTGCAATGAGTACATAAACTTACACACAATCTTTGCGGAAATTGTCTGCTAATTTTACCTTACACTCACAAAAAGAGTTCTGTGATGTATAGTATTATCTAGAGAGAGTAATGAATGTATTCTTAATTCGTCAGCCCTATCCCCGAGCCTGCATAGAAATGCATCGGCGACCTTTTGGGCCTTCACATTACATGTCCCGATGCAGGCTGGTGCTCCAAAGAGTTGCTCCACAATGTCGCGCGACGAAATGTATTACGCTCTAATGTAATGAATTGGAGATCTGAATGCGGTTTCAGCCCCTCTAGCATGTACAACAAAACACGATATGATACGATATGATATAGCGATTTATCGCATATTTTTTCTCAAAATATGAACTTTTATCAAAAAAGCGAGCTTAACCGTGACGTCGCCGGCACGACATGCTTACTGTTTCAATAAAAGTTCAAGATGGCGGCTATTTTATCATATTTTGAAAGTAAATAGGCGATAAATCGCTATATCATATCGTATCATATCGTGTTTTGTTGATCGTGCTACAGGGGCCGGTGAGGAATTTGGGAATATAAAATGAAGCACGATTTTGCAGTTTCTTGCTGCATTTTACTAGACGTTCGTTTTTCATCGACGTTTCGAGCCGAAAACAAAATCACAGAATACGATACAAATTGCATTAATATGTATTTATTAGTCCTCATCAAAACAATTTTTGTCAACTCGAATTTTCTCTTTTTTTCGTCACATTCTAGTTCCTGTCTTTTGTCAGTTATTAAATTGAAACTTTTTGCTAAATAAATTATAGAGAGACGGAAGCCTTAACTTCCTCTTAAAATTAGAAGTCTTCCTGCCTTCCAAACAGTTGAATATTATTTTGTGTGTAGCTTTTTTGTTCGGAATTATCGAAAATTAGCCACTGCCCGCGACTTCGTCTGCACAGACTCCACAATAAAGCCAAAGGAGAAAGAAGAAAAATATATACATGTTACTAATATTATAAAGAGGAAAGATTTGTACCTATTTTTGTATGTTTGTATGTTTGTAATGAATAGGCTCAAAAAGTACTGGGCCGATTTAAAAAATTATTTCACCAATAGAATGCTACATTCTTCCAATTTGATAAAGGCTACATTTCATTTTGAAAAAAATTAGGGATCCTTGGTAAAATTTGAACAATGTAACCGAAAGTGTAGAAAAATGAGTCTTAAAATGTCTTTCGTCGAATGCGCTGCCGAAACTATTAGCGATAATTGTCTACCCCGTGCGAAGCCGGGACGGGCTGCTAGTATTACATATAATATGTGTTTAACTAGATAAATCTTTATGTGTTAAATTTCATCGAACTTTGTTCAGCCGTTAAAGAGTGATTCAGTAACTTTGACATTTAGAATATTAATATATTGTAAATCCTAATTTACTTTTCACTCGGGTATTCAGACTAACTCCATAATATTGACAAGTCCTACAACTTTCTCATTTATGCGGGTTGCCGAATTATTCACCCGGGTATTGATACAGGGTTGATAAAACTTATAATTGGACAGCCCTTATCAGTTTGATAACATTATGAGAGATGATTTCTGTTGCTGATAGTTTATAAGATTGGTATTGCTTCGTAAAATCAAAGTTAAACTTTGCATTTGTAAAAAAAAATGTAGGTTCCATATCAGGTGGGACCCGAACCTACGACCATCGCATACCGAGTGAGTGCTTGCTACCGAGGACGTTAGCCGACCTGACAATTTTTTTTAAGTGTTTCGCTGTCGAAGCCTGTGTATTTATTGCAATTTGAAACTTTTTAAAATCCTATATCCACGTTTGGTCTGCCCGAAGTGAGATAATCGATAACGAAGGATATATGTTGTTATAAGGAGTTTCCTTTTTTTTGTACATTCTGTATATAAAAAACTAAAAGCATTTTTTTACAGATTTGACTTTATACGTCTCTTGGAATTACAATTTCACTAAACTTACAATTTTTTTACCTTATCATTAACTTGCACAATAATACCATACGCTGCACTATTTCCCACATAATGAATAAGTTCTCATTAACCACAGCAACAGAACAAAATCTTTTCCATAAAATCCCGCCGCCATTCCGCCACGAAATTTAAAATCTGTGTAAGTAAAAAGTTAAAGGCAAAGCTTGGCATAAATTGATGTTGGTATCGCGTTCCGAGATTGTGTGCTCGCCCCTAGCACCCGTTGTTAGGGATCCCTAGGAAACCCTAATAATTTTCGTCATATAATACATTTTGGGCAACCTTCCAAAAAGATAATAATGAAAATTAACTCAAATACCGGATACCGCCTCGGGTAGAAATCGATCTCATTGCTATCCGGGCGACTGCTTTCCTAAGAATGTTACCGGACCAATCGATCGATCGTCGATCGATTACACATTAGTCGATCAACTTTTATCGATATCAACGTCGATCGAAGTTGATCGACTGATACAATGTCGACGACTGACGTCGAATAATCCATATTACCATCGCTCGAGATCAATCCATTGGTCTGGTATCACCCTAACTGAGCTACCGAGTGGTTTTAAGATGGGTCCTGAACAGCGTTACAGGGAGTAATGTATGTTACAAAGCGAGCATTCGTGCAGTCAGTATGGCGAACGAACGCTCGCTCAGCCACTCGTTGGCTCGCTTGTACGTAATCCTCTTTATTCCTTTGTCAATTTTTAAGCGAATCCCTTTATGTTTTACGCCCTTTTGCCAGTACTCTGTTACACGGGTTTTAGCACAAGGCGTAACCATTATAACTTAATATACTCTCTCCGAATAGATATATACTCTTTATTGCACTCACAAAACAAACAGTATACAGAAAAAAATACATTGTGAATGGTACAATTTAGGCGGTCTTATCGCTAGAAGCGATCTCTTCCAGAAATACTTCAGGTAGAGGACAGTTTAGTAAAAGTTGAGAGAGGGAAGCGTTGAAGAGTTTTAGAAGGTAATAATTTAATTATTAATAAATACCACCACTATAGTAGTTGTTATTAGATGTTTGATTTGTATTAACCCTTTGAAGGTCTCTGTCGATATATTTAGAACCTTAATCCCTTAACATAAGGTCTAAAACCAACAAAAAAATTTAAAATGCTCTACCTCATAGAGGTTTACAAGATCTAAAAATTTTCAATGACGTGTTAATTTCAAACACAGATTACGAAAATACGTATAACATCAAAAGCTAATGCCTAAAATATGAAAATAAATTTATATTGTCCCATACCTAAAAGCAGTTTCTCCAAGAAAATCTTCTGGTACAGGACAGCTACAATGGAGTTTTTATTTACAAATTAATAATATGTTTATTTAAATGTAGGTGCTCGTAGCTCAGTGGCGGCAGCGCTTTGGTATCTATTACTAAAGTAAAGCAATCAACGCCGCGGTCGTGAGTGGATGGGTGACCATTCCGACCATATTTAGTGACATTTATCACGAGCATCTCCGTGCTTCGGAAAGCACGTTAAAAGTTGGTCCCGGCTAATATCGCTTGATATTGGTCGTGAAGCCTAGTCAGAGGCCTTAAGGCGCCTTGACATCTGACAGTAAGGTTTAGTCACTAGTCTAACAACACCCCTCCACCAATCCGCACCGGGCCCGCGTGGTGGAGTATGGCCCAAACCACCTCATAGTTGAGATGAGGCCTGTGCCCTGCAGTGGGACGTATAAAGGCATACTTAACTTATTTACATGTATATTTAGTCAATCAATGGTACCTATATAATTCCAAGCTTTTTTTTAGTAGGTATTACGAAAAATGCATAACGTTTTATTTCTTAAACTTAAAACGTATAAGTTAAAATTAAATACTTGCGACATGTACTTGACCGGCACAAACAATATAAAAGGAAGTGCATGTGTGCATTTGCTTGCATTAGTGTATTTATAAAGCTCAGCCACGCGAGCAGAGCACTATGGCCGTGAGTTTCCGTGACCCAGCTTTGCCTGTGTTAATAACACCGACCGACGACCTCCGTAGCCGAGAGGCGAGCACGCCGGACTTGGCGTCGCCATATCTGAGGTTCCGAGTTCGATTCCCGGTCGGGTCAATGCAGAAAACGAACTTTTCTATATTATATTGACACGGGTCTGGGTGTTGGAGTACGGTCGTTGTTTCTGATTTCTATAACACAAGTGCTTTAGCCTTACCTTAGGTTCAGAACAAATGTATGTGATATTCTCCAATATTTATAAAAAAAAAGAAACATATTCGATCAAAAAAAACTGTAAAATAATACATGGTGGCCGCTTTCTACCCGTAACTGGTTGTTTATTTTGTTTTTATAAATCGGGGCATGGTAATTAATAAAAAGAGGTATGCGTTGCATCAATACCCTTTGTTGTGTATAGTTTTATTTAAAAAATGCAAAACAAGAAAGTTTAAAATGTTATAGAGTATAAAGTTCATATTATGGTGACAGCTATGTGGCCACCACCGGTTAAAGGGTTAACAGAATATTCTGCCCATTAAGGTAAACAGATTTGACAGTGAGGCGAAAGTCGCAACATGATAATAACTAATGCTCCATACATTATTATCGCGATAAATGACTATTTTGTTTAGAGAGGTGATATTTTTTTATTCCGATTAGATATTTTTGTATCTCGAGAATTATTCAATTTTGCTCCCGCAACATCGATATCGTGTTTTTTCAGATGTATGGATATTTTCATCCAGGTATACGCGTATGTTTAGAATAAAAATATATATGACCAGCTGATCACGTGGTTTTAAGGAGTGTCCTATTGTTTTGTATACACTCTGCATAAATAAGGGTAAAACCGGGATTGACGCCCCAGTGGTATAGATGCCCCGATTGTAATTACTCTAGTTTCGAAAATACATAGCATGTAATTTTATTTATCTATCGCGAGACTTTCCAACTACCACCAAATGGATCGTGTCTCATGTCTCTGTGCGATTGCATGGGACGGCTAGGTGCGATCAAAGTTTTTTCGGGATAGATGCCCTATTTCTCAGCGGATCGTCTATCCTTAATGTTATTTATATGGACTTGGCAACTATCCCCTATATGGGATAGATGTCTCAAAATTTAGAGGTCCGCAATAATCGGTAATACTCTGGAAATGTCAAAGGTTTTTTTTTTCCTTTCATAAATTCATAGTGAAAAGACCAAAGTACTTGCCAGTTTTACAATTAAAAGAATGAAATAATTTTACAGGGAGATATAACATATTTTCAAAAAGTGTGGCATCCATCCTGGTTTTACCCTAGTACTTTACAAACCACATAATCATGAAACTATTTGACACCGAACGTAAAATAAAACATTCCACAAACCGGTTTGTCTGTTACAATGTAATAAATTACGCTCGGTCGAAATTTGCGAATGATTTACTGCATAACTGAACCCGGTATATCATTTTGATGCCACCCATTTTGAAAGGGTAGAAAATTGAATTGTTCTAGATTTCCAGTTCATTTTCATTAGCATAGCATACTGAATAAGTAATATTATATTCAAGGTGTAATAAAAAGGTAGATTGGAACTCTATGGGGTCATTTTCTTAGTGCTCTAATTCAACAACTCTTTCTAAAAACAATATTAAACATCGAAATCTTTAAAAGTTGTTTCGATTAGTATAGAAAAGCGACAAAAGCAAATTTACTTGTAAAGAAGAGTTTTATTAATAAAAAAAACCAAGGCTGCCTGTTTGTCGATTAAAAGCAAACCTTATATCATGCTTGTATCATTTGAGATTTTTTTTATCCTAATTAATGTTAAGATTTTTAAGTGACGTTTTACAAACATCCATACATTAGTTGCTCTGCAATTTGAATGTCAGCTAAAAATAGTTGTCAAATATTGATATTTAATTAAATTATACGCTTGGTTTTGTGCCAACGAGAACAAGCTGTAGTATAACGTATTATTGTATTGTAAACAAACTTAAATACACGTTCTTCTCATTGACCTACCTCAAATGTCTGTGTGTTCCCACAGCTTTCTATACAAATCACTGTTTTAACATTAGTTCCCAGCCCATCCTCTATGCTAATACAATTAAATACCAATCCTATAAATTGTGACCATCGATAAACAGCGTCAACGTTGTGCATTGTGAATTAACATTATTTGCATTGGTTAGAATACGGCTGTAGCGCTAAATTAGAGGTTCTCGTAGCTCAGTGTCGGCAGCTCTTTAGTATCGATTACTAAAGTTAAGCAACTAAGGCCGCGGTTGTGAGTGGATGGGTGACCATTGAGACCATAATTAGTGAAATTTATCACAAGCATTTCCGTGCTTCGGAAGGCACGTTAAAAGTTGGTCCCGGCTGATATCGCATCAAGCTAGCTAGCATCAAGGCTAGTCGTGAAGCCTAGTCAGAGGCCTAAAGGCGGCTTGATTGCATCTGATATTAAGGTTTAGTCACTGGCCTTATAACACCTCTGCACCAATCCGCACCGCACTGGGCCCGCTTGGTGGAGTATGGCTCAAACCACCTCAGTTGAGGTGAGGCCTGTGCCCTCGCAGTGGTACATGGTCATACTTAACTTTTTTTAAACTAAATCAGAGCCATTTCACTTTAGCGATTTTTCCGGCGATTTCACGGCAAAGCGAGATCGTGGTTTAGCTTATAGCTTCTAAGTTTAACATACGAACATAGACAGGCGAATAAAGGTTCCACCCAATAGTACAGATAAACGTTGTAAAAATCATTACTAATTTTATTTTTATTTATTTACAGGTAAACTACGGCAGGTGGATTTATTACTACTAGATATAATTCTGTAAGTATGTACTTATAACTCAATAACCCCAAGAATTCTCTTAAACGGTTTGTGGATACAAAAACAACAAGTTAAAATAGTGAACTACTACACACACTATATTTGAAGAAAAAAAATTGAAATTAAAAGACTCCGAAAAAAAAACAATCATATTTAAAAAAAAGTTTTATATCGACTAATAAGCCTTTTAAATACTAATTAGCTAATTGGATGCTGAGCGGTCACATGAAACCGTCTAATAATAAAAAATCTATTGCGTCTTCTTTTTCTAGGCTAAGGGTTAAAATGCGACGAAACGAAGGCACTTTTAGATCTGATAACGAAGCCTAAATAAATTCAGAAAAAACTGAATTTGTCCCCCAATTCAGAACCATTCGATAACAAATTGTCGACCGTTAAACCACGTGACCTTATATAATTTAGCATGAATATTTCAATTCGCTACCGAAGAATAAGTTTTACTCGTTGTAAGACCACATGAAACTAAAAATTCACAAACATTCGACGCAAATCATACGATTCGATGTTACTGAAGTTGATACACAATAATTATGCCCTATTAAGAGTCTTTAGCATAAATAGTTAGTGAAACTAAAGTCCGCGGCAAATTATAGGCCGTCTGAGAATCTCAGCATGTGGTCTTTATTTAAAAGACACAAATGTTTCAGAAAAGCCAGTTTGCCAAACATAGTACCTACCTAAGTACCTACGATGACCTGAAGAAGGCAGCTGGCAGCGACTGGATGCAAAGGGCGGGAGATCGTGCGCTGTGGCGCTCCTTGGGGGAGGCCTATGTCCAGCAGGGGACTGCAAAAGGCTGATATGATGATGATGACCTAAGTACCTATATCTACTCATACTTAAGTTGCATGACAAATATTTTCAGTGGCAGTACGCCGCATCGATGTTAAGCGCTCTTTGCCCATCTCTCCCTCTGTCGCTTTGCGCACCATACGAGACGACCACCGTATCTGAGGCGTGTGTGCGCGGAGCGACACTAAAAAATTAGGAAGGAAAAACCGTTTATTGGATTTCAACATTTTCAACATATGATATGTCATAAGATTCGCCTCAGTTGTGGGAGTGACATAGGCTATGTTATTACCCGGAATTCCTATTGGTACATGAATTAAACGGGAAAAACCGATTTCAGATACTACTTACTCGAGTTAAAACCTTTTTTATTTCAATGAAGAGTTAACAAATAAGGCTTAATAGATCATTAAACAGTAGGAGTAGAACACTACAAACTAAAAAGTCAAAAATAAAATAAAAATTTAATTAATTAATTTAAAAAATCAAAAAACCCGACTGCGTTTAAAGTAAACTTAAAAGATGAAAACAAAATTTAAATAATCAAATTGCAGTCGGAAGCATCAAATCCATTAACAGCATAATGATGACTGACTTGGTATGCACTGCGTTAGTACCAAATTATAAGTAATTTAAATCCGTGTAGAAAAAGTCGAATCAAGTAACATGGATTTGATGCCTCAGAATGCAAATTGATTCTTTAAATCTTGTTTTCATCTTTTAAGTTCACTTTTTAGGAAGTCGGGTTTTTTTGATTTGTAAATTAAGTAATTTTGTTTAATTTTAACAATCATTATTTGCTTTGGCTGTTTCATTTCGTCTGTAACAACAACAAGGGTAATGTTTTTGTCTGCATGCTCGTTGCAATCAAGGGGTCTGCCAAACCAAACTTATGAATCACTCAATCTGTCAGAAAAATTATACAGTTCGATTTGTTTTGGATCAGAATAATGAATAAGCTTTTGAAATCGTTAGCTTTGTAGAGTTCTAATATAGTTCTTTTACAAATTGTAACTGAAAAAATACGCATAAAACGAAATATTTTTTTTTACAATGACAAGCAAGTTTGTTTACAATTATTCTAAAAGCTATTCATTAACAGCTCAACCAACATTAAAAAAAAAATTGTCAAGGTAACCTATTTTGGAGTATCATCTTAATGTCCTAGGTCCCCTAGATGGGGCAGAGGGCGTCCACAGTAGTCCTCCATCGCGTTCGGTCTTGAGCTTCGCGTTTGATTTCACTCCAAGTCTTGCCGATCTTTTTCGCCTCATCTGCTACAGTGCGACGCCAAGTCTGCTTTTGGAGTAAGACCAATCAAAATAACAATACTGGTAGTTAATGTTATTTTCGTTTTTGCATTGTTAATTTTGGCACAAATCGATTTTTTTTTCTTTTTGATATTCATCGATGTCAAAATCGATGTTTTTCTAATATCTATCATCCCTCCACACTATTTAATATCCAACAATCCGCTAGTTACCCTCTTGATGTTATATTGCATACCGAGTAGCTCATTGTATATTGAATCTCGATTCCCCGTATATTTCATATTTCATTTAGTCTTAGAGCCAATAAATGTAGTACGCATAACTGACAACGTTATTTATAGACATGATACGCGTTATAGGAAATTGTTCGGCTTCCGAGGGAATTCAGAAACCACATAGTTCCCGGAACATACATTGTATGCAATACTGGAAGGAGAATGAAACGAAACATGATTGGAAGGTTATGACCAAACCCTTTGCGTGTCGTTTTAATTTTAATGTATCAAAAGTTTTATATTATATTTCATTTTAAATTAAAAAATCGTCACACTCCTCGTAGACGATGCTTGATGGAGAGTAGTCAAGAAGATATGTAAAAATCAAATATTTGCCAAACTTAGATTTTCACAAAATTGTTAAATCACTGTATTTAATTAATTTTTTGTATAAATAAATATACATACATTACAAACGACAGTATAAATAAACGCCAGGAGAATATTACTAACATTTTCTACCACCATGTTTCGAGTACTACAAAAACCAAAATCGATCGGCCATATTACTATCCATTCCATAAATAACTAAACAATAAATCCATCAAACATTACACACAAAATTACACAGTTGCATTTTCACATGACTCCATTATGATACGGTCGGTGGCACTGTGATTTGTCACTAATACCGGTAATATGTGACTTTCACCGAGTAATGTGGAACGAGCAGTCACAGTAATAGGTTTCGGAGAATGTGTAAAAGTCAAGCTTACACTCTAAACTCACGTTGTCATTAAATTTGTCTAACCATGTACTTACTGCGCGCTATTATGATTACATTGCAACGTTTGTATGCTAAGCTTAGTAAGATTTTTAACGTTATCTGTCGAGCACAAGGAGCGATGCTTCTGACAAAAATCATTATCTAGTCCCTAGTGGCGAGCTTTGGCTTTATTTCGAGGTAGGCAGTAGATACTTATTAATGTGTTTTATTAATGAAAATCAGTGGTTTTTACCAATAACACACAATTGTAAGTAAGTAAGTACCTACTGCCTACCTCATTTCATTTATCAGGTAGGCACTGCCTAATTGCCTGTATGCACCGCACGCCCTTGAGTCCTTCATATGAAGGATCCTAAGGTTGTCATTTATTCATGTTTTCTTCTGCATATTTAATGTATTTATTTACATCTTAGCAATTAACATGAAATTAAACGTTCATTTATCTTGAGTTCACCAACACCCATTACAAAAAGGTTATAATTCGTTCGGCCTACCGTAATTTGAATAAAGACAAAACACTTCGCTCTACTGCATTCGATAGTACTATAATTAAAAACCATTTCCATAAAGCGGCGCGACCTATCATTTCACAATTACAAAGCTACAAATTATATCTTTACGTTTGTTCATCAGTTTATTTTTCAAGGGCGCCGGAGTAATCCGCTGGAATGAATTTAGTTTCTCTTATATTCTCAGTTATATTAATTAATGCATGGTTATCTAAGGGATTGGGCGCGGCCGTCTGTCACACCGCACAGAAACAAATGTTATCAGCTTACGAGCCATCTCGTATGCAAACCACGTACAAATTGTGGGCTTTTGCGGGTATAAACATTCTGAACACATCATGTTTTAATTGCCTTTGCTACGCTAAATTGTTAACATTTTTGGGGTATTTAAAGGCTTATCCATAATTTACATTTTCTACGCATTCATGGACAATTACAAAAACGATATCCATCACTAAATATAAATACCACTTGCGTTGAATTCAAAATCTATTTTCAGCTCTAATTATGTTTTAAGTGTCGCCGCAATAATTACTAGCAAAAGCAACAATGACCTTTTATAAGCGCTTTTATTTAACTTCACGTGTTACTGTGTCATTTAGTTTTAATTTGCGCATGCATGCAAATCCTTTGAAGTAAAATGCCGCGACCTTATAATTTTCCTTAGTGTCATAAACAGTTTGTTACGTGACATTCTGCACGCCGCCCTGCACACCGGCGGGAGCGAGCGAGCGCAATCATTTCCCCGGGTAATTCCATTAGTTATTCGCTGACCCGTCGCATCCCGCCTTGATTACCACTCATTTTATACCTCCGAGCTTTGATCATTTCGGGATTACGCTATTTTCGTTCTCTCCGACCTTTGTCGAACGTATAAGTGTTACGGGCGGCCGCGCTCGCTATAAACCTGCAGCTTATCTTTAATTAACTATGAAAACATGTCACGTTCATTTTCCATGACCTGTCAGAGTTAATCAAACTTTACCGTAAACCGTGTTGTATCAGAGGCAAGGCAAAATCGATTTTGACTAAATATTAATTTAAAGGCTAACGTCGGAAGTTTTTTTATTAATTCAAATTATGGTGTGATTGCGGCGTGAGTAATTAATCAAAAGGGATCATTAATAAAATTAGTGCCGCCTTGTTTATAAACTGCCGCTTTCCTTTGCGAAAATGACAAAGTATTTAGAACTCAACAGTACTGCGTCGTAGTGCCTATCCCGCTTTTTTGGATACTTGTAATAATTTATTCTGCAAAATGTTCGTACTTTATATTTTTCGCAAAAACAAGTTTATACTAAAATGAAGTTACTAACGGGAAAATAGATGGAAATCAAAGCCTTTGTTCGTTGTACAACTGAAATAAAAAAATCTCGTGGACTGAGGATTTTAATTCAATATTTACTGCGGTGGTTTACGATGTTGCCGTGTACCTGAGCTTCAATATGGCTGCCATTTTAAGCCTTTATGGAGATGCAGTGTGCAACAGCAGCCGTCAGTCAAATTGTCTTTTGTCACATCAATCTTATTTTTCTTCTAATTCTTCTTTTCATACCTTTTTGGCTTTATTATTCACCAATAGTTTCACCAAGAGATGGCGTTGTTGGCATATGAAATCGCGGTGGCTGGCCGACTATCGAAATGTCCATTCACACATTAGTTTTCTTTTAGTGTAGATACCTACTTTTATTCTTTAATAATTATAATTATTATGTCGAAGTAAAATAGTTTGAAAACGTACGACCGCATTTTAAAGCTATATTTCGACTTAAAAAATACAATTTACATAGATATTTGTTAATGTGCTCGCCAAGATTATCTTTTGATACCAAACACGCGGTGATTATTTCAGTTTTATTTTTTCGAGGTTAGAATCTGGGGTTTGAATTCTGTCACATAATTTTTTTATAAAATTTATATAGCCGATTTTAACCGGGCCATTACTACTAATCTATTGACACCACGTAAATTAAAATCGGTTCAGTAGTTTAGGCGCTACGGCAAAACATACATACATAGACTGCCAAAATCATTACCCTTCCTTTTGGCTTCGCCGTAGTCGGGTAAAAAAGATAACGATATCTCTTTCTTTGATTAGCGTAGGCTTGACGCACAAGTAGTATCACTTATGATCATATTTTTTTATTTTTTTTATTTTTTTAAATATAAATTTATATTGGGACAACATCACATACATTGCTCTGATCTTAAGGTAAGTAGCTAAAGCACTTGTGTTATAGAAATCAGAAACAACGACGGTACCACAACACCCAGACCCGAGCCAATATAGAAAAGTTCGTTTTTTTACATTGACACCCGACCGGGGATCGAACCCGGAACCTCAGAGATGGCGGCGCCATTTACAGTCCGGCGTGCTCGCCTCTCGGCTACGGAGGTCGTCATATGCATACTCAATCATACTATTACCCACTTATGTATATAATGTGTATCGGTTTTAACAACTGATAATATTGTTGCTTACATAGTAAACATAGCTGTTGGTACAGTAACGTACCGCGAAACATGTGCTTCTGCAACGTTGAACATCATAAATAGCCTTTGGGCTAAACATTTTATTATCATAGCGAAATGTGGTATATTCCATATGTTATCTTATCTATCACCGTGATTTTGATCTAAAATATACATGTAATTAATAACTAGTGCAGTGTTTCCCAACCTGTGAGCCCCGGACGCCCAGGGGTCCGCTGGCCTATCTCAGGGAGTCCACTAACAGAGAAAAGGGAATAGTCGAAGAGCTTATTAGTGCGGTTGAACGGTTTAATGGGTCCACGGATTGTAGGTATATGGCGTAAGGGGTCCGCCCTTGAAAAAGGTTGAGAAACACTGAACTAGTGCATAACGAAAAATATTCTATTAAATATAGCTCAAGTTTGGTGTTCAGGAGATGCCATTGATACTTAGTAATACAAGGATGTTAATTTCTACAAGCCTGACAATTAATGTGTTTTCTGATGCATATTTATCTATATTTAACCTTAAAGCATCTAATTGACAAAGCTATATCCCTTTTTTAGGGTTCAGTACCAAAAGGGTAAAACGGGACCCTATTACTAAGGCTCCGCTGTCCGTCTGTCACCAGGCTGTATCTCCTAAGCCGTGATAGTAAGAGAGTTGAAATTTTCACAGGTGATGTATTTCTGTTGCCGCTATTACAACAAATACTAAAAAACAGAATACTATAAATATTTAAGGGGGCTCCCATACAACAAACTTGATTTTTTGCGGTTTTTTTTTATAATGGTACGGAACCCTTCGTACGCGAGTCCGACTCGCACTTGGCCGGTTTTTTACTTTGCAAATGTTGTGATGGATGCTTTCTCAGCAATCCCATAAATGAGTTCAGGTGTTCGGGCATCAATCATCAACGCATATGGGTAAAAATCAGAGAGGTGAGAATCACGCTTCTGACAAAGGTTTTCTTAATAAAATAACGTAATATTACTAAAATAGTTATTTCAAAGTGAAGATTATGTGCATAAATATAAGGTACTTAGCATATTTATTTTCCTAGAATATTTATTTACTTAATTAAAAACAAAAAAGAACTAAATTTTCATTCCGGGAACGCGTCCTTATACCATGTTTCATAGTTGAGACAAGTTAAAAACGTTCATAATAACGATTTGGAATTGTTATATTTTAATATTAGCTTTGAAAGTTATTAAATTATGAATATGTGTACAAATTAAAATAATACCAGATTAGTTTCTTTATATTTTAGTTATTCTAATGCTGTCTGACGTTTATCAAATCATTCCGTGAACGCAGTGGATCTCGGTCGATGTAATTAAAACACAATACGCTAGGTGGCGCTGACAAACAGCAGTGTGAAGTTCACTAGTCAAAGAAAAAGGCGTGTGTCGTGTTTACGGAAGAAAATAATTGATTTTATTGGTAAGTACCTTTTTACTTGAAATATGGCATGCGTACTTTAATTCCCTGTCACTACGGGAACGCTGTTTCGTTATAAGTTTTTCGATAATCTATATGTTTTTCGCGATATTCTAATAAATATTACAGCTCGCTTATTCCTAACCTTCAAAACTTATATCTAACATGGCGGCCTCAAGCGTGAAGTGAAAATATTTGTCAAATAATCATTTCGGGAATGGTCATTTAGGGAACGTACTCGTATATGACGGGCATTCCCGAAATGATGCATGTGTTCCCGAAATGACGCAGGCGGTCCCGGAATGAGTTTTTTTGGGGAAAAAATATGCCCTGTTGCTTTTAAAAGAATATATAACCAATAAAATTTTGGTTTTAGGTATCAATTAAGTAGGAGTAAAATGGAAAACGATAAAAATGAAGAGAAAAGGAAGTCGAAAAAGCGATTAAAACAGGACAGTATAGCTTATAAAAGACATCGTGAAATGGCTAATGCAAGGAAGCGCAAGTTTTTAGATAAAATGACACCAGAACAAAGAGAGATGAAGCGACTGAAAGATAGGGAATATTACCAAAGGAAGAAAGCTGAAAATAAAGTTAAGACTGTTAGTGATATGACTGAAAGACAAAAGAGGAAACAGAGAAAAATGTGGAGAATAAATTCGCAAAATTATAGGCAGAAGAAAAAGATGATGGCAAATATTTTAGCTAACAGCCCCCCAGATTCTGAACATGAGATTGAAAACGATGATCGTGGGTCAAGGAGGAAGAAATCAGGAAGAAAACGGGTTAAAAAAGATAAAGTGCAGGCTTACAGAACTGTTAAAAAACAGAAGGATAAAATACAGAAAATGCAAAGAATTATAGATCAGTTGCGAAAAAAAGTACAAAGAAGCAGAAGACGCGAAGAAAGGGCATCGAAGAAGAGTGCTGATACGCCTACTCGCAAAGTAGATGAAATAACAAGAGAATGTTCTGTTACTCCGGAAATTCGTAAACGCCTACTATTTGGCGAAGTTTTGACTACCCAACTAAAAGACACCGTTGATAAATTACCTAAAAATTCTAAACAGCGAGAGGCTTTTCAAAAATGCGTTAGTGGCAACCGTATCAAAAGACATCGTTTAAGTAATATGACCAAACAATTTCTCCGCAAAAATAAAAATAATGACAACATTTTAATATCTAGTCGAAAGAATCCAACATGTCTAATAAATAACCAGATTCGTGCTGAAATTCATAAGTTTTTTGAGCGGGATGATATCAGCAGAATGTGCCCTGGAAAGAAAGATTGCCTTAAGGGAAACAAACAAAAGCGGTTGCTTCTAGAAACAGTAAAAAAACTGCATCCTCAATTTTGTGCTGAGACTAAAATTCGGGTATCTTATTCGACGCTTTTGAGAGAGAAGCCTTATTGGGTAGTACAGCCTACAAAATGGGATCGAGATACTTGTCTTTGTGTAAAGCATGAAAATTTTGAATACAAACTAAACAAATTGAACCGACTAGGAGAACTGTCATGCAAATCCATATCCGAATGTATAAAAAGGTACAGCTGTGACATGACATCTTATAATTGTATGCTTGGTTTGTGCGATGAGTGCAAGAAGATCAAATTGGAATCAGGAAGTAATGAAGATACTATTCAATACTTTCAGTGGCAAGTAATAAAAGAGGACCGGATCATAAAAGGAGAGAAAAAAAATCATCAAACTTACTAAGAAAGTAACTGTTACAAGCACGGTCAAAGATTTGAAAATGTCTTTAGCTGAGGATATTTCTCCAATGAAAAAACATGTTTATGGAATAACCGAAAACTTGAGGGCCAAAAGAGAACTGAAAGAGAATTTAAAAGAAACAGAGCTAATGATTCAAATTGATTTTGCTGAAAATTATATGACAAAATATGCGAAAGAGATTCAATCAATTAGATTCGGAGCTTCGAAAGGTCAGTTATCGATCCATACAGGAGTATATTATGCCAAAAATGATACCTCTCTAGATACTGTTTCATTTGCCACTGTGAGCGATAACTTGGATCACCAAGCTCATGCAGTATGGGGTCACCTGAAATCAGCGCTACAGAACATATTGAGTGTCAAGCCTCTCGTAAGTACCCTTCATGTCTTTTCAGATGGACCCACATCGCAGTACCGAAACCGCACTAATATTTACTTATGGATTAAAACTCTAAGAGATCAATTTCCACAAATAACTGCTTCAACGTGGACATTCAGTGAACCAGGTCATGGTAAAGGTCCAATGGATGGTGTTGGAGGAGTGCTAAAAAAATCTGCTGATGATCAAGTATTACGAGGAAACGATGTAAACACAGCTGCAGATTTTGTCCGTTTACTAAACAGTTCATCTGTTTTACTCCATGAAGTCACCGACGATGAAATAGTGGCAATCAAAAACTTAATACCTGAAAAGATAGATGCGATCCCTGGAATCATGAATGTAACTAAGATTATCTGGCAGAACGCTTCTGATTTCTCCATACTACTATATCAATTTTCAAAATTGTTGCGAGAAATTAAATTGCAGGCATTTTCAGTTGAAGATAGAGATCATGAAAGTACAATACCATTAGAAATAATAGATTTAGACAAAGAAAAGAATGATGAGTTTCTGAGTTGTCTTCACATCAGCAGAAAAAGTATTTACGATTCTGTATACGGATCAGACAGTTCAGATGATGAGAATCTCCAAAAGATTTCAGATCGACTTCATGGAAAGAATGAGGATATTTGTGCTGGAACTTCGTACGGAAATGATAAGGAGAACATCCACCCAAATATGATATGTCCAAAGACATTTTTGCTAGTAAAGGTACCGACTGAAAATAAAAAAATGATATATAGATACGTTGCAGTCGCTGACACCTCGGTTGATGAAGATGGTGAAATAAAGGTCACTTTTCTTCGTTGTCAGCGGAATTCAGCAAAAATATTTAAAATTGTACAAAATGATATTGCATATGTCTCCTGTGAACAGGTTGTTCAAATTTTACCCACACCGAAATTGCAAAAAAACGGCAGTCGTACCTATTATTGTTTTGATGAAAATATGGACGTCTTCGAAAAGTAATAAGTACCTAATTGTAAGACTTTAATGCTCAAGTTGTTTTGTGATATTATGTGATTGTCCTTATTAATGTTTTTAATTCCTAATGTCTTGTTTTAAAAACTACAAAGTTTATATTTTGATATTAAGCATTGATGCAAGAAATTCTTATGATAGTGTGCAATTATTGTTAATTCCTAATATCCCATGTTTGTTGAAACTACAAGTTTATTATTAGATTTTAAGTATAATTTGTGATACTCATGTTCCTCATTTCGTAACTAAGTGCAAATAAAGATATAATACTGTAAATTTATATTATTTTCGTACTTAAAATATAGGAAACCCAAGCGCTGCAGTCATTCAGAGAACGTCTACGTCATTTAGGGAACCTCGTTGTCATTTTGGGAACACTATCATCATTTTCGGGAACATCTCAAAATCTCCAAATTTGTCACTAATGAGTAATGCTATAGTGAAATCTTTCATACACAATATGAGATTACCTGTCAATGTTTTTATTTATTTCATCAATTAATAACGTAATGCACAAATGTATACAGTAAATTGAAATTATGAAACGAAATTTACACCAATTCAAATTTTATAGAGAGTAATTTGGAAAATAAGTGTTTTTATTATAAATATATACGAAATGATAGCATTTTCCGATTTAGGGACAGGTAAATTATAATTTCTTGACAATGATTATTAAGTACATTGGTTACATAATTATTAAAAAAATATTTAAAAGTGTTCCCGAAATGACTTTAGGCCTTGGCGTTATTCTTATTAACAGCTATAATTTCTAAACAATATATTTTTGTGCGTGCCTCTTCACAGGAAAGGTTCACGATGAATGACACAACAGACCCCACTTGTTAATTTTCTGTAAAAAAAAACTTAATTTCCCAGATATTTGAAAACCTAAAATGCTCACCTCTCTGATTTTGACCCGTAAAAATCAGAGAGGTGAGAATCACGCTTCTGACAAAGGTTTTCTTAATAAAATAACGTAATATTACTAAAATAGTTATTTCAAAGTGAAGATTATGTGCATAAATATAAGGTACTTAGCATATTTATTTTCCTAGAATATTTATTTACTTAATTAAAAACAAAAAAGAACTAAATTTTCATTCCGGGAACGCGTCCTTATACCATGTTTCATAGTTGAGACAAGTTAAAAACGTTCATAATAACGATTTGGAATTGTTATATTTTAATATTAGCTTTGAAAGTTATTAAATTATGAATATGTGTACAAATTAAAATAATACCAGATTAGTTTCTTTATATTTTAGTTATTCTAATGCTGTCTGACGTTTATCAAATCATTCCGTGAACGCAGTGGATCTCGGTCGATGTAATTAAAACACAATACGCTAGGTGGCGCTGACAAACAGCAGTGTGAAGTTCACTAGTCAAAGAAAAAGGCGTGTGTCGTGTTTACGGAAGAAAATAATTGATTTTATTGGTAAGTACCTTTTTACTTGAAATATGGCATGCGTACTTTAATTCCCTGTCACTACGGGAACGCTGTTTCGTTATAAGTTTTTCGATAATCTATATGTTTTTCGCGATATTCTAATAAATATTACAGCTCGCTTATTCCTAACCTTCAAAACTTATATCTAACATGGCGGCCTCAAGCGTGAAGTGAAAATATTTGTCAAATAATCATTTCGGGAATGGTCATTTAGGGAACGTACTCGTATATGACGGGCATTCCCGAAATGATGCATGTGTTCCCGAAATGACGCAGGCGGTCCCGGAATGAGTTTTTTTGGGGAAAAAATATGCCCTGTTGCTTTTAAAAGAATATATAACCAATAAAATTTTGGTTTTAGGTATCAATTAAGTAGGAGTAAAATGGAAAACGATAAAAATGAAGAGAAAAGGAAGTCGAAAAAGCGATTAAAACAGGACAGTATAGCTTATAAAAGACATCGTGAAATGGCTAATGCAAGGAAGCGCAAGTTTTTAGATAAAATGACACCAGAACAAAGAGAGATGAAGCGACTGAAAGATAGGGAATATTACCAAAGGAAGAAAGCTGAAAATAAAGTTAAGACTGTTAGTGATATGACTGAAAGACAAAAGAGGAAACAGAGAAAAATGTGGAGAATAAATTCGCAAAATTATAGGCAGAAGAAAAAGATGATGGCAAATATTTTAGCTAACAGCCCCCCAGATTCTGAACATGAGATTGAAAACGATGATCGTGGGTCAAGGAGGAAGAAATCAGGAAGAAAACGGGTTAAAAAAGATAAAGTGCAGGCTTACAGAACTGTTAAAAAACAGAAGGATAAAATACAGAAAATGCAAAGAATTATAGATCAGTTGCGAAAAAAAGTACAAAGAAGCAGAAGACGCGAAGAAAGGGCATCGAAGAAGAGTGCTGATACGCCTACTCGCAAAGTAGATGAAATAACAAGAGAATGTTCTGTTACTCCGGAAATTCGTAAACGCCTACTATTTGGCGAAGTTTTGACTACCCAACTAAAAGACACCGTTGATAAATTACCTAAAAATTCTAAACAGCGAGAGGCTTTTCAAAAATGCGTTAGTGGCAACCGTATCAAAAGACATCGTTTAAGTAATATGACCAAACAATTTCTCCGCAAAAATAAAAATAATGACAACATTTTAATATCTAGTCGAAAGAATCCAACATGTCTAATAAATAACCAGATTCGTGCTGAAATTCATAAGTTTTTTGAGCGGGATGATATCAGCAGAATGTGGAAAGAAAGATTGCCTTAAGGGAAACAAACAAAAGCGGTTGCTTCTAGAAACAGTAAAAAAACTGCATCCTCAATTTTGTGCTGAGACTAAAATTCGGGTATCTTATTCGACGCTTTTGAGAGAGAAGCCTTATTGGGTAGTACAGCCTACAAAATGGGATCGAGATACTTGTCTTTGTGTAAAGCATGAAAATTTTGAATACAAACTAAACAAATTGAACCGACTAGGAGAACTGTCATGCAAATCCATATCCGAATGTATAAAAAGGTACAGCTGTGACATGACATCTTATAATTGTATGCTTGGTTTGTGCGATGAGTGCAAGAAGATCAAATTGGAATCAGGAAGTAATGAAGATACTATTCAATACTTTCAGTGGCAAGTAATAAAAGAGGACCGGATCATAAAAGGAGAGAAAAAAAATCATCAAACTTACTAAGAAAGTAACTGTTACAAGCACGGTCAAAGATTTGAAAATGTCTTTAGCTGAGGATATTTCTCCAATGAAAAAACATGTTTATGGAATAACCGAAAACTTGAGGGCCAAAAGAGAACTGAAAGAGAATTTAAAAGAAACAGAGCTAATGATTCAAATTGATTTTGCTGAAAATTATATGACAAAATATGCGAAAGAGATTCAATCAATTAGATTCGGAGCTTCGAAAGGTCAGTTATCGATCCATACAGGAGTATATTATGCCAAAAATGATACCTCTCTAGATACTGTTTCATTTGCCACTGTGAGCGATAACTTGGATCACCAAGCTCATGCAGTATGGGGTCACCTGAAATCAGCGCTACAGAACATATTGAGTGTCAAGCCTCTCGTAAGTACCCTTCATGTCTTTTCAGATGGACCCACATCGCAGTACCGAAACCGCACTAATATTTACTTATGGATTAAAACTCTAAGAGATCAATTTCCACAAATAACTGCTTCAACGTGGACATTCAGTGAACCAGGTCATGGTAAAGGTCCAATGGATGGTGTTGGAGGAGTGCTAAAAAAATCTGCTGATGATCAAGTATTACGAGGAAACGATGTAAACACAGCTGCAGATTTTGTCCGTTTACTAAACAGTTCATCTGTTTTACTCCATGAAGTCACCGACGATGAAATAGTGGCAATCAAAAACTTAATACCTGAAAAGATAGATGCGATCCCTGGAATCATGAATGTAACTAAGATTATCTGGCAGAACGCTTCTGATTTCTCCATACTACTATATCAATTTTCAAAATTGTTGCGAGAAATTAAATTGCAGGCATTTTCAGTTGAAGATAGAGATCATGAAAGTACAATACCATTAGAAATAATAGATTTAGACAAAGAAAAGAATGATGAGTTTCTGAGTTGTCTTCACATCAGCAGAAAAAGTATTTACGATTCTGTATACGGATCAGACAGTTCAGATGATGAGAATCTCCAAAAGATTTCAGATCGACTTCATGGAAAGAATGAGGATATTTGTGCTGGAACTTCGTACGGAAATGATAAGGAGAACATCCACCCAAATATGATATGTCCAAAGACATTTTTGCTAGTAAAGGTACCGACTGAAAATAAAAAAATGATATATAGATACGTTGCAGTCGCTGACACCTCGGTTGATGAAGATGGTGAAATAAAGGTCACTTTTCTTCGTTGTCAGCGGAATTCAGCAAAAATATTTAAAATTGTACAAAATGATATTGCATATGTCTCCTGTGAACAGGTTGTTCAAATTTTACCCACACCGAAATTGCAAAAAAACGGCAGTCGTACCTATTATTGTTTTGATGAAAATATGGACGTCTTCGAAAAGTAATAAGTACCTAATTGTAAGACTTTAATGCTCAAGTTGTTTTGTGATATTATGTGATTGTCCTTATTAATGTTTTTAATTCCTAATGTCTTGTTTTAAAAACTACAAAGTTTATATTTTGATATTAAGCATTGATGCAAGAAATTCTTATGATAGTGTGCAATTATTGTTAATTCCTAATATCCCATGTTTGTTGAAACTACAAGTTTATTATTAGATTTTAAGTATAATTTGTGATACTCATGTTCCTCATTTCGTAACTAAGTGCAAATAAAGATATAATACTGTAAATTTATATTATTTTCGTACTTAAAATATAGGAAACCCAAGCGCTGCAGTCATTCAGAGAACGTCTACGTCATTTAGGGAACCTCGTTGTCATTTTGGGAACACTATCATCATTTTCGGGAACATCTCAAAATCTCCAAATTTGTCACTAATGAGTAATGCTATAGTGAAATCTTTCATACACAATATGAGATTACCTGTCAATGTTTTTATTTATTTCATCAATTAATAACGTAATGCACAAATGTATACAGTAAATTGAAATTATGAAACGAAATTTACACCAATTCAAATTTTATAGAGAGTAATTTGGAAAATAAGTGTTTTTATTATAAATATATACGAAATGATAGCATTTTCCGATTTAGGGACAGGTAAATTATAATTTCTTGACAATGATTATTAAGTACATTGGTTACATAATTATTAAAAAAATATTTAAAAGTGTTCCCGAAATGACTTTAGGCCTTGGCGTTATTCTTATTAACAGCTATAATTTCTAAACAATATATTTTTGTGCGTGCCTCTTCACAGGAAAGGTTCACGATGAATGACACAACAGACCCCACTTGTTAATTTTCTGTAAAAAAAAACTTAATTTCCCAGATATTTGAAAACCTAAAATGCTCACCTCTCTGATTTTGACCCATATATTTTCACATAATATTAAGTTTGCATTTGAATAAAAAAAAACAGTGAAGTATCAACATCTAAACAACCTTTTTTCCTAATTGATTAACTCAGAGTTATCAAAATCTAAATCATTTATTTCAAAGAAAGAACAAAGAATACGGTTACACTATTTAAGGTCTTAAATCTAGATGTGTTCTACATATTCTGCCACTTTTGGCGTTGAAATACAAATAAAACAAGTCATTAATTTTAACTATTTCAATTTAATTAACAGACAAAGTAAGTGAATTATTGGTCTCTCTAGTCGTCACAATTATTATGTTAATTAATTGTCATGTTGGTATTTAATTAAAAACCGTTTCAGGAAATTTGAAATGTATGCGTATTTTGATGGTTTGATCTATTATTTCTACTAATAATATTATATGCTCGGAAAAAAGTCCATCTGCGACGAAGTTTACGTGCGTACATAAGTACGATACGTATCGTAGCGTACGTAGGTACGCTGCCTGGTAACAAGAAAAAAAAAGGTGTAAACTTATCAGTTAACTATTTTCTAGGGGGTTATTCTACTTCTCAAATACAACAACTTTTTCTATGGGATCAACTTCGAAATCGCCAAAAAAAATCATTTCCCCATAAAAACTTGTAGACCAGCTGACATCAATTCGTATGGAGAGATTAAGTATTTTTTTACGATTTCGAAGTTGGTCATAAAGAAAAAATAATTGTATTCGAGCAGAAGAATCACTTTCTAGAAAATTGTTAACTCATTAATTTACACTTTATATATTGCAATGGTTATTTAATGAGTTGACCAGAATACCTTCTTAGCTTATATCAAGATGCCAATAAAATAAGGTTCGCCTGTAACTAATACTAGCACTTTTTACCGCTAAGCAATTTATCGCAGTCCAATATACCTATTGTCACCGACGGTGACCAATTCGCGCCGATATGTTGCCCATTTCCCGCCCGCATCCTTTGGTTTGGTCACTAGTACGGCCAGCAACAGAAGCTACTTTTTTTATTGTCGTTGACCAATGCGTTACTATGATCCTTATAAGTAAGCTTAAAGTTGCACAGCGCGCTATGGAAAGGGCTATGCTCGGTGTTTCTTTGCGAGATCAAATCAGAAATGAGGAGATCCGTGAACGAACCAAAGTCGCTGATATAGCCCGACGGATTAGCCGGCTGAAGTGGCAGTGGGCGGCGGGGCATATAGCACGTAGAACTGACGGCCTATGGGGCACAAAGGTTCTGGAATGGAGGCCACGTACCGGCAAGCGCAGCGTAGGACGCCCACCCACTAGGTGGGCAGACGACCTGGTAAAGGTTGCAGGACGACGCTGGATGCAGGCCGCTTCCAATCGGCCGATCTGGAAGTCACTGGGGGAGGCCTATGTTCAGCAGTGGACGTCCTGTGGCTGATGATGATGATGATGAATGCGTTTCATGACCTTAGTGGCGGGCATTGGTTTTATTTCGGGGTAGACAGTAGATAATTCTTAGTGATTAGTAGATGAAAATCAGGGGCTTATATCAATGACACACATTTGTAAGTACCTAATTCCTACCTCATTTTATTTACTAGGTAGGCACTGTCTAATGTTCGGTCATTCTGTTTGTCTTTTTTTTTCTTCTTGTTTTTTTTTTTAAGCACTTATGTTCCATTTTTTATTTTAGATTTATGAGTAATTGTTTCCGTTCTGTTTTGTTATGTGTCGTTGTAATGTCCCTTAGGCAATAAATGTTATTTATCTTTATCTAATTGCCTATTCCACTGCACGGCCCTGAATAACCTCAAATCTGTGATTAGTGAATTCATATCCAAGTATGTACTTCTAGACATCTAAAGCTATGTACGGACTTATGATGACTTACTCGGCGGTAAGGAAAAACACCGTGTGTAAATGTGCACAAAAGAATGTATAACCAATAACCATGGTCGAAAATTGTCTGTTTCCTCTATGTTAGAGTTATAGAGGTTCAGTTAATAACAAGATTTGCCGCATCATAGTACTACGTACAGGACAAAGGTTTAAGATAAAAAAAAACAATAAGAGAGGTCACAACGATTCATACTCCCTTTTAGTCCCCTTCCACTAATTTGCAATGAATTGGCATGGTTGGTCCCATTTACCGTTTGATTTAAGCTACCTTTATTTAACCTTAATGCGCCTTTAATCTTTTGTAGGCATTCGTGGGAAATTATTATTAAACTACCTTTGACTAGTTTCAGTTGAACGCAGAGATGCTATCGGTTATAATGTTCCTACCAACTCCAACTTTTCTACTACCTGTGCCAAAAGTTTGATTCTAACAACATGAAGGTTAAATAAAGGTTATTCCATGGCCATCTGCTTTTGTTGAAGACCGTACTCGGCATTAGACACAGACGAGTCACGAGCATCGATAAATTTTAAATCGTAACGTCCGTATCAGTGCTTAGAGAGCAGCCATTACACCGTCTCGCATTTGTGCGGATTTTCACGACCACGTTGCAAATTATATTTATTTTGCGGATTTATAAAAATGGGTTTGGGCTACCTATTAGACCCTATCTAAATCACATATGTAATAATAATGAATACTTGTATTTACAAGAAAAATTGCAGAAGATATTCGTTAACAGTTAGACCCCGTTTTTTGCTATCCCAGCTACTGCTCTTTTTACCAGTTACATGTAAAGCCCTCGCATACTAAAACGGTTACAAAAGCCTCCAAAAAATATTTTTTATAAAAAAAAACCTTTGTTAATGATTTTCTATTTTTAAATTTTAATTGAAATTACTCAACGGCCAAAATTCATTGCATTCCACCTAACTTTTAAATCAAATGTAAACCACATCTATTTACCACAGACACAATATAACACAGTATAATACTCCACTACTAGTTTCATATCTGTGTAAATGCGTGCCCAATCGTAATTCGTGTGCTATCTTAACTATTCGGCTCTACGGCCTCGTAAATGCCCACAAACTGTCTGTAACGCTCGCCGCGGTGTGAATGGCGGCCTCTATCGCACCCGACCTATCTTTGCTACGCCGAAGTGAATGCCCATGGAATTGGGCCTTTGTTTTAAACGAATTCACTTTTATAACACTGGTTAGGTACAAGTTTGAATTTAATTTTGATATATTTTAATTTATTTTATTATTCACGAATTTACAGTCTATTTTTTAACGTTATGTAACTAGGAAAGTTTTTAAATAATGCGTTACAAAATGTTGAATTCATAAACCTTATTTGAACAGATTAACGCTGTTTCTCAGCTACATGTAAAATTAAAAACCTACAGCACCTCTCTTAAGAGTTAATCAACTAAATGGCATCTAACATAATTTGAATTAGAATTTTATTCTGTCCTACATATTTTTAAAGATATTTGGCAAGAATAATGCTTAAACAGCCTGATTACTCAAAAGCAAAATTAATTCGGCGTTTTCAAATACATCGTTTTAATATTACTGCTTAGTTGTAAAATGTATGCATGTTGATTCTAAGTAATAACGCTGTAAATTAGGGAGCTGCTAACCTATTTTTGATAGAGTTTTAGGTATGACAACTGACAAATTTACAAATAAACTTTTATAAGTATGCTATTTATTTTGCTATTACATCTTTCATATATTTATGAATGATGAATGAACCTCTATAACTCTAACATAGAGAAAACAGACAATTTTCGACCATGGTTATTGGTTACACATTCTTTTGTGCACATTTACACACGGTGTTTTTCCTTACCGCCGAGTAAGTCATCATAAGTCCGTACATAGCTTTAGATGTCTAGAAGTACATACTTGGATATGAATTCACTAATCACAGATGTGAGGAGGTCATTCAGGGCCGTGCAGTGCAATAGGCAATTAGATAAAGAACATTTATTGTTTAAGGGACATCACAACGACACATAACAAAACAGAACGGAAATAATTACTTGGAAAACTAAAATAAAAACATGGAACATACTTAAGAAAAAAGAAAGAAGAAAAAAAAAGACAAACAGAATGACCGAACATTAGCATACTTATACAAGCTTCTACAATATACTATGTAAATTATTACTACAATCATATACTTAGTCCCAAATTAAGCCAAGCTTGGTGACTCAATGTAGTATACAAGTAACCAAATAAGACTTACATGAAATAATTAATTCGATTGGATGTTGATTGTAACTGCTATGCATACTTGCATTGCCGCCTATTTTCGTCGCTACTGTATTCATTTTCCGTATATAATCTGCATTCGTATCGGTTCCACGGTGTGAATGTCCGTCTATAACCATAACCCTATCTTTACTATTCCACGCCCGGCTCTGTTCTTCCAAATGTTCACAAAATGGCGACTGTTATTTTTTTCGGCGTTGCATTTTGTTTTTGTTACATTTTCGTCCGGCAGCGCAATTTTACTCTACGAGTCTACTTCCTGAATTGGTTATCTCGATTCCACCATTCGATTTTAAAAAATCGTATCATATTTATTTATGGTTCTATTATTTTTTAGTATTTTTAAAAGGATCTACAAAACTGTTCAGGTATTTTGTTTGTTTTTATTGCGAATGTAGGTACAGTTAATGGCAGGTGGAGTTACCCAAATTTGACTTTTATCATGCGTTTTTTCTTTTTACGGTTATTACTTTAAAGGAAACTATTGCATTATATCAAGCGGAAGTAGCTTAGCTGGACTGACTTGACTGCATATTTGAAGTAAATGTGTCACGAGATGGCGCTAAATAGATATTTATAAAGCGCCATCTCCTGATGTCTTCTATCTTTTTCTTTTTAACCTTACACTACGGTGTGAGCGCTATTTTCAATCATGGCCGCTGCCTTATCTCAGAGGTTCTGTAAAAAGTAACGGCGGACACTTATCTGCTGGCCGTTCTCCAATTAGATTAAACTTAAACACGAAACAAATAAAGCTGTTGGGGTTAATTCGACCCCTTATATTTGAATGAGAATCAATTAGGGTTGTTATTGATTTTGGTTTCGTTGAATATGGGGTGGCATACGTTTGGAGCGGTATTATAAGTTAATGTAAACTTCAATCATTGTTGATAGGTAGGCGTTTAAAGGAAAATACACAATAGTCATCACCTATTCATGATTAATATAGCTTTATGCTTTATTAATGTAGTCCTTCGCGTTTGTATATTGTCGTCTGTCTGTCTGTATAAACTTACATTTGAAACTACTGTAGGGATTTGGATACAGCTTTTTGTTTTTACTAATAAAAAACTATTTCTCAGAAAAGTTTCTTTGGATTTAATTTAAATTTAATTGAAAGAATGTTAATCTTTCAATAATATTGATAATGCTGAGGCAAGACTTCTGTTAAGAAACAGATCATAGGATCTGTAATGCGTGAATCCGGAACACAGCCAATGGCTTTTCAAATAGCCACGAAGCTGAACCTGGCAATGGATTGGCCACATCGTTCGTGGGATTGCCTTGGGAAAGAGGTCTTCGAGTGGGAACCTAAACTATAAGATGACCTTTCTCATACTTAAAATCATTTAAAAACATACATAAAACTAAAAAAAAAAAAGTGTCTTTGTTTAAAAAAAAACGAATCTTATTTAATTACGGCGCTTGTTTTAAACTGCCAACAAGTAAACATTATTACCAAGGAATTCAAGTACCTACATGAAAATAAGGTACTGGTATTTGAATTAAAATTAAAAACGGGCTCGCTCTGTGTAGTTCCTACGTAAACAGCTCTAGTAAATCCACTTAATTTTTAAAAAGCTAGACAAAAAAAGGTTAAGTTTCATGAAGTTTAGTTTTTAATTTAACAAACAAACAACAAATTTTTTCACCGTCTGCCACAAAATTAGACCTGCTTTAAAAGATTTTGTTTTCCTTAGATTTTTCAGGGAAAACTCAACAACATTAAACATTGGATGTAACTGGATTGTTGGAGGGAAGTAACTCTTTTGTAACACTAATGAAATGGAGGTTTCTTCGGGCTGTAAAAATAAAAAAGTGGTGGCAGGAGGGGGGAGGCATTTGTCGCTAAGGCACAGTCTTGATTAATTACGGACTTGATACTGTTATGTAGGGCTGTGTCTCGGAGAAGTAATGAGTATCTCGTACTCCTGGATTTTTTGAAACTGTATTTTGTACGAATTGATTTTCTATCTATGATAAATAATTTTGGCACGCAAAATAGTGTATGTAACCCTGAAAAATTATAATATTACTCACTTTAAAAAAGTCTTATGTCACAAATTGTTTTATAACTCTAGAATAGTCCTAATAAAATTCAGTCATTGCTTTGGCATAGAATTGATAGAAGTAATAGTATAAAACGATTTTCTTTAAAAAAACTGCAAAGGTTTTTTATTATTAGCCGCCATTTAAACGTGTAATTTTGGATTTTGTTTTTAAATTCAGCTGTTGTCTTTCTGAACCAATATAAAAACTAATAATAACCAAAATAAAAGCAATATTACTCCTATGCCACTTGATCTGAAAACAAGTTCAAGGAAATCTTATTACCGAAATGAAATAAGTTATTGCAACGTCTCATTCCTCCGCCGTTTGTTTTTTCTGTTTTAGGAAAACATTTTGAGATTGTTATATTGTTACGGGTATTTTGAGAAGGAGATCAAATTACTGATTTTGTTTTGTTAACTGACGCCTGTTATTTGTGCTATCACAAATGCTTGAAATATCTGTATCTGTGTGAGTCGGATTCGCGCACGAAGGGTTCCGTACCATTTTCTGTAAAAACGGTTTCTTGTATGGGAGCCCCCTTAAATATGTATTGTATTATGTTTTTCAGTATCTAAAAAATTCAACTCTCTAACTATCACGGTTCATGAGATACAGCCTGGTGACAGACGGACAGACAGACAGACAAACGGACGGCGGAACCTTAGTAATAGGGTCCCGTTTTACCCTTTGGGTACGGAACCCTAAAAAGCAATGCGTGATCATACAAAAAAATATATACGCATTGACTTGAGGACCTCCTTTGTTTTTTCATCGGTTAAAAAAGCTTCATTTTCTAAGCTTTTTATTTAAATAATAAAATAATAAGCAAGTATCGCGACAATTTGTTGAATGAAATGCTGTATATCGGGTCTCTAAACCTACACAGACAGTATTACATTCAATAAACGTCTTTTTTTTTTTTTTTTTAGAAAAAAAACAGTTTTGATACAATTTAAGAGACCAGAGTCATCATATAAACGTAAATTTACGGGTATAGTAACAGAAATTTAATTTTTTTTTAAATTATGTTTAGAGTGGTAGAGAACTGCATAGGTAGAGGTACTAATGTTACTTAATAGTGAAAAAAAAAGATATAGCAAACCACTTTACTAAGTTTGCCAAAAGATTTGCTTTGTGTTTACGATATAATCACGAATACTTGCCCCTAAGAAGCTTTTTTCTATTTCGTTTAGGTAAATTTTCTTGGTAATAAATCTCGTTGTTTGTGAAATCTGTTCATTTAGCATTAGTCGGTTTTAACGGTGCTCCAATTCCGGTAGGTATACGGTTTACGCCGAATAATGCCATTCGTTGGTAGGTTGACAACTCTCAACTACCACAAATAGGACTTTTAAAGGATTTTTTCAAAAAATAATAAAATTATCCATATTTTAGAAAGCTGTGAGTTTTTAACTAATAACGTAGAAAAAAAAATCTTTAGATTAAAATCAGAACGAAAACATAAAATGACGACTAATTTCAATGTAAATAGATATTTACAGAATACACAAGTCAAATTGTTGTATCTTTGCACAAAATAGGCGGTATTCTCGTAAAACCTAAGGTTAGGCAGGCAAAGCAAACGCATAGAATAGTTTTCCAGAACGATTGACGCTAAAATTATTCAGCAGAATTGATGACTCATTAGTTCTAGACATCGCCAATATACATACAAATCATTTACACTTATTTTATTTGAACAAAAATTTTAGTTAATTAATAACTAACATTGGCATATCAAAAATAGAGTTCAAATGTGCAGTAAACTGCACAAGATAAAATGAAGTCACAGTTGATGTTTACAGAAAGATGTACAATTTAGGCTGTCCTATCACTAAAAACGATACCTTCCAGACAAGCACTATGTCTCTACATAGTGCTTGTCTGTAAGATAACAAATTCCAAATAACAAATTCCTTTTTCTCTATGGTTGCTCTCTAGCAACCATAGAAAAAAGGGAATCTGTTATATATATCGCTTTTAATAATATTGTTAATTGTTCAATTTGTGTATTTATCCGACTAGAACTCATGGCCACCGTAACGCACTCTGCCTCATTAGGAGTTCGGTAGATGCGAATTCGATATTTGCCGAAATCTGAGAGTTCGCTACATGTACTCAATTACACTCATGTGCAGATCAAACCAGGTTCTAATGTAAACAACCATGTAAACACCAATGTGATCAAAGGATTCCGGCAAGCGCAGCGTGGGACCTCCACTCACAAGGTACGAGTAGACATACGACCTGCAGGTTGCAGGAAGCCGCTGGATGCAGGCCGCTTCCAACAAGCCAATCTGAAAGTCACTGGGGGGCCTTTGTTGAGTGGACGTCCTGTGGCTGAAATGATGATGATGATGATGATCAGAGGAATGGAATACTTTTTAAAACCATGCAATCAGCTGCTCATGACCAACATACTATGAGGCCAATATCGATACTTCTGGGTATAGCCATGGTCCAAATTGGTTCTCCTTAATCGTAATCGATGTTCTGATATATCAAGATGAAAACAGCTTATGTTGTTAATATATGCATATAGATATGGTGAAGTCAGAAATTTGATATCATTTTCGGAAAAAAAATATTTTTATACAAATCGAATTCTAAAATTTTTGTTATGTGAAAATTAAAAAATTGTAAATTTTTGTTTTTAAGCAATTCCATGCAAGGTTTAATTGAAGATAAATAACACTTGAAAAAAATCATCGACCTCAGGTGGGACTTGAACCCACGTCCCATCGCAAGCCGGGCGAGTGCTTTACCAACTAAGCTACCGAGGACGTCACGTGACAAGATGAAATTCCTCAAGTGTTTTTTCTCGCTGTCAAAGCCAGCGTATTCTGATCAATGTTGTAGCTATATGTATAGCTGAGTAGTATACTACCCCGTCAACACCCTATAGAAATATTTTTACAAATATTTGACTATTGGTTAAGATCAGGGCCCTAACCATGAACTGTTAAAACAATCACAAATCTGTCAAACATTATCATTTCTGTCAAATTTTTTATGTAATGACATACCAAAATTGACAGATTTGACAGCTTTGAGATTGTTTTAAGAGTTCAGGGTTACCCCGCTGAAATGCTTAAACATTGTAAATTTTTGTTTTTAGCAATTCCATGCAAGGTTTAATTGAAGTAGAATTAAAAATTAAAGAAGTTAAAATGGCGATATCAAAATTCTGACTTCACCATACTATTTATATGCTTGTGTTAATATAGGCTAGTTTTGGCTTGATAATAATGTTACCTAACACCCGTTAGAGTAGAAATGACATTTATTTGTTTTACAATGTTTTTTTTGCAATGAGTGAGGGTTGATTTGAAAGCATGACCAACTTTTTTTATCTTGATCATTTTCTTATAAATGAATTCAAAGTGAAGCCTTTCAAAAACAAACACATATTTTTTTATCGCTCTACCGCCAACTTGAAAGCGATGTTTGTTTTCAAACATCGTTATTATAAGTATTTATAAACATCTCAGACGCACTCTCGAGTAAGGTAAAGGCATGGTTCGTTTATTTTGTATTTGTATCGCGAATAATTTGTATTTTTAGGGTTCCGTACCTCAAAAGGAAAAAACGGAACCCTTATAGGATCACTTTGTTGTCCGTCTGTCCGTCCGTCCGTCCGTCTGTCAAGACCCTTTTTCTCAGGAACGCGTGGAGGTATGAAGCTGAAATTTATATCAATTACTCAGGTCTACTGTCCCTTGAAGCTGTGAAAAAATCAAACTTCTAAACCAACGCAATCAAAAGATACAGCCGTTTATGCCGCAAATTTTCGACACTTGCAAGGGAATCAAAACCTACAGGGTGCTTCCCGTGAACTCAGAATCTTGAAATTTGGTACGAAGCAACGTCTTATAGCATAGATAAAGGAAAAATTACAAAAACCATAAATTTTTAGTTACATCACATAATATTTTTTTTTTAATAATTTTAAACTTACTACCCATTTCCTCATAAACGCGTAGAGGTATTAAATTGAAATTCATACCAAATACTCAGGTCTATAATACCTTTAAGCTGTAACAAAATCAAACTTCTATGTCAACGCAATTAAAAGAAACAGCAATTTAAGCTGCATATTTTGAAACTCGCAAGTACTCGCAAGGGAATCAAAACCTAAAGGGTACTTCCAGTCGACCTAGAATCTTGAAATTTGGCATGAAGCAACGTTTTATAGCACACATAAAGGAAAAATTCCGAAAACCTTAAATTTTTAGTTACATTACAAAATATATATTTTTTAATAAATATAAACTTATTACTTTTTTCCTCATGAACGCGTAGAGCTATCAAGTTGAAATTCATATCGAATACTTAGATCTAAGGTTTGTACGGAACCCTCGGTGCGCGAGTCCGACTCGCACTTGGCCGGTTTTTTTAGACCTAAGAACAGTTATACATAAAGATTTGCTTGGTATAATGTTAGTAGACTTACTTTAATTTGGAGCCATTTGTGTAGCTCGCTTCTATCTATAAGGGTAAGGAGCTAAGCATTTGAAAGTTTAATTTTAGCACGCTTGAATTAGCTTTACTTCGAACAACGTAATCAAGTCTTAGTTTTTAGCCAACTTCTAACTGTCGTTACGACTCAAAACTTCAAAAGTATGTGACTTTTTTCTAATGTGTGTCTGATGTCCAACCATATTTTTTTCTATCTTTGTCATTGCTAATTGCCCTGCCAAAATAAACCAACCCCGTATTTGATGTTATTCGTCATGACATATACATTTATTGATATCCGCAGTAACTGGCAGTCGTTCAATATACATCCCGCGCACAACAAGAACATAAAATGTAATTGCAAAACACCGTGATAGGAAAATCGCGGCAGCCATCATAAGTGACAGTTGGCATTACTTTTGAAGCTCACGAGCAATTGAGTGGAAGCGATGTGATGTGTGAAGCAGGGTTAGGGATGGGAAAGAACGCGTTGAGCGATATCGATGCTTTAGTAGGCACATTTTCTAAGCATGCTCAGTATAGGGTTGACTCGCTTGTTTTTCAAAGATTTGCAATGTGCTGCATCTATGCTTAATTCATACTTGAGTGACTGCAGAATAAATAACTTATTCGCAAAGTTTTTAGTACATTAAAATAACAACGGTTGTATGTTCGTTTGTTATCTTAAAAAATGAACTAAATTTTGATCCATGACAATATTTCACTAAGATTTTTTTAATTTACACTTCTTTCTCTTTTTCACCTCGTAATTAAGTAGTCTTGATTGTTTTCTTCTCTTCTCATTCTGAAAGTTATATACCATTTGATCCTATAATTAATGATAAAGATGAATTCATGAAAACAAAAAAAACTTTGTTGATTCATAACTTCAGAGAAAGTATCAACGATTTTTAGATAAATGTATATTTCAAAATCTTCCATCACTATTAGTTTGATGTCGGATTTTAGTCCAAAGCTTTATCGTACATATGTCAACGTAGGGGTGTCGCTACGCAATGGAAATTTGGCTCCGAAATGCTTCCCGGGGTTTCGTTTTGACTTACTATAAAAACGAATTTGGATCAAACTAGTTTCGTTTGAATCCGACCGATTCGATCCGGATTGAACCGGTTTTGACGAGCCGAGATATTTTTCGGTGTTTAGATCATGGACCAATGGCAAATGAGTTTGGGGCTAGATAATAATTAGTATGACTTTTGAAAGAATGCATTGTTTTTATATTGTAGTGCATGAAATTTGCTTTTTGGTTGGTTTCTTCACGGTGTTATTACACATATAAGTATAGCAGCTTCAACTTACAAATATGTGCAGTATATAAGCACAGATAACTGGACAAGAAGCAGAAGTGCAAGTAAAAGCAAGTGATGCTTAACTCGCGTCTGGCGGCCAACTCGTCGCTAAGTTTAAATTCAATCTAGCCCGTAAAGGATTCTGTGAACAAACACGCTGAAACCAATCTTTTTAGAGAATTTAGAGATACCTATTGCTTATAAAATCGTTCTCGGGTGATGGTATTATTTTGAAAATTAACTAATGATAACTTCATGTGACTTCAAAATGTGTAACTTTGTTTTCTCAACACTATGCAGAATTATAAAAGTCTCCTTTTTAGAATGAATAGTCCACATTGCTAACAATATTTATGCACTACAACAACAAACACTACCTACTTGTCTGCTACAATTTTTTTCTTAATTCTTAGAAGATTCCGTCTCCTACAGATTTTATCTTTTCCATTCAGAGCGCAATTATGATTGGCCTAAAGTATAACCCTAGCTATAAGAAGCTTCTCATCAGAGCAATTGCCTGACTTGTAACTGGGACACCTGTACGGAATCACCTAACTTTGTCTGAGGTATTTAGACCAATTATCATCTGACTTCTGACTTGGACACGACACTTAAGTACGGAATCAAAATCTAAATACGGCTTCGCTCTTCACCTCACCCCTCACTGTTGTCTGACGAGGTATTCGCGACCTCGGAGTGAATGCTGCACTCCAAACGGTAGTTTTAATGAGGGAAGTCTAACAAAAAACATGCTGGTAAATTCTTCGGTTTTGTTTGTGGGTACTGCTCGCCGAACAGACATTTTAGGCAGACGCAAAATGTGGAGTGGTATTAGAGCAATATCAGAAATATAAGATGTAAACGTATCAGGTAATTATTTTCTAGGAGGTGGTTCTACTGCTCAAATACAACAACTTTTTGTATGAGACCAACTTCGAAATCGTAAAAAAATAATTCATATCTTTATACAAACTGATCTCAGCTTGTCTACTGTTTTGTACGGGGAAATGGTTTTTTGTTTTGCGATTTTGAAGTTGGTCCCATAGAAAAAAATGTTCTATTTAAGCAATAGAATCATCTCCTAGAAAAGAGTTAACTGATAAGTTATCACCTTATATATTTTGGGGTTCTTACGAAAGTAATGTATTTTATTATGTACATAGCCGTTTATTTAGTCACTAGCTGCATAGTACATATAGATATATAAGGTCCGATTTTATTAGTGTTCATCCTGTTAACCTGTGACTATATAGGTGAAAAGCAATCCTAAAAGCCAATTTTCAAATGTGTACCATTAAAACTTAAAAAGTTAAAAATCAACAACATAGACTTCATATTGCATAAACTCGTCCTATCTTTGCTACGTTTAACCATCTGATTATCCGTCTTATTCCTTCCCCTTGTACAGAGCGAGAAAAGAGTTGAAGATAGGACGAGTTTTTGCAATATGAAGTCGATGTTTTTATTTTGTAATTTATTTTTAACTTTTTTAGTTAGTTGCTAGCTGTGCCCGCAACTTCGTTTGCGTGGACTACATGTTTGATATAATATGTAACAAAAACCGTTAATAGAAATAAAGAACAATATATAGAAAAATATCGCACAGGAGCATTGAACCGAGATAAAAGTATCCTAATATGTTAATCCAGATCTTATTTTATATGTGTGCAAAATTTCATCCAAATCGGTTCTGTAGTTTTTGCGTGCAATAGTAACAGTCATTACAGACTTTCGCGTTTATATTGTTGTACAACGATCCAGTGGGCATAGTGGCGTTGTGATTAACTTTAAGAATGTAAAAGGTCCCGGGACTCCCGGGTTCGACACCCGGTTAGGATCACTTCAAAAAACGAACTGCCCGCATCCAACGAATATATAAATACGTATTACACAACCAATCTAATTACCACCAAACACAAGTACATATTTTATTTACCCACGTACATAATTTCGTTTGAAATGCAGAGCGCACAACACATTTCGTAGCCGCAGCGCAGTATGGGTCCCCTGGCCGCAATGATGGCGTCTCTCGCATACATCAGCCGAGTAGCCTTCGGGACTTCACGGTTCGCCGTTCTATAAGGGTAGCTGCACACATACTCGGGCCGGCATTTAATAAGTAAATCAATATTGGACAACATCACATACAATGCTCTGATCCTAAGGTAGTATCTTAAGCACTTGTGTTATAGAAATCAGAAACAACGGTACCACAATACCCAGACCCGAAATATTATAGAAAAGTTCGTTTTCTATATTGACCCGAACGGGGATCGAACCCGGAACCTCAGAGACGGCGACGCCATATATAGTCGTTGGCATTGTCGGTTCGGCATTATTTGTCGAACTATAAAGCAGACCCGAAGGATCTACACAAATTTTTCAACGACCTCCGTAGCCGAGAGGCGAGCAAGCCGGACTATATATGGCGTCGCTATCTGAGGTTCCGTGTTCGATCCCCGGTTGGGTCTATGTAGAATATGAACTTTTCTATATTGTCTATTGGGTATTGTGGTACCGTCGTTTTTTCTGATTTCTATAACACAAGTGCTTTAGCTACTTTACTTTAGGATCAGAGCAACGTATGTGATGTTGTCCAATATTTATTTATTTATATATATATATTCAGTTTTGCCACCCAGCTATGCCGAATATGTGTGTAGCAACCTTTACTATTTAGGCCTAGATGCACTTCATTTAGTGTGGATTGATGTGACGTTTTGGCTAAACGTGTTTAGCTGATATTGAAACAACAGAGGCTCTGTTATTTTACCTGTCATTATGGCATTATTTCAACCGGGACGTCCAATAAATGTGTATAAAAAACCGGCCAATTGTGAGTCGGACTCGCGCACGAAGGGTTCCATATCATTATCTATAAAAACGGCAAAAAGAAAAACATTTCTGTTGTATGGGAGCCCCCTTAAATATTTATTTTATTCTGTTTTTTAGTATCAGTTATAATAGCGGCAACAGTAATAGATCATCTGTGAAAATTTCAACTGTCCAACTATAACGGTTCATGAGATACAGCCTGGTGACCGACAGACAGACAGACGGAACCCTAAAAAAATTAATCTGCTAATAGAAAATTCAAATACAACTACTTTCTTAAAAAACAAATATTTTTTTTGTTAAAGTCAGTGCCAGCCAAGGAGAATCATTTTTTTTGTTCTTGAAGACTATAGGCGTTATTGTACGATAAATTGCCTTAAATTCAAGGGGACCTGGATCAGATTCCCGATTTAGAAATTATATTTTCTAAATTATTTCGGATCTGGGTGTTCGGAGACTTGGCTAAATTCATTGTCTGGTACACCTACTAACTCAATGATTAATTCCTTACTTTAATGCCAACAAGTGAGTTTCCTGGTGACTAATAACTTTTACGAGTAGTACTTTCAGCACTAAATTATCAAGCCTTATTACGAGAAAGACTTAGTACTCTTAATACAAGAATGGCTACTTCGTTGCCAGCACAATGTTCCCCGGTGTGTTGTACAGCGCATATTTATCTCGCCGCCATTAAAAACGACCAAGTACTGTACAAAGGTAATTTATTTACCCAAATGCGTAACAGCCCCATTCAGTTGCTACATAATATGGGTTGAGTCAGAAAGGTTACTCCACAGAATAGTTAATTTAACTATTATATGGGTTACTACATACTCTGGTGAAGGATCCTATCAATTATAAGTATTTTATTGCTAGCTGTCATCATCATTATTATCACCCCACATCAATTCATTGCTGAACATAGCTAGGCTATTCTAAACGCACACTTTCTTTTTCATTTTTAAAAAATAAATATTTAAAAATATATATATATTGGCTTAATGGCTTAAGTCTGTGCTGTGAAATACTCTAATCACAGCACAGGCTTGAGCCATTTTTAAAAATGTCGTTTTGTTAAATTGACCTATATAATACCGGGCATCAAATCTTAAAGGCTTCGTGATCAAGGCGAACCAGCGCGCCACTACACCAATGCATCATCTTAATAAAGACACACATATTACCACTTTCAATAAATAAATAAGTTGTTTCCACAACACACCAATTATCTAGCCCCAAACTAAGCATAGCTTGTACTTTGTTACAAGATACAACTAGCGACTTGGAAGTTGAGCTCTCCGCGAAAATTGCACAGAAAACCATTACGATTACGAGTTTGGCTAGTCGTGTGACGCGACTGAACCGCCGGCCGTGATCGGTTGTTAGCTCCGCTCACACACGTCTCTGATAAGATGGTCGTCTCGTAAGATGCGCAAAGCGATCCCCACTATTTGCCCTAGCGCTTAACATCGATGCCGCGTTCTGTAACGGATGAACATACCTAAATACGTTTTATAAACATCTATGACTTAAGTACAAACGCTCTTAGCTAGAAGATAAACAATTAAAAATCACATAGAATATCTAAGTAATTTATAATGATTGCCATTCCTGCATTGTTATCTTTCTGCGTCTACTTCTGTTACAGAATTCAGTGGCCACAAATAAAATTACCCGCGTACAAAAGCCTTATCTACGGCAAGGAAACAATGGCTACCCGACGAATACAATATGCAACTGACGAACAAAACCGGGGCCAACCGCGGGTGCGTCCGTCGCATTCAAATAACCTTTGCGATAAAGCATGGCTTTTTCGGACGGATTTCCAAAGTACTTGTCGATTAAGGTTTTTGGACGTTACCCATTGTTCTATTCCTGTTCATATTTGACTTCGTTTCGTCACAGTAGACACAAACGCAACATGCTTATAGTACCCTGCATATAGTTTTACATTATTTTGACGACTTCCGTAGCCGAGAGGCGAGCACGCCGGACTTTAAATGGCGCCGCCATCTCTGAGGTTCTGGGTTCGATCCCCGGTCGGGTCAATGTAGAAAACGAACTTTCCTATATTGGCTCGGGTCTGGGTGCTGTGGTACCGTCGTTGTTTCTGATTTCTTTAACACAAGTGCTTACGCTACTTACCTTAGGATCAGAGCAATGTATGTGATGTTGATGTTGTCCAATATTATTATTATAATACATCGGCGTATTTGCTGTATCTGCAAAATAAATGGGAAACCGTGTAAAAACGTCGATTCATATCCTATTAAAGCCAATCGCACTACGCAACCCATTTTACCTATAAAACGTGATATATTCAATTATTCCGAAAACCGATGTGAACTGGATTAACCGGTTTCAACTAGTGCTGTCGATGTATCGACTGGATAGTTCAAACCAAGTACCCTTTAATCCAGGGGTGGCCAACTTTTTTAAACCCAAGATCTACTCTTTACTCATGAAACCAAAATAGATCATGTCAAAAATACATCACACTTTGGCACCACCATCGAGTCTAAGGCTCAAATTGCAGCTAGAAAGTTGGGCGTCCTGAATAAAGTCAAGCGGTACTTCACGCCTGGACAGCTTTAAACTCTTTACAAAGCCCAAGTCCGATCTTGCATGGAGTACTGCAGCTACCTTTGGGACGGCTCGGCGAAATACCAACTTGCTGCACTAGACTCGGTGGAACGCAGAGCCAAGAGAATAATAGGCGATAAAAAACTGGTGGCGTCCAAGCTGCACAGCCTGGTTCACCGCCGCAAAGTTGCTTGCCTATCGGTCTTCTACAGATTGTACTTCGGAGAGTGTGCTCATGACCTGCATGAGCTCATACCACCGTCACCTTTCTTCCATCGGACATCCAGACGCACGGCCGGCTACCATCCGTTCTTAGTTGATATACCTATAATCCGCACTAAGCGCTTCTCATCATCTTTTATAATGCGCACGGCTAAAGATTGGAATTCCCTGCCTGCGTCTGTATTTCCGAGTGCATATAACCTGACTCTCTTTAAGTCCAGAGTGAATAGACATCTTCTGGGCAAGCTCGCTCCATCGTAGATCCCATCTATGCTCTAGAGCAAGATTGGGGTCAAGAGTAAGCCCATCTCAAGTAAAAAAAAAAAAAACACATGATCTATTTTTGACATAATATAAATATGATTTTAAGTAACTGTATTAAACTTAAGTATTTTTTTGTTTTGCCACGATCGACTGGACTAATAGCCACGATCTACCGGTCGATCGCGATCGACCGGTTGGCCACACCTGTAATCGATGGTTGATGGTGATGCTCTGCAATAATATAAATAATAAACGTTTTAATATAACTACAGCAACAACAAAAAAGCAGGCAGTAATTTCAATAATATAAAAAAATTGCCAAGCTCTTTCCTGTCTGAACAAGTAGGATCTCCTTCTATCACGAATCCGCTTGGTGCGTGGCTTTTCTCGAGGAACCTGACAATTAGTTAAACAGCGGGACAATTATTCTTGCCATTGCAATATTAATACTATGTATTGATTCGCTTAAGAATGTTATATTGTAAATATAATATTATAATGATATAGTATTCTATGTACAATAATATATTATACATATAATGTTATAATGTCACCTAGCACACAGCACAGCTCTAACAAGCTATCAAGGAAGCTAGGCTAGGAGTCAAATTATCACATTGCTGCTCAGCGGTTGTCGACTATATCGATAAATTGAACTTGCAGTTGATGACCAACACTAGTTCGAACGTGTTTAGATATTCGCTTTGTGGGTGGGCTTACTCCCCCCATAGAGGGAATGGAGGATGTTCAGTTTATTTCGATTGGTCATTAGGACCCTGGTTTTGCAAATGAATGGCTGATAGTGAAATTCAAATGTTTGTTTTTGGCACTAATAAGCGGCATTACTTTGGGTGATTTAACAAGACTTGAAATTGGTGGCGATTTGGTTATACCACTCTTCATACTAAATACTCGGTTTCTTGTTTCACCTTCGTTTCGTATGTTCCATAAGAAATAAAATAAAATAAATAAAGTGAAAAGCCTTTTATTTCCAGTTTTAAAAACTAACACAAAGAAAAGAAAAAAACAATTTATCTACCTATATACTAAGCGAACAAGTATATAAATTAATAGATATTTACGTTTTCAATAGATAATACAAATTAATTATTTATGTACGTATGTTCCTTACTAAATCAAAACCGACGCACTAACAATTTACAGCTGACAAACAAACAGACAAAACTAGTTACTTGCCTTACTTTATCGCGATATTTTAATCATGATTGGTGCACTTAATCCTCCGATCCAATTCTTGCCATCAATATCTATACTTCTATACTAATATTATAAAGAGGAAAGATTTGTACCTATTTTTGTATGTTTGTATGTTTGTAATGAATAGGCTCAAAAAGTACTGGACCGATTTAAAAAATTCTTTCACCAATAGAATGCTACATTCTTCCAATTTGACATAGGCTACATTTCATTTTGAAAAAAATTAGGGATCCTTGGTAAAATTTGAACAATGTAACCGAAGGTGTAGAAAAATGAGTCTTAAAATGTCTTTCGTCGAATGCGCTGCCGAAACTATTAGCGATAATTGTCTACCCGTGCGAAGCCGGGACGGGCTGCTAGTTATTTATAAAGTGATCTAAAATGATGAGTGTAAACATTGATACACGTAATATTTTATTTTCATTGTACTTTTAAAGAAAGTGCTTCTCAATTAAAAGCTACTATTTACCTAACTAAAAAGCAAATTTATAAAAAATATACTATGCTTATTTTTTTTAAAAAACATAGCGATGTTTTTTCGAAGCGTCGAATAAACTAAAAAAGCTAACAAATTGTTGCAAGGCAAATACAATAAAACGAGCATTTGCACACAAATATCGTATTTACAGTGACCGAGCGAAATGAGGTACAGCACTAAGTAATAAGCCTGTTCCGGAAAAACGGTAAATTGCTGAATGCAACGCGAAAGCAGCGCCGCCGCCCACAGAGCAGGGAATATCAGTACTATCACTACAAACATTTAATGCCAAAGTCTATGTAAAACGGGACCCTGTTACTAAGACTCCGCTGTCTGTCCGTCTGTCTGTCTGTCTGTTTGTCTGTCTGTCTATCCCTCCGTCACCAACATGTAGGTATCTCTTGAACCGTTATGGTTAGACAGTTGAAATTTTCACAGAATGATGTATTTCTGTTGCTGCTATAACTATTAAAGAATAAAATAAATATTCAGGGAGCTCCGAAACAACAAACTTGTTCTTTTTGCCGTTCTTAAAGATATGGTACGGAACCTTTCGTGCGTGAGTTCGATTCGCACTTGGCCAGATTTTATTTATACGATAGAAGTAAGATATAGGCCCTCTTCAAAAAATACACGACCCAAAAATATAGATTCTGCCTCTTCCAATGTCTCTCTCTCGCTCTATCTCTAACTCTCTCTCTCTCGTCTCGTCTCGTTAGCTTGGTTTGCCGCTAGAAGGTTGGGTAATTGGTGGATTGGGGTTTAAAATATTTATTATTCTTTTACACATTGCTGTTAAAGTTTTGTGAAAATTTCTTGGTATATGTATGTTCGCCTATTGATATGGTCAATATGTAGGTACCAAACTTAATACCTATGTACAGGAAGTACTTATATGTTAATTTTGTATCAAAATTTTAATCACATTGTGATCGGAAAGTTTTAAAATAAATATTTTATAACTATTAATTTTCAATATAGGTTGAAAACAATACACCAGCCCAAAATACTCCGTTAACAAAAAACTGAAATAAAATTGAAACAGTACGTTTATTTTAACAATGAAATATCGTAACCATTGTAACGAATCGCAGTAACTCTATCAAAACAAATAAACCTTTCCAACTGTTATTCCTACTCTGTGCCGCGGGCAGGGGAAGCGGCCACCGGAAATGAGCCTTCGATATCCGCCCCCGCACACCCACTTTGTCCGAATCAATTCTAGAGAAAAATGCATGCCAAACATTTGTACGGGAATCCGTGTAAATTTAATTACGCCGGGGATTTTGTACGGCTGCAACGGGGATTTTTGCGTAGTTTTACACGTATATGGTCTTTGTGTTGAAACTGTGGTGTAAATTACTGATAGTTAAACTATCTGACTGAAAAAAAATACAAATGGGTGTTATTAATTCTCTTAAAAAAATCTTTTTGGGCCTTACTACTAACAAGATAGACAAGGTTTAAACACGGCTTAAAGATTAGCCAACCAATTTAAGGTGTATGTCAACATCACACATGTCTCAGTAATGTTAACATACACTTTAAATTGGTTGGCTTTTCTTTCTTTATTAAGGAAACAAACAGCTATCAATATTAGATTTAGCTTACGGATATTGTTTATCTCTAGAGCATTACAAGTTACCCCCAGTAGTTTTTACAGTAAACAAGTTGACGAGATAAAAAGTGCTTAAACCTAGTCTATCACAAAGACATGGTTTAAACCTTTCATAATCATCGTTTATTTTCCCATTGTTGGAAATAGATCTCTCCCATATTAGATTGCAATAGTGAGCAAATATAAGCAGTTTGTATTCAATAAAAAAACATTAAAATCTGTCGCCATTTCACGAAGATAACTCGTTACAACAAGAATGCAGTCAAATTATAACCTCCTCTTTTTAAGTCGTTTAAAAACCTCGAATGGGTGGGTCCCGATGTCCCGAAATATTTGCTGTCACGCGCTGTTTAATGAAGCTTAAAATACCTGCCCAGCCCACCCGCAGTAGTGATGATTGTAGTACTGACGTATTTTAAAGTAAGGAGAATTTAAGGACTCGAGTAATGAGTCCTAAACGGGTCTGATATATATCGGGTGTAAAAAAAAGCTTAACGAAGCCGAATACCACATATTCTACGTATTATTACGATCATTTTTTTCTTTTACACTATACCTGGGAAATGACGGGTTACCAAGTTATTGACAGTCAAAGTTACAATTTTTTTTCAGAGATTTTTACAAAATTGCCTTCTGTTTGATAATACTAAACTTTTTTACAAAGAAACACGATCCACTTACACACACAGGCATAGTCTGTGGCGTGCGCGCTATATATTGCGGGTTAGAAATAAGTTATTTTTTTTGATACCCAAAAATAAAAGTCATTTCCCAGCAATTATTTTTTTTGCATTATACTTGGTTTTATGTATAGAATTCGTGGTTTAAGGCTTCGTTAAGCCTTTTTTTACACCCTGTAGATTCGTTCGTCGTGTCGTGTGGTGCCGGCACGTTAAAAGAATAGCACCACCCCTTCTCTTCCTATGGGTGTCGTAAGAGGCGACTACAGGAGAACCGCCATAAGAAGACGGGCAGCAGCGTCTCCTCTCCACCATTGGCCAAACTTCGATCGCCAACCCGCCTGCCAAGCGTGGCGATTATGGCAAAATTCTCCTTTTGGAGAGGCCTGTGTCCAGCAGTCGACTGATATAGGCTGGTGATGATGATGATGATGTAGATTCGAATGCCGTCGTTGCGACGCACGTTATAAGTCTAGTACGTCAGTTCAAAAAGTCATTGAATCGAAAATTGAGTAGCTTATCGAATGACGGATAGCGAACATGCCAGTTGCGAAAAACTTTTTATACGGTGTTTACGCTAGATCGATCGTCGCTGTATCAAAATCTATTATTAATCCATTATGTCTAAATTGTTTTAAGAAACATTTTCATTTAAATACTGTTTTTGAGGAGGAGCCTGCCTCTCGTAGCACAGGGGAATACGAGAGCAGTACACACATCGTACTATGAAGTGTTGACCTCCGTAGCCGAAAGGCGAGCACTCTGTACTTTAAATGGCGACGCCATCTCTGAGGTTCCGGGTTCGATTCCCGGTCGGGTCAATGTAGAAAACGAACCTTTCTATATTGTCTCCGTGGTACCGTCGTTGTTTCTGATTTCTATAACACAAGTGCTTTAGCTACTTACCTTAGGATCAAAGCAATGTATGTGATGTTGTCCAATGTTGTCCAATTGTACTATGTTAAGTGTTTCCATAATAAATAATATTTCATTTCATTATTGCGATTAAAATATTCATAGCGTAATCATTAGGACTTTAATGAAATAATGAAGCCTAGTACTGTATTTTATAGCCGAATTCTATTATTGACAAAGTATTCATAGATGAATTTTGAACGATCAGCACAAAATAATAACGTTATGTCCCATCACTAGCTCATAGCATGTGGGACACGTCGGCCACATATCTGCCTAGGGACTCAATCTGTATGCAAAATGACCCCTGGGATGGCATTTCATTTCAACCCCACCCGTCTCTCCCCTATAAAGATGGATTTATTTTAAGAAAGTTTTTGGGCGCGTTTTCGTTTTAAATCATTGTTTTACAACATGTAAGGCTATTTATGAGATAATTGGAACTTTTAATTTAATTATTTTTCTTTATAATGAAGCAAATCTAGAAAATAAAGCGAAAGCAGTGTCTTTTGCGGTCTCTAGTTTATATCGGAAATTACCTAAATTGATAAAGTTAGTAGTAAATTTAAGTTCTGATAAGTTTTTTTTTGTAAGAGCTTAACCATTTACCGTTTTTTTTAAATACACAAAGATTTTTTACAAATTGAATAGCACGATAAACTGCTACTTAAACAAATTACCGAACTAATAATACATACGATCTACATATTATTATAAATAGCAGACTCGTAATTTTATAAATTATTTATTTTGTTAACCAAATCAAAGAGAAATGCTTTTAATGTAATTCACAAATACACAATACATTTCTCTGTTCTATTGCATCATTTATCTCACCGCAACTTAACTCCGTAGCAAACATTGCTATGCGCTACGAAGCCGTAACTCGTAGCACGTAGCACCGTAGCCATAGCGCGTCTGCGATCGTAGCTTGTCGAGTTAGGTCGCCTTAACGCGCTAGAGTATGTATTAGCATACTTACATGAAAGATACACAACTTTGAATTCAAAAACATCTTAAATAATGATTTATACTATATTTTATTTTTATTTCCCATACAAATGCCATCACGGGACCGAGAAGTGAAAATGGGACATCGGTTTTTTTGTCGATTTTGTTTCCATAGAAACAGTTTTTGTATTCGAGTGCCAAAAACAGACGAAATGTTTAGTTTATTTTGAGGTTCACGTTGTTTATTAATTTAATGATCTAGCTTTAGAATAAATCTAGAAACATATTAGTATGTCAAGCCAAGTTCGAAAATAACAATAGATAATTTATTGTGATCTCACTTGAATCAAATTAGACTTTATTACAATTTCTAAGCAAGATCTAGTTTAAGGATTTTCTTTCATTTCCGATATTCTTAAATTATTGATTCTTTATTTCATGTAAAAATACAAATGGCAGTTCAGCATTCGTTTAGTGGTTCATCTGCGTTAAATAACGAAAAAACCGACCACGTGCGAGTCGGACTCGCGCACGAAGAGTTCCGTACCATTATCTATAAAAAACGGCAAAAATCACGTTAGTTGTATGGGAGCCCCTTAAAATATTTATCTTATTCTGTTTTTTTAGTATTTCTTGTTATAGTGGCAACAGAAATACATCATCTGTAAAAATTTCACTATCACGGTGAACCGTATCATATCAGGCTGTATCTCATGAATGAGATACAGCCTGGTAACAGGCGGACAGACAGACAGACGGAAAGCGGAGTCTTAGTAATAGGGTCCCGTTTCGCCCTTTGGGTACGGAACCCTAAAAATAAGCATACTGGCGCAGATTAGTGTACTAGTTGATGGCATAACTCACTTAATTTTCTAACAAAGTATAGAATCTGTTATAACTGTAGTCTCAGTTATAGAGCTACAGCAACCTTATCCCAAAAAATATATACCATCAGTGTTTGGCCCTCTAGCATAAGCAACAAAACACGATATGATACGATATAATATAGCTATTTATCGCATATTTTTTGTCAAAATATGAACTTTTATCGAAAAAGCGAGCATAACCTTAGTCGCCGGCACGGACATGCTTACTGTTTCAATAAAAGTTCAAGATGGCGGCTATGTTATCATATTTTGAAAGTTAAGAGGCGATAAATCGCTTTATCATATCGTATCATATCGTGTTTTGTTGCTCGTGCTAGAGGGGGAGTGTTTGGTATAATCATTACGACGCCACAATTGATGTTTACATTGTCAATTCAGGAAACGAAATTTTCTCAATAATTGGCTTAAGTCTAGGGCCCCATGTTTGTTTATTTAAGTCTTAAATTAGTAGCAGAATACCAAATGTGTCAAACAATTACAATGATATCCAATTGATATTCAATTGAGCCACTTTTAAATTACTTTACTTGGGGCACAGGTGTGCTGACAAAGTATATTGTTCAGTGCCTCGTAACACAAGGTTTTAGGGTTCCTTACCCAAAGGATAAAACGGGACCCTATTACTATGGCTCCGCTGTCCGTCTCTCAGTCTATCTGTTTATCTGTCTGTCTGTTGAAATTTTCACAGATGATGTATTTCTGATGTCGCTATAACAACAAATACTAAAAAACAGAATACAATAAATATTTAAAGGGGGATCCCATACAACAAACGTGATTTTTTGCAGTTTTTATAGATAATGGTACGGAACCCTTAGTGCGCGATTCCGACTCGCACTTGGCCGGTTTTTGTTCTTTACTTCAAGACCAAGACCATAGAGATAACGACTATTTTTTTTCTTCGTCTATCAGGTAGATTATTAAAAAGTATTGGACATGTATTTTTACTTTTTTCACATAATCAATATATTACAGAGATATATTGATTTGAAATGTTGCGTGACGTCACGTCTAGGTACAATTTTACTTAGAAGTGACTTCACGAGACCCCTCTCTCGAACTTTGACGCGCCATTGTATATTTTTGGTTGATTGACAAAAGAAAAAGAAAGAGTCCATTATTCTTTGATAATCTAACTGACGGACTATATAGAATTCTATTTTATTTACCCAATCGTAATCCCTATAAGTGTGTTTTCTGGTGCATGTTTTTTGTGTTTACACTTAAAGTTACTTTTTATGATTCGTTACCAACCCTTATAATCTTGCAAAACAAAGCCACGCAACAGTACCCACATTTCCCATAGACCGATAAAGCGGTTAGACGCGTTACCTATTTCATTTCGCTTTTGACGATCCATAAATCGAGTAGTTTACGTTCGGTGGCGCAATTACAGCGATTGTCCACGGCATTATCATAGAGGAGTGCGCCCAATTTAGGGTTGACGACTTTTTTACGAGTGTTCGAGTCGGCTTAATTTACGACGCCGTAAAAGCAGAGGCCACTGATAACAATGTCCCCCAGGGCTGCCGCCAACGACTTTTTGTTTTGCACATGGGTCGACTTGAGGGTAGTAAAGTAGCGCTTAAAATTGATACTTAACATGATATTCTGATGCGGGATATAGGAACCGTTCGATAAATACTGCTGTGCGTGAGTTCTAGATTTCGAATTTGGTCTTAAAACGTTGTGTTGTAACACAGTGCCATTGATGACTTCCTTAGCCGAAAGGCGAGCAAGCTGGATTTGGCGCGGCCATCTCTGAAATCCCAGGTTCGATGCACGGTTGTTCAATGTAGAAAACGAAAATTTTCTATATCGTTTCGGTTTTATAACCAAGTGCTAAAGCTACTTACTTTAGGATAACAGCAATGTATGTGATGCAAGTGCTTAAGCTACTTACTACGAGTATAAGGATCAGATCAATTTATGTGATGATGTTTAACATTTATTTATTTTTCATTTATGGGGGTCACCGGTGACTTTCATACATCCTTTTTTATTGTGTCAGGTTTTGTTGCAAACAAAGACCTAAGGTGACACATCGCTTCGTCATTAATCGGTTAAGAAGAGTTCTTCTCATTTCATTAAAAACGACAGTTAATTTAAATGAATCCAAATGGCATATTGAAGTGGATATTGCGACTTATCTACTAATAAAAATTAGAGACAAAAAAGGTCTGTTTTATAGGCTATAAATTTCTTCATTTTTATTGAAGTTACTTTTTTCTGTAATAAAAGTAAACGAATCGTGTTTTTGAACTAATTAATTGCCGTAAATGAAATGAAGAATCAGTTTCATGTGTTCTGTAATCGCTGAGAGGTTTTTCTCAGCAATATCCAATATCCTTGCCACCAAAATTTCTACTACTTTTTTTTCATGATCCGTCTTTTAGGTACGAACAAGTAAATGATAGGTAACAATAATACCTACCTACGTTTTCCGCCTGCGTTCTTGTAAAGAAATAGTATTCGAACACTAACATAATCAATTTGAGATAGTTAACTATTTGTTTGTAAACCTTGTTTGTTTTTTATGAGTAAATAAACACTTTTCACACGAATAACACCCTATATGTTCTTACATTTCCTTTATCTCTCTAACGTAGAAGCCAACCATTAAACAAAACATATCACAGAAGTAGCGGCCTACAGGTAAAATTCCAATAAAAAGTACGCTTTTAAAGCGAAAGTAAAAATAAATCATCATCATCATCATCACCAGCCTATATCAGTCCACTGCTGGACACAGGCCTCTCCAAAAGGAGGATTTTGCCATAATCGCCACGCTTGGCAGGCGGGTTTGCGATCGCAGTTTGGCAAATGGTGGAGAGGAGACGCTGCTGCCAGTCTTCTTGTGGCAGTTCTCCTGTAGTCGCCTCTTACGACACCCATAGGAAGAGAAGGGGTGGTGCTATTCTTTTAACGTGCCGGCACCACACGACACTTTAACTAAAATAAATACTGCAATGCTAATATTTCTTTTAGTTTAAAAAGTTGTTGCAAACACAAATTCTGCTTAAAATTGCAGTGTATTCGTACCTTTAGGAAAACAGAAGTCATTGTTAACCCTAGTACACAAGTTACACAGGATTAAGCGCTGCAAACTATCTTCAGCAGTAGTTTATGGGGCGCAAACGAAACGCGTGAGGACTCGCGCTGTTTAACTGCTCCTGCCGGCGTTATCGGTGTCGTGAGGTACTGCCTTTATTGCGATTCTTGTATGCTATGCTGTTTACAAGAGAATTCCGTAGAGGGCATTTAGCAGTTAGCAGTTGCATTATTAACGAACCCCGAATTCTTTAGTTTTCTTAAGTTATTTGCATATCTTTTCACGTTGTATGAATACGAACATGTCCTTTTTTAAGGTGTAAATACTTGTCTTAATATTATTACTTTCTGATGAACGTAGAAGTCACTGGGAGAGGCCTATGTTCAGCAGTGGACGTTCTGCGGCTGAAATGATGATGATGGTGATGAGTCTCTGTGACCTGGATACGCCCATCACTGTAGTAGATACTTACTGATTTACTGTCTATAATCTATTTGTACCAACGCGTCAATTTAAAAAAAAAACGCTTTACTTGGCTGTCTGAGAATAACCAAAGTCCACGTAAAACTTACAATTTAATTTAAAGACTAACACTGAACTAAAGAAAATATATTACTCACTTGATCTAAAATATGATCTAGAAAACACACCTATGTTTAAGGTCTCATAATCGTTGTGTTACCAGACAATGCTACAAGACAGTCAATTTAGAAAAATCATTTTCTTTGACACGAACTGGCAATTTTACTTTTCGATCTTAAAGTAAACTTTAGCGCCTAGCACTATGGCTATCAAATCGCCTAATACTGTTCTACAATTTCCTTTAAACGTAGTATAACTAGCGGCACGGATGTTGAGCGTTGGGTGAAAGATGCACAGAAGACGATTACAATTACGTGATTGGCTAGTCGTGCGACGCTCCTGCACCACCGGCTGTGATTGGTTGTTAGCTCCGCGCACACACGTCTCTGATACGATAATCGTACCAAAGCGATCGCACTCTTTGCCCCAGCACTCAATATCGGTGCCGGGTATTGTATCAGCAGTAGTATGTACCCTTATATCAGAAATAAAATTAACTAATGATAATAACACAAACTTGCGAAGCCGGGAACTATTTCCGGGATGCCTTCGCGACGGGAATTTATCGTCCTATAATATATTCCTGGAAATAGAAAGTGCTCGTTAACGTTACATATAACAGATATAAAGTCGTAACCAAAGAGGAATGAGAGGATTGCCGTAACTATGGCATTTGTAACGAACGCCGGAAAAACATACAAACTTATTATTATAGGGAGGGAAAGACGGCAAACAAAGTTGTTAGTTTGAGAAAGTAGTAAAGTTTTTATTTTCGAATAGGGTTTACTAGTACCGAGTTATAAGGAAAATTAATTAAGTGTTGTGATTAGATAATATAATGTTATGTTACATGTAGAACTATAAATATGTACTGACAACTAAGTCCTAAGGATTAACCGTGATCTCATAAAGCAGCAATAGTTCAACCTTGTTATGTGTTTTTCTGTATACAGTTTGACGTAAAAAAACGATTTACTATATGTTTAACGTTTATGGTTTGGGCCCCAAATAAATCTATATCATTTAGTAGTAGTTAAGTGTTAGTAATAAAACCATTACTATTACATTACATAGATAGATAGATACTCTTTATGCACACCAAACAAAGAAGTTACAGTTGATATTTACAGAAAGATGTACAATTTAGGCGGTCTTATCGCTAAAAAGCGATCTCTTCCAGACAACCTTTAGGCAGAGGACAACTATAAAGAAAGGGTAAAGTGGTGCAGAGTGCTTATTGTGTAATTTTGTACATAAGAAACCACAAATATTTGCTTGCTTGTTGTGGTTGTAGTTTATTTAGGAAACCTAATCACAGTTACACAATATGTAAATGTGACTATGTTATAGCTTTCCCATAACAAAAACAAAAAGTCTCAGTAACAAATCAACTTCATTCCCTACCTTCCTTCAGCTACATTACACTACATAAAAAGGCACAGTAAGTGAACTAGTTAACGACACGCTAAGTTCGACTGGAAGGATGTGAATCAGAGAATGCCAAAAATGCTGTACGCCTCGTGTAATAAACTATACAGGGTGTTTGGTAAAGGGCAACTAGCGTATGTTAACATATGCATATAAATAGTATGGTGAAGTCAGAAATTTGATGTCTTTCATCTTATTTTTTTTAATTTTCATACAAACAATAATTTATAGAATCCGATTAGTATGTTTTTTTTTACATGGGCTAGTTTCAGCTTGATATAACAATTACTTAACAACCTGTAGATAACACAACCACAATTATCATGGTCCTGAAATAAATAACTCATAGGTACCAGATAATTACTAATCCTTAAGCGTCTTCCAACACAAACACCACACCGTGCGATGCAATCGTTATATCCGGTAATTGAATCTTTCTGGTTTTCTGAAACTACCTAGTACCTTTGTACAATAACTTGTTTAGATATCGTTAATATTATGCCAACAAAACTAGATTTTTTTTATCTCAATAAATAAATAAATATTGAAGAACATCACATACATTGCTTTAATCCTAAGGTAAATAGCTAAAGTCCCTGTCTTATAGAAACCAGTAACAACGAACGGTACCACAACACCTAGACCAAAGGCATTATATAAAAGTTCGTTTACTAGATTGACGAACCCGGGACCTCAGAGATGGCGACGCCAAAGTTCGGGCTCGCCTTTCGGCTACGTAGTCGTCAAAAGAGTTTAGGGATTCATATAACTTACTTTGAATTAAACATATTTTTATTTCATACCAGGACCATAATTAGTGTTAGTAACAAACAATTTAAATAAAGTATTGTGTAACGAACGATGTATATCAAGGTTATTATATACCGAGCATTGAGATAAGGTCTATCAAAACCTACGCCTTTAAACGTCCTCTACTCCCTAGCTGGAATAGCTCCCCCGTGTGTTCGGCGCCAGGTTGCATGCTCCATTGAAAGGCTCGAGCAAGAAGAAGATAGCAGGCACCCGTTGTATGGACATATACCTTCACCCCCACGTCTAAAGAGTCGCCGCAGCTTTATGCGTAACACCGAGCCACTTAGCGTGGACCCACCTAAGGCCAGAGAACAGCTGTGGTCAGATAAATTTGCCCCCAACAACCCATTCATCCCCATAGCTAAGAAGCTGCCGCCAGGTCACAATCTTCCCTGGCCTATTTGGAAGGCGTTAAACAGATTTCGTTCAGGTGTAGGCAGGTGCAATGAACTCAGGAAAAGATGGGGCTTCATTGAAGACGACACGTGTGAGTGTGGCGCCTTACAGTCTATGCCACACTTAATGTCGTGCCCTACCTCTCCTGCCACCTGCACGCAAGAGGACCTTTACAACGCCAACCAGAAGGCCATTGATGTTGCCACTTTTTGGGCGCAGAGAATTTAATTGCCATTGACTCGAGAAGAAGAAGAAGAAGGTCTACTGTTCTTTCCTACTTTGTGGTACTGATATAAAAACATACAAGCCTAAATCACGTCGTGTGCCAAAGCGCGAACGCTATAAAAGAAATCGGAGCATCCATCTCACAGATTGGGAGTGGGGGGTCGCCGCGTCACGTCTGTCATTTATTTCTCACATCGCGATAAACGCCTAATGGAAGTGGCGCTTGTCATATCGTTTGAGGAGATGTTGCTTCGGCATCTATACAATAATAGTCGCGTGATTTTGAATGACATATACAGTGCTATATGAGCACGCGAAAAAATACATATGGCCTTACTACAAAAACATAGACTAGTGTTGAACACTTGTCTAAAGATAAGCCAACTAATTTGAAATGTTTCTTAATAATATGTCTCGAATGTCTGATGTGTCAACATTTCAAATTGGTTGACTAATCTTAAGACAAGTGTTCAACACTAGTCTATCTTTTTGTAGTATGGCCATTATACTTTAATGTGTACCTTTATGTATGTTACGGAAGCAGGAATTTCGTGTAAACTGTAGGGAAATCATTTGGTCATATGTGTGCAGTGGACGTCTATGGCTTAAAATGATGATGTGATCTGGAGAAACTACGAAATATAATACATCTGATTTACTAAATGTACTTAAAGGTACAATAATCTGAATTGACTATTTTCTCTTATTCTTGTCATGTCCGACCCTTTGTATGGCAAATATTTGCAAAAAACAATCAGTGTTATTTCTTCTAGTGATAAAACCGCCTAAATTATACAGCTCCAAATTTACTTAAGATTTATATCAAAATGAAGAAAAATATGATGAAATAAATAGCCACTTAGCCAAACAATGCCTACTTTATCAAAGTTATGTAGGTATTTTGAATTGTCATTCATTTTGCTATTTGCTAGTGAGCTTACAGAATAATCCAAAACAAATCCAAACATCTTAATGCTGAATTTAAAATGCATGTTTTATTTTATTCATTTGGAAACTCAACAGCATTTTCTTAACAATCACAATGACGACCGTCTGGTGTAGTGGTTCGCGCACCGGACTACAATGCCTGGCGGTTGCGGGTTCGAATCCCGCGAGGGGCAATTGTTAGTGTGATGAACACGAGCATTTTCACCTAAGTCATGGATGTTTATAAACGTATATAAGTATGTTTATCCGTTATTTAGTCGCCATAGCACAAGCTTTGCTTAGTTTGGGGCTAGATAATTGGTGTGATTGTGGAAACAATTTATTATTATTATATTATTATTATCATGCCTAAATAAGCGTACAAGAAAACACTTAGCTATTAACAAAAATAAGTTTATTTGCGTACACGTCAGTTACCAACAAAACGTCAGTATCTCCCGTATTATGTTTTATTAAACGCAAAGTGCTCAAAAAAGAACTGTACCGATATAATTTAACCTATTTTCGGCGGGGCAATAAACGCGTAACGGCTCCCTCGTCGTCATAGTTTATTTGAGATGGTATGTGCGGGTAGTTAGCTACTAAATTCGCATAAGGGGACCCTAACACGATGTTCCTTAGGTATTATCTGTTTTTTAATAGATACGGTGGATGGAAACTAGTTTACGATGATTCAAACTTAAAAAAACCGTTTCGTATCTATATGAATCATACAACGCGAAAGATTAACAGTAATTGGTGATATTGAATTATTTATGAATAAAAAAAAATATATTGGACAACATCACATACATTGCTCTGATTCTAAGTAGCTAAAGCACTTGTGATATAGAAATCACCACAACACCCAGACCCGAGACAAAGTTCATTTTCTACATTGGCCCGACCGGGGATCGAACACGGAACCTCAAGAGATGGCGGCGCCATATATAGTCCGGCGTGATCGCCTCTCGGCTACGGAGGTCTTCTCGGCTACGGAATACTTATTTACAGCTTCGAGTAATGACATGTAAATACATGGCAACTTATTCCGTTGTAACAATGATACGAGTCCAATGAAAGTGTATACAGCGTGTTGTGTTAGCATAAGCCAAATGTTAAGAGGCGAATGTGTTTATCGATATACTGTTTGTATCGGATCGAGTACAAAATCACATTTTTTTTTAAACTAATGATCTACCTCGACGATCAAGTATAGGAGCAACCCCATTTTTTTCCTTAAAAGTGTTTATCATCATTAAAATAAATTTGACGACGGCACACGATGTTTATTTAGCGAAGATTGTTTAGTAAATAATTTCCCGAAAAAAATAATCACGAAACAACAACCAATCTATTCAAGTTTCGTATTTTTTCCAATTTCTCACGTTCTAATTAAATCAGTGTTCAGTGAGTCAAATTTTCTTTCCACATTAAATGGAGCGTGAAACTGATATTCTTGTCACTTGTGATGTTTCACAATTTTCATTCGTTGGGCCTTAGCAACAGTCGGTAGACAGTAAGTAACCGAATGTTTAGTAAACTAAGGCCTCGGTCACACTGAAGGGGTTGGACTCGCTGTGAATTCGCAGCGACCAGTAGGCCAATTCAACTAGCTTAAATTAACAAAACGTAAACGCAATAATTGACGAAACGCAACTAAACGCTTAGGCAAACGTAGTGTAGGACGCCCCCCGGCTAGATGGACCGATGACCTAAAGAAGGCAGCTGGCAGCGACTGGATGCAAAGGGCGAGGAACGTGCGCTGTGGCGCTCCTTGGGGGAGGCCTATGTCCAGCAGTGGACTGCAACAGGCTGATATGATGATGATAAACTAAACGTCCTGTTTCGTATTCTACTGATTCATTATCAGTAGCGTTTCAGCTCAAGTTGTCGATCGGTCGCGCGCACTACATTCTGTAAAAAAAACCGCGATCACTTTGACACTGAACTCACTCACCGGCGTTAAGTAAAGTGAACCCACTCTGTAACAAAACAAAGTCTATGTTCGTTTGTACCGCTCAGTTGACGTAGCGTTTTGGCTTACGGTTACACTAGGTTTGTTAATTTTTGTTTTTGTAATAAATAAATATTGGACAACATCACATACCTTGCTCTGATCCTAATGTAAGTAGCTAAAGCACTTGTGTTATAGAAATCGGAAACTACGACGGTACCACAACACCCAGACCCGAGCCAATATAGGAGAGTTCGTTTTCTACATTGACCCGAGGGATTGAACGCGGAACCTCAGAGATGGCGGCGCCATTTAAAGTCCAGCGTGCTCGCCTCTCGGCTACGGAGGTGTCAGATTCAAGTCAATTCTTAGTAGAATACAGTTTTGGGTTACAATAGATAGATAGATAGATAGATAGATACTCTTTATTGCACACCAAACAAAGAAGTTACAGTTGATATTTACAGAAGGATGTACAATTTAGGCGGTCTTATCGCTAAAAAGCGATCTCTTCCAGACAACCTAACTAGATAGAACCGTAACGTAAGCTGTATCGGTAAATATCGACTCGTGTTTTATATTAGTAGAATTGGTCTCTGTAGAAAGTAAAAGTGCAGTGAACGCACAGCAAACAATCCCAAATTCTTTGTATCTTCTTTTGTTTTTATTTTCGCCACTTTCAAAGTAACAGTCAACAGCAGTACATATTTTCTCGACGTAACGTAATCCGACGGAATGCGTAACGTAATGCGAAAGTTTGTGTGGATGTTTGGATGTTTGTATTTCAATCATGCGTAAAAGACTAAACAGATTTAGGTGAAATATTCTACACACATATAATATGATTTGGATTAACATATAGGATACTTGTTATCCCGGTTAAATGTACTTGTGGAATACTTTTCTATATATTGTTTTTATTTGAACATTTTGCGTTATTTATTATACCAAACATTCTGTAATCCACGCAAACTATTGCGGGCACAGCTTGTCTGTCCATTCTAATTCCATTGACATTATCATAGACAATCGCCTCGCTTTGAACTCGCTCTTAAATAGCAAGTTTAGGCCTTAAATAAACATCATAACAAAAGTATCGTACATTTTTTTTTTGTATAACTGTGTTATTTATACTGGATGACATTTTTTACCGTCAGGAAAAAATAACTGTGTATTCTGTACCTAAAACTATGTGATATTATGTGAGTGTGTTTATAAAATACAACTGATTTCATAAATTTTGGAATGTCCAAAAAATGCATAAACATAGAATACATCAGTGAATATGCGTCTGTGTTTTAGTCTACTAGTGACTAAGGATATTGGTAACAATATCCTTTTTTAATGTTCAGTTAGTCAAAATGAACATAGAATTAGATGGTTATGAGGATAAATAGTTGATAAAAAATATATATTTTTTTTAATTATCATGTTATCATCACCTATATCGTTTACCTATCTCACACGTTTATTTTCTTGACGGTAAAAAAGTCATCCAGTATAAAACTGTAAAATTACTCCGAAAATTTCCTTACTCGGGAAAATTAAGGAATTTTGTTTATGGAATTAAGGTACTACGGACGCAAATTTCATTGGACAAGACGTCTGTCGGGGCAGCTAGTTTGTGATATTATTCAAGACCGAACCGAAGTTCAGTTCCGAGCAAATTGACTGTCTTCCTCCGGAAATCGGCAAGGCTAACAGCTGCCCTTAGTTTGAATGAGAACTCTACGTATAACAGAGAAATGTTAAACCTTTACTTAAGAGCGTTTACGTCGGCTCTTGGTACGATTTGCCAGATAATAGTTAAATTACTTAAAATATAATAAAACTAGTTTGAAATTAGTAGTTTCTTAGAAAAAAATACACTATCTATGGACCTCGCCTGAATATTTGAATACTTTTTTTTTTGCCAGAGGCGTCTCTTGACACACTAGGGGCCGTCCTAGACACAGATAAGACCATTAGACAGAGTACGTCTGATGACAGATTGAAAACGGCCGTTTATTGATCTGACAATAGTGAAATGTCTAAATTAGTTCCAGAACGAAGAGATTCTAAGTGGCGCTGTTACAAAAAGCAATCAACACTGATAAAAAAGTAAAATGCCACTAAAGCATCCACACCCGCGCGAGATAGCATTATACGACTGAAAGAGAAGCACAATAACTAACGCGCTTCCACCCCGTGGTTCTAGAAATCGTCTCATTTTCGCAAAATCAAATCATAGTGGACAATCGGTTTTGCTTGATTTTATAGTACATTTTGACTTAGGTTTACTACTTAATAAAGTTTTGATATTCATAAAATAAAAATTACATTATTTAAAAAGGAAAATTTCTGTGTCTATCTTATATTGAAATGAATAGAAAGTCAAGATTGTTCACAGCGTTTAACAAGCAAAGAAGAACGGACTAACAAACTGTTACCGCTCAAAAACTTTCATAACACTTACCTTCAGAGGGCGTTGCCTCGAGGAGGACATTATTCTCTCAAAAAGTCCTAATGAAACATTACCATTTTTGCCGTCCCCGTATAATGGATGTCCCGTCCCCTTTCCTTAAACGTGCCAATTAACGTATTCGCTTATTAATTAAATTTGTGGTAACGATCCCTGCCTTTTATGTTAGGAGATCTGACAAAGATGTTTGTTGGGTAACAGGATCCATTTAAAAAAAATAAGTTTGCACAAATAAATAATATTCCAATTTTAATTTTGCGTAATTATAAAAAATATAACTCGTATTAGGCTATGATTGTGTGTGGTACAATGTGGTAGTTAGTATTTAAGGTGATGCTACCTGAAGTTTGAATGATAGAAGGTTGTTAAGAAGAGATCCCTTTTAGCGATAAGATCGCCTTAATGTTACATCTTTCTGTAAATATCAACTGTAAATTATTTGTTTGGTGTGCAAAAAATATCAATTATAATGAGTAATATTAGGAAACCTTAATTTTCCATTCATATTTGTAATTAAAACAAGGAATAAGTTTTAAATTCTATTCAACCATTGTCAATTAAAATCGTTACATTGGGTTGTTAGCCAGGGTTGGGGCCTTTCCTAAAAAAAAAAGTACAACATTTTTAAGATGGATGAAGCCCGTTTTTCGTCGCTTGTCCGATATTGTAAACAATCTTGGAAAACCTTTTAAAAAATATCATCATTCTTTATAAAATTAACTGTTACGTAAAAATAATATTTTCGTTAAAAAGGAATGCCAAGACTGTTTACAAAATTGGACAAGCAAAAATATTTTTTATGAAATTTACTAGACATAAGCAAGAAATAACCTTTGCTGTTAGTTGAAAATATTCGGAGCAGTGTTACAGAAAAATTAGAGAAATTTCACGTAATCCATAACAGAGAATGACAACTTATTTTTTTAGTTAAACATTTCGAACTGAAGGCATATATTATTGAGTGTATTTAAAGTTTAAGTGTTATAAAAGGTGTTTGGTTCCTTATCTATACTAATATTAATATTATAAAGAGGAAAGATTTGTACCTATTTTTGTATGTTTGTAATGAATAGGCTCAAAAAGTACTGGGCCGATTTAAAATTTTCTTTCACCAATAGAATGCTACATTCTTCCAATTTGACATAGGCTACATTTCATTTTGAAAAAAATTAGGGATCCTTGGTAAAATTTGAACAATGTAACCGAAGGTGTAGAAAAATGAGTCTTAATATGTCTTTCGTCGAATGCGCTGCCGAAACTATTAGCGATAATTGTCTACCCCGTGCGAAGCCGGGACGGGCTGCTAGTAAATGATAAATTCATTAATAGTATCGCAAAAATAACCTAGTTAGGGCCTGTTTCACAATCGCTGTGTAAACTTCTAAATAAGATTAGAATAGTTTGTCATGGGATTGCTACCATGTACCTTATTTTTGAGTTCCCGATATTTCGGCACTGCTGCAAGCGCCATGATCACGGAGTAATCCGTTACTAAGGTAGATGGTAGCAATCCCGTAACAAACTATTCTAATGTTAGTGACCATAAAAGTTTAAAACAATATATTATAAATAAGATACTTAGAACTTATCTGCGGGGTAACCACGAACTCTAAAAACAATCTCAAAGCTGTCAAATCTGTCAATTTTGGTACGTCATTACATACAAAATTTGACAGATTTGATAATGTTTGTCAGATTTGAGATTGATTTAAGAGTTCGTGGTTACCGCCCAGCACAGATAGGGATGTTGACTTTGACGTTGACAGGGCACTTTTGCTTGCTTTTAAGCGCTTTTCCAAAAATTTACAATATCCCTATTCTTTACTAAGCAGATTAGCTTACTTAGAACTTTACTCAGCGATTGTCAGGCCTTTAGTAAAATTAAAAACTTATATGGTACAATAACGTATCTGCTTAGCGATTCATATTAATGTACTAAATCTATATCGTACTTTACATACTCAGTTGCTTTTAATTTTAATTTCATTTCTAATTGAATCGTTATTTATTGGCGACAACATTACATCATTATTTATGTTACGTCATTATACGAAGAAAATGTGCGGAAATTCTCCCATAATTTTAATGTCCAAAAATAATCTAATTTAGATGTCGCGCATTACTTTCCTTCTCGGTTATTATTTTCCCGCTACCCGCGTCTGGGAAAATGCGACGATAAATTAGCAATTTGTACCAAATGTACCTTTAGAGGAACATTCGCTGAGGGTATAAGAGGTGGGTGCTCGTAGCTCAGTGGCGGCAGCGCTTTGGTATCGATTACTAAAGTTAAGCAACCAACGCCGCGGTCGTGAGTGGATGGGTGACCATTCCGACCATATTTAGTGACATTTATCACGAGCATCTCCGTGCTTCGGAAGGCACGTTAAAAGTTGGTCCCGGCCAATATCGCTTGATATTGGTCGTGAAGCCAATCCGCACCGGGCCCGCGTCGTGGAGTATCGCCCAAACCACCTCATAGTTGAGGTGAGGCCTGTGCCCTGCAGTGGGACGTATATAGGCATACTTTATTTTACTTTACTTTTTTATAAGAGGTGGAGTGTAGGTACTTTATTGGGTAAGATGCGATAGTTTGTGATTTAGGGATGAGGCTATTGTTGTTAGGTTAGCTTTTGAATAACAGTCGCATTAGCAAACAAATTCTGTTAAAGTACTTGCATCAGCATACACTATGTTTTAAAAAACCGGCCAAGTGCGATCCGACTCGCGCATGAAGGGTTCCGTACCATTATCTATAAAAACGGCAAAATAACACGTTTGTTGTATAGTCGCTCCCCATAAATATTTATTGCATTCAGTTTTTTAGTATTTGTTGTTATAGCAGCAACAGAAATACATCATCTGCGAAAATTTCAACTCTCTATCACGGTTCACTAGATACAGCCTGGTGACAGACGGACAAACAGACAGACATACAGACAGACAGACAGACAGACAGACAGACAGACAAACAGACAGACAGACAAACAGACAGACAGATAGACAGACGGACAGGGGATTCTTAGTAATAGGGTCTCGTTTTACCCTTTGGGTACGGAACCCTAAAAACGGGCTTCTGAAAAAACGGTGATTAAAAACCTGCGTAGAGCAGTTCCCGATATGATTGTGAGAATAAACACATATCACTGATTAGTTTTGTTTTATGTAGGTACAGGATAGTTGGCTAAAACCATATTTTTCAATGTACGGTGGTGCTTATTATTATTTTTTAAAGCAGATAACATTTAACCCTGTTCTCAACGTATTATATTCCAAATTAAAGTTAAGAGGCCTATTACAAAATTTTGACAGTTTTGCGGTTGTGTTGTGATTACTGATCATTTAAAAGATAAATCGATAATCGGAGGCCGCTACGTACTATAAAATAACGAAAGTTAATTATATTAATAAGTCATAACTGCAAAAGCGGTGTAAATTTATAGGAACGTGCAAAAAATAAGGAAATGACTTTTTTGCTTTGTCCCTAAAATTTATGATGATTTAATAAAAATGACTTATGTAGGTTACCCATTTTTATAGTACGTAGCGGCCTCCTATTTTCGATTTATCTGTTAAATGATCAGTAATCACCAAACAACTGGAAAACTGACAAAATTTTGTAATAGACCTCTTAATCATGTTAAAACAATCGTTTGTTAGATGGGATCAAATATGTATTTAAAGGTTTCTCGTTAATTTTATTGGTTCCTTTTGAAAGACCCAATGTAACCACATGAGTAAAGAAACGGAATGTAACAATGTGATGTAACTGAGGAAAATGAGGGCGCCCCATCCTACAAAGTCAGCAGAATTTAAAAATGTAAAATTTTACAGTCTGACAAATAATAACGCTGCAATTTAAACGTTCCAATAATGCAGTTTCCGTGTACGACTAGGAACGCGCAAAGAAAACAATTCCGTTCGGTTTATCCGCCGTATAAATTGTTTGAAATTAGCGCGCGGCCAGTCAGACGCTGTCGCGCGCGCCGCTAACAAAGCTTATTTGAACGCTCTGTACGGACGGTTCTCGATTGTAAAGTAAATCGAGGTGAGTTGCATTCGAGACGCAAGTTGAGTTTGATAAATTGTTTCAACAATCACACCAATAATCTAGCCCCAAACTATGCATAGAGCTTGTACTATAGCGACTAGATAACGGATTAACATAATATTTTTTTTTAATTAGTTAACATCATGATTTAGGTGCAAATTCTTGCTCATCTCACTAACATTTGCCCTTAACAGCTTACGAATCCGCAACCGACAGGCTTTGTAAAGTCCAGCGGTCGTCATATTATAGGTATACCTATCTGTATGTAATATTGAACCTTTAAGTCTAGGTTTCGCGCAGCGTAGGACGGCCACCGACAAGGACACGTGACTTGGTAAAGGAAGCCGCTGGATATAGGTCGCTTCTAACCGGCCAATGGAAGTCATTGGGAGGGATAAGCTTGTAGGTTTAAAGGTTCAGCAGTGGACGTCCTATTGCTGAAATGATGATGATGATGTAAAATATACAGGGTTATTTGAATTAAATCAACAAACTCGCACGACTAGATAGCTAACATTATAAACAACAACATTTTGTTTTACGAGTTTTATCATAACTCAATACATTAATTAAAAATGATTTTCCAAGCTTATATTGTACTGTCTTACCATTTGTAAGTCTATGTTAGGCGACGTGCGCGCCCCGCCCTCCCCCGCCCCGTCCGATGTGAAGCGCACAGATATAAGAACATTCAGCCGTAAAATTATATTGATATTTATTTTTGTATAAAAGTAAAATATGACAAAATATCTAAAGTCGTAGAACAAATGTTGTTGTGTATGATGTTAGCTATCTGGTCGTGCGAATTTATTGATTATTTTCAAATAACCCTGTATAATGTTCTTCACGATTTATTTCTAAAACAAACGGTAAGGGCCACACAAATTGCGGCGAGCGCACATTCCGTTTGTGCTGAAGCGGGAGCGCCGGGTTTCAGTCTGAATTATGAGGCTGTACCTGCGCCAATTACACATTACAGAACCAACATCTCTGGATCTGTTGTAGAGCATGGTTGATTGACAAACTTAGTCCTTTAAAACAGAGGATTTGTATCTAAGATTTTTAATGCTTGAAATTTTTCTGATCTTTACCAATAGCTAAATATTTGCAAAAATATGTCTATCGGGTGTAAGTCATGGATGTTTATAAACGTATTTAAGTATGTTTATCGGTTCTATAGTCGCCATAGCACAAGCTTTGCTTAGTTTGGGGATAGATAATTGGTGTGATTGTGGAAACAATTTATTTATTATTATTTCAACGCAATCCAATCAAAAACCGAAGTCGTACATTGCACAGTAATCGCATGTAGTGGCGATAAAGCCAATTCGGCCGGTTTATGTTCCCATGTGTCATAGTTATTAGGCGAGGTGATAACGCTAGCGAGTTATGAGCACTTACGTTAACAAGTTCGAAACAGAAGCAACGTTTTTAGATACGACACATGAATATATTGTTTAGTATAAAAGAAACAGTCATTCTCATAGGCTGTGAGAAACCTCCATAAAAAGTGGTGGGTTACGGTAATGATTTTGTTAATTAAAAGGTCAAGAGACGTATTTTCGAAGATCTCGAATTCGAATTCGTATATGAATTTACAAGAATCGCATACAAACTCCCAGGAAACTATATACCACTCTTAGGATTTCGTATGCGAATTGGAATTCGAACGCTTCAAAAATACGCCTCCAGGGCCTATGTCCACCTGACTTCACTTCCTAAAAGATTTTTTTATACACAAATTGTATGTTTAAGGGGGTAAATTATTGGTTTCCTACCCAACACAATTATCTCTGATTTGGAAATAAATAACGAATATCCTTGAGCTACTCAGCCTCCGATTTTTCTTATTTTCTTTTCTCTTTCTAATGATTTTAACCTGGAAAAGCCTGGCCTAGGCGCTAGTTAAAAGAGTAATTATTACTATGTATGTATTAATAGTTTCTCTCTTTGTTACAGGAGAGCACACCTCAGATGCTGCTTGGAGAAACTAAAGGACATGGTACCCCTAGGACCTGAAGCGTCACGACACACAACTTTAGGATTATTAACGAAAGCCAAAAGATTTATAAAGGTAAGTCTATATTAGCGCGTAATACGCAATGACGCTTTCAGAGATTGTTGGGACTGCAATCTCTACAGGAGACTCCAATTTTACTAATCTATATAAATCGGACGACCTCCGTTGACGAGAGGCGAGCGCGCCGGACTGTGTATGGCGCCGCCATCTCGGAGGTTACGGGTTCGATCCCCGATCGGGTCAATGTAGAAAAGGAACTTTTCTATATTGTCTCGGGTCTGGGTGTTGTGGTACCGTCGTTGTTTTTGATTTCTATAACACAAGTGCTTTAGCTAATTACCTTAGGATCAGAGCAATGTATGTGATGTTGTCCAATATTTATTTATTAATTATTTATTTACTGATATAAAACATGAGTCGATTTTTACCGACACAGCTTACGTTACGTTTCTTTTGTAAGACTACTGTCTACTGATAATTTGACCAAACCTAATCTAAACGTAAGCTGAAACGCTATTAAAACTAAGCGGTACCGGATAAGTGCGAGTCGGACTCGCGCACGAAGGGTTCCGCACCATTATCTATAAAACCGAGCATAAAAGCACGTTTCTAGTATGGGAGCCCCCTCAAATATTTATTTTATTCTAGTTTTTAGTATTTGTTGTTATAGAGGCAACAGAAAAACATAATCTGTAAAAAATTCAACTGTCTAATCATCACGGTTCATGAGATACTGTCTGGTGACAGACGGACAGCCAGACAGACAGACGAACAGCGATGTCTTAGTAATATAACACGTTTTACCCTTTGGGTACGGAACCCTAAAAACCCAATGTACAAAGATAATTGAATCACTTTTTGATTTTTATTTAAAACATTTTAGAAAACTAGCTAGCTGGAAACTCATAAACGTGTTACATAGTTGATTAAATACCTTTGTCCCAAAAAGGTAATATAAACTAATATTACTTTTTTGCGACAAAGATACCTACTTTTGTCGCTAGAAAATAATCACGCGAAGCAAGCAGTCTTAATACTCTTTGACTAAGTTATATTAACTAAATTTCAAACAAAATATTACTTTCAAAAGTAATATTTACTAGTAATTAAAAGATATTAAACTACCACAAAATTATCATCATCATATCAACAGGGTTAGTCATATATTGGGTTACTTTAGTGCTATAAAAGGACCCTGAAAAAAATATTGCTGATAATAATATATCTGATTTAATTATTGTTTATTAGATTGGCAATCATTATTATCATTAAATGTTGGATCTATAGTCAAACTAGTTAGCAGTTGTTTACGCATCAAATTTCGCACTACACCTGTCTATCTATTAAAAACAATCAATATAAGTGTGTCTGTATGCACTCTTAAACTATTCATCTTATTATGAAGAAACTATGGGGAGGGCATAATTTGCTGAAGGTCTAAATCAATAAAGACAACCCAAATGAAGTCACGGAAAAGGCTAGTTTGATAAAAAGGATATTCCTTAGCGTAACACAATTGCTTTAATTAAGATTCTAACATCTAAACCGTCCTAAAATTATATTTACACGGGTCGATTTACACCCAACGATTCCGGAATAAAATAAGCAGCACAATTGCGAAACTTCGAAACTAATCAACGACTGATCATTTTGATGTTCCTTGCGTATTTATCTTCGGTATAATTAAATGAGCTTTCTCTAAAGGAACTCCGAAAAGACAACCTGAACTTTCTTGGCCGGTCGACTTTCCCAATTTTGAAGCAGCAAAACAAGCCCAGTACTCGCTGTCACTGCCAGCTTCCGGTTCCGGTAGATAAGGCTCTTAACACACTAAGGTTAGGATTTTTCGCGAAAATGTTTGATGTCATTTTAATAGTTTTGTACTTATAGTGGCGATACAATTTTGCATTCACACATCACCAGCCATATCAGTCCACTGCTGGACACTGGCCTCTCCAAAAGGAGGATTTTGCCATAATCGCCACGCTTGGCAGGCGGGTTGGCGATCGCAGTTTGGCCAATGGTGGAGAGGAGACGCTGCTGCCCGTCTTCTTGTGGCGGTTCTCCTGTAGTCGCCTGTTACGACACCCATAGGAGAATTTTGCATTATTAATATTCAATTTCAGGCTCGCTTATAGCTTAGCATCTTAATGAGAGGTAAGCAGAGCTTTGACTGTGGAGACTAGATAATAACGAATAGACATCAATTACCCTTATTAAGCCATCTCTGAGGTTCCGGGTTCGATCCCCGGTCGGGTCAATGTAGAAAACGAACTTTTCTATATTGGCTCGGGTCTGGGTGTTGTGGTACCGTCGTTGTTTCTGATTTCTATAACACAAGTGCTTTAGCTACTTACCTTAGGATCAGAGCAATGTATGTGATGTTGTCCAATATTTATTTAATATTTATCTATTTAATGATATCCATGACTCAGGTATGTCATATAACATATACAATAGGCTAGTTGTACACCAATCAATTGACATACTTTTTATGTCAAAACGCACCTCTGCCTTATAATTTGTATCGCAATAGCAAGCTATGACGTCATTGTTTACCGGCCTCAAATGCCTAACTTTTTATTGATTTTGAAGCAAACAAAAGTCAGATTCTCGTAATGAATGATAAGGTACCGGGTTGTCGGACCTAAAATAAGGTGTCCGATTGAATAAATGAATGTATTACAATTATTTGTGATTGGTGTCCACACCTCTATACAAGGTAATGATAAAATCGGCATTAACGACCTTAAAAAAATCTTTCTCAGATAAATTACGTGTTACTAAAGGTACACAATATGAGGTCACGTGGTTTTCTTATCGAAAATTTGATATCGAACGGTTCTAAATCTGGGTTTATGGCAAAGATTTACCTCCGATCATTAATAAACAGAACTTTTAATAAACTATATCTTAATTTAAATTAACAGTAGATTGAGATTTAATAGGCTAAGCAATACGTTTTTAAATTAGGCGTTAAAGTAAATGGCGGCTCGTCGCGCGAACGTGGCCGCGGGTTTGCAGCGAGAAACCTTCGATAAACAAAGAGCAAAGGGTTCGCGCTTCCGGCCGGCGCTGTTTCCGTCCCCCCGTCCCCCTCCCTACCTCCCCAGGAAGTATTCCCGAGGCGAAAGCTACGGCCTGGGGTTTGTAGGGTTCTGTACCTGGAAACGACAGCGGGGTTCACTATTCCGTCTGACAGTTTTTGTTTACACTCACTCACTAAACTTTAAATAAACGATATAATTGTGTGTGTGTGTATTTGAGTCCCTCCTTGCCTCACTACATAATAAATACAATTATAAGAACAGAGGCTGACAATTATAGTAACCGCGTTTCATGCGTTGTTCGCACAGCTGTAAGAACAATGGTCCGCATAAATCAAAGACAGTCATGCCGAGAACATTTTCAAACACTTAAAATCCTGACGGTCCCATGTCTTTATATTCTTGTTCTTCTCACAGACTTTGTTAAGCACCCAGAGAGATATGAAACCAGAGAAGAAAGAATGAAGCGCTATGAGACTAGGAGAAAAGACCTTACGAATATAATACAGCCAAAACTAAGGGTAGCTAGACATAGTGTCAAATATCAGGCGGTGAAACTGTTTAACAAATTGCCAAAAGATCATAAAAGTGTAACTCATTCAAATGTATTTAAAAACAAACTGAGGGCTTATCTATTGGAAAATAGTTTTTATAGTGTAGAGGATTATGTAAATAATGTTTAAATTAAATTCATTCATTGACATAAATTGTAATCCAATTGAAATTATTTTATGAGTATGTTTTAAATGTTTAATCAAATTAATTATTTTAGTCTGATCCAATTTGTGTTAATGTGACTGTAATAATGCGCATATATTTTTAAATGTCAAAATGTATGAGCAGCACTGACAGTAGATTTTTTTTTTAATTTGAGATGGGCTTATTCTTGACTCCAATCTTGCTCTAGAGCATAGATGGGATCTACGATGGAGCGAGCTTGCCCAGAAGATGCCTATTCACTCTGGACTTAAAGAGAGTCAGGTTATATGCACTCGGAAATACAGACGCAGGCAGGGAATTCCAACTGAAAGTAGATTGCTTTGTTTTTGTTTTTTGCTGTAAATTTTCGATTTTAAAGCCAGAATTGGACAATTTTCGCTATCGCATTGCTTTTACAAGATACGGAATCAGGGTACAGAAGTGGTATGGTAAAAAAACATTATATCACTCATATCACTTCCAGATTTACAGTAAATTAATAACTAATATTTTTTTTTAATACATAGTATTTGGTACGGAACCATGATTGTTCAAGCGTGACTCACTCTTAGCCATTTTTTTAAGCTCCGTATGCTTTCAGTGGTAATGGAATGCGCTTTGTCAGCGCGCTCGCGGTGTAAATCGCGAGTGGTGTTGGTGTAATGTAAGGGCGAGTTTACAACGGTATTCATTACGTAATAATATTATTGTATTTTTGTTATGAATAATTCTTAATATGTATAATAGATTCTGGCCAATCTGCAAGTTGGGGAAGGCCTATGTTCAGCAGTGGACGTCCTATGGCTGAAATAATGATGATGATGATATGTTCCGCGATTTTTAAATTGCCATTCACATTAAAAATTTTAAAATGCTTTCTATTATCAATAGGTAGAGTAAAGATTTGCACTGTGAAGTTGTAAGTTGATATAAAATAAATGTATTTTCTTTTCTTGTATTCAATAAACGATTAATTTATTTGTTTATTTGTCGCGGGCAATCAAGTCTGTTAAGCATAGTTTTACGAATAAAAAAACACAATGATTGTGGCGATTCTTACGTTCAATAAAATATAACAATTTATAAATAAATATAATTATGTTGTTTTAAACCACACATCATTCTAAGGTCGTCGGCCCACCGAGCTGTGGGACCTTAGGAATGGGTGGCAGGGGCTTGTCAAAAAAAGGGGATATCGTGCTCTTTGGCGCTCTTTGGTTTACGTCCAGCAGGGGACTGAAATAGGCTGAAATTATGACTATGGCGAAAGTGTAAAACACATGTGCTAGGCAATGCAGCTATAGATAGATAGATAAGTACTCTTAAATTTTTTGTTTTTTAGCATTTCCCATGCTTGGTTTTTTTTCAAGTACCTAAGGTATTATAAAATCATAGATACTCTTTAATGCACCAAACAAAGAAATTACAGTTGATGTTTACAGAAACATGTACAATTTAGGCGGTCTTATCGCTAAGAGCGATCTCTTCCAGACAACCATCAGGTAGAGGACAACTATAAAGGGGAAAGTGATAGGTACAGAAAGCTTATTCAAAAATTTATTTTACATACAGGGTTTAAAAAAAGGCTTAACGAAGCCTTAAACCACGAATTCTATACATAAAACCAAGTAGAATGCCAAAGAAATAATTGCTGGAACTAATATGATAATGACTTTTATTTTTGGTATAAAAAAAATAACTATTTCAAACCCGCAATGTAAAGCGCGCACGTCACAGACTATGCCTGTGTGTGTAAGCGGATCATGTTTCTTTGTAAAAAAGTTTAGTATTATCATAGAGAAAGAATAATACTACGTAAAACAGAGGGACAGTCTCGGTACCTTGAAAATTTCCACCTTAACTCGCGCGAAAGACAGCGAAGGTGGTGAGTAAATGAAACTAAAATATAACTACGCCATCGTTTGTTTCCCTCTCTGACTAGATGGCACTATCTGAGCAATGATAGATAACTTGCCCATAATTCATAGTACCATAGAGAAGAATTATACTACGTCAAAATAGAACATTTATTTACATTAATTTCTGTTTCGGTCCGTCAGAGAATGCCAAACCACCATAAGGTTTACAATTGTTTGCACACTCTGTCAAAAAATATAAACTAACACTTGACATATTTCGCAAATCGTTCTAACGTCTTTGTAGCTTAGTTGGAAAGGCACTCGCTCGTAGTGTAATGAGACGTGTGGGTTCGGATCCCGCCTGTTGCGGTCTTTTTTTTTCTAGTGGTTACATTATCTTGAATAACTTTTTGTGCATATCCATAACTTTTTAAAGATAATAAGTACCATATTTATTTTCATTTTAGTCGGTTTCTGATTTCACTAAAGTTTAATCCTAATTTTTATGAAAACTGATGATGGCGAGCTTTGACCCGTTTGTATTTGTTATTTATTTTGTGAATATTATGTAAAAAAATATATGCAAAAGTTTTGTACTAATTTTAGTAATTATTTTTTTTAAATGTAAATAAACAATTTTACATCAAAATATTTTAATACAAGTCTGGATTTCTAAAAAATATTGTCGCCGACCCAGATTCGAAGTCGCGCCCCATGGAATATTATCCCGAATTATTAGCACTTTGGGCATCGATACTTGACAATCAATAACGAAATTACTAATTAGGTTACTTGAAACGACCGTTTATGACATATTCACGTCACTTAGACTTGACCTTTGGACGTGACACACAAATTTGCATTCTAATAAAATACATTGTTAATCAAAGTTGATGAAAAAAATTGGAATCGTGAATAGGGTTACCAAATTGTCTTTTTTAGATTCAACTTAAGAATTTTTTCCAAAATTATTGCCTTTGGGATCAAATCTCTCTCTCGATCAAAGCAAAACTCTCTTAAAACCCTTTTAGCCATTTCAACCATTTTTTACTTGTAAATTATTTTTCCAAGGTAAAACAAACGTCGATTTAGCATGATAATTTCAATGTAAGCATGTAAATCGTATGCAATGCAATATTTTGCAAAGAGTAAGTTGTGCGAAATTAATCATCTGATTAAATAATATTTGATTAAATGAAACATGAACAAACAATTATTTGTTATGCAATAATATCCCAAAAAAGAGATTTCTTAACTAAAAATTGCAATGTGTTGTTTTGATAAATGTTTTTTGCCAAATGAAAATTTGTGTAAAATAGTTGGGTTGTGATATTTTGGGAAACGTTTTCTGGCTAAACATTGGTAATCCATATTTTTCTCCTAAAAATTGATTTTTAAAATCACTTCCCAAATTTTAAAACAAATCCCCATATTATAAAACTACAATGCTCCAACTGGTAGCCCTACAAACAAATATTTGACGGTTGTCGAAAACCAACATTATTTTGAAGCTTCTTGCTTTTGACCGTTAATTACCAGAGATTATATAATTACTCAATTAAAAAAAATACTTATATTTTAAAATTTGGATTTCCATTATTTATTTTTATAAATTATTCGATAAAATAATATGAAATGCATATTACCTCTATAATTAATATACATGCCGTGTTTAGTTTTTTCAATCCAATAGCTGACGTTGCGTTTCCATAGATAGTTCCAAAAGATAGTTTAAGTTAAAACCGATAGATGGCATTATACAGTTAATGTTTCAAATTGTAGTTAAAATGATTTGTTTTGAAATAAATGTTAAAATTCTGTAAACATTTCATTTTTAAAAAACAAAAGTGTTAAAAAAGTTTTTTGATAACGTTTTTATCAAGAGTTATCGTTCATTGATATCAAGCCCAATCCTAATGAGCCTTGTAGTGACATCTATTCGTTTTAAATATGTACTTAACCTACGATATATGGCGTTGACCAGACATGGTATTATCAAACAAAAGTCAATTTTGTAAAAATCTTTGAAAAAAAATGTAACTTTGATAGTCAATAACTCGATAACCCGTCATTTCCCAGGTATAGTGTAAAATAAAAAAATGATCGTAATAATACGTAGAATATGTGGTATTCGGCTTCGTTAAGCCTTTTTTTACACCCGATATACATACATTTACAATAGCTATAGTGGTTTTCATGTTAACAGAAGTTGAAATTAAACACTTTGTTCCAGTATCGGTCATCGACTCCGCTAATCAGGCCTGACTGTAAACACTGATAAGAAACGATAATTGTGATTAAATTACGCACTTTATAAGGTTAATTGCAAACATCATTGTCTAGAACTATAGTAACTTGTTGTTGAAACTGATAGTTAATCAAACAGTTATAAATGTTTAATTCACTCATTTAATATTTACGACTATCTAACCTCACTCACTCACTCAGCGTGGTATGGAAAGGTCTATGTTGAGGATCTCATTAAGGGATAAGATCCGGAACGAGGTGATACGACATAAGACTAAGGTGACTGATATTGTCCAAAAATGTAGCAAGCTGAAGTGGCAGTGGGCTGGCCATGTCTGTCGCAGAAACGACGAGAGCTGGAGCAGGAAGGTTCTCGAATGGAGACCACGCTTAGGCAAACGTAGTGTAGGACGCCCCCCGGCTAGATGGATCGATGACCTGAAGAAGGCAGCTGGCAGCGATTGGATGCAAAGGGCGGGAGATCGTGCGCTGTGGCGCTCCTTGGGGGAGGCCTAAGTACAGCAGTGGACTGCAACAGGCTGATATGATAATGATGATGATATGATGACTATTTAACCTTGCAATAGCTGATTAATATTTAAGTACGATAAAAATAACTATCTTCTTAGCCTACTTATTCAATCCTACTTCACAAATACTTTTGTTTGACACATTTGCTATTCTGCTACTAATATAAGACTTAAATTGTGACCAATGGTGAGACCGTTTCGAAATAGATTAAAAAGTCAGCTTCTGTATCTTTAACAGTTTTCAAACGATGACATGCGGAAATTTTAGACTAATGCCCCTTTTCACAATGTACGGATAAGTTCTGCATTAGTTCTGAATAAGCTATATTTTATATATCTGAAGGATAAAAACGATTTTTGACACATTTTTGGCAAGATTTTCAAGCACTTTTACCCATATTATGTTTTATCTTTTACATAACTTTATCCGTACCATTGTAAAACAGGCCCTTAAATTAGTGGCAGAATACCCAATGTGTCAAAAAATTACAATGAGATCCAATTGTTATTCAATTATGTCACTTTTAAATTATCAGACTCGGGGCCCAGCAGTGGACCGATGATGTGAAAGCTGGCATTCATCGTTCATCTAACTATGAAATTATATTCATTATTAAAATCCAGTATTTTATTCATGACTATTTATTTTTTTTACTACAAAAAATTCACCGCCCTTAAATAACAGAGTTATAAAACTTACATTATAGACAAACGGCCAATAACGGATCTACATTTTATAGTTAGATACATTTTAAACCTGCCAAAAGTTAGCATCTCTAATCTTAATTGTTGTGGAATAAATCGTGTAGGTGGTGTGTGTGTGTTTCGACGTGATAATGTCTATAAATCGATGACCGGCGGCACACACGAAAACGTGACACGTTCCGCGTGCGAGGAGAGCGCGGAACAAGCGATAGAGAGGCACGATAGGCCTAAGCGATCGGCTTGTGATGCATCTCTCAATCCAATCTCGATCATCTCTCTTCCACTAAATCGGCCGATGCGTCCGAGTGTAGCATCAATGTTTTCTTATGACAGACGTTATCACGTAAAATTAACGTCCGTAAAACGACTGTACAGACAACCGATTTTTTCATATTTGTTTTGTACACCTTTACCATACTCGTACAGTCAAATGAATATACTTCCATCTGTAACGCCCATAAAACCCATGACGAACGCGCGGCAAAAACTTGCAAGTTATTAACGGAACCGCTCGGCTATTCAGCGCTGCTGAAATGGCCGACCGGGGGCCGTTTACATGACACGATTTGGTATAAAGTTATTTGACCTATGCAACGAGTGTTTTCTTATTTCAAACGGGATTTATTTCAGTCAGTATTTAAGTGTTTATAATTAAAAGGATCGCGTCAACATCGTAATCGTATTAATATGTTGTTCCAAACATTATCCATTAGGTAGAGTGTTACTTTGGAGAAGTACGGATTTGACGGACAAGAAGAAAAAAACTCTTTTGCAATTTCAAACTTAGTCAAATGGGTTTTTTTATTTCAAGCAGAATCGCTACCCATAATTAACCCGTATGCTCGGAAAAAAGATAAAAACTGAATAACAATGAATCCACCACACGTGTGCGCCCGACTGAACGAGGGTTTAAGGTAACTCGTAAAATGCCTACATGACATGGCACCAAACTTATTGTTTATAACATAAACAATACAAGCTATAGACTACCGCCACCCGCACAGTGTAAAGCCCGCTTCCGTCACGTAATGCGCAAAACGGCGCGGCGCCGGTGAGCGATGGCCGGACGCCGGACGCGCGCGCATTCGTCACGCGCATTGTGCCGACCGACAGCGGCGGTACCATCTGTTCCTAGTTCTATATCTATGAAATGTCCATGTTTGGGCTGGATTTACTCGTACAACTAGCGGCACGGAAGTTGAGCGCTAGGTGAAAGTTGCGCAGAAGATCATTACGATTACGTGCACAGAACAAGTAAGACTCGCTACGCTTCGCTACCTGTTCTGCGATTACGTGATTGGTTAGACGCGCGCCGCGCCTGCACAGCAGGCCGTGATGGGTTGTTAGCTCCGCGCACATGCGTCTCTGATACGATGATCGTCGCGTAAGATGCGCAAAGCGACTCTTTGCCCCAGTGCTCAACATCGGTGCCGCGTATTGTATATGGAACTGCGTAGTCTACTGTTATTGAGAAGCTTTTGTAGACTTTAGAATTAAGCCAGAGATCTCAAAAATCCTATATAATAAGCTAGGCTGCTAGATCAATATCTGTAGGTTAAATACATTCAAATTCAATCTCACACTATTTTTTACACAACAACAGTCTTAAGTAGTTTTTCGAGGAGAAGCTTTAAAGTATTCCTACATAATATTACACAATTTTTATTGAATGTTTGTTGCTTATTTGCTATGCCCTGCCAGGGTTACATGTTATGGGACTTATCAAAATGTAAAACATCTCAACAACCACATGTGGTGCAATAAACAATTTGAATTTGAGTAAAGACACGTCCAAATCTTGTTACAACTATAGTCCTTCAACAACATGGCGATGATATCAGTTGATAACTTTGAACACTATAAAAACACTTTTAATGCACATGGGACTCAAAACTAACTAAAAGAATTCGCGATAAAAAAAAAACAGTTTCCACATTCTGCCTCTATGATCACCTTGATAGTGTCAACAGTTAAACTATTTTTCATCCGGCTTGTAATGTACTTACAAATTTCAATTCAATCCTCCTCCATAATCGGTCCCTCAGAGGTTGAGGATCGTGACCTTGCCTACTTAGTTGCCTGGATGATGAGCTGTCTCCAGGCATTTCGATCCTGCGCCCGTCTGAATGCTTCGTAGAACGGCATTTCCAGGGTTTTCAAAAGTAGGGCCGACTAACGAGCGTGGACTTTTGATCTGTCTCTTCCCGATAAGGATAGCCGATTTCAACACGTATTTTAAAACATAGATTAATTAAATTGACTTTCAAGATTTGGTAAAAAAAATTAAGCTAAAAAACCGGCCAAGTGCGAGTTGGACTCGCGCACGAAGGGTTCCGTACCATTTTCTATAAAAACGAGAAAAAAAACACGTTTTTTGTATGGGAGCCCCTTAAATATTTATTGTATTCTGTTTTTTAGGTGTATTTAGTTTTTAGGGTGCCTATTTGTAATTTGTTGTTATAGCGGCAACAGAAATACATCATCTGTAAAAATTTCAGCTCTCTAACTATCACGGTTCATGAGATACAGCCTGGTGAAAGACGGACAGACAGACGGACTGCGGAGCCTTAGTAATAGGGTCCGGTTTTACCCTTTGGGTACGGTACCCTAAAAAAGTGTCTAAAAAGTCGGACATACATGGTGGTATGACATAGCACGTACTCGTAGTAAGGGCGTCCTGTCTGTTCGCACCGTACCCCGGCACTATTCGTTTTACACGTCACATTAAACATGACGCTGCTGACCGTCCCCGAGATATGAGAAATGATACTATGCTTTATGTTTTTGCTAACCATACATAATATACGTTGAAGCAGTAGGAGTGATCGTGAAGTATTTAATGTCTACGCAGTCTCGGGCACAAGCTAGTAGTCTATAAATTGATTTATTTTTAACCGACGAAAAAAAACGGAGGAGGTTCTCAAGTCGACGCGTAATATTATGTATGATCACACATAACTTTTTACAGTGTAGTCCGATTTTGAAAATTCTTTTTTTATTAGAATAGTCTGTGCAAATGAACACATTTTAACTCTCAATGGCAGGCACCGATTCCATAAAGAGCTGATTAGGTATACTTACATTAGTTTAGGCACTTATTTATTAAGGTTAAATGAAAAAAAGTATATTACTTTTTGCTTTTCAGTTTTTTGGCGGTAATTTTTTTTTGTTAAAAAGTTTTTTTATAAACCGACAACAACTTGCTGATTTTCAACAAACTTTTACATCCTCCCACGACTGACTGACAGATCTGAAAAGTAGTACCTTAAGAGTGCAGCTCGATGTATAATAGTAACGTTTTGCAGTAATCTCATGTGCATAGACCCTTATTGTAAGTGAACCTACTGAGTTTTTCTAAAGGTTGGCTCACCATAGCCTTATAATGTGATGATCGGGTTTCACGGCGACATTTTAGTATTTTACACGTACTTTTGGGTCGGGTTAGTGGTCAATGTTACGGGAATGTTAAGTAGGGTTAGCAAAAATGACTTTTCTTTGTTTCAGAGTATTATTTTTATTAAGTTTGTCTATAAATTATAATGTTATTGAATAGTATTTGTGCCTACCTACCTTCACACATATAAGTGCTTATTTATATCCATCCTAACCACCCAAGAGGAGAAAAGGCGCGGTGATTTCTATTTTAGTCCAATCTAGAAGACACACTTGTTCAAATTGACCGACTCTGGGTGTACTGGGATGCCTAGCAAACACTTTGTCTGGTACCTCGTAAATGAAAGATGTCAATTCCTTAATTCGGAACCATAACAATCGGTACAGACATTATCATCAATGTCCTAGGCGTCAAAAAATATTCCTATCCGATTTTCTCATGGGATTTTATCCCTATATGAACAACTAACTGAGCTAAAAAAAACATTTTAAATACAGCTTACCGTAGAAAGTTCACATAGTGAAAATATATAAGTAAGCATATATCGATGTTCATCATCTGAAAAAATAGAACACGGCGTAAGTACATAAATTAGTCGCTATTAATCTTGGTAGATTACCTTAGATTAACTCACCTGATTAACGAGGTTAAAATAACCAAGTGTATTTTTTATATCTCTAGTTAAAAATGCATGTTACTACGTTTCAATGTAAATGTGATGTTATGTAGAAGTGAACCAAGATTTTTTTTTTTTTGCCATTACACAATTAGTTTAGTTTTTTTTTTTGCGACTAGAACCCGATTAGCACAGTGGCGCGTTTATATCCCTTGAATGCAAAGGTCTAGGCTCGCTCCCTGTCGGGTCGATTTAGAAAATGTACAGTTGGAACGGGTCTGGGTGACTAGGTTACCATACAGAATGTAAAAAAAGGCTTAACGAAGCCTTAAACCACGAATTCTATACATAAAACCAAGTAAAATGCAAAAAAAATAATTTCTGGGTAATGACTTTTATTTTTGGGTATCAAAAAAAAAACTTATATCTAACCCGCAATGTATAGCGCGCACGCCACAGACTATGCCTGTGTGTGTAAGCGGGTCATGTTTCTTTGTAAAAAAGTTTAGTATGCTATTAACAAACAGAAGTCAAATTTGTAAAAATCTTTGAAAAAAGATTGTAAATTTGACTGTCAATAACTCGGTAACCCGTCATTTCCCAGGTATAATGTAAAAGAAAAAAAATATCGTAATAATACGTAGAATATGTGGTATTCGGCTTCGTTTAGCCTTTTTTACACCCGATATATAATATACTGTTTGTTGGTCTTAAAATAAAACAGTAAAGGATACTTTTAGGCCTTACTTTTAGTAAGGATTAGTTAATGTGATATTAGTAAGAATAACAATTTTAGTAGTTTTTCTTACACTTAAAAAAGTTGGGGGACTAAAAAGGCTACTTACCTGGTTAAAATATTATGTGTTATGCAGAAAATATTTAACTTCAATCTCACAGGTCGCTGAATTAATATCCCTCACATTACGCCCCCTTTTGCCAGAGGTCAAAAGTTTCATACATAAACAGAGCAATCCCGTATCCCCTTCCTCCATTCATCAATGTTCACCCGGAGCAGAATATCTTGTACGCAGATAACTTAGAACATAGACACTGCGTCTGAATCAAGGTGAACTATTAACTTGAGCTATCGGTCTTGAGTTCACCAAAAAGGCTAAAAACGATAATGTGCAATACTGGTACCTCACTAGGCAAGGCACACTGTAAACGGATCGTGGCGCAATGACTCCTGATGAGTGAGGTCCTTTTAATCTACAAGGTGTGACAGAATTAATGCAAATCCTCATAAGGGCTGATTTTGGTACTCAAATACTACAATTATATTATGGGACCAACATAGACATCTCAAAAAAAAAATCTTCTCCATACAAACTGATGTCAGCCGATCGGCGATTTTGTATGAGGACTGGGGAGGTGTTTTTTTTTGCGATTCTGATGTTGTTTCCATATTAAAAGTTATTGTATTTGAGCACCAGAATCCACCCTTAAGAGGTTGTGCATTAATTCTGTTACACCTTGTATAAATGGCAAACACATCGACACTTACATTCAAGTTATACGTCAATTGAATGCACTATACATTAAAAAAAACAGCTGTCTAAACTATGTTCTTATCGCGGCACGCAGCCCATCGCAAAAAGTCCCATACTTAGCATATATCACAAAATTGGCATGTGAGATCACGGACTGCCTATTCAAGATAAATAAGTTGAACCATATGATAAAGATAGAAAGATCGACTTAGCGAAGTCATAAGTACTTACAAGACTCCCGCTACTGTCAAACGTTATATTTTACAAAATAAAAAATCACTCGTTGCGATGTCTATCGATGAAAGTTGTCTGGTCCTAGAACCAAACGGTACATAATATTACTATTCACGAGATAAAATATGTCCCTGGTTCAACCAATTCGGACTCCATTTACCTCTGAAGGCCATATTTCTCCGCGTAAATATTGTAATGAAAGGACGTCATGGTGTGATATTTCTGGCCTGTTAGGTACTTTATTGTCAGTAAATTTATGTCGGCTAAATATCGTTTTTCGGGGTGTCTGTTTGAAATTTTAGCCTAAATATTTGACAGCTGAATTGTTCTTTGTAAACGTTGGAAATGATTTTAGCTTTGTGTGGCGTTAAATTGGGGAATTTAATTATAATTTGGACAGTCTGTTCTGGTGACTTGTAGCCCCGATTACAATACCAAGCCCGATAAATGAATTTGTAAGCCAGTGATGGTAAATGTGTTTGTAATTCACTTCATTATTATCGCCTTTTGTTATTCACATTTTCATGAATAAAATGATTTGATTTGAATATTTGCGGTTTTCAGTCCTATTAAGTGATAAATGTAGGTATTTGCGTATTTTATATGTATATGAATAAGCACGCGGTATTTTAGCCATACGGCTTTACTACAAAAAGATAGACACGTGTTGAACACCTGTTTACAGATAAGTCAACCATTTTAAAATGTTTGTTAGTAATATGTCTCGAATGTCAGATGTGTAAACATTTCAAATTGGTTAATTAATTTTAGACAAGTGTTGTTTTAGTCTAAAAGAATAAACGAATTAATTAAGAGAATGAAGAATACTTTAGTCAATTAATAAACAACTATAAAGTTAACGTAACAGTGTCTAGAACACTACGCCTTTTTAGGGTTCCGTAGCCAAATGGCAAAAAACGGAACCCTTATGGATTGGTCATGTCTGTCTGTCTGTCCGTCCGTATCTCACAGCCACTTTTAACCGAAACTATAAGAACTATACTGTTGAAACTTGGTAAGTAGATGTATTCTGTGAACCGCATTAAGATTTTTGCACAAAAACAGAAAAAACTACAATAAATTTTGGGGGTTCCCCATACTTAGAACTGAAACTAAAAAATGTTTTTTCATCAAACCCATACGTGTTGGGTATCTATGGATAGGTGTTCTAATATCATTTTTTTCTTAACTGAATAGTTTGCGCGAGAGACACTTCCAAGTCCTAAAATGTGTGTGTGTTTTTTTTAATACGTTATAAATCGTAAACCGCAATTAGATAATGGTATGGAACCCTGCTTGCGCGAGTCCGACTCGCACTTGGCCGGTATTTTAAACATAGGTGCAGCAAAATGAAAAATCGTTTCCGAGTAAAAACACGACATTCACAACAGTTATTACTATTATTATCTGCACCCAATTTTGGTTAGCACCTTTACGCCGCCAGGGGACGCTGTCAGCCCTCAGAGCCATCAAACTTTGGTCATAAATAATCTTCGTAGGCCCAAAAACCGAAAACGCGGCTAGCCTGCGTGTATGTTGCATGTCACCATCCACCAGTGGATTACACCTTAATCCTATGCACTTAAGGCTGGGAATTGTTCAACACAAAATGGACTCGCTGGTACATTTATCAAAGCTAAGCTATTAATTTCAAAGACAGCGTATTCAAAATGCACGCGAACTAGACACGCCATTTTGATGCGAATAGGTATAATTTACGCGGCAATTAGCTAAATGTTAATTGCATTGTCTAATTAAAATAAAACATCGGAATGGAGCGTTGGTGTTGTACACGATTGTGTGCGATTAATTGGAGCTTTTTGTACTAACGGACATGTCTCTTTTCTATTTTGTGCTTGCTGTTTTTAGGGTTACGTACCCAAAGGGTAAAACGGGACCCTATTACTAAGGCTCCGCTGTCCGTCTGTCTGTCTGTCTGTCTGTCTGTCCGTCTGTCCGTCTGTCCGTCTGTCCGTCTGTCCGTCTGTCCGTCTGTCCGTCTGTCCGTCTGTCCGTCTGTCCGTCTGTCCGTCTGTCCGTCTGTCCGTCTGTCCGTCTGTCCGTCTGTCCGTCTGTCCGTCTGTCCGTCTGTCCGTCTGTCCGTCTGTCCGTCTGTCCGTCTGTCCGTCTTGATAGTTAGAGAGTTGAATTTTTTACAGATGATGTATTTCTGTTGCCGCTATAACAACAAATACTGAAAAACAATACAATAAATATTTAGCTCTCATACAACAAACGTGATTTTTTTGCCGTTTTTATAGATAATGGTACGGAACCCTTCGTGCGCAAGTCCGACTCGCACTTGGCCGGTTGTTTTATGTATTAAGCTTTGTGAATTCGTTACCAATAGTGAAGTCGTGCCATAACTCCACAGAGAAACAAAACTAAAAATAAGTATTTCGATTATTAAGTTTGAATTAACACTGCAATAATCTGTTTTTAGCTAAGTACGTTTTTATAATTTTTCCGAATCTACGTGTGCTGTGAGACACCACTGACAAAATTCAAACATTAATGCCTTACTTCGAAACCACTTTGATGTCTTGTCTGGCACATATTTGTTTACATTTATTCTAAGGATCACCACTATATTAAGATAACATTGGCTGTGTAGCCATTATCCAAACAACATTTCTAATGAGTCAACTATACGTCTTACGTACAACTAAATAACAAACGTTCCCGAACGATTAAAGTGACATAACCTATCAATTAACACCCAATCCCCAAAATATAGCCGAAGTGCGTTTCTGTATCATTATGTCCGACAGTAATATATTAAGAGCCGCTCCCGAATCAGCAAGTTTTCCGATTAGTGAGCTCCAAACACTCCCCTCCCTCTCATTTCCTACCCCCCACAATCTTTAAGGCGAGTCCACACTTGGAAACTAGCGGAGCGGAGACGGCAATTGGGACTAATCCAAAAAAATATATACTTACTACTATTCGTTCTATTTGTCTTTCTCACTCGTGCCAGATTCCTTAGTTGAGAAACAGAGGTGGATAGAGCTAAATTTCTACCTTTATTTAGAAGAGAAGGAAATCTGAATTCATTATTTATATTAAAACAATCATACTAGCGAATTTCCGCTTGAAATTCGGATGATTACAGAAATATTTCTATAATAACTAAGTTCAAATCAGAAAAAAAGATATGATAAAACTTGTCTTGAATTATCATGCCATATTTTATTTGTATGACAATTTTTATTGAAATGTGTTCCGGTGTCAATGCTAGCATTGACAACTGAATCTCTTAGTATCAAAACTTTTAAGAAGAAACATCGTATCTGGCAATTTTACATATTTCCCTAAACAGTGATGCTGTAAACGTTTAAAAAAAAAAACTCATTCGAAATAATACCAAAGGCTATCAAAAAACTTTTAAAAATAATATAACGCGTATTTGAACTTACAAGCACTTCAAAACCAAAGCACAACAAACACAAAAACCTAACCTACAACCTCCGCCAACCTCCGCTACAGTATGACATCAGTGCACACTCGCCCTAACATTCATACCGCGGAAATTGTAAATCTCCCGAAGTAACGATTTATTAACCATTAGTATTGCCAAAGGGTGGGAATAGCTGATTGTTTACAACTCCGTACTAAGTTGCGGCCCTATCGCTTGATTAATCAGTATTAATGTTTGTCTGTTAGATAACGCTTTGCAGGTTTTTGGCATAGTACAAAAGAGTGTTATTGACATTATTGTCTGTGATACAAGCTCTTACCGGACTACGGGCGAAGCTAAAAGGAAGGGTTATGGTTTTGGCAGTCTATGTATGTATTAAGTATGTATGTTCCACCATAGCGCCTAACCTACTGATCCGATTTTAATGAACGAGGTGTCAATAGATTTGAAATAATGATGCGGGTGACATAGGATATATTTTTATCAATCTTTTATATGACGTAATTCAAAGCTCAGATTCTAAACTCGACGAAAATAAAACTGAGATAATCACCACATGTTTGGTATAAAAAGACAGGTCTTGGTCAATATCTATATACAACATCATTATGATATCATATTGTTTAGGTCAAATATATGTTACTTATGTGCGTTTCAAAACTTTTTTACGTAGTCAGGTTGTAGTTTTTGAAACTTTTTCACTTCGATTGTGAGGAAATTAAACGATTCCTGAAAACACAACAAGTGAAAAGCAGTGTATAACACGTACATAAAACCTATTTTAACCTCGACTTGACTATACACGAATCTAATACGATATACGTCTCGGTGCGTTTTATGCACTTGTTGTTCTACTATTTTACTGCCTTACACAAAAACTACGTCTAATGAACACAAAAATAGCTCTAGTATTATCTGCAAGCAAAGTATTATTACTAGCTCCCTCAAGTTCTTTAATCAGTCTCGCTCGTCTTCTAGTTATTTTTCACGACTGCTTACGTTTTTCCCGCTATGCAGAGCTGACAAGTTCAAGCTAGTTAAACAGAAAATGCATAGAAGCAGATCTTTAGACAAACACAACTTTTCAAATCTAATCAAATAATTTATTTCTTAGAAACCTACTACCTTTACTACTTTTGAAAATATTTGTTTGTACGGTGCGCTGATCACATGTAAGGAATATCGAAGATGCAAACTATTTCTGTAATAAGATTATGTAGTTTGGATACATAAAAGTTTCTTAACTCGACAAGATAATTGAAATCCATAGTTGAAAGCTTTCTGGGTAGAACAACCAAATATGGTTTTTTTTTCAAATAAAATCAATAATTTTATGCAAATATGCCGTTTATGGTACTTTAATCTTTATTTACTAGTCAGGCTGTAGATTCAATTACATGGCACAGGCAACCCATACCCGTAATTAGCTCAGTGTAAAGACACCGAAGTGTTTTCATTTGTTAACGTTCGTTATAACCGTAAAACTTCCGTTAAATGATATTATCTCTGAAGACAATTTAACCTATAGTGTCAACTCTGATACAGAAAAGAGATTTTTCAATCTTGACTCAAGAGCATAAATATTGGTCACTACTACACAAAGGGTTAAGCTTCTACGCTATATTCTTTCTCCACGCTATGCAGAGCTGACAAGCTCTAGCATAATAAATTGAATAGAAACGATGTTCTGGTACTGGAACTGGCGGATGTTTGTTTTTGAGGGATGAGGGTATTCACGGGTCGTTGGGTTTATATAGATTTTTCAATTTACTGAAAAGTTAGACGAGAAATTCTAGTAACTATGTTGAGTGACCTCAATGTGGATTGTAAGTTGATAGTTGTATAAAAGTTGGCTTTGGTTTGTTTTTATTTAACTAAATTTATGATGGAAATCTCTTCTCGTCATCTAAATCTGGACAGGTACCTATTCAGGCTTATTTATTAAACATATGCATATGGAGGAATAGCCATACCGTTTTCTGCTACATATTTCTTTAAAGCAAGGCAGACAGGCAAGTTTAAATAAATACAATAGTAATAAGATAATATGTTTCTAATTGAAAATCAGTTTTATTAGCATAGTACATCAACAAAGATTATCCACTTTTCAACCCCGACATCATTACTCCTCCATCTCTTTCTAATCCAGCTTCCATTAATCAGTCGCATAATGAACCTTCGAGAAGTCGGCATTTCTCCCGAGTATACCGAGGTCGGGACCTACGGCCGCACATAAATATCAACCAGGGCCTAATTAGCCGCCTGAGTGGAACGAAAAATGGCCCCAGCCATTCGAAACTGGTAAACGTGATAATGTTCGGTGCAAAATTGATAGGAAGTTGAAGTGTTCTGTGTCCAAAAGTTTTAGTTTTCGTTTTAAAAGCTGAAACACACTTTGTTTCAGCTTTTAAAATGATAAATTTATATTTAAATATACCGCCCGCAGCTGTAGACACAAAATAAAAAAATAGCGCGCCGCCGATAGCGGCGTAATTTGTGCCGTAGACATACATCGTCGTAGCCCGTACTCGTAGCACTTGTGATCATCGTAGCGTTCGTAGCAACTCCGACTATGAAAACCCATACTACAAGATTTACTTGGATGTACTTACGTTTGGAACGACTAGTTCAACACTACTGAAACTTATCATAATTCGACTAAACCTGCATCCGTAGCACTCGTAATCGTCGTAGCGTGTAACTTTAATAAGTACTCTTACTAGGTATTGAGTCTCGTTACGTTATTATTAGTTTATTTAAATTTTACGCGTAAAATTGAAACTGCCTCTGAAACGCGACGACCGGGCACTTGTCAATTTGTTTTACTAACTTTCAAGGAGTTCCCGACCGGCCAGCCATAGTGCAAGTTCTAGTTTGTGTCGTAAATTAAAAGTTAAGCGACACTTTTGAAAGCCCTTGAGGTTTTTTACAAGAAATTCTTAGAGAAATTTCCTGCTTGATTACACTTTGAGGTAGCTAATTGACTTGAAGGAGGAGGAAATGAAACGTAACATTATAAGAAAAATATAATTTGATTTCAGTATTTTTAAAGTTAGGTATTTTTAGTATACGTAGATTTTAACATTTTTTATACTGCATACTTTCATCTGGCAAAGGAACTTACGTCAAAAATCCATTCTTATTTTTTTAACATAACCAAGCAAACATATGTTTTATGCATTTTTAGGGTGCGTTCAATTTAGACGCTTTGAAACGGACTGATAACGTGCGTATGACCCACCGCACACGGAAAATTGGATGACAGCTGCGTTGGCAAAAAATTTGACCAATATCAGTTAAGGGTGCGGTCCTGCAAACGCACGGCTTACGTCCGGCTCGAAACTTTTTATTTGTGAAAAAAGCTCTTAAAACGAATATTTGTACTAAAGATAGATTAATGAGAATAGTTTTTATGTTACGCCTAGCTAGCTCGTTTATTTTATTATTGACCAAAAGGCACACTATTTTATATCAACCATTGGCACCTTATTTAGCAACTCAACTCTTAACTAGTGTTGTAAAAGACTTGAGTTCTTTAGTCTTAAATTTGAGACTCGAGTCATTTTGCATGACTTGACATTAGTCTCGCGATTCATGAGTCCTTTGAGTCTTTTCAGTCCTTTGAGTCCCCTGAGTCTTTATAGATATGATAAGGTGCATATCATTTCATTATATCATAATATTTGGTATATTTTTATTTCTAGCGGTAGTAGCCGTGTGGTAACGAACGCTGGCTTAATGTCAGTCCCGAGTTCTTTTCAAAAGATTCATCACGACACGAGCTTTCGTAGTCATGACTCAAGTCTTGTTAAAAGACTCAAAAACTTGAGCTGAATTTAGACTGGAGTCTTTTTTCTATAAAAACGGCAAAAAAAACACATTTGTTGTATGGGAGCCCCTAAAATATTTATTGTATTCTGTTTTTTAGTATTTGTTGTTATAGCGGCAACCGAAATGCATCATTTGTGAAAATTTCAACTCTCTAACTATCACGGTTCATGAGATATAGCCTATCGGACAGACAGACAGACAGACGGACAGCGGAGCCTTAATAATAGGGTCCCGTTTTACCCTTTGGGCACGGAACCCTAAAAAGAACTTAAATCCCATTATCATAAGACTTTAGGACTCAAGTCTCTTACAACAGTTACAACACTACTCTAAACCCGGTTTAAAGCGAGTTCATTGCGAGTGTGGTGCGAGAAGTTTGCAATAAGTGAGGCGATGCAGCCAGCCTCCTAAGACCGCATGAATTATTTAGAAGGCGCGTTCGGCGCGGGTGTATTCTGCTAGTTTTATAAATATTGGACAACATCACATACATTGCTCTGATCCTAAGGTAAGTAGCTAGAGCACTTGTGTTATAGAAATCAGAAACAGCGACGGTAACATAACACCCAACCCGAGACAATATAGAAAAGTTCGTTTTCTACATTGACCCGATCGGGGATCGAACCCGGAACCTCAGAGGTGGCTACGCCATAAACAGTCCGGCGTGCTTGCCTCTCGGCTACGGATTTCGTCATAAATAGTTGGAGATGAGATGGAAAGGGTATCGTGACAAGAGATCCTAACGCTTTTTCCTGTGTATTTTTTAGTCGGAATTCGTTTGAACTTGACGCTGATTGGCGGGGTGCTCGTAGCTCAGTGGCGGCAGCGCTTTGGTATCGATTACTAAAGTTTAGCAACCAACGCCGCGGTCGTGAGTGGATGGGTGACCATTCCGACCATATTTAGTGACATTTATCACGAGCATCTCCGTGCTTCGGAAGGCACGTTAAAAGTTGGTCCCGGCCAATATCGCTTGATATTGGTAGTGAAGCCTAGTCAGAGGCCTTAAGGCGGCTTGATAACATCTGACAGTAAGGTTTAGTCACTGGCCTTACAACACCCCTCCACCAATCCGCACTGGGCCCGCGTGGTGGAGTATGGCCCAAACCACCTCATAGTTGAGGTGAGGCCTGTGCCCTGCAGTGGCACGTATATAGGCATACTTTTGACGCCGTTTTGTAACGATGAGGTTTATTACTGCCAACCTAAAAATCCAGAGGTATAGTTGCTGAGCCCCCCGCTTAGCAACTCTACTAAACCTTTTTGACACATTTTTTATTTTTAATCCTGTTTTGTATTTCTTTTGTGTTCTGTGTGTGTCAAATAAATCATTTTCTATTCTATTCTATTCTATTCTACTTGTGTAAGGAAAACAAGACTACAAAAGCAACACAAATGTCTTGAAGGAATTTACTAACAAAACGAATGGCGTGATTAAATTGTCTGTTACAAGTTATGTGTAGTCAGACGCTCATTTATTAATATTCACTACAAGATAATATTACTGAATAAACATCTACCGCCTCGGGAGAAAATAGAGCCCTCTCGGTAGCTCTCGGTGGCTCATAGGCGCGAAACCTCTTCAAAACCGGTAGCTTTGGGTAGCTCATTTTCGCAGGGCCCTACTATAAAACGGACAGCTTCCGTAGCTCGTTTTAGCAGGGCCCTACTATAAAACCAGTAGCCTTGGTAGCTCATTTTCGCAGGAACCTACTATAAAACAGATAGTTCTCGGTAGCTCATTTTCGCAGGGACCTACTATAAATCAGGTAGCTCTCGGTAGCTCAATTTCGCAGGGCCCTACTATAAAACCGGCAGCTTACGTAGCTCGTTTTATCAGGGCCCTACTATAAAACCGTTAGCCTCGGTAACTCATTTTCGTAGGGACCTACTATAAATCAGGTAGCTCTCGGTAGCTCAATTTCGCAGGGCCCTACTATAAAACCGGCAGCTTACGTAGCTCGTTTTATCAGGGCCCTACTATAAAACCGTTAGCCTCGGTAACTCATTTTCGTAGGGACCTACTATAAATCAGGTAGCTCTCGGTAGCTCAATTTCGCAGGGCCCTACTATAAAACCGGCAGCTTACGTAGCTCGTTTTATCAGGGCCCTACTATAAAACCGTTAGCCTCGGTAACTCATTTTCGTAGGGACCTACTATAAAACAGGTAGCTCTCGGTAGCTCAATTTTGCAGGGCTCTACTATAGAACCGGTAGCTCCCGTAGCTCATTTTCGTTGTGCCCTACTATTAAACCGGTAACTCTCTGTACCTTATTTTTGCGGGGCCCTACTATAAAAAGTGTACAGAATAAGGACGGAGCCGTAAGTCTCGCGCGGACATGTTTACGACACGGGCAGCCGATAGAGATCGATGCTCGATATTTATGACGGCAGCTGCCCAGCTGTAGCCTCACTATCTCACTACTGAAGATTATACGGTAAAGTTTTTATGGAAGAACGATTCAATGTAATAGTTTTAATACTTTAAAACAATGTGTAAGGGTCTAGCTAGTTAATCTAAATCAATACTAAAATAAGGCGGAGTTTTTCCTAGTTTTAGTAGGTATTTAACAGTTCCACTATACAAACCTTGGCTGCATCGTCAGATCATCTCGACGATATCAACTTCTTGTATTATTATCCGAACGTAAGATAAAAGTTTCAAATCGTTACGACAATTAAAAGTAGGTTAAAGATTTAAGTATACATAGTAACTTAACTTTTAGTTACAGAAATCTAATTAAATAGTGCTAAGAACGCACAAGCTTATAATAATAATGATAATAAACACATTTATTTCAGACTAATTCCATAATTGTTAGTATACAAAAACTCTTACACTAGTGTTAGTTAGTATAAACTTAAGACTTAAGATAAATTGGGATTTATTTTAATATTAATATGCTGGTGATCACCAGAAGCGTCGAACGAGGCGCGTGCACTCGCTATTAATGAAAGCTTATGTGTAAGCTTTTCACAATTAACTTATTTGATGCCAAATGGTTGCATGAGGTCATAACATTTGTATTATCTCGTTTTGCTCGGCTGAGGGGTTAATTAAACCTGTCAGGTCTTAGAAAACCACTTAAATACATAAGGAAGTGTCAAGATCGAAGTCGACCCCCATCCAACAAGATAAAGTGTTAATAATTAATTAACAATGATCCAAGTCGGGCTTGATTAGCCGAAGGCAAATGAGAGAATGGAGAATCATCTTTGACCCGTATTGATCTACCGATCTTGGTTCTGAAGCCAATTATTAATTAAATTTACTGATAAATAACATTAAAAAAAACAAGGGTTTTTTACAATAATTATTTACTTTATGAGACATAAATCTACAACTCTTTCGGCATTATTTGAATAAAGCAGACCGATTTTTTTCAGATCAGTCCTAAATTCTGTTTGATCCCTAAAAACGCAGTAAAGATTAAAATGCAAAAAAAAATTATAACATTTTTGTTTGATAAACATTTGAAAACGATATCTAGTTCAGCATAAATGATATTCTACTGATTATTTATTTTATACAAGAAGGTACACCAAACAGCAAGATAAATAAAATTAATTACAGTACAAATCAAAAAGGTCTTAATATTATATGTTTGCTACAGGTGTACGCAACACTTGCCATTATAGGTTTAAAATGATAAATTAAGTAAAAAACATCAAAAAGTTAAATCAACCTGTGCTGGAAGTCTGATACAATTAGGGACAAAAGTACCCGGTATATAAGTAAGATTGGCTTATCAATACCGGCCAATAACTTCCCAGGGTTACCAGCGTGAAGTCTGTTACATTTTAGTTCAATATTTAATATTTAAGCGCGCAGCTGAGTTTGCGCTGTCAATAGACTTATTCCCACTTCCAACTGGAGTCAGCGTCTTTCAGTAGTTTTGTGGTATTTACCTCCAAAACCTTGGTGTTTGCATTTGAAATTACGATTGTTGGGTAAGAGTAAGAGGTCGCTCCTTGATCGCCGTCCAACAAAATAAGAATGATTTATTTATAAAACTTAGCATGTAAGAAATTCAATTACCCAATTTCATTTAGTCTTAAAATAATAAAGCTTTTGAGTCAAAAGCTTTGCTATTTTTAGACTGAAGACCAATTAGTTTTGAAAAACGCTAAAACGCTCGTGTTTCGTATTTTTTTTTGTAGAAAAATATGGTCATAAAATTTTACGCAAACCTAAAAAAAGTACGAAAATTCAAATATGAATCGTGGTTAGTAAAATGTTGTTTCATTATACGAGTATCTATCATTATTACTACACGTATTACACTGAAATTACTGAGTAGGTACCTTGATTTTAATGTATCTAACTAAACGTCTCATTTTTCTTCAAATTATAGTGTTACTAAATACTAAATAAATATATTTATATTTCTCACCAATACATTACAATAAAATGGCAATGTAATTCGAAATACCTATGTGATATGTCTAAAAGGGTAGTTTTATCCGGTTATTGTAAATATAGCAAACGTTTCCCTAAAATGATAAAAACAAAATGGCTTTCAATCCATCATCGTCTCGGGCGGCGCAACACCGAAACACTTTTTGCCGACAACGCGCTGTTCACGCGTCGTTGCACGCACATGACTACACGACGTAAGGTAGTGATGTGATAACAGTCGGTAGAAACGAGTTGTCGATAGGCTATGTTAAAAATACTACAGAGAGAGAATTTAATTACATTGTCACTGCTGTCAAATGCTACCGCTGCGTACTAACGTCATCATAAATTAAAGCCTATTGTTGTTACTGAAATACAAAAACAAAAATTGTCAGACATTTAACAGCGTTGCCGTAAACTTCGAGGATGGCATAGCAGACATGTTGATGTGCATCATAATGAAATCATATGAGAAAATCCTAGTGAAGCGCACCGACTTAACAGGATAAAACGCTACAAGAAAAAGACTTTGCTTATTCTGACAGTTGTGAACTTTTATCTCCGACAATTTTAAACATTTTATATTGTGTGAGGGTACAACACAAACTCTTGACGAGTTTCGTTCCATAAATCGAATTAAATTATCACGATTGCTTACATCGACAAATCAAAAACATCACTTGTCCAGAACAGAATAACGAAAAATGTTGTTCACGGATGTTATTGTCTCAGTGTCTATCTACGGATAGGAGGCTGCTTTCATTCTTTCCTTCGCTCCTTCGTGCCAAAACTGCCAAACCTTATTTGCGTCAACTTTGGGGTATTGTTTAAAAAGGCAGTACACGTCAATTTATACTTAGGACATGTTTTCTTTTAATTTCTTAGGTACCTACTTGCTATTTAATTCGTATAACGAACTTATGAATCATTATTATGTTACGAATAAAAAAGTAAACCCTGGTTGCCTAAAAAAAACACACCCGGAAAACACCAATTTTCAGTCTCGAAATAAGGAAATCACATTCTTTTGTTACGGCGTAGCCGACAGTGTAGTTTTCCAGAACCGTCTCCGAGCAGTGAGCTAATTTAAAAAAATTAAATTGTCTGGAACAGGAAATCGAACCCGGGACCCTTTGCGGTCAAGATGAATCAACGCGCCTCGTCACTGGGTCGTCAATGTTATTTAACACATATTATGTAAATGTACCCACCCGTATCACATATCGATATGACCCAGCTCAGTGCGTGAAGCTAACACTAAAAACGAGATCGAGAGACTTATTTTTGAACCACTAGAATTCGAATTCGCATTTGGAATCGCAAAGATCCTGTGCGAAACCATAAAGTTAATATTTAAAAAAAGAACTTAAATTCTTCCTTTGGTTTTAATAAGATTTCAAAATGCTTGTTTGGTACCTTAAAAATTTAATGGGAAAGTGTTTAGTGTGTGTGTGTGTTGTTTGCAATTTCACAATGATGGTCACTCAGAGAAAGTTATATACAAGAATATAAAAAAACTTTATTTACCATCTTAAGAAATGGTTTGTTTGGTTTGTTTTGGAGAAAAACTTTCTCTAAGGGGAAAGTTTTTGTATCAGAGTAGTAAACGTTAAATAATAATATACATACTACTATTTTAGTAGGTACCATTACCATTTATAACCATTTAATATAAAATATAATATAAATATTGGACAACATCACATACATTGCTCTGATCCTAAGGTAAGTAGCTAAAGCACTTGTGTTATAGAAATCAGAAACAACGACGGTACCACAACACCCAGACCCGAGCCAATATAGAAAAGTTCGTTTTCCACATTGACCCGACCGGGGATCGAACCCGGAACCTCTGAGATGGCGGCGCCTTAAAGTCCGGCATGCTCGCCTCTCGGCTACGGAGGTCGTCAATTTACAATTTCATTTACAATTTATACTATGTATCCTCAATACGCATTTCCCGTTGTGATTTATTGGGCGATCGAATAGGAATTAGCGCGGATCATTACCCAGGGAAATGTCCCGGGCAAGTCACGCGGAACGGGAATTTTCTTTAAACGGCTCCGTTACGGGTAAAAGAATTATTTCAATAACGACCTGGACGAACTTTGCCGAGGATTTACCTGAAAAAAGAGTGGCCAAAATAATTATTAAATTCATGCCTTTAAGTTATTGTATGCCTTTTTATCACCATCAAAACTTTAATATGTCACATCATGTCTGATCCGAACTCTTGCCTGAGGACTCGACAAATATAATATTTATCTCACTAGATAGCGTCGTCAGTTTACCATTCCACCCGGTAAACTGACGTCTAGTCAAATCTTTTGCACGCTAGTACGGACAACAGCACGTCGACCTACCACAAAATGTCAAATTTTCTCATTTGAAAATGAACTCTATATGTCAGAATTAAAGTTGAAAATCTATTGGAGAATTTTTGACTTTTGGGGTAGGTCGACGTGCTGTTGACTGTACATTATACCTTAATGTCTTTTACTCGGGTTACTATGAGATCATTATGAAATTGTGAAAAAAAACTGTTATTCGACCTAAATGTTATTTAAAATAAGGTATTCCGGACCTTATGATACTGTTCACGTAAATGAAATACCAAATAACTCTTCACCATTTGCTTATTCCATATTAGTCATTATTAGTCTGCTTACTTGACCTTTTTCTTTTATTACGTTAATTCTTAGTTGACAACAAATCATTGCTCTTGCCGCCATTTTTTTCAGTCCCCCCAATAATTAATAAACTACAAAGGTCAAGCGCACAACTTCTTAAAATCACAAATAACTTTTATATTAAATTAATAATTACTTTCAAGCCATCATATTTCTGTTTTTTATTATTTATTACAATATTAAATTATTAAGTATTTTTAGGCGACGTAATTTTAATTTAACATTACATTTTTAAAGACAAAATCTAAAGCGGTCAAATAAACAACTAAATGCTATCAAATCAATCACTTCATAGATATTTAAACGGAAGCAAAGATAAAAAGTTGTTATTCCTAACAATCCTACATTTATTTATTATCAATTATTGTACATAAATAATTGAGCATATTAAATAATTTTCTAATTTTACACAGATAATATAATAGCTCAAACTTATAATCTAACACTTATATCACCATTACCGAAAAAGCAATACTGTTGCACGGCAGCCATTTTGTGTCGTCACACTTTTCCAGTGAGAAAATTAATAAGCGCGCCAATTTGAAAGGGGCGCGATGTCGCTCGGGGCATTCATTTCGGTCGCCGACACCAGCCGCAATTACGCCGACATCCGAAGCCGACATTCGACACCGACACTGACACGTCGGCCTCTTGTCGACGTAGCGAGTGATGGTGCATCTAGTTTGTAAATCGAGCTTGCGCGTTCTAAAATCGAGCTATATTTGAATTTATTCTATGCTGCCAGTACGCGGTATTTTTTTTCAAATTGAATCAATGAGTTGTACTCGTAATTTCGCAAATTATATTATATTCTATTTAATTAGAAATGTTAATAATTCATTGTATTATGCTAACTAGAGAAAAATATATCTTTAAAATTTAAATTAATTAATTAACTAAAGATGCGGTACTATTCTAAGTTATTTTTAATTACATGCAATATTCAACACCTTTAAAACACATAAATCTTATAATTTTTATCACGTTTAGAAAGATCTTCTAGACTTTTATAAAGTGCAATTTTCAGACACGTTAATAGTGAATCGATGTTGAGACTTCCCGATTGACGTAATACAATTATCTCATAATCGAAAGTTTATTCCATACGAGTATACATAATCGAGGTCCTGTTTCCCATCCCCAATAATACGTGTCGGTGTCGCACCAAATGTGTGCACTTGCTATTTGCCTGGTCCTTTTTGAACTGTCGTGAAGTATGTCTGCCGTACGTACAGTCAGCACAAATATGCAGAAATTTTCACTCTTATCTCAATGCCGTAAGGTCGAGAGTTTAAGTTTTTTTTATGATAGGTACCGAAAATATTGAAGCTATGCCTCTGAAATTCTGAATACGAATTTTGTACATTAATTTTAGGAATTTGAGTTTTAAAATATTGGCGACTTTGTTGGGTTAAAAGAAAAAAGTTATCTGTAAAGCCGGTTTATGGACGTTAATTTTACGTGATAACGTCTTATGAATCGAATTATCATACTCTGACGCATCGGCCAATGGAGTGGAAGAGAGATGGATGCGCCACAAGCCGAACGCTTAAGCCGATCGTGCCTCTCTATTGCTTGTACACGCTTTCGCTCGCACGCGGAACGGGACACTTTTTCATGCGTGCAGCAGGTCATCGATACGTCAAAAAACTTTGAAACTTTTATTAAATAGTGAATTAAAAGTTAAGTTATAAGTTATAAAAGTGTGCCAAATGCTGTATTTGGTTTTGTTCAGAGAACAGTAAATATACAAAATACCCGATTAGCGAATAGCGAAGCAATGAGTTCCGGTTCGATTCCTGGCTCTAGTCAGTTCAGGAAACAACTTTTCTAAATCGGCTCTGGGTATTCTGCGGACGGATAATAGTTCCTTACTTCGAAACCATAAATGGCGCATTAAAAAAAACTCATCACAAATATCTTCTAATAAAAACCGGCCAAGTGCGAGTCGGACTCGCGCACGAAGGGTTCCGCAACTTCCGCAACATTATCTATTAAAACGAGCAAAAAAAATCACGTTTTTGTATGGGAGCCCCCTTAAGTATTTATTTTATTCTGGTTTTTAGTTAGTTGTTGTTATAGCGGCAACAGAAATACATCATCTATGTAAATTTCAGCTGTCTAACTATCACGGTTCATGAGATACAGCCTGGTGACAGACGGACAGCGGAGTCTTAGCAATAGGGTCCCGTTTTACCCATTGGGTTCGGATCCCCAAAAATTAAAAAAATAAAGTTTAATTATATAATAACAAATCTCGAAAGGCTTCTCCTCTTGATCCTAACGAAACAAATTTAAAATTCAATACCAACGGCATGGTAAATATTAGCGCCAATTAAACCTCACACATAAATTAAACTCGAAAGGTTTTCTTTTAACCCCTTCTAGCCACTTTAAGGGACACAGAAAAACTCCGAGACGAAGAAAATTAATTAGCCATAGAGCGGATTTAATTACGTGGTTTTATAAAAAATTCAGCCGCGGCTCGGACCATTCACAAGTTGGACCATAAAAGAAAACGTCATAAAACACAGCTCAAACATAACGGCTAGCTCACAAAAAAAATCCAGACATATCATTGTAAGTATTTGTGAAAAACGTAGCTAATACATTGAAAATTAACATAGTTAAATAGGTGTGTATTCAGCATTATATAATATACAGGGTGTGCAAAAGAATAGTACACTCCTTAAAACCACGTGATCAGCTGCTCTTATATACATAAACTTTTTCTATCGAAGCAACATCAAAATCTGCAAAAAAAGATTCTTCTAACGAATTAACGTGGCTACCTCAATGGAGGATCAGAAAAAAAACACGATTCTGATTTTGCACCCATAGAAAAAATTGTTTATATGAGATCACGTAGTTTTAAGGAGTGCCTTATGCTTTGGATCTAATTCTATAAAATAAAGTAGTAGTAATTAAACTAAGAACGTAGCATAATTAATTTTAAAAAACAATTTTAAACATAAAGTTCATATTTTTATGCTCGTGGTTTTCACTCCGTAGTCTATACGTTTGCTATATTCCAAGATCCCAGGCCCCCTAGACATAAATTATTTTCTCACATAATAAATGGGATTAAGTAGAGTATTGAGTGTATGCGTATCTGCTAGTTTGTACCGACGGCCAATTAACAGGTACCGGTTGCTAATGTTAAGTAAAAAAAATTATTCACATTTCTTAAAGTTTCAGTGCTGATTTTTACATATGATTTGAAGAATTTAGTTAAAAATTTATAATCAATACTACTAGCCACTTTCCGTCGTCGGTAACTTTAACCAACCGCTTTAAAAGTCCCAAAAAATGGGCTTATAAACTACTATTTTTCCCGGAAAAAAAGCTCTTGGACCATAGAAGTAGAATAGAAATAGCAGACCTACAATTTTTCACAATCCGTACCCGTTTTTATCGATTTGTGCTGGTTGTTTTCCTCAATCTATGCATAAAGCCAAGAAGTTGGGGGGGAGTGGGGGGCTGGTAATGACGCTGTTGCTATTGTGGGCGGATTAATATGTCGTGGAGGGTCGGAGATATAGAGCTTTGTGGACATTTTCGCTCCGCTTTAATTTTGGATGAAATTTAAAAATCGGACGCGACTTCTTCTTAGACCTTTTTAGCTAACGATTACCCGCCTCTTTACTGATTACTTGAAATTGAAATTATTTATTCTTTATATAGGTCCTCGTCCGGGCACTTATACACGTCCCAAAATATATCTTAGCCCTACTACCGCTTCAGGACTACATATCGGCTGGCGATGAAAAGAAGCGGCGCAACAAACTCAGTCACTATTTAGCCTACCTAGCTTTTATCATGTCACAATTATTTTCTTTGTCAAATTAAATAATTAGTGAGCCACTAAAGAAAAAAATTTCCTATGGCCACTCACTCTGTATAAAAAGTCTTCTTTAAACATAGGTACCTTAAATTAATTTCTGTTTCTATTTTGCAAATAAGCTAAGAAACAAACGCCAAGCGGATCTATGAGACCGCTAGATAGAATTTCCCTTGTGTCAAACATCTACCACAGTATAAAATAATATGATTTTACTATCCTATTTTATTATTATCAGATCAGATCATCATCACCATCATCATCATTTTAGCCACAGGACGTCCACTGCTGAACATAGGCCTCCCCCAGTGTCTTCCAGGTCGGCCGGTTCGAAGCGACCTGCATCCAGCGGCTTCCTGCAACCTTATCAGATACCGAAATATAATCCAGACATTGAAAAAAAAATGCCTTTTAATAAGAAAACAAAAAGTACAAATAAATACAGGATGCTTAATAACTTACGCCGAAATGAGACGAACAAAAAACATTCCGGCCCGATAATCACATATAACGAGTTCCATTGTTTGTACACTCCGCCGCGTAAATGGGCGATCTCGGTTCGTTATTGTAGGATAACAAAGATATTAGTAATTAGCTGTGCCCGCTACTTCGTTTGCTTAGACCTACAGGATGTTTGCTATAACAAGTAAGACTCGCTACGCTCCGCTACATATCAAGCTACTCTGTGAACTGCAGCGAAGCAGTCTTATTAAAAAAAAAAAATGTTCTTTTGAAGAACTATTGTTCTTTTGATTAACTATTGTTATTTTTTATATTTATAGAGATTAAAATGATCCTATCTATTAATACAGATTATATTATTATACTATGTGCGTGCAAAATTTCATCTAAATCCGTTCAGCCGTTTACGCGTGATTGAGTCACAAACATACAGAGATACTCACATGCTTTCGCATTTATAATATTAGCGGGATAGTAGGGTTATTCAAAAATGGAACGAGTTAATTAAACTGCTATACTCTTGATATTCTTATCTAAATCGTAAATCCATTTAACAAAAACTACCTAATTTAAATAAGCCTAATAAGCAAGGGTTTCCTACCTTTAAAATTACTTTTATTACCTTTTTTATTATTTTATTACCTTGATATTGGTCGTTAAGCCTAGTCAGAGACCTTAAGGCGGCTTGATAACATCTGACAGTAAGGTTTAGTCACTGGCCTTACAACACCCCTCCACCAATCCGCACCGGGCCCGCGCGGTGGAGTATGGCCCAAACCACCTCATAGTTGAGGTGAGGCCTGTGCCCTGCAGTGGGACGTATATAGGCATACTTTACTTTACCTTTTTTATTACCTTTAATTTTTTTAAAAAAAATTACACTATCAATACGACTGTACCATTAAATAATATCCAGTAATGGTCATAAAACCATAAATGCTATAATAATAGTGTTATTATTAGAAATTGCCACTTAGAATATTGATACCATAAATGAACCTATATCGTATGAAAATAAGTAATAAGATAATTTTATGACTTCGATAATGTTATTAAAATAATGTTGAATTAAATGTTATGTAATGCTCTATAAAGAGAAAACTTACTAAAAAATACAAAAGATCTTCGGTAAGTGTCGTTTATGAAACTAAAATAAATACACGTGTACAATAATACAACAACCAGTCACAAAATTAAAAAATGCATTGTTAGGCGTATCAGAATATTAAAAGTAAAAAAGACAAAATAAACTAAACCTTTATTTTAGACATCTCGTCAGAAAAAATAAAGAAAAAAAGCAAATACATATAATTAATAATAGATACATACTATTTAAAACAACTCCAAGTGTGTAGACTATGAACAATCATAATGGAAAAAAGAAATTTCATTATAGATAAAAATATTACTTTATAAAATCATATAGATTATTTTATAAAGTACCTAAAGAGATGGAAAAATTTGCATGTTATTTAAAGCGAAGCATAAAAAAATATTTATTTAAAATATCCGACCCATATACGTTTATTTTCTGCGTACCGTAAACTGAATGGCTAAATAAAATCTTCCAGATTGCCACACCCTGTATATATATGCTGTTTTGATATTTTATATGCTCTTGTATTATTCGTGCTATAAACTTTTATCATGCTAAAGTCAGTGGCGTTTAAAATAAATGACTGCGATGGCTTATTCCGGGAAATTTTGTAATACGCATGCATGCGTCAAAACGTCTCGAAACGCTGCTATTACGAGGGCAGTAGGGTGAATACACTTTAGTATTCGTTTTAAGTCGGATAACCTTTACGAATATCTTACATATCAGCATTTATTTTATCAACATTCCGTCTTGTCGTTAGAAAGTCAGAAAATTTATTTGCAATTAGAGTGCATGTATAGTATTGAACCAGGCGGATTTAAGGGGCCGTCCTAGACACAGATTAGATATAGTACGTCTAATGACAGATCGGAAGCGGCCATTTTGGTTTGACAAAAGTGAAATGACAAAATTTGTTTCATTATGAGAGGGGATTCAGAGTGGCGCTGTTAGAAAAAGCAATCAACACTGATAAAAAAGTAAAATGCCACTAAAGCGTCCACGCCCCCGCGAGACACCAATATACGACTTTTTAGTCGTAGAGAAGCACAATAACTAATGCGATTCAACCCCGTAGTTCTAGAAATCATCTCATTTTCGTAAAAATCAAATCATGGTGCACGATCGGATTTGCTTGATTTTATAGTTCATTTTGACTTAGGTTTTCTAATAAATTTTTAGATTTTCTAATAAAATAAAAATAACATTATTGTGAAAGGAAACCTGTAGATTATTGTGTAGTTTTTAAAATGTATAATTGTTGCTCGAAATAGCAGAAAATAATGGATGTTTAAAGAGAAATTTCTCAAAAATTATGTTATATTTAGAAATTCTTTGTTCTGCTTTACTATGAAAAAAGTAAAAAAAGTGTTCAAGCCATCTGCAAAGAGACCATATTAATATTATCAAATTAACAGTAAAATCGAATGTTCAGGGTAACTTGTACTTTCTCGAACTCGAACATATTTTTTCTATAATAAGGGTAGTTACTATTGGTGATTTACCTATGATATTGAAATGAAATGAAAAATCCCTTCAACCTACATGCAAGAATAGGATCTGTTCTTTTAAAATCAGGTGCAATTGTATTTCAAATATATTTCGTGTCTTTACAATCAGAGAACAAAATGTACGGAAATGAGACGATTTCTGGGACCCCCCTCTTAAACTTTTTATTAATACTACAGTACGGGGAGCGATAATATCTATGGTCGCAGAGGTGATAAAAGATACATCATATCTCTAGGGCATGAATTGGCATCCCAGCTCGTACCTCGGGTTTTTTTTCAAAATTTATTTACGGATAAATTTTATGATTTGCTCGGCGGTGAGGCAAGTGACAAGAGGAAAATCACAAGGCAACCTGCACATTTCGATTAGGTATACTGGATGTGTAGCTATGGTCCAAAGAGGTCTAGATCCCCTATGTTAGGGTTCAGAAATCGCTCCAACTAGAATAACCAACCAACCAACCAGAATTACCAACTAAGATACCCAAGCGTACCCCGACTAGGATAGTCAGGACACGCTTGACCATAACCCGTTCATACGGGACAAAGCGTTAAGAAGTGTGGTTACACTACCCTCACTCACATACCAATATAAATGTCCTCTACCAAAGGAAGACCCCAACCAAAATTACCAACTAGGATACCCACCCAAGCGTACCTCGACTAGGATAGTCAGGACACGCTTGGCCATAACCGGTCCTACGGGACAAAGCGTGAAGAAGTGTGTGGTTACACTACCCTCACTCACATACCAATATAAATGTCCTCTACCAAAGGAAGACCCCAACCAAAATTACCAACTAGGATACCCAAGCGTACCTCGACTAGGATAGTCAGGACACGCTTGACCATAACCCGTTCATACGGGACAAAGCGTTAAGAAGTGTGGTTACACTACCCTCACTCACATACCAATATAAATGTCCTCTATCAAAGGAAGACCCCAACCAAAATTACCAACTAGGATACCCAAGCGTACCTCGACTAGGATAGTCAGGACACGCTTGGCCATAACCCGTCCATACGGGACAAAGCGTTAAGAAGTGTGGTTACACTACCCTCACTCACATACCAATATAAATGTCCTCTACCAAAGGAAGACCCCAACCAAAATTACCAACTAGGATACCCAAGCGTACCTCGACTAGGATAGTCAGGACACGCTTGACCATAACCCGTTCATACGGGACAAAGCGTTAAGAAGTGTGGTTACACTACCCTCACTCACATACCAATATAAATGTCCTCTATCAAAGGAAGACCCCAACCAAAATTACCAACTAGGATACCCAAGCGTACCTCGACTAGGATAGTCAGGACACGCTTGGCCATAACCCGTCCATACGGGACAAAGCGTTAAGAAGTGTGGTTACACTACCCTCACTCACATACCAATATAAATGTCCTCTACCAAAGGAAGGCCGGGTAGTATATCATCACAGATATTTAGCCGAAGCCTGATCGAACTGTGATTTATTCCGTTTCCGCATATCCAACTACGCGAAATTATACGGTTCGGCTTAATCTATAGCTATGTGAAGATTTATTGATATGAATGTAAAAAGCTAAATTATAGGGCGAGGGTTTCGGGTAAAGTTATGGAATATTTTGTTTTTATATCGATAAGATAGAACAAATTATTGGTTAGTAGATTTTGGGACAGTTTTACCGTCATAAATACCATAAAAGCCGGCCAAGTGCGAGTCTGACTCGCGCACGAAGGGTTCTGTACCATTATCTATAAAAATGGAGAAAAAATCACGTTCGTTGTAAGGGAGACCCCTTCAATATTTATTTTATTCTGGTTTTTAGTATTTGTTGTTGTAACGGCAACAAAAATACATCATTTGTGAAAATTTCCACTGGTCTAACTATCACGGTTCATGAGATACAGCCTGGTGACAGACGGACAGATTGACAGACAGCGGAGCCTTAGTAATAGGGTTTTACCCTTTGGGTACGGAACCCTAAAAACCTTTATCTCAAGACAAGACGAGTCCTAAACTAATTAAAATTCAGAATGTATGAGTTATCGAATAAGAGTCCGTGCAGAGATAAGTGTTGCTTATCTGACTGCAAATACAATGCACATATTTTCGTAAAACGATCTTTTGTTTAAGATTTTTCTTCTGTTTTCGATTGTATCGTTTTGAAAACAGCTGAGTAGTACATGAATTATAAGATGGAGTCAGTGTCTTCAGCGTTTCGAATTTTAAATAAATACGTAATGCTGATACTCGTATTAGTGACCATATCAACATCGAAATGTCAAAAAAAACATTAACAATCATTAAATGCTGATAATAATGCTGCGCAATGTGGGGGATATGTTTACATTCGAGATTTCGAAGTTGGTCCCATAGAAAAGCTTGTGGCCCTAAGAATAACCGTATTGAAACCTCCTTCAGTATTATTGTTGATTTTACCTTCATAATTGTTCATTTAGGTAAAAAATAATATTTCTTATCCTTTAACAGCCCTGTAAGCGTCTGAGGCTCTATCATCATCGTCGTCGTGATCAGCCTACATCACAACTGCTAGATATAAGCCTCTCCTAGGGTCCACCACTAAGCCCCATTCTCGTCTATTCTTTTCCATAATCTTTCAGCAGGTTTCAGTCTATTTATCACGTCACATTCATCAGTCGGCTTCATGTCATGTCTCTTCAATTAAAATTGTCTTTGTATTAAGAGTAAAATTATCAAAACAGCACATTAGCAATGAATCGTCATTATGTCATAATCACAAGTTATCAATTCATCCATCAAGCGTCACTTAATTTAGAATTTAATTATAAACTCATTCATTCGCTTGACTAACTCCATCGAAATATTAAATTATTTTAGTCAAATTTCCATCGATTATAAAATGAAAGGGCTCAAAGATATGAACTTCAAAATTAATTTATGTCAACCGGTGCGATTGGATTCGTTAGTCATTGTAAAGGATCCAATTATATACAAACTTGGTTGTTAATTTTGATCGACATTTGAATGCTCTTGCTACGGGTAATAAAACTGAAAGTGTTTGCTGTATTGGTTTATATCCAACGAATTATAAATAACTAACAAGTCGCGATTAAATCGATCATTCTAATAGGAGTGATTCGTGAGATAAACCGGCCGACACTTGGGCACGTCTGGGGAGGCGCCCGTCTGCCTATCTTAAAATTTAGGTGCCCCGTGGGAACCTACAGTCACAATGTTAATGCATGAATTGTTATAGACAAAACGTCTTATCAACACCGAATTTGCAGAAGCGTTAGCAATTTCAGATTAGACTAACTATGGTGTGCTTCAAGGTCCTATCTTGGGGCCACTTTTCTTTTTGCTCGTAATGTTTTGATAAATGGCAATAATGTAAAACATTGTAGGGTGTACCTTACCTTAGTTATATATTACCCAGAATTTAACAAAACCATGAACAAGAAAAAAGTGTAGCAAATTAAAACTATTAAATACGCTTAATTTTACCATTCTCATGTTTATGCTTCAATTCTATTGACAGTCAAGTCTTAAATGCTTTCACAAAGTCGTTTTAACTGCCCTCGTCACATGTTTGACGAACCATTCCTAGGTTTATTTGAATCAATTAATTAAACCCCCTTGGTCCCTTTGTCGTTACATGCCAGAAATTAGTGATCCCATGGGTGTAGCTCCTTTTTATTAAGGCGAATATTGATTAAGGAACGAAGCTACCAATAAATTGGCCGAACTAAACAAATGCACGCGCATTACCATTTTACGCTGCCTTGTATTGTATCCGAATTCCTATGGCTTCTGGATAGTGTTGCTCACGGATCGATAGATTGTATTTCGATAGTTTTAATCTTGGTAAACAATCGTTATTAATCAGTCAATAAATTAATCTATCAAAATACTCACCACCTTTACTTCTTAATTATTGCCTAAGAGCTTCTTTCAATACTTACACACACGAGTCAACCTTTTTTTTCTAGATCCTCGGATTCAAAGGAACTAATCAATCACGTATATTACTTCCAGACGTTCTTTCCCTTTATCCGTATCGATACCGATTATACCTTGACCTATCTGCATTCTATCGATTCTATTAATCAGCAACACTGCTCCATCGGATTCGGATCCTAAGCTGGGATGCATTAGAGTTAATGAGTCTATGTATCTTGCTTGATGCTTCGCCCGGAGAGGTATGTATCGAATTTGTTGTGTAAGAAATATATTTCAATTCCGGGAATGCTTCAGGTGTTTATGGACGAGGGTACTCCTTTTCATTGGGGGGATTTCGTTGTTTGCACTATCGATATCTTTCTATTTGTAAGTACAAAATGGTATAGCACACTTTTGGCCTAATTTATAGCTTTTGTTCAAAAATCAGCAGTATTTTGCTGCACTGCCTATGTATAAAATGCAGTTGGCTCTTTTTCATCTTATTTTCTGTCTTCTTCTTTCGTATGGGTATAATTTTGAGTACATGCCCCTAGTTACGATTTTAGCTCATCATCATCATCAGCCACAGGACGTCCACTGCTGATTATGGCTCAGTCCTTCTGAAATAGCGGCTCACGAAAACATGGACATCGCGTATTGCGTCGTAACACGCTTTCCTTAGAAACTTATTATAAAAGCATTTAGCAGAAGTGGGCTTGAACTACAGTTCTTGTTCAAACACTACGTTACGTCGGTGTGTGTGCTCTTTTCCTTTAGCAACGACAGCAACATACTGTCACAATTCATGCATACTTCAAATAGCTATTACAATGTGACTTCTATCCAAATAAATTAACAACTTTTACTGTCACCATAAAATATCGAAATCGGGAGAAACAATTTCACCTAGCCATATAAAATTTACCTCAATGATAATGTGTGGAGCATGAGTTTATTTTGATGTTGCAACGTTTACATTTACCCTGTAGTAAAAGCTGTTCCCTGTAACGGGTAGAATACCCTGTGTTAGTACTTCGCTCATATTTAAACCTGTCTCCCTTATCATACATATAGTCACACGCACCTTAAATTGCAGAAGTATATACACATCTATATTGAAAGTGCCCTACATTACTCAAATTGTCCAACACAATAGTCCTAAACACAAATGGCTCGCCATAGACTCATCACATCAGACATCAAACTCGGAGCATTGCGAGGAGCAAGTTTAGTTTAATAGAACCTCAATAGCAGCGGTTTATTTTACACTCAATTAACACTTCACACGTGACGCCTCCTCTCCTCACTCCTAACCCCCCTGTAGGGATGTGCAAAATTGATATTTTTGACATCGATTATTTAGGCTCTCTGTAATAGCAGTAACATCTTAGAAGTCAAAACTAAAGCAAAGGAAAAAAGTTGATAACATCGATTTCAATGCAAAAACTGCAATTAAGGTATCGTTCTTTTAGCACATGTCATGTCAGTATACCTAATAAGAGTAGGTACTTAAAAGTGGCCTCCTCCAATATCTGTGAATTACGAAAGCTATACGCTTTGTAGCATTATTTGTATCAATACTAATTAAAATTATTTTGTTGTTGTTGACATCCATAATTTATCAAATTAAACATTAAAGATTAATTGTAATGAAGACATTTTTTTTTTGGTAATTTAACTAGAATTTTATTGATTTCTCGTTTCAACACTTTGTTTTGTATCACAGTCGGAATATTGTAATTATCGATATTGATATCGATATTAATCCAAACCGCTCATCCTTAGCCCGTCACAACTCTACCCGTGGGCCCCGTCGTCGCCTGTTCCGACTTGTTCAGAGTTGGCGCCTGTGGGAATACCTAACTGGCGAGTTGCACTGACGTCTTATGGCGGGCTATCTCACAAATACTATAGGAGAACTGTACCTCGATTCTGTATCTTGCAAATTAAAGCAATGCGATAGCAAAAATTGAGCAATTCGGGCTTTTAAATCGCAAATTGACAGCAAAAAACAAAAACAAAGCAATCTACTGTCAGTGCTGCATATCAATCGGGCGATGACTGCGCGATTATTGGTGATTGCTAGTTTTAAGGGAATAAGGGTGCCGTGTTCTATTATAGTTATCCAGCATCCTATTGCAGGAACATTATACGCAATTATATAAATGTAACCTGTCAAGCTTCAATTCCCCACCGGTGGCCACGTCATAATAGATTTTTCATTGTGTCTCTTGACCTTGGCCTGACAGGATAGTATTAATGCTCAACATATATCTCTTTTCATTGCGCATTTGTTTTTCCGACTTTTTGGCCTAATTGCATAGATCGCGGTCGCGGGAAGATTGGCAATTTACTATGTGCTGTGTATGTTGGTAGTTGAAAAAATGCAACATGAAAGTTTATAGTACCTTCAAGTAAATATGCACTATAACCCGACCACAGAAACGAACACAATGACAATTGTATTGTTACGAGGTCATCGTGTAGGTGGTTTTTGCTTGACAGACTAAAGTTAGTATATCGTCAGGGGCGCTAGAAAAGACTGAATAAGGGAACGATAATATTATAAAATTGTATGCATGGATACATACTAATATTTTTTGAAGATATAAAGATACATTATGTCATAAATTAAATATTTGCAGATTTTTGTATGCCGATTGGACATAATTAACTGTTAATTTTCGGTAAAAACCATACTATTGCCGTCTTTGATCACAATGGTTCCAACAATTAGTTTGAACCGCTATCAATCATGCATTCAAACGCAGATATGTTGCAGCATTTCGGAAGAATTTATAAGCCAATAATTTTATAATAGCGGTCGTATGGTTTCATCACTATAAAACATCGTCATGTGTAAACGCACCTTACGATAGGTACGGAGCAATTTCGGAATGTCACTATCTCGTGAGATTAAATGAGGATTATAACTTTATGAATAATAGACTGAACAACCTTCCATTCCACGAATAATGAAGATGAGGTGTAAATAGTGTTGCCACATGTCCCGGTAAAAGATGTCCCACTTTTATTTGGGACATGAAGACGTCCTATTAAAAGGTGCTGTATTGTGTCTCGTGATTATAGCTTGGATAACTAAACTATCGAAAAATGTATACCAAGAAATTAACATTACTGTGTTGCGATGTACTGGGCAGTGTTTTAATTATTTTAAAGACGTTTATAAAATGTTTAAGAACTATAAGTTGCAAATTTTACAATTTTCCTTGTTACGCTACTGTCATAAAACCAGAACTATCCTATCACAATATGTAGTTTACAATTCTATGACAAGCTGTTAATTTAATTATTTTGTGTTTAGAGATCACGACGTGATTGGCGTAGTGGCGGGCTTGAAAGCAAATGGCTCGGGTTTGATCCAGTCAATTCAGAAAACTAACGCTAACGTTGGGGTCCCCGAAATAAATCAACGTTGTTAATATGTCTTTGGTTGTAACGACAAAACCTTTTTGCCATATTATTTCGGTTTTTTTTTTCAGATAATTTGTAAATGTACCCAATATGCACCAAATAAATGTTTCTTTCTTTTAAAACGATCTTTTCGAAATTGGCTCGTAACTAGGTAGGTGTGGTGGGATGCGTCTTTGGCAAAATTCAATGTCTTTTACGTCGAAACACAAAGATCTTAATTCCTTACTTGGAAACCATGAAAAATATTTTGCCTGATGCTTAATAATAGTAGATGGTTTCTTTTATCCATATACGTCCCACTTCCTAACTCATTTGTAAGTAGACATGTACAACACTAACACTACATATAGTCTGTGCGCCGCGACTTGTAAATCCGCGATTACATTTCCTGAAGGTTTTAATGAGCGCGCGACGAGTTTTAAACAGGATGTAGCTGGCTCAAAAGGGCTGTTTATTTTTCTAACAAAAGTTAATTAAGACGTCCTACTCGTAAAAATACAGGAAATGTGCAATGGCTCAGTTGCATGGATTTGGTCTCCAGATGTGATTCTAAGTATATAAAATTTTATTCAACTTGAATTAGTTAACTTTCTGTATTTTACTTGTCAAACAAATCAAATTTATCTATAGTACTAACAAATAACAATAATAAATACATTCATAAACATTTATGACTCGGGTACAAAATGCTTTTGCTGACTGACCACATAAACATTTGCCTCTTGCGAGATTCAAACGAGTTTTTAGTTCGTTTCGCGTAGTAATAGGTACATCAGATAGGTCATCAAAATCTGAACGAAACTATTTTCCATTTAGTAATGCCGTTTGACTGTTAAGAGTTCTGTTACTGATCATCACGTATCTTATGTCAATATAACATACTCATTAGTCTTCTTCACCAATACATAGCGATACATTGCGAGATTTTGCTAATACGTGCGTAAAAGTCGTGCAAACGTCTAAAAGTAAAACAAAGAAACCGTAAATCGATAAGTTCCTTATCATCGATAGATACATCACTGCCTCTCCCTTCGTCAAGTCCCCAATCCCCACGTGAGCCCGTAAGCCAAGTGAATTGCTACATCTCGACGAGATACATCTCGTCTGATGAACAATTCAGTCTTATCTCACAAAGTAGGTCATCGATATTTAATGAATCTGTTGATACAACACTATGTTTACTTTACATAATATACTTTTTACATACAACATTTTATTAGGCCTTATTTCGTGCATTGGTTTTTCAATATTTATTTATTTATTTAATTAACAAGCTATATTTGCTACAGAAAAGGAGAAAATTAACGAACGGGCATTTCTCCAGATGTTGGGATTAATACCACGCGATTAAATATTTTATTATTATGGATGAAACAAAAAAAATTATTAAACTTAAAACCACATTAGTATCATCTGCTTACATGTAATAAATTCTATTATGGAAGCAACATGAAAACATGCAAAAAAAATGAACATACAAAATAAACGAAAACTTTCATGATTTCGATGTTGCTCCCGTAGCAAATTATTATTGTAAAATTATTAAACAAATGATTAAGTTGTTTGAATTTGTGCCGTTTTCCTGTGTACACTCTGTATCCCACTTGGTTTTCGCTTACCACTAGCGAATATCGCATATTTCTGAATGAATAAGTCTTTACTTTATTTTCTCGAGTAGATTGGCATTGGCAAATAAGTTCGTCAAAAATCCATACAATTTAAGGTGATTTCACCTAAGACAGAACACGGAATATTACCGCGTTCGGCTAGGCCTTTTCTCTGATGACCAAAATTCCGGAGAGCTGTATTTTTTTCTGCACTGGACGGGTCATGTCTGTGTGCGTGGGGTGGCTATCCTGGCAGATTTATGGCGGGATATTTCATCTGCGGGCTGACGTGATGTGACCTCCTCCCCTTAGGGGGCTGGCTCTGAAACTGGTCTGCTATCTTTTTAATTTTTACCCGACATGATAAAATGATAAACTGTTTTCGGAGTGCGGTGAATTAATTTAAAAGATCTGTCTGTCTGTTATGGTTGATATTGAAATCCAACTTTTGTGTTGTGAGTTAGTTTATTTGTTCAGGATAAATTATGCTGTAATTATAGTTTTAAAGTTTTTAACCAACATATCAATGTCTAGTTTACCCGTTCGGGAGTTTGGGCGGCAGGAAAAAAAATAGGAAATCATTTTTTGAATACTTTTGGCCTTACTATAAAAAAGATAGACTAGGTTTTAACCATGTATTAAAAATAACCAACCAATTTGAAATGTTGATACATCAGACATTCGAGGCATATTATTAACAAACATTTTCAATTGGTGACTAATATTTAGACAGTGTTTAAACCTAGTCTATTTTTTTTTTGTAGTAAGGCAATTTATGTGTAAAAATGTTTGTAGCTCAGGCATGCATAAACACTAAACGGATTGGTAGTATTAAAGGCCTGCGCAGACGAGGATCAGTCCTCAGAGTACTTTTTTATCTGTCAAAATAGGTGGGTCACAACTGCATCTGCTAACGCACGCAAGAGACTAAAAAAAGCGCGTACAAAGTTTTCTGGACAACTTAGGACACCAACAAATATGATTGCGAAAAAGAACGCAGGAGTTCTTAAACTTTGAATAAATTACGACACAACGTTATATCTGAATGGAAGCCTCCACATCGTTCATTTTTAAACTTCTGGCCACCAAATGATCGCACTCCATGTGCTTTGAGCTCATAACAAGTCCTGAGTTGACTTTTCGGGGACTGTTGTCCTCCATGGACAAAAGTTCCTTGATCGCGCAGGCCTTAATTGTTAACAAATTTACGTTTCGAGTTTGCGAATCCCAAATCTAACATTTGCTTCATTTAATAAATATCGTAAAGACATTTAGGTCGCCGGCGAGTATTCATAGCACGTTTTTATTGCTCGCGAACGAATGTTATACCTCGTGTAAACGCACCTTAAAGTATAAACATGCAAATTAGCTGGCTGATGAATTTTAAACATTGTGCTCTACAAGCGGTATCGGTTATAATTTAATTGGTTATTTGAAAAGTTTTCCCATCTGCATCAGAAATGGAGCCACGGTCGCTACGGAGAGTTTTTGTTTCGTAGGCTTGTTGGTATAAGTACAATGCACATAGATTCGGTAAGTTCTATTTGATACAACGTATGCTTTTTCTAAAATTTATGTTTTATTTCTACTAGTACCTATTTAAGAAAAATACATCCTCCAATGGTTGTCAGATCGCTAATACATTATAAGGGATAATAATATTTAAGATCTTGATCGTAAGATCATTGGTAGCATTCGATAATCGATTATCCGATAGTCAACACTACATTAATGCCTAAAGGGTGGTGAAAATAAGTAATTATGGAGGTACTGGGCGTGCAAGAAATTGAATTGTGCTAATTGAAGCTTGAATAAAGAATATTTGAGATTAAGATGAAAAATCGAAAGGATTTCTTGACTTCAAACAAGTTTTTGTAATTCACATTTATTTCAGAAACTCTCGTACACAGATCTTAATGATCTTGATCTATAAATGATATTTAAAATAAATGTTGTGGTTTACTAAATCTTGCTTTAGTAGAATGCAACATAATTTAATATGCAATATAAAAGAAAACACGTTATTTAATCATGTCAATAAAGTTATTTTATTATTACTCTAGTCTAACTAAATAAGAATATATTTTTAAAGTGTTCAACATTCACTGCAATAATATACCCGGTTGTACTACGCAGGACCTTCAATATAGGTGAATTACTTGCTTTATAACATGTTTGCTTACCAATCCATCGTATACTCGTACAAGACACAAAAACTATATGGAATTCTGCTTGAGTAGCGAATCTCGTTAAAAGGAGATTGATCATTACTAGGAGGAGATTACTAACGGTTTTATGATAACTGTTTCTTTGCGCTAAATTATGACATGTCATAATTTGGGTTTGATAATGTTGATCGATACTCTCTCATAGACTTTCTCCGTCTTCCGTGTTTTTTTCTCCCTCTCTCTCAATTTAAATGATATGCATGTGACTTTGGGGTGATTACTATTTCTTCTTACTTCTCCCAACCCTTTTACCTCAAAACACCGTCCTCTTAATTTAACTTAAATAGGGTGACCACTCAAATTTCAATACAGTATTCTATTCAAACTAATAAACAACTTTTAATTTGAGTTAAATAGTGAAATAAAGAAAAATCATCAGCTGTTCAATATATTTTTGTTCTAATATATTTCTTCTGTTCTTAATCAGTCAGATTCGCGTGAATCTAATCATTGTTAGATAATTTTGCCCCAAACACATTTATGGCTTGGCAGGTACAGTCAGAACTATTCATTAATACTTAAACTCCGTCTATATGAATTTTCCTATTGTTTCGTGTTCCTGTGTCTGTGAGTACGTTATGTCGCATTTCATATTCCGCGCGATGTCCCGTCGCTTCGTTATTGATGACCTCCGTAGCCGAGAGGCGAGCACGCCGGACTTTAAATGGCGCCGCCATCTCTGAGGTTCCGGGTTCGATCACCGGTCGGGTCAATGAAATGAAATGAAATGAAATGAAATGAAATGAAATGAAATTCTTTATTCTGTATATAGGCCCTCTTCCGGGCACTTATACACGTCCCAACATATAACTTAGCCCTACCACCGCTTCGGGACAACATATCGGCTGGTGATGAGAAGAAACGGCGCAAGAAACTCAGTCACCTTTGTCAGCCTGATTTTATTACAGGAAATACAATTACAAGATAGTGTAAGTGCGAGCTAGGCAGGCTATTAAGTCCATGCACTCTTGTCGTTCATGTAATCTTCAACTTTGTAGTATCCTTTTTCCATAAGAATTTTTTTAATGTGGTTTTTGAACTCATAAACAGGTAAGTCAACAAGAGTTTGTGGTACTTTATTGAAGATTTTTATACATTTCCCCAAAAATGAATTACCCACTTTCTTTAATCTGAAGCTCGGAACGGCAAGTTTATGTTTATTTCTAGTATTATAATGATGTGAATCACATTTAAGGCTAAACGAACTTAGGTTTTTTCTAACATACATAATATTGTCAAAAATGTATTGTGACGCTACTGTTAATATTTTAATATCTTTAAAGACCTCCCTCAGAGAGTCGCGAGGCCCAAGACAGTATATTGCACGTACAGCTCTTTTTTGCAACACAAAGATTGACTCAATATCAGCAGCTGAGCCCCATAGCAATAGACCATATGACAACAAGCTATGAAAATAACTAAAGTATACTAGTCTTGCCGTTTCGACATCAGTTATAAGCCTTATTTTCCTCACAGCATAAGCCGCCGAACTGAGCCTTCCTGACAAGGCAATTATATGGGGACCCCATTGCAGTCGGGAGTCTATTGTAATTCCCAAAAAGGTTGTTGCATCGACTGCATCTATATGATCGTCTGACATATTAATATGCGTACTGACCTGCCTCACATTGGGCATAGTAAATTTGATAAGCTTGGTTTTTTTTGCATTAAGTAACAGATTGTTAGCAGTAAACCATCGTACTACTTGAGAGAGAGCATCATTCACATCGTCAAAGGCAGCTTTACCTCTGTCAATTTTAAAAATCAATGATGTATCATCTGCAAACAATACTATCTCACAAAGGTCTTTAGTAAAGTAAGGAAGGTCATTTATATATATCAGGAATAATAAAGGTCCCAATATAGAGCCCTGGGGCACACCCATGCATAATGGGGCCCCGGAAGAGTCAGTTCCATTGACATTAACTGTTTGCGTTCTATCCGTGAGGTATGACTCTAACAATTTTTCTGATTCATTTGAGACACCATAATGCCGTAATTTCATTAATAACGTTTTGTGATCTACACAATCGAAAGCCTTAGACAAATCACAAAAAACCCCTAGAGCATCTTGCTTATTTTCAAACGCATCGAAGATATGCTTAATGAGTGCAACTCCCGCATCAGTTGTGCTTCTACCCTTGGTAAAACCAAACTGATTCTCATGCAATAAATTGTTTATTCTAAAGTGTGATAAGAGTTGATTAAACACTATTTTTTCAAATATTTTACTAAGAGCTGGTAGTATTGATATCGGTCTATAGTTAGAGGGATCACTTTTATCTCCGGATTTAAATATGGGTATGATTTTGCTGTATTTCATTAAATTAGGAAATGAGCCTTCATCAATACACTGATTAAATATACAAGCAAGATGCGTTGCTATACTATCAATTATATGGTTGATTATATTAATTGAAATGCCCCATAAATCTTCTGTTTTTTTTAAATTTAGCTCTCTAAAAGTTTTAACAATAATTTCGGGGTTTATATGCCTGAAATTTAGAATAGAACTGCATTCCTCGACATTTGATTTCAAAAAAGTTTCTGCAAGACCTTGTGAAGAGTTTAATTTACTAGTTGTGGCAATAGGTATAGTAGAAAAAAAATCCTTAAACGCGTTTGCTACTTCGTTGTCGGATTTAATAATTTTATTATCAACATTAAGGCTAAATGTGCGATCTAATTGTTTAGTTTTGCACGTTTCTCTATTAATAATGTTCCAAGTGGCTTTTATTTTATTTTTGGAGCTAGCAATAGTATCACGAATGTAATTTGATTTGGCCACTGAACATACTTTTTTAAAGATTTTAGAGTATTTTTTGACATGTTCAATAATTTTAGGGTCTTGAGTTTGCGCTTTTAGGTCATACAATTCATATAAGTTTCTCCTACTTTTATGAATTCCAGTCGTAGCCCAGTCACTGAATTTACATTTATTTGTATTTATTTTAAGGTGTTTTTGCTTAAATATATTGTTAAACTCATCTTTAATCAATCCAAATAAATTTTCATACGACACATCCGTAGTGTCACTGTTGAATGGTAATACATTTATTCTATAATCAATATTTTTCTTAAATCTATCTAATTGATTGGCAGCGACTGGCCTACAAATAATATCTACCATAGGTGAAACATGATGGTGCTCAAATGTGGCTATTTGTCCACTATGATCTGATCTTAGGCAGTTTATAATTGATTTTTGCCTAACTTCACAATTACAGAAAATATTATCTAAGCAAGTAGCTGTTGTAGGAGTGATACGAGTAGGTTCATTAAAAAGGTTAATTAAACTATAGGATTTAAAAAGATTTAAGAACCTTACAGAGTTTTGAGTTACTTCTAATAAATCAATGTTAAAGTCTCCACATACAACTATTTTCTTATTAGATTTTGATAATATATTTAATACCTGTTCCATGGTGGACTCAAAAGGAAGGTAATCTGCCGATGGGGGTTTATATACACTAACAATGATATACCGCTCTAGCTCAGCACATGCTAGTTCAATAGTTTGCTCTATAGAGAGTGCCACGATGTCTGTGCGTTCTTTAGACTTAATATTGTTTTTAATAAGAATTAGTGATCCCCCTCGCTGAGCTGACTCTCTACTGAACAAACTAATGACTTTCCAATTTTCGATCCCTATAAGCACTTCACATTTCTTAAGCCAGTGCTCAGTAAGACAAAGGACATGTATATTCATATCTTGTAAATATAATGTTAATTCCAGATCTTTGCCAGAAAAGCCTTGTATATTCTGATGAACAATATTGAGGCAGTTAGACTTTTCATTTGTCATTATAGGATGACAGCAAGAGATTTCCTCTATTGTCTTATTAATTAATTTAAATGTATATTATTATTACTTGGAACTGATTCCAAGGTGTGGCTTAATATGTCATTACTCTGTTCAATAGAAGCAGATTTGGTAGCCAAGTTCTTGGCTGAATAATTAATATAATATGATAGCGACATTGCTATCTGTCTTTTGATTTTTCCACTGAGATAATATTTATCCCTGGTCAAATGATACTGATTTTTTTTAATGAAATTATTTATGTCAATAATATGAAATTTATCAGAATTAAATGTCATGGTATTTAAACAAAGATTCATTTTGTAGCGAGTATTATTTTCTTCCTGTGGCAAACTGACGCTATAGGGGAGTGTAAACATCACAATTTTATTTACATTTAACAATTGCAATGAGTCTAAATATTTTGTCAAGTCCTTTTTGTTTACATTGCCCCTATCACCTATTAATATCATTAAAGTTGTATTTTTATCAAATTTATAATTCACAACATAATTCATTATATCAAAAAATGTTGAATCTGGCATGCAGTGATTAATAATACTTTGTCCCAAGTATGTGTTCAGTAAATGTAAAAAAAGAACTTTTCTATATTGACACAAGTGCTTTAGCTACTTACCTTAGGATCAGAGCAATTTATGTGATGTTGTCCAATATTTATTTATTTATTTAGAGGTATTTTATTTATTGATCGCGGCAAGCGTTACCACTTCTTGCCTTAGGCCGCGTCCCCATTAGGCGAACAGTGAACGGCTGACAGTTTGCTTCCAGTTTGCCTTCCTATAAATTTTAAATGGAGTGTCCATACAGCGCGTACTGTACGCAGATTGCGACATTTCGCTTGACTCATTTTGTGTGCGCCTGATTCGCAGCGAAGGATGCGCTTACTACGCCGGCGCTCCGTTCGCCTGGCGTCAGTTGGAGTGTGTTTTTTTATATTTATCCTCATTTAATGCCTCCAAAACAGCTATAACTTCCAGAATGTCCACACCGTCAAACACAACTACTCATGTCAGAACACTAATGTACCTATACTAGTTTACCTTCCCTCACAAGAATTCGCAAGCGCTTTGCGGCTAATACGCTCTAGTTCACCGCTCAGTTGATATTGAGTTAGCGATCGATACGCAGTCAGTCAGCGAACAGTCAGCCGCTCACTGTTCGCCTAATGGGGACGCGGCCGTAGGCTGTAGTCTTTATTACAGCGGATGGCGGAACGAAAACGGGCCTTAGTACATTGCGTATTCATTTTAGAGCCGTCTTTGACGACTTAGGCCGGAAATTTGCTAAGAAAAGACGTATAGGGATTTCCAAGCGTTGTGTTGTGCTACAGAATAATAATAGTTAATTACGGCTATTAGAAGTTAAGCTTGATACAATCCCGGACACGATCCCAGAAGACTTGCGCATTCCACGGTGTTTAGAGGTTGATGGATATGTGTTTGTTCAAGTATTCAAGTGTTTATTTGCATACCAAGTGTGTACAGTTCTTAAATTAGGTACAATTGTGCTTAAACTTAGTAACCTTATTTACAGGTGTTGCAAAAATATGGTAAGAGGGCTACATTTTTATCATTTTAAAAATTAAGAAATACTATTTTGTTATTAAGCCAACATACAGTCTCAGTACGCCATAAATTAATATTATATCTGTAAATAATAGTTTTATAATGACTTTTTGATAGAGGTCAATACTTACATTTGATGACGGCAGTATTATTTAGTGTGAGTTTTTCATGTATTCATCTAGCTAGGCTATAGAAGCATTTTTTTATTAAATATTGTTTTACCTTTTTGTCAAATAATGTGAACTTTTGTTCATTTTTGGTATCATGGGGCAGTTTGTTATATACTTTGATAGCCATGTAATATGGGCTGGTATTTAACATTTTTATTCTGGACAATGGTAGACAGAGTTTTCCTTTATGGCGGGTGTTGACGTTATGAATGTCTTGCATTTTCATAAATGAATTTATATTTTTGTATACAAATGTACATAAGTCATGTTGTTATTCTAGCACGTATTATATGAAGCTTCAGAGCTCTGATACCTGTTATTTTATTCTGTGGTTGTGCTTACCATTGCGCAGTTACAAAGGCAACTCTGGACAGTGTTCAGTATCGCGGAGTAAACGATCTATCTAGGTAATATTCGACGCCCTGCTGTACTGCTTATCACTCCGTAGCAAAAACGCAGCGTTACGCAGCATCAACTGTATGACTGTACCATGTTTCATGTAAACAAATACATTTATTTTATTTTTTATTTATTGCAAACGTTACAGCATGTAAATTTAATTTAAAACACTTAAAATTAAATGCTTACATAGCCAATTACAAAGTTTATCACATTAAAATTAACATTAAAGGACGGTTAAACACGGAAGGGCTGGGCGGGCTATACGGAGAAAATAACCTAAGTTTTGTAACAAAAAAAACATTTAAATCAATTGCCTATTTCCTCACCATCTTAACCCTAAACTCTCTTGTTGCAGAGTCTGGAAGAAAGAGAAAAAAGGCACGCAAGTCACAAGGAACAGTTAGCAAGAGAACAGCGCTACCTCAGACGGAGGGTCGCGCAGCTCCGCGCGGCGCCGTGCGACGTGCCCCTGCGCGGCCTGGGCGACACGATGCCGCACAGCACGCGCGCCGACTCCCTGTCCTCGCTAGAATCGTCTTCTGGCGTTTCTACGGCGGAAAGATCACCGTCTTCTGTTTCGGAAAGCGGTAAGTGGAAACGCCTTTATGGAAGCTATCGAAACTCTAGTCTACAGTTATTCTTCTTCTTCTTCGTGAGACTCTTGACAGAGCGGTCGTGGTCATTATGTGCTAAGCTTAGAGGCCGATGTTAAGCGCTTCACGATTTCCCTCCACTTATAGCGACATTTGGTATTTCTGGAACATTCATACAATGGGTCCATCGCATGGGTGATCTTCCGCGTGGTCTAGTGCCCTCTACTCTGCCCTGTATGACAAGACGCTCAATCGATTCATTGTTTCGCCTAGAGACAAGTCCGAAGTACTTCAGTATGCGTTCTTGGACCAGAACAGACAGAAGCTGTTTGATATCAAGTTCTTGGAGAATAGAGCTATTTGTGCGAAACTCGGTCCAAGATACTCCGAGCCTTCTCCTCCAGCAACACATTTTCAGAGCGTCTATCTTCTTTTTTTCCACCTCAGTTTTCTACAGTTTTGGGGGGGATGATAATATAAAATGATACTACTGTCGCCTTTAACACTTTGATTTATTTTACTCATTTTGCCATTACTGACTTTTTACAAACTCTTCATCTTTTAAAATAGATTACTTCGATTGACATAGTAAGTATAAAAACTGCTTAGCATCTGCCTATTTTAAACGCTCACGAACAACTGACAGAGTAGCGATCTCTTCTGATACTACTGCGGTGGTTATCTCCCCACAACTGAATTCGTCGTCATTTCTTTTCCCCGATCGACCAGTTAGTGTTGTCAACAAAATAAGGTTTAGGATTTGGTTATATTAAAATACTAAAGACAGTTTGATTTAAATACATCAAATCACAACAGTACTTAGAAGAAGCTATTGTGATTTTACAGTCCATTGTAATTGGGTGGGTGTTCCCTAGTTGACAGGGCTTACGAATTGATAACCGATATATCACGTGATCGTGTGGTCTATGGTAAATTAATGAAGTCCGATTAATTTTCCTATGATCCGCTGTTCTACTGAAAATTCTATATAAAAAATATTGTACCTTTGACTGTTGACTCGTGACTAATAAATAATAATGTATAATTTAATGTGTTAATATTCCTACGCCTAAAGCAATGGAAGAATATGTTGTACTTGTGCATAGCTTTAAGATCTTGTGTTACCATGTGCTGCGAAATATATTATTTATCATTTAAAAAAGGGATCGATTTCGAAATCTTTTTTTTTTTTGTTCTATGGTAAATCCTGTAGTATTTGAGCATTAGAGTCCCCTAAAAATTCTTTATAAATAAAATGGGACCTTTTACATGGGATGTTACGAGAGACAGTAGCAGTAACCTGTAAAAGTATACGTCCCTTGTGCAACCTACCATCATGTTTAGTGTCACTTGGTTTTATTGGGGTTTAATTTGTTTATTCGTACACTTTGGCCCGGCATTTTAACACTTTTAACTATGTATGTACTGTAACGTTACGAGTACGACTCGTTTTTACGATGGCCTGTTTTTTATTTCATGATTAAAAAATCTCTCATCTCTCCGAACTAATTTAGCGCAATAGAAAACCTTAGCTGGTAGCGTGACGTCCTTGCAAAAAATTGCGATCACGCGACCTGTCGTTAACCTTTTACGAGGTCCCACAAAACTTGACATTAACGCTCGTCTATTAATAACGTTCATTATTACATTACCTGAAACAAAAGAACGAAATCGCGCCACTCCAACGCGCTATCGAATGAATGCGCCGCAGTGTATTATAAATCCCGGAAATTTTGGGTAACGAATTCTCGGCGTTGTTCAATCTGGGTCTTTGCGGTTACAAAGGGAGAATGATCAAATTTGGAAAGCTGAAAGCCTACATAGTAAAAATAAAGATGGTATGCCCGTTTTAAAACAAAAGAGTGTAATAAGTATACAAATAAACTGCATGTAGACGATCCTTGTTTAGCTTTATATGAAATGTCTATATAGAGACATAAAACATGAACTGACAAGATTCTATACTATATCCAAACAAAACTGTTAGTTGTTTGCACAAAACTTGATTGCTGTCGTAAAAACTAACTGTGTAGTAGACGAAAAACGTAATGGTAAAGTAGATCGCCCATAACATAGACAAGTTTATAGCGAATTTTCTGCGTCTATCACTCTGAGACAGCGAACCTTTGTAAAAAACGGCCCTACCGCGCCCTTAATTGTACCGAGAATAACACAGAACAGGGAGGGCCAGCCCGGCCTATATTGTTACCTTTTATTTATGCATTAACTTTTGCAATTTAACTGTCACCAACACACTAACCGAGGACGAACGTAAATTCAGCCATTGTGGGGCGCGGGAAGTTTTTCCTTCATCGAATTGATATGTTAAGCAAGGTTTTATTAAGCGAATAAATAGTGTAGGCGGGAAACCACAGTGGAGGTAAATAAATCCTGTGGAATTCACGTTTCTTTTAATACCTCAATAGCCGAGAGGCGGGCACCCCGGACTTTAAATGGCGTCGCCATCTCTGTGGTTCCGGGTTCGATCCCCGGTCGGGTCAATGTAGTAAATGAACTTTTCTATATTGGCTCGGGTCTGAGTGTTGTGGTACCGTCGTTGTTTCTCATTTCTATAACACAAGTGCTTTCGCTACTTACCTTAGGGTCAGAGCAATGTATGTGATGTTGTCCAATATTTATTTATTTAATAATAAACTTTTTTGAAATGGCCTTGTGGCCTATAAAATCAATTAGTCTTGGTCCATAATCTTTACTGTAACTATGTCTAGTAAAATTAATTATGCTTAATTTAAAAATGGGATCCTTTTCAAGCTCTTTCAGTTCAGCTATTTGTAAATAACTGCCTGAAATTTTATGTAATGCAATGTTTTACATCAACGCGCAACGCTTGATGTTTCATTTACGGATTCCCAAAACACCCTTTGAGCCTTTGTTGCTTTGTGTGTTTTGTAATTGCGTCAATTCAGGCGTTTGCATTGATTTCAGATATATCTGTATAACGCTATATATGTTTTATAGAAATAATGTGTATGTTCACTGCATAGTTAGCTTTGCAAGCTAACTCTTTAGACAAGAGAACGGCGAGACGCGGCTGGAGTCAATCATCAATTTGTCGTCAAACATCTAATATATTAGTATCTTTCTCAGTATCTTATCCTTTTTAAATAAATAAATAAATATTGGACAACATCACATACATTGCTCTGATCCTAAGGTAAGTAGCTAAAGCACTTGTGTTATAGAAATCAGAAACAACGACGGTACCACAACACCCAGACCCGAGACAATATAGAAAAGTTCGTTTTCCACATTGACCCGACCGGGGATCGAACCCGGAACCTCAGAGATGGCGGCGCCATATACAGTCCGGCGTGCTCGCCTCTCGGCTACGGAGGTCGTCAAAAATCTATTCATAATCTCTTCCGGACACTTATACACATACGTACCACGGTATAGCTTTGCCTTATCACCGCCACATGGTCTGCAATTCTGAATATTGGCTAGTGATGAGAAAAAATAGCGCAAGAAACTGTCTACTTTTTAGGGTTCCGTACCCAAAGGGTGAAACGGGACCCTATTAAGGCTCCGCTGTCCGTCTGTCTGTCTGTCTGTCTGTCTGTCTGTCCATCTGTCACCAGGCTGTGTCTCATGAACCGTGATCGAGAATTGAAATTTTCATAGATGATGTATTTCTGTTGCCGCTATAACAAGACATACTAAAAAACAGAATACAATTAATATTTATGGGGGCTTCCATACAACAAACGTTATTTTTTTGCCGTTTTTATATATAATGGTACGGAACCCTTCGTGCGCGAGTCGAACTCGCACTTGGCCGGTTTTAACCAATTTTCCCTCCCTGCCTGCTATTTAGGAGTAAGTTTACTGTAATAATATCTACTGTGGTTTTATCGAGCGAATAAATAGTAGTTGGGGCGATTAACCGAGTCATTAGATGGCTTTATTCCGCATATAATTCGTGTATTTATGATGACCTATCGGGGCCGACGGTACTGCGACTGAGAGGCGATGGGCCTCGTAAAAATAAATATTTGCATTTCTATTGAAAGTTTAGGATAAGTGCCCCGTCTCCCGTCGCTCAGACCCTCAGTCACGCTGTGGCTGGATCATTTACATGTACATACTTTTAACATACCCAGCTTTCTTTTTGTTGTTGCACTTGGGTTATGCAAATTTCGCTTTATGGGCGATATAATAACTTTTTATATGGTGTGACGAGGTTTTTCGTAGGAATAATGGCGGGAAGCTGTTTATATTCGAAAGTGTTTTACCTTGTTATAACGGATGGTTTTTGCTCACGAAAATTCAATTTAGAGATATTTTTAGTTAAGTTTATCTGTTTTTTAAAAGATAATGTAATTAACCTATCGTTATCTTTATTTCTAATTAAATGTTATGATATCATAATAAGTAGAAGATGATAAAAGTGTACGTTGTGAATCCTGGGATAATTTACATTAACTAGAGATATACGAACGAACATAACACAGGATGGCCTTTTAGGTATTGAGCAGCTTATGTGCATAGATTGAATCAATTATTGCACCAGTTCATGCTGCCTAGGGCTGCCACTTCAGTAATAATTATGAGTTTACCATTCAGTGATTATTATTATTTAAAATAAATAACATATTCGGTTTGGATATCACATCCTTAGCTCGAAAATTAAAAATAACATTCACATGCTACTTATGTTTCGTAGTGTGATCTATATTATTAAATACATATATATTATATCCTGGACATTCAGGTAGGTACTGGATGTGATCTGTGGATTCTGGCCTTCCTGTCCAGGGGTTACGAAGGTCGGATAACAATTCCGTCAAATGTAATAATCAGACTTGCCGTACCTAAGGTCATAGCATGAACGCTAGAATGAATTATTTTTGCAGTATTATTTATGTTAGCCTATTGCAGTCCACTGCTGGACGTAAGCCTGAAAGAGCGCCAAATAGCACGATCTCCCGCTCTTTTTCATCCAGCCAGCCATCTTCTTAGGTCATTGGTCCATCGAGCTGGGGGATGTATGCTGTATTTGCAGTATTACCTGGTAGACTACCAAGACGCGAGCACGCTAGACCTTACGTCGCTATCTTTGAGGTCTCGGTTTGATTTCCGGTCGCTTAGAAAACTTTTTTTTTTTATCGTGTTGGTCTGGTTGTTGTTGCGGTACTTTAGCTGCTTACGTTAAGATGTAAGTGATAATGTCCAAAGCGTACCACGAGTAGGAACGGGAAATACGCAAAAAATATTTTTTTCCGTATTTCTATTAATTGGCAACCCTAGGGCCACGTTAGGGCGCGCACACGTCACCTCACACACGCGATTACCGTAATGCGATTGTCCGCCGCTAGCGTCCGGTGGGTGCCGCAAACGGTAGCGACTAGCGACGCGACTTGCGACTGTGTAAGCGATCCTTGAGCTAACATACATAGCTCAAAGATCGCCAAAAACCTATATAATAATAATGCCAACATAATCGCAATTTACATCGTATGTTTTTTACACGATTTTATAGTTGGATAGACGTAATTGGCCTTACTACAAAAAGATAAACTAGTGTTAAACACTTGTCTAAAGATTAGTCAACCAATTTAAAATGTTTGTTAATTATATGTCTCGAATGGCTGATGTGTCAACATTTCAAATTGGTTGAGTAAGTTGAGTAATTTTAGAACAAGTGCTTAACCCTAGTCTTTTTTGTAGTAAGGCCAAATATGTTTTTGTAGTATTTTGCGGTGCGACTTACGATGAAGTTTACGATCCTACCGCTATGTATTTAATGTAAACGAGTTAACCCACTAAACTTTACGTCTATCTGACGTTTTCGAAAGACATCATACTTGTGTGCTTTTTATTTTAATGAATAAATTATTTGAGAGATCGTGTAATAAAATAAAACTCCATATTTCTTTACAAAGAGGAACATAGTTTCACAATATATAGATCACCCATCAAAAAGCTGTAAACTTTTAAAAATTGAAATCGTATAAATCGTACTACATATCGCACATGTATTTTTTAAAATAAAAAGTTTTTTTAGGAACTAAATCTATCATCATTTAGTCCAAAATAAAAAGAAATTGTACCAGCCGACTAGTTAATGGATAAGCTATTTAATCATACAGCATCCATGACTTAGGGGCAAATCCTTCGTAGCTGAGAGGCGAGTACGCCGGACTATACATGGCGTCGCTATCTCTGAGGTTCCGGGTTCGATCCCCGGTCGGGTCAATGTAGGAAATGAACTTTTTTATATTGACTCGGGTCTGGGTGTTGTGGTACCGTCGTTGTTTCTGATTTTCTATAACACAAGTGCTTTCGCTACTTACCATAGGATCAGACCAATGTATGTGATGTTGTCCAATAAAAATAAAAAAACTCGTGCTCATCACAAACACGTGATTATTCCAAAAGAGACAATCAAGCTGAATGTGAAGGTAATGAGAAAATCTAAGTAGCGAGGTACGAGTAATATACTCCGTCAATAGCTAGTCTAACTAAAACTGCAAGTTTCTCCAATTAAAATGTAGCTGGCAAACTGTTAAAAATGGTCTAAGAAATTTTGAAATTTTGTGGCTGTACCATTTCTGCCTCTTAAATGAAAATGTTCAAACCCATATTTAAAACTGAAATCCCGTCATTTGCCTGATCGAACCTGATAAATAGCTCTGCCCTTACGACCCTTGTAATTAAAATCGCTTGACTGTAGAATCGCTAACGATTATGACGCCTCGGAAATCGAATAAGCAATCATGCATATGCATGTGTGCACGCGGGTTTGTTTGTTTGCGGCGAGGACCTGGGCTCGTGGACGTAGAGTGCCCTGGAAGGGACATGATTGTTTCGCTTGAAATTTTAAAAAAATACATCTTCCGTAGGTACTACTGGTTTAGGGAAATTGAAAAGAGTCGTTAAAAGATCTTGTTGAAATCACACAATAAACATAATTTCCTAAGAGTATTATTATTATTATTTGTATCTCTCCTGCGGGAAATCACATCACGGAGGCCGGTCCTTTTGGAAGGCGTTCGTGGGGATACGGATCCAATACGAAGAGGCCCCTTTGAGATACGTTACTGAGTTGGGATATGTAGACCTTATTGTTATTTTTTTTTATTATTAATTTATCTTCATACTAACCCTTAATGTAAGTTATGTTTTACTAATACACTAGAGCATCTTTTTTTTGAAAAAAAAAATTTTGAATTTCGATTTGAATTAAATTCCTATTTCATAAAAATCCTATAACATACAGTGATTTGCCTAGTAAAAACAGACCTAGGTATAATTGTGTCATTACTTGGTCCTGAACTCCCGATTGTCGTTTAATTCCTATTTTTTTCTTTTAAACATTCAAAATAACATGCACATCTCTTTATAGCCACCCTATCAATGTTAACTAAAGGTGGAGAAAAAGCTGGCCTTTTTACACTCCTAAAAGTTACACTCTAAGCAAGATAAACCCACCAACGTTTTGTCAGTAAAGTAGTAATAACCATATTTTTAAATATTTTATCATTTTTTTTTTTTGTTTTTAAAAATCGAAAACCGATTTTTAATGGCCTTATTACAAAAAAGAAAGAATAGGTTAAAACCAAGTCTAAAAAATAACCAACCAATTGAAATGATGACACATCAGACGTATCTCGGTAATAATGACCCATATTTAAAATCGGTTGGCTAATCTTTAGAAATGGTTTAAACCAAGTCTTATCTTTTTTGTAATAAGGCCATAATAGTTTGAAATTGGTTTGTTAACAATCATTTGTGATAGCGTACTGCTACGTAAGCACTGTCGTATCCAGTCCGTTCACGTTAGTGTTGTCATTAGCGTCGTGATTTACGAGCGGCGCGGCTTATCGCTCAGCTCGCTCGCTCACCGCCTCCGCTTTATTAATTACGGTGAGCGTTCTTGTTATATTGATGTATGTACCGACTCGCCTGAATCCAACGAAAAGTCTGTACTAAAACAATGCTATGTGAAAGTTTCATTACTAGTTCTCTTATTTAGTGCCGTTTGTCTAGTTTCTGTCGTCGTAGCTGCTGCAGCTTAATTGTATTAAATATTATTGGTATTTATATAACACTCACAGCCTTAATGATTACACAACACACTGACAAAACCTTAGATTCTTTAGCATTTCTGAAGGATGTCATGATTCGACTTACGTTAATTTATGAGCGAAATAACTTGTTTTTTCGCTCTTTTCACTTTGCTTTATTAATTACTGCAAGCATACCCTAGTTAGAGCAATGGCCGACTGACTAGGTTTTTAGGGTTTTTTTTGTTTTGTTTTTAAAATACGAGCCAATTTAACCCACAACGAGAATCAAACCTTTAATACGCCAATCGTACTCAACTATGAATAGAGATGAAAATCTATCAATGAGCTAGAGATGAAAATCTTTATTAAATTATTATACTGGTTATAAAATTAGTCTTATTCTGTCGGTTTGATAAAGACGTAACATCGTTCCTTCTATAAAGATTATCTGAAAGAGGGTAGGCATCGGTCCCTTTTCTACTCGTATTTCATAGCAAAAGTAATAATACCGCGGGCTTTGTTTTGAGTGAACAAATATTTGGAATTTATGTGGTCGTTTGATGTATTGGCCTAATAAATCGAAAACGACTCTATTTTCGGCCTCCACTTTGCATTTATCGAGGATTTTTAGGTTACCGCTGTTGGTTTGCGTATTTTTAGCAGGTTTATTCATTTGTGATTTGATTTGATAGCGATAACAATTATTGATGAAACGTTGCAAAAAATGTAAAAAAAAGTGTACTGATTTCTGATGTTATAGAAACTGATAAACAATGGCTTGCCATTTGATGCAACAAAATGATTGCAACCCGTTCTCAGTTGACTATGCGATAAGCCTAGATAAGTAAGTCTTAGTTCTTTCATTTAATTACTATCAGAAAGTTTTTTTCCTGTACTTTATTTGTTTTGTATAGTTTAAGTATGTATTTTTCTATATAATCCGACATTTAGACACTTTAGACATATAACACACAACTCATAATAGAAATTCTAAAGAAAACGACAGCCAAACAGATATATTTTTGTTGCTCATTTTATTCATCGACAGGTGAAGGAAAACCTCAAATGCTTCCCAAAATTCAAATATCTGTAAACAAACTAGAACTGCCACTAATCTTAATGTGTGGTGCCCGACGAGGGTCTGATAAGCCTCCGAGTTCTTATCGTACTCAAAGCGGTAGGGTGAGAGGCACAGTACTTATTGATCCAGTATGCCCACCCCCATGCTACATTTTGTACACACGTTGTTTAGTTCTTAAATCTAATCATAGATGGCGCTAAACTAAATATAAGATATTTCATCATAGACGGCGTTATACAGACGGTGACTGTATGATAAACGCGGGAGATCGTGCTTGTTGGCGCTCTTTGAAAGAGGCTTACGTCCAGCAGTGGACTGCAAATCAAATTAAATCATTTTTATTTGCAAACAATTGGCTAAAATAAGTTTCCACTTATATTCAATGCAATTATGGAATTAATTATTGCAATTATTTTATCTACAATCAATAGATAAGGTGATGAGATTACGTCTTACTTAGGCAATTTCTCTTTCTTCTCTATCACATCGGGGTGACCTTTTATGGTAGGTAAGATTGGTTGGTAATATAAACCGATAAGTTTAGTCATAAAACGTTTGGCTAGCCAAACTATTGTGTATCTTAACACTTGTGATTATAGTCCGATAACCGCCTTTGATACTTGGCACGACTGCGTGCGGTCCTACTGGAAGATCCTACTGTATATGAGTGGAGGCCTTCCTCTTGCTAATTACCCAAACTATTCAACTTTAATTAGGTCGGAACCTTCTGTCTAAAGTATCAGGAGGAATTATGACACCTTATACGAGATTCTGTAGGCTTAAATTGGGAACGTGCGCAAATGTACTTGGGATTTCGTGTTTGATAATAGAATCATCAAAATTATGTAACTAAGTAAATTGAATAAGTGGGTACAGAAACACGGGAAATACGAAAACATGTTATCATTTTCTGAAAGTACTCCGCGTCTTTGCAAACTTAACAACGAGTTTATTGACCTATTAGATGTCCGTTAGGACTCGAAAGCTGCGGAAAAAAGTAAAGGTTTTAAACATTTTTACTTTATTTTTGGTTACAAAATGTTACCTCTTTTGTCTGACGTTTCGATCGGGTTACACCGACCGTGGTCACAGACTGACTGGAACAGCGATGTCTTCACTCCGTACGAGAGGCAGATTCTTCATCTACCCTCATAATTATTTTTGGTTGTTATTGACACAGATTGCCTATATTAATTAATTAAATGTTTTTATTGTAAATTTTTGTTTTTTAGCAATTCCATGCAAGGTTTAATTGAAGATAAATAACACTTGAAAAAAATCATCGACCTCAGGTGGGACTCGAACCCACGTCCCATCGCATACCGGGCGAGTGCTTTGACCACTAAGCTACCGAGGACTTCACGTGACAAGATGAAATTCCTCAAATGCATAGCATTGCTAAAAAACAAAAATTTACAATGTTTAAGCATTTCTGATCTTAACCAATAGTCAAATATTTGTAAAAATATTTCTATAGGGTGTTGACGGTAGTATACTACTCAGCTATACATATAGCTACAACATTGATCAGAATACGCTGGCTTTGACAGCGAGAAAAAACACTTGAGGAATTTCATCTTGTCACGTGACGTCCTCGGTAGCTTAGTGGTCAAAGCACTCACCCGGTATGCGATGGGACGTGGGTTCGAGTCCCACCTGAGGTCGATGAATTTTTTCAAGTGTTATTTATCTTCAATTAAATGTTTTTTATATTGTAAAATGTAGTCGATTTGGTACAATGTTTCTCTATTTTGGTATTTAAGTTAAACTGTTGTAACAGTTTATAAAAAAATAAAACGTAATTTGACGATAATACATAACATTTAATATTTTGCTCTTTATCATCAGGATTACCTTTTATTAAATTTATAAATAATCTTTTTACTTTTTCCTCGCTTTGTCGGGGTACGCTTGGCTATGAATGGACGCTTAACGGGCAAGTGTGGTAAATTTGTATGAAAAAGATTTGAATTGACAGATTTTGAAATACACAGGCACGTTTTTATCTTATAAATAGTAAAGTTTAATATTTGGCCAAAACATAAAATAATAGTACTTTGTGCTCATTTTTACCCGACTGCCAAACGAGGGTTATGTTTTTTTAATTGTTATCCGGTGTGCGATTGCCCTTCAGATAATCATTTAAAACAGCAATATCTCGCACTAACTCCGTTCAAGTCCGTCCCTCACCCAACTTAGTCTAAATAGTACGAAAACTATTGTACGCGATAGCCCAAACAACGGCGGTATAGAGCGCCCGCATCCGCGAGCAAGATAGCGAGATACGAGGTTCGACGGCCCTAATGCGGAGTAATCACGAAATAGTGATGTGACATATGCACCACTATCGGATACGGGTATAGACCGGTATCCGAAAGAGTGTTTAATTTCTTCGTTCTGTTTAAATTCGGCTAACATAATATAAGTACACCACTTTCGGTTAAGTACATAAAATTTAAACTATTTAAGACTTATTTCACTTAAATTACCTAATTGTACATCTTGATTTAAAATTACAATTAATTAAGTTTAAATTTTAATTTAGTGTAAAAGCTGCAATAATAACTTCCTTAGGAGAAAAAGTCCGCTGCCTGGAGGTTTCTTTGGAGCTTGATTGTGACTGAATTAAGGACATTGGAAGGATGTTTTTTTTTAATGAACAAAACACATATAGATCTAAAAGTTGATACCAATTTATAGTTCATCAGACGTAGTTTTGGTAAATATCCCGCTCGCTGGAGGTCGGTTAGAGAAGCTTATATATTTCCGTTTATAACGGAACAAATTCTGTTTTCAGCATAATTTAGTAGAACAAATCTAGATCTAATTCTCTGTATCACGCATAAGTCTCCCAGACATGGAATCCCGCTGAGTTTAGACACACTTTTATGAGGGGGAGGGATGAATTTGCCTGTCATACGGAGTGAAGACATCGCTGTTCCAGTCAGCTTGTGACCACGGTCGGTGTACCCTGGTCGAAACGTCAGGCAAAAAAGGTTACATTTTTGACCTAAATTATGATCGCGTTAATTCCCGTTTCATGGAGTTTAAATTATGCAACGCGAAAGTTTTAAAGGAATTATAAGTATAGTCTGTATTTCCCACTGACTAGATAGTACCGCAAAAAGTACGTTTCGGGTAAAAATCCCTATTCGAAACGTAACAACACTACTAGAAACACTCCAACCTGTTTTAAACGTGACCGATGCTAGTTCACCTAAGGACAAGGTTTCTATTGCAGTAACATCTAGAGATAGTGTGCGCTATTTTTAGCTGAGGCCAATAGAGAACGATAACCTAACGCTGGAACGCTTACCTTACCTTTCCACATTAACTCTACCCATTACACAGTACATTTTGGATAGAAAATAAGCGTACATATAGCTACCACAGTAGTGTATGTATTTAGATTCTACAAGCCTGTATGCTCGGAAAAAAAAGATAACAATTTAATAACAATGGACCCGCGCAAACATTTGTGCGCGACCCGAGCTTAGTGCTCTACGAGTAGGTATCTTGCGGATCTCAACTCCATATATTTTATAAACTGAGGACCTCCGTCGCCGAGAGGCGAGCACGCCGGACTACAATGGCGTCGCCATATCTGAGTTTCCGGGTTCGATTTCCCGTCGGGTCAATGTAGAAAACGAACTTTTCTATGTTGTCTTGATAGCATGAAAATCAATTAAGTGTGAGTCCGACTTGCAATTGGCCGGTTTATTTAATTATAATTATTCTCACTTAAGTCTAAAAATATAACAGAATAAAATTCATTGGTTCACTTACACAAATATTGAGTTTAATAGATACCGAATTAGATCTTAAACCAAGTTTACGTTAAGTTTCGATCGTTAAAGATTGTCGAAGAAATGCATTTATATTTTTCATTAATTACGTTAAAGATAACTGAAATAAACATCAAGTAAAAATACAATGATTATGTGTACTGGGACTAGCTAGACAAAAGACCTTGTTAAGCCCAGAGAACAACTTCCAAGATTAATAAACTGTTACTCATTATAATATCCATACCTTTAAAACAAAGGCAAGGCAAATACCAAAGGTTGTCTATTATTAAAGTCTTATTAACTTGAATCCCGAACAAAAAGGGATGGAAACTGGCCTAAAGATGATATTCCAAATTATTTAATAACATTGTCAGGTTGTCAAACAAACGACATAGAAAGGAGAAATTAAATTTCGGCCATTAATGTTCATTCTAATCATTTCTCTGAAACCGTTTAACGAAATACAATTTGATTGTGTTTAGTTTTGTACTTACTTTATTAATCTTCATAATTCGTTATTCGATATATTTATCTACTTTAACTATTTCATATCGTGATTTAACTTAACCCTGGATTAAAACATCATTCTGTGTCATATAACCCCTCACGTTTTTAACTTCGTTGTCAAAGTCTTACTGTCGGACTAATAGACGTCAATTAATTATAATAGTTACTTAAAAAAAACCTTTTATACTTAAGTCTATACAAATAAATACCATTAATAATTTAGAACGTATTTTTTTTTTGTTTATCGACTGACAAATGAATATTGTGAAAATAGTTTTTATACTTTCTTATTCTCTATTGAAAGCAAAAGAGTGTTTTTGGTAATAAAATTACCATGTTAAAATACTACCGTTTCTCTCGATATCTACAAAGGGTTAATATAGCAAGAAATCTTCTGTGCCTCCTGAGCCACTTCTTGCGCCCTTATATATGAAGGACTTAATTTACCCTTCAATTTTTCCGAAATCGGATTTCTCGTCGCGTCAAATCTCTTATGAGATCCTAATTTTACGCAAATACGTTTCTGTGTTTTTCCCGTGTGCTATTTTCGTGTGTTTATGTAGGGACCGTGAGTGTACTGTGAAATTGAGAGGGTGTGGCTTTACACCACTTTATTTTGTGCTTTTTGAGGGAAGGAATGATTTGATAACTCGGAATTCCGTTGCAATACTTACTCGTGTATTTTTGATCCTTTTTTTTTCAAATTAACGAATGTACAAGAACTGACATATTTTGACGACCTTCGTAGCCAAGAGGAGACCACGCCGGACTATAAATATGGCGCCGCCATATCTGAAGTTCCGGGTTCGATTCCCGGTCGGGTGAATGTAGAAAACGAACTTCTTTATATTTTCTCGGGTCTGGGTGTTGTGGTACCGTCGTTGTTTCTATAACACAGGATCAGAGCAATGTATGTGATGTTTAATATTGTATGTTCTCTCATAGATTCTAAGAATTAAATCAACATTATATCTATTTAGAAAGGTCGATGGTTGGAATTTCGTTAAGGGATAAGATCCGAAACGAGATCATCAGGCAGAAGACCAAATTAACGGCCATAGTCCTTAAATATAGCAAACTTGAGTGGCAGTGGGCTGGCCACATTTGTCGCAAAACCGATGAAAGGTGCAGTCAACGGGTTTTCGAGAGGAGACCACGCCCTGGCAAACGTGGTGTAGGTAGGACGCCCCCTAGCTCGATGGATGGATCGATGGACGACCTTAGGAACATGGATGGCAGTGGCTGGAATAAAAAAGAGGGAGATCGATCATGGTCTTTAACGCTCCAGCAATAGACTGCAATAAGCTAAAATGATGATGAATATCTACTTAAAAACCGACTTCTTCGAAACCAAAGACACCAGAGAGAACATGACTTATGTAGAGCCATTTACTTACTAGTAGTAGTAAGTAACAGAAAACGGGTAATATACCACGATACTGACCATGCCGCCAAGTATGCTAGTTTAAAGGGCTGATTCCTCTCGCAAAAGCAAGTCCCACCGCCCAAACATTACCGGCCGCCGATGAGTCTCAACAAAAGCATATAAATAACGAACTTGGCGAAGGGCTCGGAGTCACCTCGTAGGTGTGACGTCACAGCCAGATCCTGGATTTATGGCGCTCGGAGACAAACAATCGGTAAATTATCAGCCGAGATTTATCGGATGCCCCCACCACTAACGCAGAAACTAGTGTTGTTTAAAGATGTCGATACTATTGCTTATGCGGTACGACTTAAGAGTTGGAGGAGATACGTGGGACTACAACAGTAAATGTTAGATGCTATAGTGCCAGCAGAGTTGTGCTATGTTTAAAATAAAAAAATAATATCATCTGAAATTATTTTTGACATTTCCATGCGAACCCGATAGTAAACATACTTAGTAGCATATAGAGGACTGATTAAAAAGTATTTGAGTGATGAATCATCACAAAATACTTTTGCCCCTTACGGGACCCGATCAAGCTACCACTTGATTTCGTAGTCCAAAACGCGAACCACTATACCGAGATGGGACACGCCTACCGTAACTCTATTATTAAACCATCGACAAATATTTTATCGAATGCCGACAGCGCTATCTCACCTCGCAGGTGCGTGTGCCTACTGTATAAAACCACTATAAATAATCCCCTTCGGTGACGGGAACAGCGATATTCTGGAGCCTGATTGTTCACGGTAATTTTGGTACGACTAGAGAGAAACGAGGGTAGGTATACATCCTGTAAGACAAAACATATTACGGATAAACTAGATTGTCATGACCCAAAAAAATTAGGCTCAACTAGTTTTTCCTAGGTCGAACTGATTTTGCATCATTTTTCAAGTTATTTGATTCAAACATAATCTAGCTCCTAATTTATCACAGAACAAACTACTTGATACTTACATGTCAAATAAACCGACTTGACCCAGAACAAACTAGTTAGAATCAAAAATATGTTTGAAACTACATAACAGGCAAGATTTACGCACCAAAATCTAAATTCCAATTATTTCTTTTTTAGCTTGACGCTTAGCTAGTGTTCGTAGCGTAGCCAAAATGATTTATTTTAATTTTATTCATGTATCTAGATACTTTCCTCCATTTCAAATTGCAACGTTCAGGAATACATACACGGACGATTATAGGAATTTGAAAAATCATGTCAGCATTTTGTCAAAGCAGTTTCGCGTTCAAAGTCAAACGCTTTTCAAAAAGTACTTTCCAGCACTGGCACCGATGCTTTTGAGCCAAAATTCTCCGTTCCTTGCAATTCCACTGGCATTTATTATTTAGCCACGTAGATTACAAACTGGCGAGATTTTAATGACGGCATTAATAAATCAAAGTCCATTTCGGATAGTTAAGTAATAGCGGAGTTTTCATACATTTGTGTTAATATTAATTTCCCGCCATTATGGTCGGTCATAAATAACATGGCCGTCGCATTAAAATACTTCCGAAGATATAACGTTTGTGGATCGTGTAATAAAGAACGCGGGAAAATGTTGAGGATGTAAACAATTAAGAAGTCAATGGAAATTATTTCGTTGTTTTACCCAAGCGTTGTTTTGTTGTAAATTGAAATATGAAACGTTAAAATATTATATATGTATAATGTATAATGATTGTGCTTTTTTCTCCCTAAATTTCTACTAGAAAGTGAACATTTTATAAACTGAATTTTAAATTAAACTAAAGCAAACTTACCAGCAACTCCGTTTTAATTAATTAATCGAACATGGCAGGCACGTTACATTACCAAATAGGCAATGTCGTATTTCAGACCGTCACAGAATAGCTAACCTAAAAAATGCCTTCCATTTTCACCGCAGTGCAAACAAACGTCCACACACAAACTATATTAAATTAAATACAGTATTTATGGCTCTATTGAAATACTGCAAAACATTGAATGGGCAGAAAAACGAAGATTATACACGCTCTCTGGATTTATAACTGCAACGCAGTTGCGGAATATTCCCGTCTATTCAATTTTAGCGGGAATAAATTCCCCTGTCGAAATATTGTGCGCAATGTACACTAGCCGCGTTTATTGAATTTGCAGTTTATACTTGTTTATGTTAAAGCAATAATTATTCAAATTAATTCATATTTTAATGATAGCTAAGCATTATAGCTAAGCCGAAATCTACGCGTAGGTAATCAAAATAGTTTCAAACCTCATATAGAGTACATTTTTTGCTCGAATAAAATTACTTCTGCCACAGGACCAACATCAAAATATTTAAAAAATACTTCCTCATATTAGGTTTGACCGATCGGAAGCCGTATTATCGCAGTATTACTTTTAGTTCCTAAAAAATTGAATCGATTCTTGTAAATCTGCATATTTGAATTCTAACATTACAAACTAACGTTTTCAGTCGAAATAATAATCACCTGAAATATTTGGTATTATTTCAATTACACCAAGAGAATATTTAAGTTCAAATATGCAAATCAATCAGACATAGCATTTATATAAACCAATGTAAACGTAATTATTATTGTTATCAGCAACATGTTGGGCGCCATTTACCCGAACCCCCTCCCTTTCTCCCCCTACCACACACAACTCGCTCAATTAACGCATCGACGGCTCTTATACGAGTATAAGTTTGCACGGAGCCCTTAATAATCATGTGTTTAGACACCACTTTGCCGTAATTTCCGCTCCTGGGTTATTTCTAAAGAATATTTCATCCAATTATCCCTATTTGCATATGTGAAACGCTTTTAATTGTACAAATTATTTTGGTATTACTCTTAAAAGCTTCAGGCCTAATTATGAGCTCTTAAAACAGTATCACTTGAACGTAATTTTATTTTTGTTTAAAGAGTTTGACGACTTTGACGTAAAAACAATACCGCCGAGCTAATAAATAAAAGCCTTGGATGTGTTTCATTATCTATATGTATTTGGCTCCAACAGTCCAATCCCGAGACTTTGTAACCTGTACAATAAATATCAAAAAGATATTGAAATGTTTGGAAGTGGTCCACTCAGGTTCAAGCGTGAGGTCCAACAAATAGTTTTTGGCTAGTTTTTTATTTTATTTGTTTTGGCTCATAATTACAAATCTTTCTTGTTTATAACTACCAACATTAGAAAAAAATATCTATAATAATAAAGAGTGTATGCATGTTGTGTTCACCTTTGAAAGTTGTACACTTAGACGTATAAGTTGATATTGTGTTTTGAAAATTTTAGTGTATCAACTACTGGTAAACCAAATAAATAAAATAAATAAATATATCGTTTGGTTTATACCAATGAGCTATTACAAAAAAATTCGAATATTAGCTTAAATAAACTTTTTACTTCTTTCTTCCTTCAATTCTATTTTAACTGTCTTACCTAATAGTTGTCTGGATAACATTGCTTCTAGTTTTACGTAGTATCATTCTTTCTCTATGCTTCTATAAATAAATAAATAAATAAAATAAATATTGGACAACATCACATACATTGCTCTGATCCTAAGGTAAGTAGCTAAAGCACTTGTGTTATAGAAATCAGAAACAACGACGGTACCACAACACCCAGACCCGAGCCAATATAGAAAAGTTCGTTTTCTACATTGACCCGACCGGGGATCGAACCCGGAACCTCAGAGATGGCGGCGCCATTTACAGTCCGGCGTGCTTGCCTCTCGGCTACGGAGGTCGTCGTTCTAGTAATGAGACCGTATATCTATCTAACTTTAAGTATCCCCAAGACAATAAAAATTCTTTTTAACCTAACAAAAGAATTGTACAGTTCTTTTACATTCTGGAGGCTTGCGTTTAACTTCAGAATATTTACTACAATGTTTCTTTCATTCCCATGTTTTCACAAGATTGTCTGAGCTTTAAAATTTTATTTTTACCATTTATATTAGATAATTAAAAAAAACATATAGTTCTAGGACCTAAATAATTGGATTCGTCATTTGTAAATGCGGTCCTCAAATATTATTCCGTGTTCGATTTAATTAGTACAACTCCTGTTTGTAATTATTTCATAACATACAAACTGTTTCCCCTATTTTAATATTTCAAAGCAAATATCACATCAAAGAGTATGGGCTGTTTGCGCTGCTATTGACATAATTCACTACCAAATATTTGTTCCGTTATAATAAAAGGAATTTGTGAAACAGTTTTTATTTATTTTAAGAGATAAATGTTATTTTTCACGAGACATTAAATATTAAGCCAGGAGCAATTGTTACTGTAAAAAACTTACTCTTTTGTTCGTGAAAAATTTATTTAAAGAAAAATGTGACACCCTGTCTATCTCTAGTGTTGTAAAAATCTCGAGATCGGGAGACTTTTAATCGATTCGTAATGTAAAGCTTACTCGGTTTTTGGACAAAAATCGGATTCGAAAACTCGACTGAAGCAACGTCTATGCAACAAAGTCTCGATTACGACTTTCAAAAAACATTTAACTGTGTGTAGCACTTACGTGTTACGTGAGTATTTATTTATTAATTATTGTTGTTGACATCTCGCTGTACGCGATAACGGTATTCTCAAAACCGAGCCAATTACAGCTAAATTCTATAGTTTGATTACCAAAATTGGGCTAACATAATCTCAGACGAATTTTATGTAACGTATCTGTTGCTATAATTGCAATCATTCGTATCTCGGGCCGTACTTAACCCATCAATTTTAAAACTCGACGGTTAAGGTGGGGTGCGGGAGGCGATTGGCCGCCATTTTACATGTATTGCAGGAAATTGGCGCGCGCCGCCGTTCCGAACCTACGCGATTGGGCCGGCGTCCATGTTGAATATGGAGCTAGAGCTATAAAAATAGAGATTTTAAGTTTTCTTACCTTCAATGAGGACCTTGGGATTGTCCTCTGGCTATAGGCGACTGCTCTTCCAAGTCCAAATTCCAACTTGTGTGCTATTACTGAAGAGATAAAATTCTTCTTCAAATCAAATTCAATTAATGTTTCAGTATTATGCTACTAGTTTAGAGGATTCTGGGTGGATACCCGGAATTTAATTTCAAAGAGTTAATTTGCGACAACAGATCTTTAATTAAAAAATAGTTTGATGCAAATAATCAGTCACACTCTAGACTTCTAAGTCTCCATCAACTACTGCCACTTATCATGATCCTGTCCCACTAGATATTGTCCCTATTTCAATATCCAATTGGATACCACATCTTCCTACGTCACATGTACCCTAGTACCTACCAACACCAACCTATATTTAATGTGATACGCAATAAATTATTTTAATTTCCTAACGATATTTCAGCGCTTTTGCTGTGTTATTTTCCGGAGTTCATAGATCGATATTAAATTATAGCTGACTATAGCTAGCAATGTAGCACAGCCTTTGCCCAGCTATATTCATTGAATAGCGCTGCATTGAAACTGGTATGTGGCTTTAACTGCCGTTTGTGTAATAATTAGTCTGTACAGGCGTGCTCCGGAATGGGACTCAGCCTCTGTAGTTTATAGGGTTGTCACAATTACGACTAATCTGGTTTGAACTGGTTTTAAGTGGTTTGATATGCCGATAGTTATGAAGTACTAGTTTGTGTTTCTGGAATCATACAACCCATAAGACTTAAGGTATGAGTGTATTGGCTTTTTTGAATAGTTGTTAGTTCCAGACATATAAAGCGTCTTTTGGTTTTTGGTCAACCAAAAGACGCTTTCGTCGCAACGGATAAAAAATTAATAGTCACGGATTTATCCCTGGCCCTGGCCTCTGGCATTTTTTTTAAAAATAGACAACACCACATACATTGCTCTAAATGTGAGTAGCTAAAGCACTTGTGTTATAGAAGGATGGTACAACACCCAGACCCGAGACAAGAAAAGTTCGGTTTCTACATTGACCCGACCGGGGATCGAACCCGGAACCTCAGAGATGGCGACGTCATATAGTCCAGCGTGCACGCCTGTCGGCTATGGAGGCCGTCAAGTTTTGGCAGCCCTATTCGTAGAGTGCTGTGAGGCTGTGACAGGCGACTCTAGCCCCACAGCACCAGCTGAAAAGGGTTTGTTTGTGTTCACAGCAGTTTCCTGCACTGGAATTTCCAGCAGTTGTCGCATTGAACACGATTCTGTAATTGGACCGCTATTTAACGTTTGCATGTCAGTGCTGGCAAAAGCCACTTTTAAACCTCCGGCCTCTGTAAATGATTAGCTTTCTTTAGCTAGGTAATTATCGATTATACTGACATTGGCTGCCTATGATAGACTCTGCTCTCTCTGGCCTTTTAGCAGCCCTATTCTCAGAGTGCTGTGTCAGGCGACTCTAGCCCCACAGCACCAGCTGATAAGGGCGTGTATGTGTTCCCAGCTGCAACTACCAACAGTTGTCGCATTTAACACGATTCTGTGATTAGAACGTTATTTAACGTTTACACGTCAGTGCTGGCAAAAGCCTCTTTTAAACCTCCGGCCTCTGTAAATGATAAGCTTTCTTTAGCTAGGTAATTATAGAATATACTGACATTGGCTGCCTATGATAGACTCTGCTCTCTCTGGCCTTTTAGCAGCCCTACTCGCGGAGTGCTGTGACAGGCGACTCTAGCCCCACAGCACCAGCTGATAAGGGCGTGTTTGTGTTCGCAGCTGCAACTTTCAGCAATTGTCGCGCTGAACACGACTTTACCTAATTGGAACGTTATTACACGTTTGTATACCAATGCTTAGACGAACTCAGGCAGATGGCTAGCAGTGGATGGATGGAAAAAGCGGGAGATCGTGCACTTGGCCCTCATTGTGAGGCCAACGTCCGGGAGTGGCTTGCAATAGGCTGGCATGCTCATCAGCATCATCATGTTATTAATGGCAAAAGCCTTTAACAATATAAATGTTTTAAAAAACCTCTGGTGTGCTCGCCTCTCGGCTACGGAGTACGTAAGTTAAAAATGTTCGACTTTCTTTCGCTAGGTTATTCAATGGTTCATATGACTGATTATAGTGAGACTTGCCTGTTTTTAAATTAAAAAAAACATCTAGTTCTGGCCTATTGGCAGCCCTATTCTCAGAGTGCTGTGTCAGGCGCGTCTAGCCCCACTGCAGCAGCTGAGAAGGGCGTGTTTGTGTTCGCAGCTGCAACTTTCAGCAATTGTCGCGCTGAACACGACTTTACCTAATCGGAACGTTATTACACGTTTGTATACCAATGCTTAGACGAACTCAGGCAGATGGCTAGCAGTGGATGGATGGAAAAAGCGGGAGATCGTGCACTTGGCCCTCTTTGTGAGGCCAACGTCCGGCAATGGCTGGCATGATGATGATATTATTTCTGGCAAAAGCCTTTAACAATATAAATAATTTTAAAAAACCTCTGGTGTGCTCGCCTCTCGGCTACGGAGGTCGTAAGTTAAAAAATGTTCGGCTTTCCAATGTTATTCAATGGTTCATATGGCTGATTATAGTGAGACTTGCCTGTTTTTAAATAAATAAAACATCTAGTTCTGGCCTACTGGCAGCCCTATTCTCAGAATGCTGTGTCAGGCGACTCTAACCCCACAGCAGCAGCTGATAAGGGCGTGTTTGTGTTCGCAGCTGAAACTTTCAGCAATTGTCGCGCTGAACACGACTGCACCTAATTGGAACGTTATTTGGCGTATTGGTATTAGCGAAAATCTTTATTAGCTTGGTCTTTAGCAGCCATTGGCATATTGCTTTGACATGTTTATTTTGTTGGCGTATGGACGGACATTACAATTATACTTGATCTCTTTTTATGTATGATAAATGGCGCGTTAATATAACGGCTATAGTCGTGCATATTAACGACTTTTAACAGAATCAGCTGAGTTTTGGCACATAATATGGACTACTCGAATATACCTTGATACCTTGAAAAGATTTGCTGTCGGTTTTTATTCGTTCATTCGTAGGTTAATATTACGCAACTTTATTAAGTTGGTTTGGATGCAGTTCATATTAAAAGAGAGAAGATGCCTATTTGAATTAACTCGTTTTTGTTGCACAATCTTAAGTTTGCGGTTGTATTTTTTAAGCACACATGTTGGTACTTGATTTTTGAATATGTTACTTAGTTAATTTTCTCGGTTAATTATGAAGTGACGGTGTTTATTTAGCACCTACAAGTATTACCACGTTTACCGATACGGCGTTTTACGTCAAAACTGTTTCATCATAGTTTTATCTGACAATGACAGATATATTTTGCTTACCTAGGCTAGGACGTTGATAACCACTCGTAATAGAAATGTATGAGAGCGCGTACATTTGCTAAATCGTTACCTACAGTAAAATCACGAAAGGCTTTTATACCACTGTATAAAAGCACTACTTAAACTAGTATACCATCTATTATACGAACTTACAGAATCATTTTTTAACCAAAGTGAAAATAAAAGCACAATTTGAGGCGTTCCACTTTCACATTCACCCGCGTCACAAATTACCAGCGTCTGCCTCGAAGAAAAATGATAAGAAAGTGTATTTTTATATTGGCAATAAGATTACATCTTACGAGAGCCTTCCATTTGAGCTCATCAAATATTCTCCGGTTTCAGGGTTGTCGCCAACTCAAAAATAGGGAGAAACATTTTACTTAGTGAAAAAGTGGCAACAATTACTTTATTAGCTTGCTTTAATTTCCAAACTAAGTAAAGCTTGAAAGGAAATGAAATGAATTTTATTTCATTTTATGAATTTTAGGACGCATAGACGGCTTTTCCTTCTTCTGAATTTTATTCAATTTCTACATTAAGAAACAAAAACTTGTCTATGTAAGTTTTTTTCATGTTGTCTAAAGGGTCCATGTGTGTTACCCCAATCCCCGCTATTTTTCGTATGAAATCGTACACCGACCATCTATCCTTCAGATAAAAACTACATTTACTGTTTCTGATGGCTTTTGTTTTTAATTTATAAAGTGGCAACCCTGGCAGGTTTAGCAGCCGTTGTTAGTACTCGTAGTTGCCAAAATACTTTTTCCTGTCGAAAAAATGTATTGTATAAGTACAAATACACCATATTTTTTCGTTAAGTATTTTCTGGAGTCTAGAGTTGGTAGTTTAGAAAAAAAAATTGGCAATTATTTCAAAGTAAAGGAATAATTTATTATCTTCTCATTTAGGCCTTCTCTAAATACTTTTTTTTTTAAATATTATCGTCATATCTTTTTCGAAAACTCTCAAGAGATACAACAGTGAAATAATTACACATTTTTAAATTGTTTATTTGTTTATACGTTTAGTACTAATGTTTCATAATTTAAATAACATTATAATGGCAAAAAAGCTATTTTCTAAACAAATTGTAAGAGCTCGGAAGAGAAAAATCGTAACAGCTGATCAAAAATTAGTGGGTGGTAAATTTATTTCGATATTGGTCTTATCTAAATTGTTTCCACCACCACACCAATTTAACCCAAAACTAAGCAAAGCTTGTACTATAGCGACTAGGTAACGGATAAACATACTTAAATACGTCTATAAACATCCATGACTTAGGTACAAATGCTGTTCATCACACAAACATTTGCCTCTCGCGGGATTCGAACCCACAACCGCCAGGCTTTGTAGTCCGCAGCGCGAACTGTCTGTCGTCAAAAATAAAACATACTAGTAGGTATCCGTAGTATCTAAACCAGTCTTTCAAAGGATGTACCTACGTTACGTTATTAACCCTTAAGAAAAAAAACCGGCCAAGTGCGAGTCGTACTCGCGCACGAAGGGTTACGTACCATTATCTATAAAAACAAGCCAAAAAAAACACGTTTGTTGTATGAGAGCCCCCTTTTATATTTATTGTATTCTATTTTTCATACAGTATTTGTTGTTATAGCGGCATCAGAAATACATCATCTGTGAAAATTTCAACTCGCTAACTATCACGGTTCATGAGATACAGCCTGGTGACAGACGAACAGACAGACAGACATACGGAAAGCGGAGCCTTAGTAATAGGGTCCCGTTTTACCCTTTGGGTACGGAACCCTAAAAAAGAACAATTGAATAACAATAGCCCCGTCCGTCACTCGTGTATGCGCGAAGTGAAGAATTCACTCAATTAATTTCGTACTTCTTTTAATGCCAAGAACATTCGACTTAATTCAAATTATTTATCGTCATCAAGCTTCGAATGCTTCGTTTTTCATAACGTAAATCTCCATCGAAGATTATCTACTCATCATACCCGCGCCGACGAGCGCCATAATCCTTTATTGAGACTTGCAAAACGTCATCCTGGATGCACGGGATTAGCGCGGAACGCCGGGAACCGGGATTGCCTGGGAGAAGAGCGCGGCCACACTAAGGGCGGATTTTATATTTTTTCTTGAATTAAAATAAATTTATTTGTGTAATACATAAATATATTTTTTTTAATAATATAGCGTGATAATATAGCGTATAATAGTATAGCGTGATGCAGCAAGCGTGGTTTTGCCGGGTCTTTTTTTTTTTTTATTTACCACAGCTACTGGCTGCAACTTAGTCTGAGACTTCAGAAATAATCCAAAGAAGTATTGCGGTATCATTAACATTAATTTAAAAAACCGGGAACTTAAACTGGTTTAAAATTTATTCTATGTGTTAAATAAACATCTTATGAATCCATTAACGACCTCCGAAGCCGAGGAAACGCCGAACTTAACGTCGCGTCGCCATCTTAGAGGTTCCAGAGACAGACTTGTTATATTGTCTCTGGTCTGGGTGTTGTGGTACCGTTGTTGCTTTCGATTTCTATAACACAAGTGCGTTAGCTATTACATAATACCTTAGGATAAGAGCAATGTATGTGATGTTATTCAATATACGTCTACCAAATTTCAGTTCCACTGTTTAAGCGTCATTAGTACATACAAACTTTTACATTTAAAATATTCGTAAGATATACATCCGGCAGTTATAATTATAATGAATGAAAGTTTAGCAATATTTAACCTTTACTTACACTTATAAACTTAGAACAAGAGAAGTGCTAACAGTCGTCGTAGGCGCCCGTTGTCATACGCTCGTTATGTGGCCGCGCCCTAAGCCTTGATTCAGAGTGACATAATAAAAATACGAGGTTTAATGCAAACCGCTCCCTCTGCAGCCGGATTAAAACGCTTTAAAACTTGATACAATAGCGACGTTCGGATTCCGATGTTTAGATAAAAATACCACTTTTCACTCGAGAAAATTTGCTATCTCGTCATTCCGATAAGCATAGGTATTTTGTATTCTTTACTTTATGTACTATATAGGTATGTTTGTTTAGATCCTACTAAGATTTTGATTTTATGTCGGCTGGAGAGATTAATAATTCATTACTGCCACTGCATCGCCTCGAGATCAATGCATTTTCGAAATGCTCTAGAGCCTTATCGCTCTCGCGATTTGCAATTGAGTTCGAATAGCACCATGGATCCTTTCAAATTCTTCCACGCCCTCGCGGCGTGTTCGCTGCCTGCTCTTGCAAAATAACACTCTAAACCGCTATAACTAGTGTTAAAAATTAAATTATCTTTCAGTTCATAACATCTTACTTGCGTTCCGAGTTCCGACAACTTAGTCCCATTTCACCCCCGACTATAAATAATAGATCCCACCTTTACGTAACGTGTTTTTTCGCAACCATTTTGCGGCCTGCCCGCGCCGCGCTCAAATGGGGTCGGGATGAGATTTTCGTGTAGAAAATTTACATGTTTTACTTAATAAATACAGAATGGCGAACGATGGCTCCGTAGGACGATGTATTAGGTCCCTTTTTGCAGAAAATTCTGGTGTGGAGATTTTGTTTAAGACTGTATTCGTATTTTGGGTAGTATCCTACTCGTATTTGATAGTTTAGAAAAGCTTTACCTATCTTGCTTTTATTTTAATTTATGGTGTATTTTTTATTTGTAATCCTTAATTTCAATACTTTTTATTTTCATCTTCAAAAGGTATATTTTTATTCATGAATTATTAAATGAAATTCTTTAATTTCGTCCATAATTAAGTGAACCGGACGGAGTGTCGGATTATGCCTTCGGCGACTTTTCAGTCATCGCCAACGATGGCCGTCGCCCGTGCTACATAACATATCGGTTGTTTTTAGGGTTCCGTACCCAAAGGGTAAAATGGGACCCTATTACTAAAGCTCCGCTGTCTGTCTGTCTATCTGTCTGTCGTATCCTATGAACAATGATAAGAGAGTTGAAATTTTCACAGATGATGTATCAATTTATTACTTTGACTACGGCCTTTGACAGGCGTTAACGAATTTCGATATCGTTAACGGATCGATTGCCACTTGTCCAATCTCCTGATTTCCTCATTACGATAGAACAAGCAACGAAAACTAATAGTATATTCTTTATTTCCAGATGAGGTGGACGTGATCGGCTACACGTCGAACCAGAGCGACAGCGAGTCGCTAGTGTCAGGGCACAGCGGTGACAGCGGAGTGGGCGTGCGCGCGAGGCGCGTCCGACGCTCGCCGCACGCGCCGCAGCCGCACGCACACAAGCGCAAACAGACGAGAGTCTAGGTAAGGGAGCTCCCACACTAGCAGCTACACGTCGAACCAGAGCGACAGCGAGTCGCTAGTGTCGGGGCACAGCGGCGACTGCTGCATGGGCGTCTAGGTTCGTACAGTTATTGGGAGAGATATCGATGTTTGATTTACTGTTGATTTCCTCGCTGCGCTTGCGCCGGCATGAGTTCGTAGTCTTTACGAGCGTGGGCAGTAGGTACCGTACTATAAGGCGTAGAGCGCTACGAGACTACGAGGCGTAGAGCGCTACGTGCTACGAACTACGAGCTATCTATAGAGTAGCATGTTCGACAATTTAACTAGGTATACATATGCACGCACTCACTACGAACTATGTACGAGCTACGAGCAAATTAGTTTAGGCACATAACTTACCTCACGAGGTGGTACCAGATGCGTTCCGGGGACGAGTTTTTTTTTAAATTTGAGTTACTATGCCTGCCATGTGGGGACGGCCGTAAAGAATACACTTCCCCACCGCCAACAGGCGTGTCGTAAGAGACGACTAAATCCTGTAGCACTAGACGGGGAGCGGCGTCTGCGTGCGAAATAATATAAAAACTGCGCTCGCCAACCCGCCTGCCAAGCGTGGCGAGTATGGCAAAAACCCCTCGATGACAGAAGTCACTAGAGGAGGCCTATGTTCAGCAGTGGCCGTCCTGTGGCTGAAATAAAGAGTTGCTATGCACCATGTCACAGAAACAGCTCGTGGTAAACGACAGCATACCGCTGGTCCGCTACCGGACCGCTTACTGCCTAAGTCGGAACTGGGCTTTAACTAATAATATTTTAGGGTAGGGTAATGACAGCTTTCAATTTTTTTTAATGATTAAACCTAAGGTACTAAGCCTGGTATTTTTAATTAATCCTTTAACCCCTAAGTGGAAGCCGGCTGCCGCACGGCACGTCCATTGTTATTAATTTGTTATCTATTTTCCTGGCAGTTGAAGGGTTTATATTATATGCCCGTATGTTAAGTGAATAATGTTTAAAGTAATACTCTATTTAGGTCAATAACTGCCTCACTTAGAGACGTCACTTAACTTTAATGGTTACGAAAACTGTCAATACAAATTATTAACTTTAAACTGTTATTTGATGTCTCTTAATTGCGGTGGTAATTTTTATTAAAAGTATTTCTAAAGATTCTTAAAATAAACTCGTTTCGTTTCAGGTGGGCGGGGCGCGGCGCGGGGCCCGCGCGGCGGAGCGGGGCGCCTTCGTAACGTTAACGTAGAACATTTTGTTGGTACATGTACTAAGGCGAATGTTGTTTCTGTGACTTGACCGTGACTGCCGGCGAAGTTCCATGCGACAGGGAGACTCGGCGAGACGGCGCCCGCGCGCCCCACACCTTAACGTTCGACACACCTCAGCAATCCATCACTCGAGTACAAAATTGCCAAAAATATCATTCAAAGTTTATTTTTCACAGATTCGTATTTGTTTTTTTCCTTTTTTGAAACCCGAGCTTGGCTCGGCTGGCGCTGCAATATTATATCGATGTCCGATCCGACGCCACGCTACCACATCGATAGATTCCATTTTTTTGTGTTGTAAACACCTTTTTATGTGTGCAGAAGTGTATATTTTTCACTTTTTAATTTCTATTTATATTTAAATTTTACATCTGATTTATTTAATGCTCTATGTATAGCTTCAGGGGGTCGAGTTTTTATTATATTAATATATTGTTTAGTTTGTGAAACACCATGTACAAATGTGAAAATAGACATCCCCCCCATAGATTGATGTTATCTAATAACTGTAAAGTGCTCATCTTATTTTTCTATTTATTATTAAATTTTGTATCGGAAGTATTCGAATATAAATTATACGGTCTTTGGAAAAGCGTTTTGAAAAAACTCTCTAGGTACTTATTGTTATTGATTTTCACAAAAATATGCTAATTTAGCTAATGTTGTATAAATAAATATCAATTTTATATTTTGTATATAATTATTTTTCTTGTATAAATTAATCAAATAGAATTACTTAGATCTGTGAATGTTTTGCGGAGAAACACACCGCTTGTTATGATTGGGTTTAAACAAATAGAGAACCACCAAAAATGAGTTTAGTACTTTAAAAACAATTTTCATTGAAATCCAAGTACTAACTATTGATGGCTATGAGAACTCTACGAGATAGTCCCATAGATTGTTTCTATATAACATTGTATATTTTGTCATAAAATATATAAGTTAGTCGATTATTCTTACACCTTATAACCATTCAACAAATAAAACCTTAGGCGAAGAAATTTACTTATGATCTTTGATTAGGGTCTTAGAACAATATCTATTTTATAGATAACACAGTGGTGCCACGGCGACTTTTGTTGGAACTAACATCAAATATCATTTTTCACAATTTCTATAGGCCAATTTTCATATTTAATGTTCTGAGTGACCCCAAATAATCTAATAGCAATGAATCTTGCTTCAACTTTAGTATAAAATATTAACTAACAATAAGTATACATTTGGAAAGCTTTGTCTCTTTCGTTCACTCATAACTAACAAAAAATTACGCAACATGCTAAAAATTTGTACCACAATTTTTCTAAGTAATATTCCAATTAAGATATTATTCTTTCTATTATAAAACTTCTTTTTATAGGATCATCCTTCTGCTTTAAAACAAACACGGCAACTCTAGACCAATATTTAAATAATATAAAAAATCTTTAGTTTCATGTTCACAATGACTTCGTAAACAATTAACGCTAAACTCATTTAAAACATCATACTGTCTTTGTCAGCAATTTGACAGTGAATGAAACAGAATGATATTTTAAATATGTTTACTAGTCATTTAACGAGACATTGTGCAAGTGGACCTTATTTATTAATTTCCCAAATTTTTTGGTAACTTTTCAAGGGCCTAATTCTTCTGCTCAAAAACAACTTTTTCGCTTTTTAACTTTTTAAAGCACATATAGACCTCAAATTAAATTATACCTACTTCTCTATACAAATCGGAGATTTAGTATGGGGAAGTAAACTTTTATTTGTTATTTCGATGATGGTCGTAGAAAAAGTTGATTTATTTCAACAGTAGAATCACACCTGAGACGGAAATTAACTAATGAATCAAAGGTTTTTTTATATGCCTTATCAGCGGATGGGGCTATTTAATATGGAAGTAGGTTTTTTTTTTGATTTCAGTGTTTGTCCTATATAGTTTTCGTAAAACTAAACTACTACAAAAGTTCACTAAAATGGCACCTGGGGGCCTAGTGCGAGTTCCACAGAATAATCACGTCACTTACTTTGATCAAAGAGTCAAATGTTAAGTTGTATAACTTTTCGATCGATTTAAGTGACTCGGTTGTTTTGTGCAACTCGCACTAGGCACCCTTATTTTATTATGATCACTTGTATACTTTAAACAGATATTAAGATATTGGCCCAAGTATTTTAGGTACAGCCAAGTTCATAAAGTAAAAAAAGGTGCAAGAATATCGACTACTTACCAATGTCCAACATCACTACTAACCATCGTATTGTTAAGTATTAATATTGAATAATAATGATCTCACTTTATCGTCACACGTCCATTCGAGTAATCTGTCATTTACTACGTGGTACAGTCAGTTGCGAAAATATGTGACCATACACATTTAGAACCTGTCAAAATTTCGGAAACATATTTTTCACCTGTCTGTATATTTGTGAAAAGAAATTATTTTGATATAAAATTATTTTGAATAAGTAATTTCTTTGTACATCGACAATATCACAAGACATTAATTATGTACATGAATGAAGCGATATTTCGAACTTTTTATTATAAAATCACTTGTAATTTGTGTAATATTAAATAGTCTAGATTCAGTATCGAAAAAGTGTAAAATGTCGCATAATTAAATGTTGTACAATTTTTTCGTATCAATTGGAGCGTGACAATATTACTTTAATGGATATTAATTTATGTAAACATTCATGTACCAAAAAAACATATTTATATCATGGAACGCCAAGCTGGAACAGTGTGGATACGAAGTTTGCAAGGAACGGTTAAGAAAGTACACATATATTTTTGTTATACTATTGTATCTTGTAATAAATTGTTAATTCATTTTTTGGATGAACACGACTGAATTTCATTGTCTTTATGTCTGTTTATTTCAAATCGGGCCCGACGGGTCCCTCAACACCCAGCGCCCGTCGGCATGGTCTTCTAATATATGCATATTGTAAATTTTTTTAGGTATGGATGTTATGCTAAGGATAGTTGTAACGTATTATCATTTTGTAAGTATAATACATTTGTTTTAGAAATGACAGTCTGATCTCTTAAGGTGTAATGCGTGTAATCGGTATGCGGCAGAGCCGTGTGTGTCCGTCGGGCGGCCCTCGACGCGTTCCACTGAACTATACTATATGTGCCAGTTATGGCACTGGCGTGGCTCAGACGTGGCCCAGATGTGGCACAGACGTGGCAAAAATTTAAACGTTGTTGCTTTATTTCTGTCACGTCCCAGTCACAGTAGTGGAACCATTTCTGTAACGTCTGGAACGCGGCCTACACTCGCCGCTACCCGCCGTCACCTATGAAGTCTAATAAATTGAACTAAAATCATAAAAACGTCCACTCCTTTCTTATCATTGTTTAAAATCACAAAAATGGCACAATATTATTATGCGTATGAATTAAGATAATTTTTGTTTATAACTAGTTTTTAGTAGATAGAATATTTAGAAAAGTACAAAAACCAAAGTCATTATTTCTGGGTAAATATATTTGTCGTCAACTGACGCTTTAATTAAATTAGGTAAATTGTAGTCCTTAAATTGGAATGACTGAATTAGGATTGGCGTATAAAATATTAAAAATAAAGATACTCAAGGAAAATGTTGTTTTTGCTATTAATTGTTTTTGTGTGGACGCTAGGTAGACGGCGGGGTCAGTGGCCGATGCTTAAGTCAGCTGTTCGCATCGCTGGCAAAGACAACTACGATCATATTGAACGTGACGATAAAAAAACTTCTGAAACATAAAGGCAAAAATCACTCATATTTTGACAGATCGTTGGAGATTGTTTATTTCATTATAGTCGTAGTTGTAATATCCAGCGCCTCTGTCAGATTCTGCCTCGAAAACGTTAACAAAATCATTCAACTTTCGGTAACTTATTTAGATATGTATTGCAAATTTTATTTATTTAGAACAGTGCTTGTCATTATCTAACGTACCGGTGTTTTGCTTTGGCCAGCATTTTTAATGGCCAGTACTCCGTTCGGAATACTTCATAAACTATTTTTGCGTCAAATCAGACAAAGCTATTTGAATTCAAGCCATTGTATAATAACCTTTTGACAACCATTCCATTGCGACATGACAAACCATGTCAAACGACAAAAGAAGATTGCTAATGTACATAGTGAGTAAAAGACGGGTGCAAAATATATATATTTGCAATATTTTTTGCACCTGGCTATACCAAAATGCCAATTCTATGCCAAGTTCCTATCATTGCGACGTTTCAATGAATTTCCAGCAGTGTCAGGTTATCCACTGTTTAGCACTTGTGGGCCTTGTGGCATAAATGGCACAGTCATTATTTGGCGCATAAATAATGCTATAGTTATTTCGCTAATTCGTATAATTTGCAACCGAGTGTATTGGGTGCAAGCGGCGACGGGATGCTATGAGAGTACAAATTCTGTATAAGCCCCTACTTGAGTGTTAATTCTAAATGTTAATTTTTAAAACACGAAACAGGGAGAAGTTGTCACGGTACGAAACTAAACGTAGCGCGGGCGAAGATAGTCGCAAAGAATCCAGTCATCTCTGCCTTCGGTGTTGTCTGTTTCTTATTAAATTGTATCTGTATCCTATTGCTACAGTGATTTTTGTGTTGCATCTTTCAACGTTTCAATCTTCTAGTAGAATACTAAACGATAAGACAGGTATTTCACTGTAACGATAGGGTATTGCAATCGGTGTGCGCACTATAGCGTACACCTAATTTTAGATAAGAAATGTCTGATCCCGTTGCGCGTTTTCAACTGTCACCTTCGTTTGACAATTCAAGTCGTGCTGTCCTTTTCTAATCTGTAGATAGTAAAAAGGATGGCGCTACTTGGGAGCTGTCAAAAGAAGTGAAATTAGGGAACGCGTTTTGAAATCAGAACCTGTGTTATTAGAAAATGAAATTGCAATAAATTGTCCTTAGGCCGAATGTCGCAGCTCCAGCGTCACACAACTTAGTCGATGTACATTTAATATTAGTCCGGCGTTGTAAAAAGAAGTCAGCAATTGTAAATATTGGAGGCAAAATTTTTATACAAATTATTTCATAAATATATTCTTGGACCAAGTTGCGCGCGGGGCTGCGATGGCGGCCCGACCGCGCCGCGAGGTGGCGCTAGTCGACACGATCTTTTGCATTAAAATATATTTTTAGCAATTATTTGCTCGTCGTGGCTGTTGCATTCTGGTACATGTACAATGCTAGTTTTAGTATATGAGAAAACTTATGAGTCAATTTTGCTGCTAAAAAAGAAACGTACGAATAATATTATTAAAATGACGAATTTGGCAAGCAAAAAACAAATTAGACGTTTTGATATTATTTTGGAAAGTTCTTGTATTTAAGCAGCGGAATTAGCCCCTAAAATCTTTTGCATATACATATATAGGGTGTTAAAGAGAATAGGGCATTCCATAAAACCACGTGATGGTCATATCCAACAACTTTTTCTATAAGAGCAACATCGAAATCGAGAGTTTTTTTTAGCTGCTCTATACCTCGATGTTATGTATGGAGTATCTAAAAATTAAATTAGGATTTCCATGTTGCTCGCAAAGTTGTTATATATCACCAGCTACTCACGTGGTTTTAAGGAGTGTCCTATTCTTTTGTACACCCTGTATATAAGAACTTACCTTGTGAGTAAAAGAAATAAGTTGCAAAACATCGTCACTGGCAATATTCCGAAACATTGACGTTGCAGTGTTGCCAGACGAATTTTATGGCACGAAAAGAACTTTGAACTTTACTTCGTTTTTAATCCTCTTCTTCAAGATACTTATAAATTACGTAAGAGAACCATCTTTTTATCTAATTCGACAAACTTTCCTATATTTCTAATGTCCTATCTATATCGCAGCGTGTAACAGCCTATATTTTTATGCAAAAAGATCGTGTTAACTAAATCGAGCGCACGATACTCGCCTTGATACAGTCAGTCGGAATACTTCATTTAATCAACTTGTGTTCATTAAACGCCGAATTAGCGGCGTTCCCTCACAAACTGTTACATGTTACATTTTTAGAAAAATAGTAACACAAGTTGATAACTTGCACGAAGTTTCTGCGGCTGACTGTACTCTAGGGTTGGCGATTCGCAGTCGTTCTTCTGAACGTAGAGGCAAGCATTAGGTACTATGACTACTGCTGACTTGGCAGCATTATTCAATGTAATTGACGAATGTGGCACATATAATACTATATGTAAAAAAAGTTATAGAATTAATTTAATAAAATTATAAATAAATATATTTTTTCTTATTTCACACCCCTAATGACTATCTAAGTCGTTATTAATCAAGAACAAAGTCCCAACCTCGGCACCGATGTTGAGCGCCGTGGCAAAGAGTGGGGATCGGTTTGCGCATCTTACAAGAGGATTATCGTATCAGAGAAGTGTGTGCGCGGAGCTATCAACCAATCACAGCCGGCGCTGAAGACGCGTCGCACAATTAACCAATCATGTAATCGTAATGGTCTTTTCCCCAACGCTCAACATCCGTGCCGCTAATTTTATGAAGAAACCGAGTAATGAATAATAAGTAATATCACACAAGAAATGACTACTTTTAAAAGTATTTTCGTAGGAACAGTAAGTGTTTCGTATTTTAGGTAGGAAAATTAAATAAAAATGCACCATTTTTATTTAAAATAAAAATGCACCATTTTTATTTAATTTTCTTACCTAAAATGTTTTTAAGTTGGTCTATCTAGTCGCCATAATACAGATTTAATTTATCTAAAACTAGATAAATTGGTGTAATTATAAAAAAATATATTAAAATTAAAATAAAATAGATTTTAAAGGATTAAATTATATCTTTATTAGACTATATCGACACATCTGGAATCGACCAGCGAATGACCAGAAAATTATCTAAAATTTTTACAAAGACTTTATACATAAAGGAATAATTGGCATACTCTTTGGTAGCACGAGGTAACAACGTCCAAGAATCATCAAACAAATAAGTATTTATAATTTCTAAATATCACTGTCCATTTCCAATTAATAAAAATAATGGCACTACTATTCAAACAATAAGTACTCGCGTAATAATTATCTAAAATTTATAACTAAAAATTACACGTGATAACTGTTGCACGCACGAAAAAATTACACGTTCCGCGTGCGAGAGAGAGCGCGAAACAATCGATAGAGAGGCTCGATCGGCCTAAGCGTTTGGCTTGTGACGCATATATCTCTCTTCCACTCCGTCGACCGATGCATCCGAGTAGCATCAATGTTTTCTTATAACGTTATCACGTAAAACTTACGTCCGTAAACCGACTTTACAGACTACCATTTTTTTTAAATTAATTTAAGACACTGAATGAGTATTGATATTGAAGGACTAATTAACCCTTTACAAGGCTGTGGCAAACATGTTGCCACCATACTTTAACTTTACTTGTCATAAAATCAAAAACCAATGAAAAATATTTTTGCCACTGCCTGGCAAAGGGTTTACAGGTATTGACTCGTAAATGTTAATTAAAATTAATATTTGATATTTCCCGCCCTACGACGCATATTCTAAGCTCGTTAAAACTATGAGCACCTGGTATTTAAGGTCTGGCTCACGAACTCTAAACATAACAATTATTATGAATACATTGAATTAAACAATAAAATTTGCTTCTGATCATACACTACAATCACTGTACTGCTTAATGCCTGAACAAATAGATGAATGAATGAACGACACATTCATTCAAATGACAGGTCACCAAACGATTTTCCATTTTAAGTTTATACATTTCTGTTTTATTAAAAAACCTGGCTGCACTTAAGTAACTACCAAATCAATTTAAGTGTAAATTTCAAGCTTTATTTGTCTGAAATTTTCAATTGTCATAATTAATTTATGTAAATTCAAAAAATTCATAGTTACTTACTGGTTACGATCGTTTATGGAAAATTATTTTGGTAATTAATTTTATCACACGCCATGCAAAACATTATACCAAAGGAGAAGACCGAACCTTCATAGAAACAGCAGAAGTATCATACAAACAGACATTGATATATTTTATTGAAATCAATGGTAACAATTACTTTTTGGTTATTATTGTTTTTGTAAGCTGACCATACGAACATACGAACCTCTCCATTATCATTATTCAGTAACTTACAACACAAAATGGAAGCTAATTCGTAACACTAAAATATAGCACATCTAAACATTGCAAAATATCAATAAACCCACGTAAATTCGAAGACAAGACCCTTACAGGGTCCATAAGTATGATCTCACACAATGTAACACCTTATGTATACACTTATGACGCAATAAATGAATGAATGAAAGACACATCATTAACGTAATGCCAAAATTATATTTCAGCAAATTAATTAGCTAAATACAAATATTAGAATTATATTCAAGGTGCAATTCAATTACAGTTTTTAATTTAAAATCAAGCTACATTTTTACAACGTGCACAAATATCCATAGGAGTAAAACTCGATGGTTAAATTAAAACTAACGATCAAAAGACTTGGGATTGATATTGATATATAAGATATTGAAACTGCTGTCAGGTACGTCCGGCTTTACCTTATGTATAGCCATATTCATAATACCTAGCAGACCAACATGTGCAATTTAGTTGAACTCTTCGGTCGCGGTACTATCTGAGAAAACTAACGTTAATTCGAACATCAACAATAAAAAACCTTGCTCTGCTTCTTCTCGGCGCTAGCCCACAATATTTTCCCGGAGCAGTGGTAGGGTAAAAAATGGGACGTGTAAAAGTCCTAATTCAGGCGTATTTACTGAATAAAATTATTTTATTGATTTTAATATTAAACGGAATATTTCGATTTCAAGCGCTTACCGCAATAGAAATTACTCACACACTGTTTTAAATAGGCACTGACCTAACCCGACAAAAAAATCTGTCCGGTAGGTACACCACCTAATTAAATAATTGATGTGTAATCTGGCGTTTTCTCGTCTATTTATACAAATCTAAGTATATTTGTATTATGGCATAGAGAGCGAATGATAGGCGCAGACAATAGGCTAGTTGACACCACCAATCAATTGACATACTTTTTATGAGCTGTCGCAACAGATATCTTCTTTATAATTTGTATGGCGATATCGGATTATGACGTCACTATCCGATAAACTCAACTGCCTTACTTTTTTACGATTTTAAAGCAATTAGAAATCAGTTTGCCTCTTATATGAAATTGTACTGAGTTCTTAGGCCTAAAATAAAGTGTCTGTATTAATAAATGATGCCTTAGAATTATTTATGAATGAAGTCAACATCCCTATTGTAGCAATTTCCAATCCAGCACTTCGAATAGGCTTAACAAATTAGGTTTTTTTAATCAATAAATGTTACATTTTCTTGAGCCAAATTGAATCTTAAACATTTATACCGGGGTTATAAGTTTGCCACTCAATAATAAACATTTTAATCGCAAAAACATCGAAATAACTTTCGTTTTACACTGATTTACCGTTTAATAACATACAATATATTCAACACAAAGAAAAATAAGACATTTAGACAATTTCTAATGATTTATCTTTAATAAAATATGTTTTTTTTTACTTCGAACATTTAAATGTATGTTTTTATAGGACTGAGCCATGAAGAATTTATACCTAAGGGAAAATGGGTCTTATAGCGAGTGAACACTAAACTTGCAAGACCAACAGTCAAGGGTTAATCAAAATTATAATGCATTATTATTTAGGCTCATGCTACAGAGTTGTCATTAAAATATTAAAACGTTTAAACAATTTTATAAAGGCTGAGCTTTTTATATCATATACCTACCAAGACTGCAGTTTTTAGAATGTGCGGTCTGATTAATTTAGGTTCCTTTCTTTTATTGAAAAACAATGTCAACATTATCTTTTTTTTGTTTGGAAAGCGTACCCATATTATTTTTTCTTGTAATTTTTTTTTTGGTTAAATTAGCGCTCGATTTCCCAATCACTGATTATAACCAATAAAAATATCAATGAATAATTATTCAATAATTTAAACTAACATAAACTATGTATGGAATGTTATACTACATATTTATCGGCCTTGTAAAGCTAGAATCGCAAGTTTAATGTGACCCAAAATGCATAATCTACCTTGGCAGCTTCAACTCCTAACAAAATACATTTCCTTACCCTAAGCTTTTAACACTGTATGTATATGATGCTCTAATAAAGCTTAGTAATCGTAACAATATACCTAGCCTACAAACTACTTTCCGTGGTACTAGTAACCTACTTTTGGTTTAATTGCGTAAAGCCTTCTATCCACAATGTTCGCGAACCTCTTGCGCTCCGCGCTCTTGCAACTGCTTCAATGGATACGGATCGCGCTCCCCTTTGTGTTCGCCCAAAAACCAACACCGATTGGAGCGCCTAGCGTTGCACTATTATGCGTAATTGTACATCAGCAACTGATCGTATTGCTGTCAAAAGTAAACGCGCCGTTATAGTCGTTCCTATAAAATTTGACGAAGCGTCATTTATAGGAACGCTTTTGAGTATGTCAAGTTGACAATTCCTACCATCCGTTAGCAAAACCAACCGTTTCTCGGATATAGGAACCGGGCTTATGTGGTGCAGTTGCAAGAGTGAGGAGCGCAAGAGTGAGGTTCGCGAACATAGTAGATACATGGCTTAATATACTACCGTGAGCATTCATAGGAATTGGTGTGGTGTTCTATTGTGACGTGTCGATATTGGTTTGTTGACCGATTTGCCACAAGGAAGCTACTAAATAGAGTACCTAATTAAAGGTTAAACGCATACTTATCTATGCCGAATCAGTCGAACGAATCGAAGTTAACGAGGCTTATCACATCTATCGGAACCGAAAGAAACGACCGATGTAATGTCGCAAACAACTGTCAGAATCCTGAATCATAATGACGTCATCCGAATTCGTCTAAGATTTCTGAGGTGATTTATACAGGGTTATTTGAAAAACATCAACAACTTCGCAAGACTAGGTAGCTAACATCACAAACAACATTTGTTCTATGACTTTTGATAATTTGACACATTTTATTTTCATATAAAAATTATTATCAATTGAATTTTACGTCTGAATATCTGTGCGCATCGCATTGCGCGCGTCGCGCGTGTCGCCTTTTCGTATGTGAACATAGACTTATAGATTTATCTTTAATAAAATATGTTTTTTTTTACTTCGAACATTTAAATGTATGTTTTTATAGGACTGAGCCATGAAGAATTTATACCTAAGGGAAAATGGGTCTTATAGCGAGTGAACACTAAACTTGCAAGACCAACAGTCAAGGGTTAATCAAAATTATAATGCATTATTATTTAGGCTCATGCTACAGAGTTGTCATTAAAATATTAAAACGTTTAAACAATTTTATAAAGGCTGAGCTTTTTATATCATATACCTACCAAGACTGCAGTTTTTAGAATGTGCGGTCTGATTAATTTAGGTTCCTTTCTTTTATTGAAAAACAATGTCAACATTATCTTTTTTTTGTTTGGAAAGCGTACCCATATTATTTTTTCTTGTAATTTTTTTTTTGGTTAAATTAGCGCTCGATTTCCCAATCACTGATTATAACCAATAAAAATATCAATGAATAATTATTCAATAATTTAAACTAACATAAACTATGTATGGAATGTTATACTACATATTTATCGGCCTTGTAAAGCTAGAATCGCAAGTTTAATGTGACCCAAAATGCATAATCTACCTTGGCAGCTTCAACTCCTAACAAAATACATTTCCTTACCCTAAGCTTTTAACACTGTATGTATATGATGCTCTAATAAAGCTTAGTAATCGTAACAATATACCTAGCCTACAAACTACTTTCCGTGGTACTAGTAACCTACTTTTGGTTTAATTGCGTAAAGCCTTCTATCCACAATGTTCGCGAACCTCTTGCGCTCCGCGCTCTTGCAACTGCTTCAATGGATACGGATCGCGCTCCCCTTTGTGTTCGCCCAAAAACCAACACCGATTGGAGCGCCTAGCGTTGCACTATTATGCGTAATTGTACATCAGCAACTGATCGTATTGCTGTCAAAAGTAAACGCGCCGTTATAGTCGTTCCTATAAAATTTGACGAAGCGTCATTTATAGGAACGCTTTTGAGTATGTCAAGTTGACAATTCCTACCATCCGTTAGCAAAACCAACCGTTTCTCGGATATAGGAACCGGGCTTATGTGGTGCAGTTGCAAGAGTGAGGAGCGCAAGAGTGAGGTTCGCGAACATAGTAGATACATGGCTTAATATACTACCGTGAGCATTCATAGGAATTGGTGTGGTGTTCTATTGTGACGTGTCGATATTGGTTTGTTGACCGATTTGCCACAAGGAAGCTACTAAATAGAGTACCTAATTAAAGGTTAAACGCATACTTATCTATGCCGAATCAGTCGAACGAATCGAAGTTAACGAGGCTTATCACATCTATCGGAACCGAAAGAAACGACCGATGTAATGTCGCAAACAACTGTCAGAATCCTGAATCATAATGACGTCATCCGAATTCGTCTAAGATTTCTGAGGTGATTTATACAGGGTTATTTGAAAAACATCAACAACTTCGCAAGACTAGGTAGCTTACATCACAAACAACATTTGTTCTACGACTTTTGATAATTTGACACATTTTATTTTCATATAAAAATAATTATCAATTGAATTTTACGTCTGAATATCTGTGCGCATCGCATTGCGCGCGTCGCACGTGTCGCCTTTTCGTATATGAACATAGACTTATAAATGTCACGACAGTACAATAAAAGCTTGGAAAATAATTTTGTAATAAATGTATTGAGTTATTATAAAACTCTGAAAACAAATGTTGTTTATGATTTTACCTATCAAGTCGTGCGAGGTTGTTGATGTTTTCCAAATAACCATAGATTCGGACGATTCGACGCAGGCAGGCGTGTAAAGTACCTAACATAGAATTTCATGTACTTAAAATAAAAATCTGAAATTTGTTTCGTTCGATTCGTTCAACGCATTTGTTTTGGATAAATATGCGTTCACCTTAATGAATAAGAGTTAATACATAATCTTTATTAACAGCTTAATCTATTCACTAATCAAGCATAATAAGATTAAGTATAGTGGTTTTTAGTTGTAGGTTAATCTATTAACAGATTTTTTTATAATTTAACTACTACCTATTAATTCTAATAAACTTAGATAGGTACCACCAAATTATTTAAAATCACAATTGACTTTGAAACAAATATTTATAAAAATGACTTTCTTGTTTTTGACAAAACACATAATAGTCAATACCTAACATAACTATTTATTATAAAATTATAATAAAACCACCTTTTTTAGAAATAGTTAAGAGTTATTTCTTATATAGATAATAATCATTTAGGAACTTTATAGAATGGAGAAAAAGGATTATCTTAAGATTTTTTATGTTACAAATCGCATCGTTGTGGCAAACGGCCCATGTTTAGACAAGAATCGTATCCGAGACTACAAGGCGTTTTACTTATGTTTTACCCCTATTTAAAGTGCGAAAATATTCTTCTTTTTCATCTTAAACTGATTGCTCCGTTGTCATTATTAGACTACACACTTGGCAATTAACTACTTTCAACTACTTTAATATCAATACATATCCGCTAAAAACAAAATCCTAACCAGTGTGTAGTCTACCTAAAATCCTTAATTCGTCTTCCGTCTGCAAATACCGATCAACACATTTCTATATTAGTACCTATTAACATACCATAACACCATTTACTTACAATCCACATCATACTACATCCAACAATAATTAATCCATAACACCCATACACCTAACGAACACTATACGAAAGGGTCCAAACGTTTTGGCATATTATTCAAAATGGCCGACCATACTGGTCACTTTCCTTTAACGTAAAGAGAATTTCCATTACTATAACCAAAAGTGAGCCTTTTAATTGAACCTAAATATACCTGTCTGGCGACATTTAGAAAGACTCAATTAATTTATCGTTTTTTTAGTGTTTCTGTCTTCAAGTTGTTCTCAAATAAGGAGGTGGCCGATTAGGTGGTATCTTTCTAAAAATCGACCTAATTTTTTTACGAAAATGGTTTCAATTTAAACTAAATTATTTCTAAAATGGTAACTATCAAGGATTAAAACCTGATTTATATAGTTTTCTATACAAACAATGATAACTGAGTTAACAACTAATAAAATAAACGAATTATAACAAAAATAACCCATGGAAACGTAAATAACTTGTATTAACAATAACAACTGTTATCTTTCTGTTACCCTTTCATTAAACCAATTCCCGCGTATTGAATGGACTCTTTAAAAATATCCTCACACCAACCATAACATTGTCCTCGTAACATCAACTCCAAAATCCAATTTGGTTGACATACATTTCACTTATATCTACTTCTCAACATCTAATTTTTGAGGAAAAATTGTCAAAAACCAGCCTACAGGAATCACAATTTTATCTTCTAAATAAGAACGGTAACTTGCCTCTTGTTACATGATGATGTTACATAAGCCATTTAAGAAAATATTTATTCTCATCAGTAAACTAAGTACCTTTTCTACCTTCGCTTTTCAGAAATCTTTACACAAACTGTACCAAATCATTCGAAGTGATTCGATTTTTAGAATCGTTATCGAAATTGGCTAGTTAGTCTGAGCATTTCACGGCAGAGGGCGTTACCGTAAACGTAGATTTTGTCATTTAATCCATTTCGTCTTACTAGATGGCGCTGATTCGCACCAATCACGAGACTTTTCGAAGACTTATGTCATGAGTGTTGTTTAACGAATTCGATATTCGAATTTAAACTTTTTATTCCCCTTGATATTTCGATCCCACGAATATCTGGGTTGACACTATGTTACTTGCTTGTTACTTGGTCCTATTTCTCGTAGTCGGGGACCAACTGAACGCTGTCTTCGTCGCGTCTGTTGGAATGAGGCCTTCTCAGAGGGCGCGGGTGTTGCAGAAGGGAGAACGTCTGTTGGCCGCCTTGCTTTTTGTTGCCTAGCGCGTTCCGGAGGTGGCTTTCACCTGAAAATTTTAAGTTTTGTGAATATCATCGTGTTAGTGTTTACATTATACGCTCCGCTGAATCAATAATCAGCAATCTTATTCTAATAATGATTATCTAACTTAAGACTCGTAAGGATAATTCAGGTCAGATCGATAATAATGGTATCCTGCTGCAGGTACTTTCCTCGCTGTATGTACTTATGAAAATTATTAGTAACTTAACATAACTCGGTCGATATATCTCATATGGGGACTCCTTACGTGTTGTATGACCGTGTGAAATGAAATTTATCGGTCGGCAAAAAGCGAGCGAGGGACAGTTTCTCATATTACCGAGCTCGAGGTGCAGGTTTGTAACGGCATGCGTTACATACATCTCCTGCATTCACTATCAGTGATAATGCGGCTTCTCTATATTATCATTATTAAGGCGCTTATCTTCTTCTTCTACTATAAAAAATTCTAAACTGATTGTTGGTCTATCAACGCACAGCCCAGACCGCTAAACCTAGAGACTTAAAATTTTGCACATAGATACCTTATACAGTGTAGGCATCCACTAAGGAACGATTTTTGGAAATTCCACCCTCATGGGGGTAAAAGTTTGTATGAAAGTCCGTCAGTTTTGAAGTCAGGGTCTCCAAATTTTGTGTTTAAGCTAACATATGAAAATGAATTAACACGTGTCTCAGCGTTTTTAATAAATTAATCACCGATGGGGTAAAAAGGGGGATGAAGTTGTGTATTGAAAGTCCGTCGTTTTCAATGTAAAAAACACTTAAATTATTATTTAGGCGTACGGTTGAGAACTTAGTCAAAGTATATCGTTGTTGTTGGGATTTCAACCCTTATCCCCGTAAGATATTAATAATATTTTTGTTATATTTGGTATGTATTATTTTTTCCACATCCACTTTCACCTCCGCCGTCTTCTCCGATAACCTCCGCTAATCTACTCCTCCGTTACAACCCTAGTAACTGCTAATAAGTAGTTAACCACTGACCTGGCAAGGACAGCGGGCGCGCCCCGAGCGGCGAGGCGGAGCGCGACGAGCGCGGCCGCGGCGAGCGTCGCGGGGAGCGCCCACCGAGGAGCTCCTATTTATTGTTTATAAATAAATAATGAATATTGGACAACATCACGTATGTAAATTTTTGTTTTTAGCAATTCCATGCAAGGTTTTAATTGAAGATAAATAACACTTGAAAAAAATCATCGACCTCAGGTGGGACTCGAACCCACGTCCCATCGCAAGCCGGGCGAGTGCTTTACCAACTAAGCTACCGAGGACGTCACGTGACAAGATGAAATTCCTCAAGTGTTCTTTCTCGCTGTCAAAGCCAGCGTATTCTGATCAATATTGTAGCTATATGTATAGCTGAGTAGTATGCTACCGTCAACACCCTATAGAAATATTTTTTAATTTTTTTTTTTCAAGTGTTATTTATCTTCAACATCACGTATATTTTAAACTTTCTTGTTGCTTTTTTTAATTACGAGCGACCGGCCCCGGCTTCGCACGGGTGCAATTATCAGTGATTCTCTACTATATTATGCATGTATTATACATATAAACCTTCCTCTTGAATCACTCTATCTATTAAAAAACCGCATCATGATCTGTTTAGTAGTTTTGAAGATTTAAGCATACATAGGGATAAAGGGACAGAGAAAGCGACTTTGTTTTATACTATGTAGTGATAGCACTGTACAACAACACGGGTATTGATGCAACATACCTCTTTTTAATTATTATTGTCCCGACGTTTCGGCCTAATTGCATAGGCCGTGGTCGCGGGAAGACTGGCGATGTACAGTCAACAGGACGTCGACCTACCCAAAAATTCAAAAATTCTCCAATAGATTTTCAACTTTAAGCCTGACATATAGAGATCATTTTCAAATGAGAAAATTTGACATTTTGTGGTAGGTCGACGAGCTGTTGTCCGTACATGCAGCGCGCCTGCTCAAGCGCGGTGATGAATCTTCACCCACCCGCATTTCTTGAATACTTTTGGCGGCGGTACAGTCATTCCAACAAACTATGCTCACAGTATCCGGCTTTGTATGGGACGGTGTAAAACGTCGGGACAATAATAAATAAAAAGAGATATGTTGCATCAATACCCGTGTTGTGTACAGTGTTATAATCACATAAATTGCTTTGATCCTAAGTTAAGTAGCTAAAGCACTCGTTATAGAAATCAGAAACAACGACGGTACCATTTCACCCAGACCTGAGACAATATAGAAAAGGTTGTTTTCTATATTGACCCGACTGGGGATCGAACCCAGAACCTCAAAATGGCGGCGCCATTTAAAGGCCGGCGTGCTCGCATCTCGGCTACGAAGGTCGTGTTTATTGAGCTAGTGTCGCTAGTGTAAGCAATAGCTTCCTTTACATCTAATAAGATAACTTTTATAAAAATCCAATTATTATAGTAATCCCATCCTAAAATGAGCCCGGCGATTCTTCATTTTTGAACGTTGCATTGGTATTTTTTGAACGTTGGTATGAAGTACCTACAAACTAGTATATACTATTGATAGGAGGCATAAACAGGTTGAAGTGTGTGAAGCAAGAAACTAACGTCTCCTATTTTCAACCTGTACGTACACTGATTAATGAACTAGCCCTAACGTAAGGTGCATAATAAAAAAACAATTAGTTGTACATGACTTGTGTGCAGTAGTGTGTCATCATGTGTTGGCTATGACAGCAGGAAAGCTGTAAGTTATAAATCCGGGACCCCATACACCACTGAATATCTAAAAACAGGCCAAGTACGAATAGAACTCGCGCACGAAGGGTTCCTCACTATTATCTATAAAAACGAGCAAAAAAAATCAAGTATGAGAGCAACTTAGCCCCCTCCAATATTTATTTTAATCTGATTTTTAGTATTTGTTGTTATAGCGGCAACAGAAATACATAATCTGTGAACATTTCAAATGTTTTACTATCACGGTTTGTGAGATACAGGCTAGTGACAGACGGACAGACAGACAGACAGGTGCCGTTTTACCCTTTGGGTACAACCCCTAAAAGGGCGGGTGCTCCAAGTAGCTCTTAGTAGTTCAACCTACATCACCTCGTTCTGAATTGATCCTCGCCGCCGATATAGCAAAAGCACACACTCAAGCAAAAGAAGAATTCGGATCGATTTTAAGAACGCTAAAATCGTTTATTACTCAAATCGGAACGAAAAGCAACCATTAATAGAAAAGGACAGACTAGCGATAACTGTCACCACCTCGTGATAATATATTTTCGTTAAATAAAATCCAAGCATTGTTTTAAAAACTCTAACTACAACCAACAAAACCACAAAAACATAACTATGAACATTTAATTTTAATCAACAAAAAAGGTATAAGTGTTAATATGTTATAAATCTTTAAATTTATTTACAGAGAAACTAAAATTGAGTGCAATAATAGTGCATAACTTTTCAGGCCCGTCGAACTTATTAAATCCAGTAATAATCAATAAAAAGGTTTCATTCATTTAAACAGAATTACAAAACTCTGACAGAGTTCATAACTTTTCCTTTACGTGACTGAAAAAAATACTGTAAGGGCCTGTTTCACATGGGTTAGTTTAATCTGCCAGATCATATCAGCTAGTTGCAGTCCACTGCTGGACATAGGCCTCCCCCAAGGAGCGCCACAGCGCACGATCTCCCGCCCTTTGCATCCTGTCGCTGCCAGCTGCCTTCTTCAGGTCAGGTAATCTGCCAGATACTTTATACAAAATAATATGTTCTTTATTTAAATTTATTTGTTGAGTAGTGCGATATTTTCGTTTATGAAACAGGCACTTAGTAGAATATAGCTATAAGTAAATGCTTAAATCAATTTAGAAAGGCGCTTTCATATCGAATCGTTTCATACATACAAAGCCGAAACATGCATAATAATATAAATACTATGGCAAAGCTAAAAATTTCCCCATGCGCATGCCGTTAAAATGACAGAAGCGGTGGTATGGCCAACTTATATTTTGGGACGTGTATAAGTACCCGGAAGAGGGCCTATGTAAGGTCCGATTTTATTAGTGTACATCCTGTTAACCTGTGACTATATAGGTGAAAAGCAATCGAAAAAACCAACTTTCATTTGTGTACCATAAAAACTAAAACAGTTAAAAATCAAATTCAACAACATTGACTTCATATTGAATAAACTCGTCCTATCTTTGGTACGTTTAACCATCTGAATATCCGTCTTATTCCTTCCCCTTGTACAAAGCGAGAAAGAGTTGAAGATAGGACGAGTTAATGCAATATGAAGTCGATGTTGTTATTTTGTAATTTATTTTTAGCTTTTTTAGTTTTTATGATAGACATTTGAAAGTTGGTTTTTACGATTGCTTTTCACCTATATAGTCACAGGTTAACAGGATGTACACTAATAAAATCGGACCTTATATACTGACTTTGACTTTGGACTTCAAGAAATGCAAGAGACGCGCTCTAGTTGTGGTTTGTTAATAGCAATAGTCTATTACCTACTTTAAAAAAAATATGACGACCTCCATAGCCAAGAGGCGAACACGCCGGAATTTAAGGCATCGCCATCTGAGGTTCCAGGTCAATGTAGAAAACGAATTTATGATCGCGTTAATTCTCGTTTCATTGAGTTTTGAACTTTTCTATATCGTCTCGGGTCTGGGTGTTGTGGTACCGTCATTTTTTCTGATTACTATAACACAAGTGCTTAAGCTACTTACCTTAGAACCAGAGCAATGTATGTGATGTTGTCCAATATTTATTTATTAATTAATAACCGAAAATTGCTAAAAACAAAACTGAGACTTCTTTATTTGCTTAAGTAAAATATAAGTTTGATAATAAATTACTAAATTGACTTGCATCTAGTGGATCTCATAAGTTTGACGGGTGACTAGACTATGTAATACTTGAATACGCATCTTGGATGGTTCTTCTTCTATTATTTATTTATATAATTCTTTTTTTTATTAGAGTTAACGCTCCTCTTACGATACGTGTTCAAATATTTCATTAAAAAAACAAGTGACACTAACAAGCGAAAATATCAGCGGTGGAAAACATATAAAACATAGGACGGCACATAAATATGGCGTTATGTTAGTAACCTTTTCCTGGGAATTGATCGAATAAGCGCTATACGAGACGGGGCTCTCGGCGTCGAAGTCGAAAGCGCTCGACGCCCGGTACGAGATCGTGTCTGTTAGGGGAGCGGGAAACAAAACGGGTTAGTATGCTGAATGTTAGGCTACGAAATGAGGTTTGATAGAGCTGTATAGTTCTTTGTTCCATTGCTGCTTTAAGCGGGAAAAAAATAGATAATTGTCAAACGGTCGTACAAAGGAGCGCATCTATGAACATTGCAAGACACGTTGCATTTTAGAATTCTTTGTATGAAATCGTATAGAACCTCGCGCACCTAGCCGCGCTCAGTAGCCGCGAGCTAATCGGATCGGTCGCTTATTGCCGATGGTTGCAAGTCTTACGGTGCTCATAGATGAGCGATTACCTTAAGAGTTACACACTGCTACTTTTACAACGCGCCTCACGCGATTTAATCGCGAGGCAATAACGATATATTAGTGTCGCGATGCAATCGCGGATCTTTTGTATTGTTGCAAAAGTTGTAGTGTGTAAACGGCCTTTAAGATTTGTTGTCGGATTTTGACAAAAACTTGTTTGCTAAGATTAGATGGCCTTGGGCTAAGGCCTATAAAAAGTATTGAAGATATTTTTTTTAAACTTATTAATTAAATTAATAGGGTATCTTTGGTTCTAAATTGAGATTGATTTCAAGAAGTTTGCAAGTTAATTAGTAAGTTGAAGCATAAAGTATAATAAAAAGCTAAGTGATTCTGCAGATTGTTAATGCTTCTTAAAATAAATCAAATTGTAAGGTAAAAAGATTTAAATTTCAAAGCTATAGGTTTGGCCTTCAAATGTTATATTTTACAGCTAAAGTCTAAGTTACAGTTTCGATTATAGCAGCAAGGCTTTAAAGAAATAATTATATTTTATAAGTTCATTTCCATATTATTTAATCTAATAAAATTGATGTGCCAGTATTGACAATATTTTCAATCATAATGGCCAATAGATAATATTTATCAACTTTCATATTTGGGTTGTGAGTAATTTGTTATCAGATCCATTTTAAGGTGTCCAAACCAATAAAACACTGACCTCCATAATTATTATTATGCCCAAATTTCACCACTCATATTCACTTATGTGAATTCACTACTAAGAAATTCACTTAATTGAGTTAAGTGGTTCATAAAAGTTCCATCAAATAATTACTAAAACTCAAAAAATGGTTTTATACCTGTTGGGCACTCATCTAAATAATTATAAATGGTATTCTGTTAGCACAAAAATCATTAAACAAAAAGATGAAATAGAGTATATTTCTGTTCTTGTTTACCTTGTGGCCAACAGCTGATAGGAGGTGGTGACCGAATCATATGTTCATGAACCTCTTTCAGTGTTAATGGGTCCTCTTCAACAAAGTCTAAGGCTGTACTTCCAAATTCCTGTAAAATTGTTTAGAAAGACATTAATGGCCTTACTACAAAAAAGATAGACTAGGTATAAGCCATGTCTAAAGAATAGCCAACCAATTTGAAATGTTGATACAGTGGCTATTCAATACATCATATTATTAACAAACATTTTCAATTGGTTGATTAATCTTTAGACAGTATTTAAACCTAGTCTATCTTTTTTGTAGTAAGGCCGTTATAAACTAACAAATTTAACTTTTAAAGGCATTAAGCTTACAACTTTTATCAATGTAGATTTATCAATAATTAGGATTGAAACATCATTCCATCTGTATCAACATTAAAACAGCTGATAGTTATACATTGATGTTTTAAACAAGGTTTATGCCAAATCAATTTTAAAGGAGTTAATTTGAGTGGTCAGTGAACAGCAGTGTTATCTCACCTGTGACATTAGTATGGTATCATCTGACTCGCAATCATTTGAATGACTTTCAATCAAACTCTCTCGGCTAGCCATTACTTGCTGAAATAAGTTTTACACAATATTATGAGCTATGTCAATACCTCATGGATTCCATGATTGCAGCAGAATGGTTAGTTATTTATTAAAGTGTTTATAAAGCTGGAAATGTATACATGTTAAAAAAAGCTGGAAATGTATACATGTTAAAACCAGTTACATTCTAAATTACTAGCAAAATGTTTTATAAAAAGCAACACTAATTTCTGTAATTATGCAGTAATTATCATAAGAATCACTTTCATTTCAGTTGCGGTTTATGTTGCTGCCCACAATACCGCAGCAGCTTATTCAATGCGCACTTACGTAAGTACACAAACCAGAAATACGTGAAACCAATCTACCTGCAAGTAAGGATTGTCCTGACGCGACAATCTGAGAGCCTCCATATCCTGAGCGATGTTCCTTGTCCGCCCTGGAGTCAACAAAACCGCGGCCGAACCTCCCATTGGCGGAGATAATACTGAAAACGTTCACAACATCCGTCAGTCAGACAGATCTCTAGTCAATATTTGTGTTCCCAAAAATATCGACAAAACTCAAATACACACCAGACAATGAATCATTACTCCCTTCCATTTTCACAATCAACTATTTTGTATCTTAACAAACACTCTTATTATCTAGAAAACTACATGAAAATGGCTTTTCCAAAACGTGAATAGGTAATTGAAAGAATAAACACTCGCGTAAAATTGAGGCACAGCAGCAATATAATTTTTTTAACAAGGTAAACAACGTAGATCCTACAAGTTGCTAGTTAACGTTTTTACTAAAGAGGATGAGCTCGAATTTTTATTTACATTTTTAAATTTCAGTGCATGAAAGATTTTATGAATACAATCGAACACTGGGTTGACTGGGTGATAACGATTGACAACTTGACAGCTGGAGAGTTAAGGTGACCGCGCATCTAGGAACACTGCAAGACCCGCAACCACCGCAATACGCGCAGTGCCGCAGTCACTGATTGCCTCGCGACGCGACCTAGCTGCACCGCATGCAGTGCAGCACACTACCCACCCATACAATCCGCAGTGGAAGTGGTATATCCGTATTAGGTGCAGTTCTTACGCGCACAATCTTTGTATTGCTGGGGCTTACCTGCGTTTAATGCCATTAATAAGTACGCTATTTATATAAAATTATATGAAATAGCGTACTTATTAATGGCATTTAACGCAGGTAAGCCCCAGCAATACAAAGATTGTGCGCGTAAGAACTGCACCTAATACGGATATACCACTTCCACTGCGGATTGTATGGGTGGGTAGTGTGCTGCACTGCATGCGGTGGTATGAAATCGTATGGAACCTAGCGCACCAAGACGCGCGCATCGGACGCAGCGCACACATCGAGTCTTATGACGCCATCCGCACAATATGCAATGTGCTCGCTGCGCGCGCCTAGGTGTGCGGGGTACCAAACGATTTCATAAAATGCAATGACTGCAGTGGTTGCGGGTCTTGCAGTATTCATAAATGCGCGGTCGCCTTTACGTTACGTTCGGAAATCAGAAACAAACAGGCAGAGAGGGAAATCACTACACTTAAAAACATTAAAGAGCCGTGCCTTGCTGAAATCTCTTTTTAGCAGACTAAAAAAAAAGGTTCTCAATTCGACTGAATGAGCGAATATTCCTAAGGCTCCGCTGTCCGTCTGTCACCAGCACATGAGTAAAGAAACGGAACAGAGACAAAGCTACATACAAATGCGCTGTGATAGGTACATCACTACAAGTGCAACGCGTGTGTGTGCGTGACCACTGGCCCCTTGTCACGTATGAGCCGAAACCGCTTCAAACTAGATCAGCCAGTGGTCAATCTCAGGGCTTGCAGGCGTGACACGACGCTCGAATGTCGTGCGTGTTTTGTTTTGTTATCGAGTTTCTCACATAATACGTAGTAATATTTTTGTTTTAGTATTTAAAAAGTGTTGTAAATATGGTTGTACATTGTACTGTGTGTGATAATACCTCCTGACAATTTTATTGCATTTGTTGAATTGCTTGAGCAAAAATTTTGCGAATATTTTGATCTTCATGTACAAATTGTTAATATTGGTAATGACATATTAGCACGTTTGCAAGATTGTACGTACATTTCATATGCCATGTGATTATTTCCCATTGGATTATTTGAAAAAACTTTATATTAGATTTAGAATATATCATTCGATTAAAAGACACAACAAATTATTAAAAACCAAAAGTAATAAAAAAAAATATTTAGAGTATGTAATTTGCAAAAAAAATAACCTATTTTAATAAAAAATGTGAAAAAAAAGAACATTTATATTTTAAATTTATTCAATTGTGCCAACCCTACCAAAATAGGTATAAATTTTGCTAGCTCTTTAGAAGCTTTGTCTCTGTTCCGTTTCTATACTCATGTGGTCACCAGGCTGTATCTCATGAACCATGATAGATAAAGACTTGAAATCACAGATGATGTATTTCTGTTGCCGCTATAACAAAAATTAACTGAAAAACAGAATACAATAAATATTTAAGGGGGCTCCCATACAACAAACGTGACTTTTTTGTCTTTTTTATAGATAATGGTAGGGAACCCTTTGTGCGCGAGTCCGACTCGCACTTGGCCGGTTTTTTTTTTTCATAGAAACGAGACCAAGATCACCAAGATAATTTGGCCATAAAAAAAAAGAAGAAGAGATCAATATTTTCCTCATTATTTTTGTTGAAATGAGATAAATGACAAGTCCTATCCTATCAAAGGCAAAATAAAACCACACACTAGCCCTTGCACTAGCTAAATTTTTCTCTTCTGCGGGGTAACTCATAATGGGGTTTTCTTCACAGATTAGACAGAGAAGGTAAGGTGTTCTTTAAACTCCTCGTATAACAGATGTGTCACTATCTCAGTTCTTCATAGAAACGAGACCAAGATCACCAAGATAATTTGGCCATAAAAAAAAAGAAGAAGAGATCAATATTTTCCTCATTATTTTTGTTGAAATGAGATAAATGACAAGTCCTATCCTATCAAAGGCAAAATAAAACCACACACTAGCCCTTGCACTAGCTAAATTTTTCTCTTCTGCGGGGTAACTCATAATGGGGTTTTCTTCACAGATTAGACAGAGTAGGTAAGGTGTTCTTTAAACTCCTCGTATAACAGATGTGTCACTATCTCAGTTCTCACTATCACTAATTCACTACAATACTAAAATAAGAAATCAGTTCTCTTGACTTTGCCTTAATTATGTAGGCCTCACCTCACTGAAGCCTTACGTTATAAACCGAAAGCAATAGTTCGATTCTCGGATTTGCCGTGGTCTATTCAAAACTAATTCCAGCTAATTGCCAAAGCCATAAAATGTGGAGTATGTATTTATCCACCAAGGGTAAGGTTTATAGTTTAGAATGTTAGCTAGCAGGTATTAAGGGATCGTAACTTTTAAAAATAACATTTTCGGCCTTGCACAAATTGTTACTTTACTTATTGCAAATTAAAGAAAACCGGCCATGTGCGAGTCGGACTCGCGCACGAAGTGTTCCGTACCATATCTTTAAAAAAGGCAAAAAAAACAAGGTTGTTGTATGGGAGCCCCCATATATATTTGTTGTATTGTTTTTTAGTACTTGTCGTTATAACGGCAACAGAAATACATCATCTGTGAAAATTTCAACTCTTTAGCTATCACGGTTCATGAGATACAGCCTGGAGATAGACGGACAGCGGAGCCTTAGTAATAGGGTCCCGTTTTACCCTTTGGGTATGCAACCCTAAAAAATGAATATTTGCTTCATAATCCTATAGTTAGGATAGGAACTTGTGTTGCTTGATGCTTTAGAGAGGCTGACCTGTAGTGTTTTCTTTCGTCGTTTAGCGAATTCTGAAGTATCCACTATGTTCGCAAACTTCTTGAGCTCCGCGCTCTTGCAATGAAACTGCTCCGCATAGTGGATACGTTCGTGCTCCTGGGAGCGTGCAAGGGTGCACGCTCCGCGCTCGGCGCTCTAATCGGTGGCGGTTTTTGGGCGAACATAAAGGGGAGCGCGATCCGTATCCATTGAAGCATTTGCAGGAGCGCGGAGCGCAATAGGTTCGCGAACATTGTGGATAGCAGGCTTAAGGCCGCATTCCGAATTGCGCTAAAAGCACTTTTAGCGCGAAGCCGATCAAATTTAATAGGTCAAAACTATTAGACAAATGCAACCTACTGCATTTAAATGGATTTGTGGCAATAGTGCTTTTAGCGAAATTTGGAACAAGAGGTAAGTCTATGTCCATACATCTCTTGTCTTTTAACCAACTATGTGGCAGTGAGTGGTCGCTTTAGTGTGGTGTGTGGCCTAGTGTTGCCGATCGATAGTCGACTATCGATTTTTAATCGAAAGTGAAACTATCGCAAGGCTATCTATTGGGCTATCGATAGTATTGTCGCTCTTATATCAAAAACTGTCGATACTATCGATTTTTCTAGACTATCGATAGTTTTGCCATTTACAATAGTATTGTTTACAATATTCGGGTATAATAGTCAATAGTCACATACGAGTTAATATAATACTTGAATTATTTCAAATAGTTAACCACAACATTAAATTATATTAATAGTGGTTTAAATATTAATTGCCTTTATAATATCTAACTCGGTTGCATTTAATGTGTTCCCAAAATTGGCCACACATTTTGTTTGAAAAATATGTCGGCCCCTAATAGTTCTCGTTTAATTACATTACTGTTAAAACATACCCAATACTATTGCAAATTTACAAACTATCGATAGTCTTAAATAATCGATACTATTAATATTTTTTATTTACAAGCAATAATACTATCGATTGTTTATTCTTCGCGAGCAGCAATACTATCGATAGTATTGCACTCATTCAATAGTATTGCCTCGCTTTTTGCTATCGATAGTATCGATTGTCCTATCTATAGATATGGCTTTTTCAGATGAAAACTCGATAGTTCGGCAACACTAGTGTGGCCCCCCTCGGTTGAAAATGTATACGCGTAGTAGGTAGGCTACTTCGATTACGAATAATTCATAACCAAATCTTAAATACACTTACTGCCTACGACACGACCCAGTGAATTCCAAATTCCGATGTGCTAGTAGACTAGATAAGGGAAAATAATAAAACAGGCTTTTTGAACACATTATATGAATTTATTAGTAATCCGAACAAAGGCACTACCTTGTCTAAGAAGGCACCTTTAAGCTGATATTGTTCTAATGAGACAACAATATTGTAAATAATTCTTTTAGCGTCTAAAACTTCAACATATTTACCGAAGCAAACATTGCTATTTACATTATTATAATTTATGCAATTCATTGTCAAATGTTTATAACAACAGCAAACAGTGCTACTATCTATCATTTTGAAATATTCTAGTGAAAATATGTGATAAATTTTTGATGAGTTAAATATATTATCATTATTTTTGTTCGTTTTAGAATTCGTTGTCGGTGAGTACGAATTGGGCTGCGCTGCCGTAGTCCAGGATTCGATTCTTGATCCCCTTGAGCTTGGCGATATAGTGCTTGTGTATCTTGGTGTTCGTTCTCTTATAGCGGAGGGCAGTTATCATTTTATCCACAGTGTAATGTAGCCACAGGATGTTCGTGTAAGGCTCGAAGTTCTTCCAATCATTTCTGTGGACAAAGAGAAATATATTAGATGGTTTTCCACAATGTACTCGAGTGACAATTTAGGGTATGTTTGGTTACATCAACAACATAAAGTATGATAAAATCGTATGACTAATTGCACACACGCAAAGAATTTTGGGCAAGATACCCAGTTTAAGGCAGTAATCGACTTTGTATTGTCTCAACCCTATTTTATGGCAAATAAACTATTTGTTTTTGTATTGTACAAAAAGATTTTTCTTATTTGGCAGAGGAAGAACAGAATAAATAACAATAAATAAATAAATATTGGACAACAATTCACATAAATTGCTATGAATTCTTACCATAAAGTAGCGAAAGAACTTGTTATAGAAATCAGAGAAAACGACTAAACCACAAGGTGCTCGTAGCTCAGTGGCGGCAGCGCTTTGGTATCGATTACTAAAGTTAAGCAACCAACTCCGCGGTCGTGAGGATGGGTGACCATTCCGACCATATTTAGTGACATTTACCACGAGCATCTCTGTGCTTCTGAAGGCACGTTAAAAGTTGGTCCCGGCCAATATCGCTTGATATTGGTCGTGAAGCCTAGTCAAAGGCGGCTTGATAACATTTGACAGTAAGGTTTAGTCACTGGCCTTACAATACCCCTCCACCGCACCGCACCGGGCCCGCGTGGTGGAGTATGGCCCAAACCACCTTATAGTTGAGGTGAGGCCTGTGCCCTGCAGTGGGACGTATATAGGGCATACTTTCCTATACCACAGCACCCAGACCCGAGTCAATATAGAAAACGAAACCTGACCGGGGCTCGAACCCGGAACCTCAGAGATGGCGACGCCATATAGTCCGGCGTACTCGCCTCTCAAATACGGCAGCCGTCGAGAAGTACGTCAATTTCTTAAAACTTCTGCTTGTCTGGCACATAGTCTAGTTTATTTGACGACCTCCGTAGCCGAGAGGCGAGCACGCCGGACTTTAAATGGCGCCGCCATCTCTGAGGTTCCGGGTTCGATCCCCGGTCGGGTCAATGTAGAAAACGAACTTTTCTATATTGGCTCGGGTCTAGGTGTTGTGGTACCGTCGTTGTTTCTGATTTCTATAACACAAGCGCTTTAGCTACTTACCTTAGGATCAGAGCAATGTATGTGATGTTGTCCAATATTATTATATATTATTATTTGTTTATAACCAGCATGCTTTCCCTTTCTGTATTACAAGAGTACAAGTTTATCATTAACAAATGACTAATTTATTCTGTTACTACATAAAGTTATAAAGTCATTTAAAATCAGTATGAATAGGCACGACATGAGATAGAAGGCTAGTGTATTATTCTTTATAAAATATCATAGCAGCTCTTTTAAAGTTTCGTTGAACCGGCATTCTTTTTTTTAGGGTTCCGTAACCCTTTCGGTACGGAACCTTATAGGATAGGGACCCTATTACTAAGGCTCCGCTGTCCGTCTGTCACCAGGCTGTATCTCATGAACCGCGATAGTTAGACAGTTGAAATTTTCACAGATGATGTATTTCTGTTGCCGCTATAACAACAAATACTAAAAAACCGAATAAATATTTAAGGGGGCTCCCATACAACAAACGTGATTTTTTTATCACTTTTGTAGATACTCGTGCCCTAGAACCCTTCATGTGCGACTCCTACTCGCACTTGGCCGATTTTTTACTAATTGTGATCTATGAGATAGTAATGACCTCTTCATGTAGCCCAGCTAATTGACATATTCCATAAGTATACTTTAGCAGAGCAAACACATTTAAATGAGAATAGGAAGGTACTATTCGTTATCTGTTCGGTATTTGTTCTGCTGATAAGGAACTGTCTCGCGAATATAGGTCGTCTGTGTTTGTGAATGACCCAAAATCTAAATATTTCTACGCCTAAAGCAATCGCAGAATATATTGTACTTGTATATAGCTTTAAGATTTTGTGTTGCCATGTTCTTAGATTTATTTTATTTAATTGGTGGTTTTCTTGCTCAATGCAACTCTTGCAATGGGACCAATTTTAACTTTCTTACAGGTGACGATTTTCTTACTGAAATTCAACGACTTTTTTTATGGGATTTGGAATAAATGGCATTATCAAATAAAATGTTTTTCTACACCTTGTTTACACCAAAAGTGTTGTCAGTAACAACTGTGTCGGCCAAATTGTGAACGTAAACTCAAGACAGCATCTTACTTCTGTACTATGTACTGACAGTATGCTGCACGCGCTGTTATGTACAATACGGTATCAGCCTCAGTAGTGGCGTGGCACATATGAGTAAATTCGGGTTGAACGCATCAGGATGAGAAGTAGATGATATGTTGGATAAAGGCCACGCTTCCAATCGGCCAACCTGGAAGGCCTATGTTCAGCAGTGGATTTCCTAAAGCTGAAAAGATGAAGACGAACCCCAGCTTATCTCTCATCAGGCGGTTCACCCAGTGACTTCTAGGGACTGAAAGTATGTATGTAAGTATGAGGCCTATGTACTTCAGCAAACGTCCTATGGCTGAAAAGATGTTGAACTCCAACTTACCCCAGCCTATCTGTCATCAGACGGTAGACCGCAGAACTGGTAGTCCCTAGAAGTCACTGGTAGAAGCCTATGTTCTTCATCAGACGTCCTATACCTGAAATGTTAATGGTTCCCAACTCACCCCAGCTCATCTCTCATTAAACGATACACCGCGAACTGGTAGTCCCTAGAAGTCACTGGTAAGAGCCTATGTTCTTTAGCAGACGTCCTATACCTGAAAAGATGACGAAGCACTAACTCACCCCAGCTCATCTCTCATTAAACGATACACCGCGAACTGGTAGTCCCTAGAAGTCACTGGTAAGAGCCTATGTTCTTTAGCAGACGTCCTATACCTGAAAAGATAACAAAGCACCAACTCACCCCAGCTTATCTCGCATCAGACGATAGACCGCGAACTGGTAGTCCCCGACAGCGTCGAACAGCGAGTCGTCGTGCGCGAGGTCGTTGTACAGCGCCGCGTCGGCCCCCGCGCCCAGCGCCAGCGACAGGCGCGACAGCGAGTAGTCGATGATGGTGCCGGCCACGCCGCAGCGCGGCACGCGGTGCGTGCGCCCGCGCAGCACGAACGTCGCGAACTGGACGGACAAACGAACATTTTGTACGGACTTTTTCGCGAAACGTCTATTTTGCAAAATGTCTTTTTCATAATGTCCCTTTTGCAAAAGATCGCTTTCGCATAATGTGTTTTTCGCGGAATGTCTCTTTTGCTAAATGTCGCGATAAAGACTTAGAATAAGATTTCGATTTCGAGGATTTTTAAGAGACTTCGGCAGTAACAATTTGGTCGTCAATAGAAGAAAGAATAAATAATATCTCAAAATAATTAATGAACGTAGATTTAAAAAACAAAGCCAATTAATTATTAAAAAATTGAAGTCATGTCCCTATCGCGACATTTTGCGAAAGAGACATTTTGCGAAATAGATGTTTTGCAAAAAAGCCTTTATACGGGCCCTATCACGTTATTAATATTATTAGCCTAGTACAGAAGTCTCTGTACTGAACACCTAACTGTAATTTTGTATTTGAAGACTAAACTTTAGTTTAATTACAATTAATACAACATTATTGGTAGAAAGCGAACTTGATTGGTACATACACCGGAGAATTCATGATGCAATTGTTTTATTAAAAACACTAACTTGATAGCCGAAAAAAACAATGAATAGGCAGCATTTTTTAGTTTTATGAATGGTTTTTAGCTGTAAACCTTTAAATAGATAGTTACCTTCTGATCTGTGGGTGCTATCAATACGTTCCCCCAATGCAAATCGCGATGCTCGAACTGAAACGCCTCCTCGCCTACCGCCAACCCGAAAGCTATCTGTAAACATCGGGAATACACGATAAGTATCCATATATCACAATGAAAACTCTACCCAGAGTATTGGTCAAACAAAAAGAAATAATTAATTAATTATTTCTACAATTTAATTATTTAAATAAGCTAGTCGCAAACTAATCAAAATTTGTAATATGGCGACTATATAACGGATAGACACACTTAAATACGTTTAAAAATATCCATGACTCCTGCGTATCACATGAACATTTGCCCCTTGCGGGATTCGAACGCGCAACCAGACTTTGTAGTCCGGAGCGCGTACCACGGTCGTCTAATATTTAGTTACTTTTTTTATTTTTTTATTGGACAACATCAAATACATTGCTCGGATTCTAAGGTAAGTAGCGAAAGCGCTTGTGTTATAGAAATCAGAAACAACAACGGTATCACAACATCCAGACCCGAGCCAATATAGAAAAATTCGTTTTCTACATTGACCCGACCGGGGATCGAACTCGGAACCTCAGAGATGGTGGCGCCATTTAAAGTCCAACGTGCTCGCCTGTAGGCTACGGAGGTCGTCAATTCGTCATCGACAAGAAAAATAAATATAAAGACAAACACTTTCTCTAGACATTACAATACACCTGTTTTTGACTCGAGTACTGTTGGAGTAGGATGTTTACACTTTTAATTAATAATTCCAAAACATTTTTAAATAACATCTTATTTCAAACATACAGTCCATTCTTCATTGTCGATTGTTTGTACAATTTGGTGTTTTATTGCTTCAACTTCAAGTGCACGTATTGCTACATTGTAGGGCAAATGTTTGTCTGATTACACGAGCTAGTCATGAATGTTTGTTTGTATCAGTGTGTATAAGTACCTATGTTTCATTTAGTCGCAATATTAAAATATTTGCTTAGTTTGGGGCTAGATTATTATTACTTTCATAAATTCAAGCATTTAGTAAACTTAATCAAATCTAATAAAATATGGTACCTATACATTGCTCTGATCCTAGGGTAAGTAGCTAAAGACTTGTGTTATAGAAATCAGAAACAACGACGGTACCACAACACCCAGATCCGAGACAATACATATAGAAAAAATCGTTTTCTACGTTACTCGACCGGGGATCGAACCCGGAAACCTCAGAGATGGCGACACGCCTTAAAGGCACAGTCCGGCGTGCTCGCCTTTCAGCTACGGAGGTCGTCATTCGTTATTTTTTTAACAATGCTCGAAGTAAGCAGATGTTCGCTTGTTGAATCAGTAATAGATGTTATTTAATTAATGATTACATAATTACGTCATGAACATCTGTGTAACATGAGTAACATTACATTACACAACTATTATTTAGCTTAGATATAAAAAAGATACAGTATAAGTTTATTTTGTGTGGTGAGTAATATAGTATAACTACTTCACTGCCAGACTTTTACGATCTGATGTGGCGCGCTGATTCGCTCTGTCTATTACGAAAATGTATATTTCGTTCGGACGTGTTAACCTATCAAATTAAAATAACCATTCACTTGTATCAATAATTTGACAAAATATGACCCACCCAAATTAGCCGTGTAAATAACACGACCGTTTTCAATTGTTCACACGTTGTAAAAGGTTATATACATAGGCCTTAAAGATGAATGGTTATTTGTAGATTTCTTTGTTTTTTGCTGTCAATTTTCGATTTTAGAAGCAAGAATTGTTAAATTTTCGCTATCGCATTGCTTTTGCAATATACGGATTCAGGGTACCGGTACATTGAAGAAGTTTTGTCGGTCGATAGTAAGATAGGACTTTAAATTACAATGAGAAGAGAAGTAAGAAATGCACACACTGATACCATTTGTAATCGACTAGCAATTTAAATACTAATCCGACAGTCTAGCTAGACTATCAAATCAAAATCGATACTATCAAAAGTCTGGCAAATTTCATTGTAGTATGCGCAGGCTTAGAACTAATTGTGTATATACGAGTAGAACATTCAAACAACAAGGTGTTGACAACAGCCTTTTGTAGTTATTAAAATGTAAAAATATTTGCATTGTTCTGGGGCCAATAAACAGGCACGACCTCCAGACTAGAACGAGATTGAAAACATTTCTAAAAGTCTTTTTTGGAGGTAAAAAGGTCGCCTCGGTTATTGAACTCGCCACCTTTCTTCGCCCGCTTATGTCTACGAGTGGTATATCTACTAAAATTATGCCTAGATATGATGGCTGTCTGTCGTATTGATTGAAGGTTTGCTGATAAGATAGCCTGTACATACTAATTTATCTTTAAGTTAGTTAGTATTTAGCAATTAGTTAAACAAACTTCAAAGTTTGATTATTTAATAGCTTGGTTCAAATTTATAATGTAAACTAAATATGTAATTGTTTAAACGAGAAGACTTATAATATAGTAATTTATAAGAACCTATTCTGATATAAGGTCCTTAATTATTATTTAACTTCATTCTGGGAGTAATTTAAATGTTACACAATACAATACAAATAATACAACATATCTTGATGGCAACTGATGTCAGCTGGCCAGAATTTTTTAAACAACTTTTTTATTTATTTTGATGTTCCATATGATGGTTCCATAGAAAAAGTAGCTATATTTGAGCCGAAGAATCAACTATAAGGAAATTAACAAACAAATTAGGGTATTGTATAATTTAGTTAGACGAATTCACAAGCAGTCTATTATACAAATTTATACTATTCTTTCACTCCACGACAAATATTGCGAGACACGTTTATAGATTAGAACCGATAAGTATTGCATTGATAAGATAAGACTCGACAGACGCGTAGCACACATGATAATGCGAGATGTTTATTTAATCGACTGGGGACTAGACTCAATTTACATTTATTATTTTATCGTCCGGTTATTTGTCGTATTGCGAACTTAAAAAACAAGCTATGGCTGCAAATGCAATCGTCTAAGTTAAGAGATAATACGTCTTGAATTTTGTTTGCAGAGAAATTTGACGCAACCACTGTCTTAAATATGATCTGTAACTTTGCCAAGGGGTCTATATGCGAGCAAAACTATTAAACTACATAATCGACAGTATTTAATATTCAGTCGATTTTGTATTCAGTCTTTCACTGCATTTGTGCGGTTTTATAAAATTTCTCTGCAGAATATCAGGGACTGAGGCCCAATTCCCAAAAAAAAAACATAATAAATTTCATATTCAACGCAATACGCAATCCAGTGTCGATTCGGTCTCCATAACAATACTTTTCAAAAAAGGTATTCTCGTAAATATTTATTATGACTTAAAATAATAAAAACGTTCCTAATGCGACTGAAAAAAATCTCATACTATATACCTAGGTGTTTTCTTTTATTTTTAGTTTTTGGGTTATCTTGGGAGAATATAATTTTTCTCATCTTAATATTATGGCTGGAACCTAATCGACAATAGATTTAGAAACTGTTAAATTACGTAATTGGGACTCAGATGTCAACATTTATCGTACTATTTAAATTAAATAACAACATGTTTTAATACATAGCTGAACAAAACAAAATAAAACTGCATGCAGAAAAAAAGTGAATTAGTAGAAACAAAACCAGGCGTGTCAGCAACACTCAAACACATCGAAAGCGGCTCGCAGCCGCCGCAGAGGATAAGTGAAAATCTAGTCAAGATACGAGAACACTTGAACTAGAAATTCACCTATCATCCGCAGGGGCCGTGTCATGCGGTGCTGAAAATGACACAAAGAAAAACAAAACAAACATTTTAATTCAACCGTTTTCTTAATCATTGATTTTGTCATTATTACAATCTTTATGCAAATACAACTTTTATAGGATAAGTAACATTATAAAGATCTCTTGTTAAGAGAGAGAATTAATTTGTCTATGATCAACGAAATGATTCAGGAATCGGTTGAAATCATGTCATTAACAAACTGAAAATAAAATTTAAAAAATATAAACTAAAAGTACTATTAAGTGCATCTAGGACACTAAGTGAACACTGCTAAACAAAAGTAACAATGGCTAATTTACATTAAAATGTGTCACAAGTATCTAAATACCTATATTTTACAGGTGCAGTATTCGTCGTCATCATCATAAATGAATGGTCGTTACATGACAATATGACGATTGCATTTAGGATTTTCGTGTCTAGTCAACAAGTTATGAACCTACTATAGAATCAGAGTTGCAAATTATTCATTGTGATAGTTTTATTACAAATATTTTTTTTTTTTCAAAGAAATAGATACAATCTACGACAAAAGAACCCACGGTTACGGTTACACGTTACAAACTACGCATAATATCACACGCAGGTATAAACTTTACTATCATTGATCATTATAATTACATTGGATTGATTCCGCGCTAACCAAGTCGGGTTTCCGGTCGGGTATGGTCCGAGCCTACCGTCAGGGTCCCTGCTGAAAACCAGCGTCGTGATACGTCCCTGACTGTCACGACAAATGCTGAGCGGGGGCCTTTTTGACACATACTGCTTTTATTATGCTGTAAATGTTTTTTCTTTTTCCTTTTGTATTCTGTGTGTGTCAAATAAATATTTTTCTATTCTATTCTATTCTATTTAATTACCGTTGTTAGTTATCAAGATAATTATCCCATGCAACACTAGCACAAAATGAAAAATTTCCTCGACGAACTCAAAAGTTTAACGTAAAGTATAAACGGGCCAAGTGCAAAAAAATATTCTTTTTTTTGTATGGGAGCTCACTGAAATATTTATTGTATTCTGTTTTTTAGTATTTGTTGTTAGAGCGGCAACAGAAATACATCATCTGTGAAAATTTCAACTCTCTATCACGGTTCATGAGATACAGCCTGGTGACAGACGGACGGACAGACAGACAGACGGACAACGGAGCCTCAGTACTAGGGTCCCGTTTTACCCTTTGGGTACGGAACCCTAAATCATCATCATCATAACAGCCACAGGACGTCCACTGCTGAACATAGGCCTCCCCCAGTGACTTCTGTTACCGGGGGGTTGTTGCCATACTCGCCACGCTTGGCAGGCGGGTTGGCGAGCGCAGTTTTTTTATATTATCTCGCACGCAAATGCTGCTCCCCGTCTCGTGCTACAGGATTTAGTCGCCTCTTACGACATGCCTCCTGTTGGCGGTGGGTAAGTGTATTCTTTACGGCCGTCCCCACACGGCACCTTTACGGAACCCTAAAAATCAATGTAAATAAAGCTATTGTGATAGATTTATAAAGCTCGCAGCTCAAAAGTCCCGAACCTCAAGCGATTTCATTAGTCCTTTAAATCCTACTAATATTATAAATGCGAAAGTTTGTAAGTATGGATGGATGTTTGTTACTCTTTCACGCAAAAACTACTGAACGGATTTGGATGAAATTTTGCATACTTAAACAATATGATCTGGATTAACATATAGGATACTTTAATTTCCGATAAATGATGCTGTGAGTTACATTAAATAAACTAAAGATCACGCGAGCGAAGTCGCGGGCAACCGCTAGTACTCAATATTTGTCCTTGTTCGAATAAATGTTAAGTACTCTCTCTTTTCGTTTAAAAACGTTTTGGATTGAGGGGCTTCTCAGACATAATCCTTCTTCACTTAGCTTGTTCATTCTCGATATAACAGCATACTTGAACACTTCTCAAATAAGTTACGTACGTACAGAGCGAAAGAGGTGTTACGCAATACTTTCTCCCTTACTTTTATAAGTGTTTCAACATTTAACAGGAAAAACCTTACTTGAAATTTAAAACGTGAATGTTTGTACATTTCTTAATCAAGCTTTAACGTAACTTGTAACGAAATTAGATGAATTTTGGCACAACTACAATAGATCTACTTATAAATCAAGCTTTAGAGTTTTTGTGGCTCAGATTTCATTTCTAAAATCTACACAGGTGACGTGCGAATTCATGACCAGAAATTAGTTAGAAATATAGGCGAATTCGTAGTAAAAATTAAATCTAGAACACATCTATTCCACTTTCCAAAAGTAATTGAATATTATGTAACGTCGCTTTTAGTGTGTCGTGTTCTATTTGTCTCACAATGGCATATAAAATTGTGATTCAATTGCGCAATTAACCGGGCCGTACGGCAAACTCGTTTTGCAACGGCTGCATTGTCCGCGTGAACCGAACAATGTTGTTTAAAACAGTTTATTGTGTTACTCATTACGGCAAATAGCAATAGCCACGAGCATCAGAACAGGGCCGAGTCTGCTAATTTAAAGTGGCATAATTGAATATCAATTGCATCTCATTGTAATTTTTTGACGCATTTGGTATTCTGTTACCAACTTAATTCTTAAATTTAAATAGTAGCAGAACACCAAATTTGTAATTGTTTGATACATTTGGTATTCTGCAACTAAGTTTAGTCCTAAATTTAAGTCAGTAAATTAGTAGCAGAATATTAAATATGTCAAGCAATAACAATGAGATCCAATTGATATGCCACTTTAAATTAGCAGATTCGGGGCCCTGAAAATGTCAGCTGTACGACATTCAAAGGGCTTATTAGGGTGCACCACAGACCTATAAATACGGCTCAGAGCCTAAAATCTTTAAACTATAATATTATTTTAACGTGAACCCTATTGCCAGTATATTAATTTAAAAAAATAAGACTCAAGATGAAGCCTGTATGTAGCCTTGATGCTGGAGACATAATCTTGGGTAAAAGAACTTGTCAGATACATTTTTAATTTAATTGATGAAATAATTGGATGGATAACGAAGTTTTCTATATTGTATATCGTATGCTTATAAGACGCCCCAGTCACAAAATATTATCTGGTACCTCATAACAGAAGTATATTGTATTCTGACTTCGAGACCAGAACAATTTGTGTGTTGTTTATCAGGCGAATATATATTAAACAACATATTTAATTGGTGGAAGAATTTCGTCTACTGTCCAACAAATACATCATTAGAATTAATTTACGAGTTTCAGTACTTGGAATGCTTGGCACTTTACACAAGCAAAATGCATTGGCATTACGAGTCTCCGACTGTGACATAATTTCCAATTTGCCTCTAACTGTTACATTATTTTCAATGTGTCTCTGACTGTTACATTATTTCCAATGTCGTCGAGTGCGCTGGCTTTCCATTTCTGTGGTCCGATAAACTTGAAAATTGGTAAAAGTTTAAAATGGAAATTGGTTACCAGCCTTATCGTTTTTAGAAATTCGTACTTGAATTAAACGCTCGCTACATACGCGTTTAACTTACTTTGAATTAACTATATTACGTAAACGAAAACTACTTTTATTTTTAATTATAACCGGTAACTTTACAATTCGGTTAAAATAAATTTGGAAGCAAAAAAAAACAAAACTCGGATAAGTCGTTATAAAATGTGGAGCCAGCTGTTCTTAAATAAGAATAACACAATTACAATAAATTAGTATGTAACTTGGCTTAGCAATTAGCATGCACAATTGGAACGTCTTGAAAACGAAAGTTATACATAGAGAAAAAGTAGCACAAATAAATTCGCGATACCGCGTAATGTTTATAAAATTAGACCCCGTTATCTAATGCTGTTTGGTTTGTCTCTATGATTCATGTATTTCGTTCAAACTCAAATATGATAAAATATAAATAATCTGTTTATATAAAAGGCAACCGTTACCGACTGACTGATTTATCAACGCACAGCTCAAACCACTGAACGAATTATGATGTAGGCGTGCGCTAAGAAAGGATTTTTACCAAAGAGGTAAAACGGGGATTCAAGATTTTTATAGAGCAATAAGATCGCGAGGTTAATCATTTAACTAAATAAGCAATTAGTAAAGAATATTGCCGATAAAGGAGATAGAACTACTGAGTTTTACAGTATAGGGAATAAATATATTGGGACATGTAAAAGTGCCATTTATGGCCAATTTACAGAAATAAATGAATTTGATTTTTGAAACCTATGCAGCTTGCTAACCTGTAAAACCATTTGTGTGGTTGCACTCAGCTAATTGAAGTAACTGCTCCATGGCACAGTAATGAGCGTGCTGCGTAGTGCGTCATCGTAATAGCCAGGAGATCGTATCTGAGAACCGTATCAATAAACCGAAGCCTATTTCATAGAAAACTATTTTAAATACTGTTAATGTTATTTTATTATTCAATATTATTTACTTAACAAGAGCCTTTTAGTTATTTTTGGAATTTTGAGATCGTATCTTCCAACCGTATCAATATTTCATGACTAGCACCGGGTTCCTATATTGTACTATGCGTAATTGTACATCAGCAACTGATCGTATTGGTGTCAAAAGTAACGAGCTGTTATAGTCGTTCCTATAAAATTTGATGAAGCGTCATTTATAGGAACGCTTCTGAGTATGTCAAGTTGACAATTCCTACCATCTGTTAGCAAAACCAACCGTTTCTCGGATATAGGAACCGAGCTTTAGTGACTTACTGCCGCACTCAAAGATGTCACTTAACTTTAATGTTTACTAAGAAAAACGTGTTGTTGTAAGAAAATCGATACGATTAAAGACCATTATTGAATGAACAAAAAAGTTAACAGTATCGTTAATTGACGTCTCCGAGTGCGGCAGTTAGTGGTTTAACATTATCTAGTAATTGCAATTTTCAAGTTGTAAATCAATCTCGAAATTAAGTTACCATAATACTATGAGTATAATAAGTATGGTAACTTAATTTCGAGATTAAAGTTGTCTTTATTTATTTATCGCCTATCAATCACTCCGATCCCGGTTGGTTCCGGCTAATATCGCTTAATATTAGTCGTGAAGCCTAGTCAGAAGCCTGAAGGCGGGTGGATTACACCTGACAGTAAGGTTTAATATAGTCACTGTCCTTACAACAACCCTCCACCAATTCGCACTGGGCCCGCGTGGTGGAGTATGGCCCAAACCACCTCATATTTGAGGTGAGGCCTGTGCCCTGCAGTGGAACGTATATAGGCATACTTTACTTTTACTTTAATCACTCCGATTACATAACTAGTAAAGCTAGCGAATATATTGCGCTTGGATTACTGGGACCGGTTTATTAATATGCCCCTTACTGACCTCATTACTGGAAACAATACTGCGAGTCTATTATTAATTGAGCTACGTAAGAACTAAAAGTATCACGCGCACATGATATTGCTTTGTAATTATTCGGTAAATACGGATGTGTGCCGGATTCCGTGCGCCAACTTTTAGGCTCTCTATACGCTGCCGGAATCCGTAAGCATCCGCAAGAATCCGTTCAAAAAACGACCATAATGCTTAAGCGATGGATTGAATCCGCGTTAAATCGGTCCGGTTTCCGGCTGGGTACAGACCGAGCCTTATATTTAATTTAATATTTGATTCTAGTCGAAAAAATCCTAGTCGTTTTTCTGAAACGCGAAAAAGACGTAAGAGGTTTTTTTGTGATGACGTACATACGTAAAGCAATAAATTTTAAATTGGACAGTCCACAATTTTACAGGCTATAACCTCTTTGTTCAGACGAGCGAAAGATATATCTAAACCTAATTACTAGAAAAGTGGTTTCTTGGAATCTGCTTTAGTGCTAATTTACTCAGATGACAAGGAAATTAACGAAGCGCTTTATTATATGTATAGCATACGCATATTATGCAAAGCTCATACAGAAACCAGTTTAATTTTATTCATTTCAATTATACGACATGTTACATCAGGATTATTTATTGTATTATTTTTTTGCCTAGTGGTTTTCTATTAGAGAAATAAATGCAGATTACAAACCGATTTACCTGGTTTTGAAACGACTTGATCATTTCTTTCCTATTATTTAGATGTCATATTTATCAGGTAGATCAAACTACATGACGTCATTCCTTAACAAAGTAGATAATGCTAAACACACATAGATGGAATCACCCCTGCATTCTTGACAATAAACAGTACTAAATTATTATTTGTTATTTTGTTATCAAAAAGATACGATTCTCATAAACATAAAACAGTACTCGTTATCCTCTTTTACTGAAAAATAACCTTATTTTTAACACAGTAGGATATTGAGTCAACCTATGGTGATGGTGACATACACAAATGTACTTTATTTTGAGCCTCACTAGGCTGATCTGCTCGCACCCCTAGCATGACCAACAAAACATGATATGATAAATACTAGTGATTTATCGACACCCAACTGTCAAAATATGAACTTTTAACGAAACAACGAGCATGACCGCGACGTCACCGGCACGGACATGCTCGCTGTTTCCACAAAACTTCCAAGCTGGCGAGTATTTATATCATATTTTGACAGTTGGGTGTCGATAAATCGCTTTATCATATCGTGTTTTGTAGATCATGCTATCGAGGCTGGTGGTAGCAGCAACTTCAATTGTCAATTGGTTGCCCCGGATATAATTTAGCAGCGTCTGACTTATTGTTATTTATAGATTTCCGCGTACCGCTTGATAAAAATTTCGTTACTCATCGATTTCCTCAAAAACACGACAAATATTATCAATTTATTCACTTCATATCTTTCAATACCGCTTAATCTTGTTCGCAATCATGGAATTGTAAAACGCAAATTGTATTTCAGCAAATACCTAAGGTCTTTGAAGATATGAAAGTACATACTTCCACGTTTAGTTATCTTTAAGGCCGCGGTCTTGCGGTGGCATGCGACAATGAGTGCGCCCTTGTGTACAGATAATCAGGCATTATCTTCCGACTTGCAAACCGCACGCGCTTGACCTTTGATACAAGTATACGACCTTTAGCTGTGTGTGTTACTATGTATGTGTGTGGTAGGGTCGATTCCCTCGTAACCTACTCGCATGTTTTTAGCGTTCCGTACCCAAAGGTTGAAACGGGACCCTATTACTGAGGCTCTGCTGTACATCTTGTCTGTCCGTCCGTCTGTCTGTCCGCCTGTCACCAGGCTGTATCTCATGAACCGTGATAGTTAGAAAAGTTGAAATTTTCACAGATGATGTATTTCTGTTGCCGTAATAACAACAAATACTAAAAGACAGAATACAATAATTATTTAAGGGGGCTCCCATACAACAAACCTGATTTTTTGCCGTTTTTAAATGGTACGGAATCCTTCGTGCGCGAGTCCGACTCGCACTTGGCCGGTTTTTTTATCGCACGAGTGTTACGCCAATATGGTGGTTAAGACAGGTGATGTTGAATACACCTGTTGGAAAATGTGCAACAAGTCAAATGTCACTCAACTATCTATCATTAAGCTTTAATTAAACTAAATGAACGAAGGACATCAATATAAGATGTCCATTTCACGTGACAAGCGGTATTTGGGGTAAGCATTTCTGTGTGACAGAATTTGGACCAATCTGCGCCTTGCTATAAGTGAATGATATCATATTATTCTTTAAATTACTATCGGGTCGACGGCCTGCCATATTGAAGGACGACCTAATTTAAGTTGTTTGGAAGCAGACAACTAAACAACAAAACGATTCCCTTGTTTTATGTATTTGTTACAGGGTGAAACATTACACAGATGTTTCACCCTGTGATGCCATGAGCGAGGGGAAACGGATAGAACCGAATACCTATACAAAAATTTTCTTGCAAAGTGGGACATGTGAAAATCAACAAGGAAGGAATATATTCAGCAGTTGATCTTCAAAAAAATCCCCTTGTCGGCCTCGTGTTTTGGAGTGATGCCAGCCCCCGTCACACATGCTGCCATTGACCTCACGAATTTGCGCGGGAGCATCACACTATAAGTAAACATAGCAGGAACACTTCCTTCCAACTAGCGGCACGGAAGTTGAGCGCTAGGCGAAAGTCGCGCAGAAGACCATTACGATTACGCGATTGGCTAGTCGCGCGCTGCGCCTGCACCGCCGGCCGTGATCGGTTGTTAGCTTCGCGCACACGCGTCTCTGATACGATGATCGTCTCGTAAGATGCGCAAAGCGATCCCCACTCTTTGCCCCAGCGCTCAAAATCGACGACTGTATTTACAAATACAAATCATCTCTTATTGAGAGAGCCTACTTCTCCTAGTTTACATCTCCAAACAAATGATAATCAATCATCTATGTATAAAAGCTAGCTAGCTTGAAAAATTGGTTGTTGGCTGAACAGTGGAAGCTTTTAGTGCTCCTATGATTAGCAGAGGAAACACGAGATATAACCAGGTCAGACAATACATGGGACTATGGAAAAGGCATCTTTTGAAATGCAATGCTAGTTGGTGAGCAAAAGTGAGCATGTCATGAAGAGGTCAGACATTTTGAACATTAGATAGGTATGTACGGTAAAACTCGTACAAAAAATTACTAACATATAAAGCAATACAGGGTGTACAAGAGAATGGGACACTCCTTAAAACCACGTGATCAGCTGGTCATATACAACAACTTTTACTATGACAGCAACATCGAATTAGATAAATTTTTTTCAGCTTCTCCATACAAACTTACTTGCATACCTTGATGATAATGTATGGAGCATCTGATAATAAAATCACGATTTCGATGTCGCTCCTATAGGAAAAGCTGTTTTATATGACCAGCTGATCACGTGGTTTTAAGGAGTGTCCCATTCTCTTGTACACCCTGTATATGAAATACATTGTACACCCCATTTGTGGCTCTCATACTACACTTGAATACAGAAACTGCGCTCGGGTCGGGTCGACAAAGCGAGCCTTTATGAGTTACAGATACGTTTAGCACGCAAAAACGCCGAGTGAGTTCAAGTGGTGGGGATTGAGCCTACTGTCCCTATCTATGTTTATTTATTTAGGACATTTATTAGGGGTTCGCATCGAACCGGTATGTTTCGTGACACAATTTTAAATATACCAATCTACTTCCTCAAATAATTATAAAGACGAATTAAACACGTCAATAGAAGATGCGTCACGGGCAGAATACTGACGTCAACAAGGGGTATAACAACGGTTTATTTTGCAACGTGATAAGTCGTAATAATGCAACAACATCGCATTAACTTTTACAGACCAAAGTTTATTGATTAACATTGGAGTAACCTTCTATGGCTATCTTTATTTCTTTTACGTAGGTTGCCTAGTAACAAATAGTAACTCTACAGAAAATACCTCAATGTATTTTATAGCAGGAGTAACGAGACAAACCGATGAATTTCCTTTATTCTCCTACAATGGGTTTGTAGGTGAAAATAGGAAATTCAAATTCATAATCCCATCAAGAAGATTCAAAATGCCTTGATCTCAAACAGTGAACTATTCTTATCATTTGTGTTAATGGATTTAAAAATCAATTGAAATTATTGATTTATATTAGAAATAGATTTAAAGACTGCCTGTTCTCATGTCAAGTAAAATAATATGTAAGTAGTCGAACAGCCAAATAATTTTGTTACTATAATTCTGTTTTTGAACTATGATGATTGTGTTACAAAATAATAACGGATTTATTATACGATAGCAAACTCATTGCCATCTTACAAGTAAGACTTATAATTTAAGACAAGATGGAATTATTTGTGTGTGACTCTGTAACTTGGTTGCCATAAAATGACAAATATTGTTTTTCTTTAGATAAGTAAAGGATACTTTACAAATTACTTTTTGCCGTCACAAAATGCAGCTCATACGTTTATCCCTTACGTAAGATAAAATACCTATGTAATTTTTTTTCACAAATTTATCAGCTTATTACCAGGAAAATTATAACTAAAAATTATTGTTATCAACAGTTGCAGATAAAACAACAAAACAATTAGCAGTAGATAAAACTATCATAGCTCATCATTACCTAGATACCAAGCATGGTACTGTTTTGTTTTTCTTTTCACATCTTACTTACTTCTTTGTTTGGGGTGCAATAAAGAGTATCTATCTATCTATCTTATGATGATCCAAAACAATAACATGCTTTGCACAAACATTATAAAACGAAATAAATTGACAACACAGACTAGACGTCTGCATGTGAATTCGATTATAAAAATTAATTCAGGCTACTTATATTTTTTAAAAATAAGAAGGAATTACCTACATCGTAAAAAAAAACCTCACCTAAATTGACACATTGAGTACCATGGGGTCATCACCGATTCACCGATGACCCCCGAGCTTCTTATTTTTATTAAGCCTAGTTTCGTTGGTCAGAACTAGCTGTAATATAAACACTTAAGGGTCAAACGCACATACCCGCAGGAACCCTAGTTTTGTGGTTAATCAAACTAAACCTCAAAGGCCAAACGAAGTCAGAACAGCTAACTGTAAGCCTGTAATATAGAAACTACTTAAGGGTCAAACGCACATACCTGCAAGAACAAAGCGTGCGCCTGTTCCGCGCTGCTGAACTCGAAGCTTTCCAGGTCCTGGCCAGCGTTAGCCAGCTCCAGCACGATGTACTGCTGCTCAGCCGGCAGTATGGCGGGGTTGTCGTTCTCTGAACCGTTACACTCGTCGTACAGCTCCCACAGGTCGAGCAAGCGGGATGGGTAGCCACCGTACACGCAACGCACTGCTAACACCTGGGTTATGGAATCGTTTTTAAGTTAACCTGTTTAAAAGTTGTAACCAAATTAATGCACATCCTCTTAATATGTTGGATATTCAGACGAGTATGTGTTATACTTACATAACCTATAAGATTATGGAAACCAAAAAAAAACTATACTATCATGTTTATAAAGCATATTTCATTAGGATTCTCGACCAAATCGATAGTAATAGAGATAAAACAAAATATACACATAAATTGCAGAGATTATTTATAAATAAGCCCTTAAGTCCTTGAACCATCAAACAAATTCAAATTATCTCTTAGTATATTGGATATTAGAATATCTTTCTACATAGAATAACATCTGACACCAATAACATTCAATCAAGTTACACAGATCTTCGATTTAAATAAGAATGAAACCAGTGTGTAATGCAAATAACAACAATTTTAGCAAATCAACAGAGATAATGTTGTCTACTGATAACGGACTGTCCCAGTTTAGTTATCAAATAAGTAATTGCCCGTAAAATATCACGTCTTTATGTCGACATGAATGATTCATTTGGTATTTCTTTTTAATAAGCACTTTCACAATGCAGATTTAATGACTCATTTCTTAGAATTTGAAATTACTGACAACTGTGTGAATTCAAACAAAATTTTGTATGAATCATATTTTAAATGGAAGTGCCTACAAGGCACAAAATGAAAATGATTTAAACCTTCAAAAAAGCAGGTAGATGAAGTGACCCTCTGCCTATTGTATATTTTTGAATATCCTAAAGCAGGTATAATTTTTTTGGAATACAACAAACGACATTACTGTTTTTTTAACAGGTTAACGCAATTTAAGATATTGCTTTAGGTCTGCTGTTATTGTTGAGTATCTACTGAAGAATAGTTTAAAATGTTTTGTAATGTTTAATAAAGATATCAAAAAAAGATGTTGATAAGCTACTAAGTCTTACCTGGTTAAAAACATCAGTTGCATTTTCTACAGAATGTAAATCCACGGAATCAACCTCCTTTCCTGCGTCAAATTCACGTTGTATCTCATCTATGGGAGCGCGTAGTGCGCTCAATTCCCTAAAACAATAATCATCAATGAAATATGAATTTTTGAAACAATTTGTCTTCATTACAATACAGTTAAAAACAATCAATCTTGCTGATATCTGAAAAATATTCTTCACCTCAAATTACATTATTATGCCATTAACTTAAATTCTTAGCTTCTGTGCTAAAAAAAATTCATCATTAACACTCAAAAACTACATAAAATAATGTCAAACATTTATCACTCACATAGCAATCACAATCTCCGATATAATCTCCTGGAAGTCTTTTTGACGTTCCCCATTGACCTTGGTAGTTCCTGCTATAGGGACTATCTTCATTACACGAGCACGGCCATCACCAGCACGCCATAGGAAAACCTCTCCGTACACTCCTTCACCGATTTTGCGGCAATTTTTCAGGACCCTGTTTGTTATAAAAGTCTTAATTGTTAACATTGGACACAAAACAGTTTGAAAACACCGAGTAGACCCAGAGCATGAAAGGGATACTACAGGCCTGAATCTTTGCCTAGGACAAGGATCTAACAACATATTTCAGGACTACTTTGAATAAAGCTAGCAAAAACTACATCTGAATAGGATAAATAAATATAATACCATGTCTATAGCAAATAGTTTAATTAAAATTAGTTAAAATAAAAACATGGCAAAGTAATTTGGTTCATGAGGTTAGGTGAACATGTTATTTTAAAATTACCCACATTTATTTCAAATTAACAAGATGGGTTATTAAGAAGTAAACAATTAATTTCAAATTACTGTCTTAGTATGTCTTTCAAACCGCAAATTGGTACAAGCATGATTAAAAAAATAATTTCCTAGTTTTCACAATAAAGTAAAGGCTAAGGAATGTGTCATTTTTTTATGGTGGGTAGATTACAAAGGAAGATTAGACTTCTCATGGCACAAAGTAGTAGAAAAAGATGAGTAATTAATTCCAATAACACAGATGTTTAGAAACAATGCCACCATATTATTTGCTCGACCTAAATAACTTTTTTTAACAAGGTCATAGCACTAACATGCAATGTCATTTATACTCTATTAAACAAATAACACTCACGTTTCTGGATAGCATTCATCGAAAAGTATCGCGTCGGTCTGACTGCATCGACGTAACACGTACTCTCTTGCAGTAGTAACGCGATTTGAAGTATCATGGAAATTCTCTATTACAGTGACTTCGTTATCCGAATCAGCGATTGAGAGCTTCGATAGCTCGATAATCGTATCATCACAATCCTCGTGCAGATATCCTGAAATGCAAGCGAGCACGTCAGAGAACGCAACCATGACACACAAGGAAGTGAATGACGAATTGGCGAACTTTCCCCATGCGTAATCGTATTACGTAGACGACGCTGAGAAATCACTGCAGCACTTTTAATCTACGGTGAAAATAAACGACAACTAACCTGAGTATTGCAGGGAAAGATGCATGCACTTGGCTTTAGACACTTTTTGATGAACAAAGGGGCAGAACCAAGCTATTATCCCGTTAGGGATAATGAATGGTAGTCAAATCGATTAAAACACAAAGTTTTACACAAATAAAATGTCCACACTGCTATTATGTCCGTATAATAGCACTTATTATTCACTACACGTTGTGTAATACCACGCGATTATTAAATAAAAAATAAAATAAAAATTATGGACAAAGACCCTGTCGGCAGCGTCTTCTTCCGCGAAATCGACGAAAAGCACAGACAAAAAATACAAACCGATTTTAGTAATTCCTACTATGAATGTTGCCAGTTATCACTGAATAAACTACTATTGGTAGAAAATGCTTCAAAAGTGGGGAATTATGGCATCTTTTGTGTTCACTCTAACAGAAATACAGAATGTTCGTTAAAAATTAATCAATGTAAAACATTTACGATATAATTGCTTACCTCCTAAATCTTCGGAAACTGAAGTAGTACATAAACTTAGTCTCGAAGTGTTAGGTTCCTGAAAAGAAATTACTTATTAAAATGTAGTGATATTTTAAACTACATTAGAAATTAGTTGCACTGGTTGCACACATACTTTTATAATCCGAATCGTGGATCTACACGGTTTAGACACGAATGTACTCCTGCGACTAATAATTGATTCATTGTGTAGTGAACCTGTAAAATTAAAACCACATTATCACATTTTACACAGCAAAACATTTGTTTTATTCAAAAAATACAAACCTGACATTACACTGAAACTTTGGGTGGGAGTGACAAATGTGTTTTGACTGGAATTGTTTTTAAAATCGTTCTTTTTAATGATTCATAGACTGCATTAAAGAGGATAATCAACTAATGGATAAATTATGTTTAATCACTTGAATTTTGTAAATAGTTTAGTAAATTGATGTTTACCTTTGACATCTTGTAGTTCCATTGTGGTAATTACACTTTGTCTATATTTTCTACCTTTAGAGAGCAATTCATCATCATCCAAGATGGAATGATCAAAGTGGTCCATCATTGTCATTCTTTTGTAAATACTTAAGGACCTTTCCCACTTCTTTCCTGGCTGTAGGACTATTGCAGGCTTTACTTCATTCTGGATAGAAGTATCCTTATCATCCTCATCAATGTCACATTCTCTGGGCAGTCTTGAAGATTTTCTAGTAGTAACTGATGAAATTCTAGAATTATCATAGCTAATATCTTTATTTTCACATTCAAGTAAGTTTTTGGCATTACATTGGTCACTCAACCTTCTCTCAATTTTACTTTTATTATTATCAGTACAATTTTCTAAACTAGTATCTTTAGATCTGTTATCATTGTTGCTAATTACAGTCTTGTCACAATCAGTACTACTGGCACTTTCTAATGAGTTATTCAATCCAAAGAATAGAGAATCATTTGTTACTTCATTCCGCTTTCTAGTTGTAACAAAGCTGATGCACCTCTCATCTTCATTATTACTATTTGAATCTATATCATTTGACATACAATCAGCTAATCTATCAGACTCATTAAATGAGACTTCAACATCTGTTTGCATATTATGTTCTAGATCTACTAAATCATCAGAGTCATTTATAACAGACTGGACATCTTCAACACTAGCATAATCATCACTATCCAATTCACTAGACTCCTCACTTTCATCTTCATAGTTATTAGCTATCATTTTCTCATAATACTTTTCTAGAACAGAATCATTCAATCTTTCAATCTTTACTATTGGAACTTTAACAGCTTCTACTTCATCATGTTGGTAGGATTGATCACTATTACATGTCCCATAAGAAGATTCATTTTCGTCGTCTAGACTACTAGAATCATTGTTTGTTTCATTATTGGAATAATGGGAAACTTCATTGTATATTCTAGAAATTTTGTGAGCATCATTTTTAATTTCATCACAAGCCGATTCGTCAGGCAAACTTTTATTCTGATTAATACTATCAATTCCATTTGGCTCATTAGAAAAACCGTAAAAAGGATCAGCCTCTGTTGTTTGAAAGTCACTTATCTCAATGCTAGATGTTTCAATATTACTCACAATTTCCTCTTTCTTTTCAACAACGTTTGGTGTTACTGGTGTTTTAGGAGAATCAGAATGATTAGAGCTTGTAGTACTTTGTGAATTACTTTTGGAGCTAGGTTTTGCACTTCTATTAACTGATAAATGTATAACAGGTGACGGTTGATATTCTTCACAACAAGAAGATGAAGATTTATCTTTTTCAACTAATACCACACTGTCATTACCATTTTCTTCTACAATAGTAACATAATTGGGGCTCTCATCATTCTTTCCAAAGTTTATGGGTGAGAATTTATAAATAGATTGGCTCCTATACTTTTCTTTAAATGGAGTGCTACACAATGGTGAATCGGATGGAGATTGGAAATTAGTAGTTAATCTATTAGCTGCATAATTATAAGGTTTGTTACTAGCTCTAACAGAATTGTCCTTATTTGTGTCAATTCTATTTAAAATAGATATATTTTTAACTATATTATTAATTGATTCATCTAGATGTTTTGGACTAGGTTTTTTTTCTGGCTCTATTAATAATTCAAACGACTTTAAGTCTGTCACATTTTTTGATGTTTCGCAATCTTCATTGGAGTTTTCTTTGTCAGAGTCTAAAATATATAACAATGCACACTATTGTATTATAATGCCGAAATAGGATTTTTGATAGAAAATAATTTAAATTAAAAAAAAAACACTTACCAAAACTGTCACTAGTGGAAGAGTTAAATTTCTTTATTTTTGATAATTTTCTTCTACCATATGTCTTGCTTTCTCTACAAATAAATTAAGTAATACAGTACCTACGACAATCTTTTAAGGTGGTAATATACATTGTAGAAGCACTAGTAAAATATAAAAATAATGATTCTTGAAGGCACATAACTAAGGAATTAACCATCAACTACTCAAAATCTATGTGATGGATTTCCATGCCAATAATTTATTACATTGAGAAAGGTGGATTTTTATACATATAATATCAATAAACACCCATTTGAAGCCGGTATAGGGAGCTAGTAAATTATAAATGGAACTTACGGTCTATCACGATATTTGACGATATTACACCTACTATTCTTGGGAGACTCAGTCTGGCGTGGAGAGGAAGAGTTTAAAAGCTGATCGAATAGATCTTGAACTTTATTAACCCTCATAGACTTGTCAGGAGTCAGGAACGCCGACACCGTGAAAGATTCCCCAGCCGGTGGTTCCGGATCTTTTATTATCCTTTTAACGTATTTTCTCTTGCGTACTTTGCTAGTAGTAGTGCCATAAGGATTCGATGATCCAATACAAGACAATTCCCGTTTAGTTTGTTTAATATTTTGAATGTAAAAAGCATCAAAAGCAGAACTTTTCTCGTCCAATGCTTGTATCACATCCTTGTGATCGAGAGCACCGCCGGTTTCCTTTTTCGATCTGTACGTGCGCCTCATTTTGTCAAATGAAACTTTTAAGATTCAGAATATTTAAGATCTGCTCTGAAAAACCATTTTTCTTTTTCTCTTTTTTAGTATTTTTGAAACTCTTGAAAGCAAATACAAACTTCAATCAATCAAACGGAAAAACAAGCCCACAGATTAATATATGTCTAAAGAAACAAACAAGCTAATTTGAGTTTACTATTTTAACGGCCGGCTGTCATTGTGACAAAAGTACTTACATCAAAATCGTAGAAAAAACCAATCAACCGGTATCTTGTTGTGTACCAGTAACTAATCGATACAAATGGAATAAAATTATATCGATATGATTTCTTACTAAGAGAGCAAGGCGTTAAACATGAGGCTCGGTCTATACGCTGCCGGAATCCGTTAGCATCCGCAAGAATCTGTTCTTAAAACGACCTTATTGCTTAAGCGATTGATTGAAGCCTCGATAACCCGGTCCGGTTTCCGGCTGGGTATAGACCGAGCCTTAGCCTGGTAGGTGAACGTTGCAGGAAACCACCTGGATGCATGTCGCTTCCAACCAGCCAATCTGGAAGTCACTCCCCCACAGTGACTATGTTCAGCAGTTGACGCCCTGTGGCCGAAATGATGATAATGAAACATAGCCATAGGCTCGGTCTATATGTAGCCGGAAACGGCTCCGGGTAGTCCGGGATACAATTCGTCACTCAAGCAATAAGGTCGTTTTTTGAACGGATTCCGGCTGCTTATAGTCAGAGCCTTATTATTATTATTGTATTCGGAGATAAAATAATCGTTTAACGATGTGGGCGAGCGCCCTTATTATGTTTATGTGCAAAGGCATCAACCTACCGCGAAATCAAAAAACATCTCAATTAATACCTACTCTTGAGTTGAAAATCGGTCGAGGAAATTAGACATTTTGTTTACCTATCCTTTTACTTGAAATTTCAATTTAGCACGAAAGACAACCCCAAGGTGGACATACGTTCTGGTTAAGGTTGCAGGAAGCAGGCCGTTTCAAACCGGCCAATTTGGAAGTCATTGGACGAGGCGACACACAAAAGCCCGCAAACAAGCTTAGACAACTAGTCGCTAAAATACACTTAGATATCAAGTATTAATAAAACAACTGACTCAGCTTATATTACTATATTAAAAATATACATAGTTTCTGTAACAATAAGTCGATACATTGCAGCAAACTATATACTTTAGGTACCACATTTTAACCTTATAAAACATAAATCACCACTTAATTTTATGACAAAGATCAAGGTCTTTGGTTGGCAAAACTCCATTATTTAAGAATGTTTACTACTTTTTAAAACATGATTTTACCAATGTGACTATTATTTTTATGCAGGTTTAATTAATAGCCATTTACCCAAGAAAAATGTTGATAGGCCGTCAAAAAGCAAAGCCGTCATTTTAAGTTTAAGAGAGTACTTAGTTATATTAAGCGTCTAGTGTGCGCGCATAAAGCGTTGCGTTTCGGGCGTCCTGCAAAATTTTATGAATTTGTATGCAACGATTACATCAAACGTCGGGCGCGCGTCGTGCGCGCGTATGAGACGCGTTCCTCCCGGGTGCCCTATCTATCCCTCCTATGGATAGGGCTGCAATCCGTCCGGGCTTGTAATCCGTTGCATACAAATTCATACAATATTGCAGGATGACCGAAACGCAGCGCAGTCTTGTGCGCGCGCACAAGGTGCTTGTTATAACTACTCCCTTATAGAAAAATAGGCGGTAAGTACATAAATTGGTGTGTGAGTGAGATTTTCCATGGGATTTTTGAAAGAAGAATAATAGTTCACTAATTCAACTGAAATGCATTTTTACAACCTCATAAATATGTGTGTTTATAATACAAAACACTAGTGTGAGTCACACACACACTCACATATGGCAATGATGATGAATGATGTGTAAAACAGAGTATAGCCCATAAATTGAGATTTTTTACAAGCGTATTTTTAAAACAACAAAAATATACATCTGTACAACTTAAAACATGTAAGACTATACACTACTAGTTTAGTTGATGGAATTATACATTTGTGGTAACTTAGAATTAGCAGCTCAGTATCTATTAACATATTTCTGAGTCAGACAGTGCAAACAAAAATTTTTAACCATATTATTTTTTTGCGTTAAACCTTTAAAACTTTTTATAAAAGAATAATGTAAAATATTACTTAAAATTAAATAACAAAATCAACCCAATCTCTTGGTTCTGAAAGTTTTATATTTTATTTGGGTATTAGTTTAAAGTAAGCTAACACATAAGACTGAGCCTACCAGCTTATAGTATTTACATGTTATAATACTGCAAAATAAAGGAATATTTTTATAATGAGTAAACTATTTAAAAAACAACATACAATAACAAAATATTAAGTGCCACTAAAGACGGCCTGCATAAAGTCTGCCAGTGCCAGCTTGCTGCATAATTGCAGTTTGGGTACAGTTGGCATAACTGCATCTAAACTGCAGTTCTAAGGTTCGCACTAGGGCTGCTAGGACACACTAAACGTGCAGGTAGCTAGCAATCCAAATGCAGTCAATGCAGTCATTAGCAGCGAACTGTGAAGTTGGCTTGCAGTTTCGATGCAGTTATGCCAACTGCACAGAACCAGCACCCAAACTGCAATTTTACAGTTGGCTATTCAATCTTAATACAACCTGTCTGTAATGGCACTAAGGTATTCCGATTTCTTCCCTTGAAACTATAGAATAATCAGATAGCAAAAAACTATACATATTTCAAGTAAGTATGATTTAAGTATATTGTAAGTACATAAAATATACATTTAAAAGAAGAAACAATTTTTCAAGGCAAAAATTCGGAATGTCAAAAAATATTCAAAACCAAGAGATACTTACATAAGGAATGGCAAATAACACAGTAGTTACAGAACTGTGATTTAAACATATTAAAATATATTTAACATAGGTACATAATAGGTAAAAGCAAAATTTGCTAACATAAGATAAACAATTTAAAAAGTTATCTATCAAAAACGAATGTATCGATTTTTAGTATACATTTTTTTTTAATTGCACCGCAATATAAAATAACTGTTTTTTACTATACAAGAAAGACATGTTATAAAATGCATTGAATAATTGAGTTTCACAAAATACATTTTATTTTCTAGCTAAAGCAAGGTTGTACCTACTTACCTACCCGTATATCATGTAACGTATCTGATACCTACTGTATCAAGTGAGTACGTAGGCACGAGCCTGCTGCAATTGCTGCAAGCCACTGACGCTTGGAGCGCAGTAAGTTTGCAGTGACTCACACTCACAGATACTTTATCAGATATGTTACATGCTACACGGCTAGGTGCTTTCGATATCATTTGAATGTTTAAAAATATAATAAGAAGAATATGTAACGGCAGTGAAATATTTAATTTTTTATGAGCATAATTTTTAGTTTAAAAAATCAATTTTTACTAAATACTCATATTTGGAATGAGATTTTAAATATAAAACAACATTACATTAACAGAAAATAAGTTGGTACAGTATGGTACGAATCCGAGCTATGCAGATTTAATGCCACTTTCAGCAGTCCAGAATCTGTTCAGAATGTAAAAAACAAAGTTATTTTGCAACACCCCCACTCGACCAATTAATAACTAATATTAATTTAGCCAAAAAACGCTTGTCAAAAGTTTATTGCACACGTTCACAACAAACAGATAGTCTATGAGCATTCTGAAAGATCAGTAAAGTACATTAAAAATCCATCGCAAACTAGACCACTAGGTTGCATGTAATTGTGGCGACCACTGTTTGCAAGTAGTTGTGAAGATCATTACAAATTAGGATCATGTATTATAGCAGCCGCCATATTGGCGACCAAAAGCCAGGGCGTCGGACTGTCCACCAAGGAAATGCGCGGGAGAGTCCCAACTTCATACTCAGACTGCCAGAATAGAAAGACAGGAAAAAAAACAACTATGAATAACTAATGCAACATGACAAAAGTGGATAGTGTCCGTCTTTGTTTTTTAAGACAAGGTCAAACAAGACGGAGAGGATACCACGCTATCAGGTTCAGACCAGTCCTCCGCGCCGGATGGCCGTCGCATATAGCTGAAGTATACGACTACCGTGACCAACGTCATGTACGTTTGTTTAGAAATAGTTTTTTTTAAATCTAAAGTGAGCCTTATGGTTTTTGTAATAGCCGTTCCAGATTAAGCCTTGTGTTGTTTTTTGGATATCAATTCGGCAAGGTCGAGCAAGGTCAAGGCATACTGCTCGCCTGTCAGCCCAGTATCTGCGTCGACACACAAGCAAAGGGCATAGTGTGAGGTAGAGTACTCTCTACTACTGCTTCTCAATAAAAGCTAGACCCAAATTGTGTGGGAACCTTTGGTCCAAGGGTATTGAGCTATAGGTCCTCAGCAGACGCAGGATTTATCGACGTTTACTTCTATGCCCTTAGTGACTTAACAATTCTGTGCAGAACCTAGAGGCCAAATGATAATAGTAACTATTGGTGGCCTAATATGCGGCGTTTTCTAGTTCTTAATCAACTAAGAAGATCTAAATTAGAATTTACAGGCCATTATGATATTTTAATTTCTAATACCTATTGGAATAACTATAAGTTTGTTGTGCCTAAAACTAAGTCACATCAATTTATAAATGGTACCATATTGGCCTGTACTGGGGCCATACCAAATCTTGCAATTTATAGCTTCGAGAATTCCTTGGTATATATTTTATTTTAATGGCCTCTATCACAAGTTTTGATATTAATGATAAAAATAAAAAGAGAGTACAAGTAACATAAAAAAAAAGTGAAGGATATCTTCGGTTCATATGCAATAATTGAACTGATGATATTAAAAATGCATAAAAACAAAGGACTGTGTAATTATAAATAACATAGAACTCTAAGTTCACTTTGGCATGGCTCCAGCCGTTATTTGTGCAGACAACAAAGTCCATTTAATATCACATTAATTTGAATAAATTCGACCAAATACCTTAGTAATTACGAGAACACATCTATAGCACGGGGCGACATGGCAGTGAGGTTTGGGTGCGTGGGACTCGCAAGCGGATCACTCATATGAGATTCACTTCTATTCGCTTCTATAGTAGCTTGTTTCACAGCCTCCTTATATGGACCTCTCTTTTTCTTGTTAAAGCGTATCTGGAAAATAAAAGTTATCCGATTAAAATCCTATAGGTTTTGGAGTAAAAAAGTTATCCGATTAACATCCTATAGGATGGTCATTATGACCATACTTTGAAATATAAGTTTGACATGTGTACAGCTTTCAGTGTCTCATGACATGACAACATGAATTTTATTCATGGGATAAAAGTTTTCTTGCGAAATATTTATGTAATGTGGAAAAGAAAAATTTAAAGGTTAATTACAGTTGATTAAATTTAAGCATGATTTTTAAAAGTAGTTGTAAAGTAGGTAGTAGTAAAACAACTGACAAGTCTACTAACCTTAAAATCTTCTAAAAACGGACTCAATCTATCACATGGCATCATTGAGGATGTAGTTGAAGCGTACCATGCAACATGTGCTCTTGAAGTGGGCGTGACACTGAGGACGCGGCCAGGCCACCACGGGAATCCCACTACCTTACCCCAAACTACATCACCTGTAGAGACCCGGGCATTTCGACTACCACTGCCTTCCGGTCCATTAGCAGGAAAATCTGGCACCTCACTCTCACAATCATCTGAATCACTTTCCAAGACTTCTGGCTCATTCCTATTTTCATAAGAATTACTGCTTAACCTCCTCATGCTAATTGACAGATTTTGGTTCAAACAATGGTCTTTCACATCACTAAAATAGTCAATAGAGTCACTTTCAGCACATTTACTCATGTTTTCATCTCGTTTTTTCTGAGATTTGTACTTCTTTTTATGTTTAACTCGATGTTTGTGCTTCTTTTCTAACGGATCTACTGTGGGTTGGTTTGAAACATTATTTCTTGGCGATAATGCTCCTACATACTTAGAAGACTGACCCATCCATGAATCTGTTTCTTCTGGACTGTGTTTTTTTGCTTGTTTTTTAGCCTTTTTTATAGCTTTCTTTGCTGCCTTTGAATCTGGTTTAATTAGTTTTGCCATATCACATGAGACACCTGAATCTTCATTAAAATCTCCTGATAAAGGTGGTATTTTTACAACGGTTCCTTCACCTTCTCCAAAACATATTTTGAGAGTGCGAGCACTTGCAAACATGGAACTAAAAGTTGCGTCATTGCCTTCACTGTCATTTTTCGATTCCTGCCCAGGGCAATCATCATCTTCAGGGACACTTACAAACGTAAGTTCTCGTGTCATTCTTTCACTATCATCCGATTTTTCGCTTTTGATTTTGCTATTAGTTTTTTCACTAGCCTTACTTGAAATTTTAGGACCTCCCTTTATTGCGTTCGTTATTTCATTAGGATGCAGTCGTGAAAGCTTGGGAATCAGCATGCTGCCCATAAGGTACTTTTTCTCCTGATTCGATGACTCAGAACTATCCTGCACGTCGTCATCGGAATCTAATTTGCGTTTTTTAGACACGTCCACATTTTCACTGTTTTCGTTGCAGATCCCTTTGCAGTTAGAACACAAGACCTTCCGCGGCCGAAGACGAACGGTCATCTTTTGTCTTTGTTGTGCTTTGCCCTTGGGTCCAGGTTTTTTAGATTTCTGGTAATTTTCAGTGGCGTATTGGGGTTCTTGATAAGTGTATCTTTGGCTAGCTGAATGAAGCTTATCGTGTTCATTTTCAGTAGCTACCGCTTGTTTACTAAATGCTGGATGCAAACTATACACCCCAAAAGGCAGATTTCTGCAAAAACATGGGTAAAATAGTAATTAATTGAAATTCCAACCATCAATCGATAAAGTCAACCCTTTATATTTACTAAACCTACCCTTTGTTGGAATCTAGGAGGACGCCTTGAAACTTTTTATTTTCACTGCAATAAGATACCACAATCAAATCAGCTAAAGCTTCTTCCACATTCACTAAAATTTGAGAATTCTTCTGAATCGTCATATCGGCTGTTACTACGACAGCCGCCATATTTTTACTAAATAAAAAAAAAGGTTTCGTTCATTCAGTCAATCATCATTCTTTCCGTTTCAGTGCTTTGCAGTTTGAGCACTGAGTTAGGGTTAATTGACATCGATTGAATATACAATTGAATTATTGTGTCCTGTCAGCAGCGGCTAACCAAGCGCAGATTTTCTAGGAGGAGTTAGTAGCATTCAATCATGAGTCATGACAATTACTTATATTAAGCTTTTTTTACCTCAATTTCTTTATCATCTCTTACTTCCTTTTTCTTTCCCATGGCCGCGGATTGTTGTATCCAAAATCAATTGAATGATACCGATTAGTAATTTCAACGAAAAAAAAACCTGGCGTTAGTCTGTCTGTCAACTGTCAAATCAAACAAATTCATCAGCTGTTGCATGTGTTGCAGTTTGATTGATTGATTTACTTCGAACGTGTTGGCTACGCGAAGTTCAATAATTAAAATATCCCGCAATATATTATCCCGAACTGTAAGTATTTTTTTATATGTTTATGCAAAATATTTAGAACTGTTTAAAAAATGAGCGATGCAATTCTATCTTACATAACTCTTTTCTTTACGCTAAATTTTCAATTAAATTAATAAAGTTTTGATCGTTTTTGTAATTAATTTATTGATGTGGAGAGTTCTGCAGCTGATTAGACAGAACCTTAATAGAGAATAAACATTCCTTTGAGGCATACTGATAAGCAGACTGAATAGTTTTCTTATTTTTAATACCTACCTACCGGTATTAGGTTTCAAGGTGATCTATGTAAGCTTGTAATCTCCACAATAAAACCAGTTTGTATTATTGTTTTTGCACTTTGTATTTGGATAGAATATGAACTGATCAAAGGTTATTGAGAATAAAAGTATTATCATTTTTTTTTAACTTAATAAGAATAATGAAACTGGTTCTTTTAATTAAGTCTGATACAGTTATGGAACAATATTTCAGTTAGTGAATGAATTTACTCACTAAGTACTTTTTCAATGAATCTTGATCTGGTCGTTTGTGCTCCGGTCAAAAAAAGCTAGGTTTAAACACTCTGAAACGGCATTTAAGCAACATCGCTGGTCCAGTCAGCCTGTGACCATGGTCAATATCCCTATCTCAGTCGAAACATCAGACAAAAAAAGCTAACATTTTTACCTAAATATTATGATCATGTTAGCTCCCATTTCAGTGTGTTTCAATTATGCAAAGCAAAATTTTAAATAAAAGTAATTAAAAAAGCTAGGTGCTTGGGGTTTCAAATTTATATGTGTGTTTGTGTCATGAGCACAGCACAGAATTTTTACCTTTTTATTTATTTAAGTTTGGAACTAGTTGGTGTGACTGTTGAAATAATTTATATAAAACATATTTATTATTCGCTTTTTATTTCATTAGCAATACATTTACTTACCTACTTAAAATGTTGAATGCATCTTCTGTAATAGGTAATAATTTTAGAAAATTGAAATGATAAATATTCTGTTGCCGTTTGTGTCATGAGCACAGCACTAAATTTGTACTTTTTCATTTAAGTTTGGAACTTGTTGGTTGGTGTGACTGTTGACATAATTTATTTATTCTTTACATACTTTGTATGTAACATATTCACGTTTTATTTCAGATGTCATCTGCTGAACGAATTGATATCACCCAGCCACTATGGGATCAAAGTACATTTTTTGGACGATTCCGTCATTTTGCTTTCATTTCGAACCCCTTGTTATCACTTGTGCCCGAGAAGGAATTACATGAAGCCAAGGATTTATATTTGAAGTATAAGTAAGTATACATGATTATTATAATGAACCCCCAGCCCAATCGAATGGCAACCTTTGGAAGATGGCATTGGCTGGATGAAAAAAGCGTGAGATTATGCTCTTTAGCGCTCTTTGTTGGAGGCTTACGTCCAGCAGTGGACTGCAATAGGCTGAATAGATTGTTACGTCCTAGCAGTAGCATGTTGGAAAAGGACTTGTGCAATATGCGATGTTCGTGGGTTTGGGTCCCACTTGAGGCGGTCGATTTTTTTCAAGTATATAACGTTGGAGGAGGCCTGCCTATGCCGAAAGGCACACCGAGCGGAGAGACATACTGTGAACACACTTTTACCAACCACATGTAACTCGGATAAAAGGCTATTTTATTTTTATTTTATTTATTTTATCTAGAATTGGTCAAGAGCCTAAAGGCACCACAATAGAACAAGTAGTGCGAGCCAAGCAGCTATACGAGTCAGCGTTCCACCCCGACAGCGGTGAGCTGCAGAATGTCTTCGGACGGATGTCCTTCCAAATGCCGGGAGGCTGTCTCATCACTGGAGCTATGTTGCAGTGGTATAGGTAAGATTTATGAATTTCTTTGCCTATTTAAATGCTAATATTTGATGAGCTCCGTAGCCGAGAGGCGAGTACGCCGAACCCTATGGCGTCGCCATCTCTGAGGTTCCGGGTTCGATCCCCGGTCGGATCAATGTAGGAAACGAACTTTTCTATATTGCCTCGGGTCTGGGTGTTGTGGTACCGTCGTTGTTTCTGATTTCTATAACACAAGTGCTTTAGCTACTTATCTTAGGATCAGAGCAATGTAAGTGATGTTGTCCAATATTTATTATTTATTTAATGTAAAAAAAAAGAAATGCTACAGTACGCGGCATCGATGTTGAGCGCTAGGGCACATCTTTGCACATCTTATGAGACGATCATCGTATCAGAGACGCTTGTGCGCGGCTAACTAACAACCAATCACGGCTGGCGCGGTGTAGGTGCAGCCCACGACTAGCCAATCACGTTATCGTAATGCTCTTCTGCACAACTTTTGCCCAGCGCTTAACTTCCGTGCCACTTGTTGTACATGTATGTATTAGGAGAGGCCTAAGTCCAGCAGTGGACTGACGTATGCTGATTACCATGGTGGGAATAATATGTATAATCGCGTATTCCTCAAACACTTAAAATTTTGTTAATCAAGCCTGTCCTACTTAATCTAGAATAGCCAGAAGGCCATTGTTTGTTTGACTATAATCATCATCACCATCTTCATCATCACCATTTCAGCCACAGAACGTCCACTGCTAAACGGTCTATGCTCCCCCAGTGACCTTCAGATCAAAAATATAAAAATGGCTATGTCTGTATAACTGTGATGCTGACAGTTGAGTTGATTAACGAAAGGGAGTGTTGTGAGCTCACATTTTCAAATCAGGCTTAACTTTAATATTTAGAAACATGTACCCCCTATTTTATTGCGTCTATGACGAGAGTTTTATATATATTTTATATTATATATATGACGAGAGTAAACATCGCATTTCTCGAATAGTAATGACTTGCTATTGTCTCATGTATAACGCTTCGTAGAATGGCGACAAATAGCTATTTGTTGCCAAGTTTTGAACAGTGCACCGTTGTAAACGCAAATGTGTTCACTGTTCAGGTGTACTCAATTAGAAACCTTATTACTTTAACATAAAGAGTCATATTTTGTTGATGTATCAATAACGCATGCTATTTACCTATACCTGTTCAGCGGGAAAGTAAAATAGTAATGTTCGAAAAATAGGTTACCACACTGGCATGATGAAATAACTAGTATTCAAATAAATAAGCCACAAACAGTTCATTAGTAATTACATTTATTTACCTACATCAACTTTTAAATGCTTCTACTGTATAGGTACCTATACCTACCTAAGTATATTAAAAACGATAAATATGTTGCTTTACATTTATTTTTTATTTTTCATTATCTTTTATGGGCTTATTCTGGACCCTCTGGTGCTCATATTTAATGTAAGATGTCTATCTTAATCTCAAAAATCCCCGTGTAAGTCTTAACGAACTCCATAGCTAAAGGCGAGCACGCCAACTTGAGGTCGTCATCTCTGAGGTCCCGAGTTCTATTCTCAGTAGGGTCAATGTAGGAAACGATATTTTGAATTGTCTCGGGTCTGAGTTTTGTGTGGTGTGGTGCTGACGTTTCTGATTTCTATAACACGAGTACTTTAGCCTTAAGGCATTAACACCACCCAAGTGCCTAAAATCTCGAATATGAAAATCAAATTGTCAGAATACCTGTTACTAGGATCAAAAATTTGAAAATACGATATGCTAGAATATGATATAATAAACATCTTGAATTGAATAATTTTGATTTTCCGTTAAGTCCCTTGGATTGAAAGATGCACAAAAAAGTGTCTATTTTTTACTGTTTTCACGCAAAACAAGATTTTGGAAATATGCATGTTTTGAATTGAGAGTTTTATTTGAAATTTCTCGTTAAAGGCATTAATTTCATAAAAACATGTTTTCCCGATTTTTAGAGGTCATCGCATGCGCGAAAATTTATGGGCACGACGCGTCAAGGTCATTCAAGCATGTTAAGGCCTTAACTTAGGTACAGAGCAATATACAGGGTGTAAAAAAAGGCTTAACGAAGCCTTAAACCACGAATTCTATACATAAAACCAAGAAGAATGCAAAAAAAATAATTGATGGGAAAAGACTTTTATTTTTGGGTATTAAAAAAAAAAAACTTATATCTAACCTGCAATGTATAGCGCGCACGCCACAGACTATGCCTGTGTGTGTAAGCGGATCATGTTTATTTGTAAAAAAAATTAGTATTATCAAACAGAAGGCAATTTTGTAAAAATCTTTGAAAAAAAAATTGTAACTTTGACTGTCAATAACTCGGTAACCCGTCATTTCCCAGGTATAGTGTAACAGAATAAAATGATCGTAGAATATGTAGTATTCGGCTTCGTTAAGCCATTTTTTACACCCGATATTATGTGACGAAAGTGGAAAAGTAAAAATAAAACACTCGTCAACACAAAAAAGCTGTTAGACGCAAGGCATAATTGAGTAGTATTTACCAGGGCAGGAAACTTGCTAAAAGAATATGGCGGTAGCAAATCATGCCCTCTGTTACACCTAGTAGATAGAAATAGCCCAAGGCTCGTCGCGAAAGAGCCAAATGGCAAAAAATGGAACCCTTATGGATTCGTCATGTCTGTCTGTCTGTCTGTCCGTCCGTATGTCACAGCCACTTTTTACCGAAACTAGTAAGAACTATACTGTTAAAACGTGTTAAGTAGATGTATTCTGTGAACCGCATTAAGATTTTTACACAAAAATAGAAAGGAAAACAATAAATTTTAGGGGTTCCCATACTTAGAACTGAAACTCAAAATTTTTTTTTTCATAAACCCATACATGTTGGGTATCTAAAGATGGGTCTTCAAAAATGATAATGAGGTTTCTATTATATTTTTTTTCTAAACTAAATAGTTTGCGCGAGAGACACTTCCAAAGTGCTAAAATGTGTGTGTCCCCCCGTAACTTCTAAAATAAGAGAATGATAAAACTAAATAAAATATATGATATACATTACCATGCAAACTTCCACCGAAAATTGGTTTGAACGAGATCTAGTAAGTAGTTTTTTTGAATACGTCATAAATCGTAAACCGCCTTTAGATAATGGTACGGAACGAAAAAAGCTGTTAGACGCAAGGCATAATTGTGTAGGATTTACCAGGGCAGGAAACTTGCTAAAAGAATATGGCGGTAGCAAATCATGCCCTCTTTTACATCTTATAGAAATAGCCCAAGGCTCATCGCGAAAGTGCCAATAGGACACACCTTTTCGACTCGTCATAGCGTTAAAAATAATCTTAAGCCACTTGCAAACGATTAACGGAACAATGAACTTGTCACAAAGAGTTTTGGAGACGGTCGTTTTGGCTGCTCATTGAAATCGACTTTTAAATTACGAGTAGTCTGGGAATAGCGTCCATAAATTAACTACGTTAGCTATAGCGTGTAGAAGAGCTTGGTTTAAGCCTTTTTGCAAAATTAAATTGGTTTACATTTGAATATTATTTACATTTGAATTAACAATAAATAAATAAATTTTGGACAACATCACATACATTGCTCTGATCCTAAGGTAAGTTGCTAAAGCACTTGTGTTAAAGAAATCAGAAACAACGACAGTACCACAACACCCAGACCCGAGCCAATATAGAAAATTTCGTTTTCTACATTGACCCGACCGGGGATCGAACCCGGAACCTCAGAGATGGCGGCGATATTTTAATTAATATATTGATTTGTTGAATACGGGTATTGAATGAGGATAAAAGATATTAATTTGCGCCAGTTCCTAATTAAACTACAGCATTCAAAACTAAAAAACTCAGAAACATTTTAAAGCTTTGAAAATAATTAAACATTTTTATGTACTGAATAATCTGCATTCATCCTTGTCGTCAAAGAGTTGGGTCAGAAGGTTGTTCAATTAACGTCTAGTATTGTGTTCAACCTAATTTAAATAAAATATTAAATTAGGTCAGTGACTAACTCGTATCATTGATGAAAAAATATAGGTACTTATACGGTTTTCTGAAAAACTTATCAACTTCTATGTAGGTATGTGGCCAAGGTATGTGGCCATATAAAAATAAGAATATATTTATTTGTGCGAAAGGCAAGAATAAAAAACCTGTCAAGTGCGAGTCGGACTCGCGCACGAAGGGTTCCGTAGGTACCATTATCTATAAAAACGGCTAAAAATCACGTTTGTTGTATGGGAGCCACCTTAAATATTTATTGTATTCTGTTTTTTTTAGTATTTGTTGTTATAGCGGCAACAGAAATACATCATCTGTGAACATTTCAACTGTCTAACTATCACGGTTCATGAGATACAGCCTGGTGACTGACGGGCAGACAGACGGACAGCGGTTTCTTAGTAATCGGGTCCCGTTTTACCCTTTAGGTACGGAACCCTAAAAAAAGACATAGTCGTGCTAGAAAGGCTCACAACAGCAGCCTTATTAATTTAATACGTCATCATCATTTCAGAACAGCAACAGCAGTAGTCTTCTGGCAGTGGGTGAACCAATCGTTCAACGCGTTGGTCAACTACACAAACCGAAACGCCAACTCGCCGCTCACGACGACTCAGATGGGCGTGGCTTACGTATCCGCTACATCCGCTGCCATGGCAACCGCTCTCACCTTCAAGTTTGTGGTCCAGAAACGCGCTAAGAACCCTATACTGGCTGTGAGTATATAAGAAATACTAACTTATTATATTTCGCTCAAAAAATATCCATATTCTAATATACAGGGTGTAACAGAATTAATGCACATCTTCTAAAGGGCTGATTCTGGTGCTCAAATATAACAAATTTTACTATGGGACCAACATCGAAATCGCATAAAAAAAAATCCACCTTCCCATACAAAATCGCCGATCGGATGACATCAGTTTGTATGGAAAATCAATTTTATTTTTGAGATTTCGATGTTGGTCCTGTAGTAAAAGTTCTTGTATTTGAGCACCAGAATCAGCCCATAAGAGGAAGTACATTAATTCTGTTACACCTTGTAGGTAGCTAAATCACTTGTGTTATAGAAATCAGAAACAACGACGGTACCACAACACCCAGATCCGAGCCAATATACATAGAAAAGCTCATTGATCATTATGCTACATTGAACCGTTCGGGAATCAAACCCGTTACTTCAGAGATGGCGACGCTTAGCCCGGCGTGCTCGCCTCTCGGCTACGGAGTTCGTCAAATACCTCCGTATACCGTCAAACGTTGCGCTTTGTTCCGTTCTTTTAAGGGGTACCCTTTACCATGTTTCGAGATTGCCGCAAGTATAGTTATTACATTATTCGAAGCTATTTTTGACCATAGATACACATCCATTGTTATCTGAAAGTGCAGGTTTCTTCATGAGGTTTCCCTCGCCGCCGAGCAAGTGGTTTTAAATCTCTATCGATTATGAAATGTCCCAAGGGCTACCTGCTTGGATGCGAACTTATGACTCATATGTGAGGAGAATTCGATTCCGGCTTCCACCGCTAAACTAATTTCTTCTGCGCGCAAAGTAAATTTTTCGTATAGCTGACGATAGTTGTAAATATGTCATTAATTTCGCAGTAACTCACAAAATTACAATTACAAACTTCTCTACATGACCGTGTCTTCATTGCCTGTACTTCCTAATTCCTTACTTCAATACTATGACAATTGTCTGTTGTCTAACGCATAATATAACTGGCAGCACCGATAATATGATTGGCTAGTAGTGCGACGCGCCTGCACCGCCGGCTGTGATTTGTTGTTAGCTCCGCGCACACGCGTCTCTGATACGATGATTGTTTAAGATGCGCAGAGCGATCCCCGCTCTTTGCTCCGGCGCTCATCGGCATCGGTGCCGGAAAATGTACTTATTTATTCAAAATAGGGCGTTTATCATTTTCAAGTGCGCAACAACTAAGCAGATTTCAAAAGTAAACATTCATTGGCGATGTAATTGTTTACAATTGTTGTTTACAGCGTTTCGTCCCGTTCGTGGCCGTGGCCGCGGCCAACTGGGTGAACATTCCATTGATGAGGCAGAATGAAATGCTACTAGGTATGTGTTTATAGAAATTAGCTTTAAAAATAACTTTAGACGATTTAAAAATAAATTTCAATCACAGGAAAGGTTAATAGTTGTGTTTACAAAACAAAACGATTCCCAATTTAAAATGTGCTGAATTGAAGCATTGTTTGCACGTCGCCCGCGGTGGATTTTTCGATGTTATAATAATTATTCTATTTAAATTTTTACATACAAGGTTTATTCAATATACAATATACATGTATTATAATACTTTAAAAATAATCGACTTATAAAAACCAAAAAAACAAATTTATTTTTGCAAATAGGCTTAAACTAAGCACTTTTACACGTCCCATTGTAAATTTTTTTCCCTACCACTGCTTCGGGACAAGTTCGTGCTAGCGCCGAGAAGAAGCAGCCTCGGATGGGACCCGAACCCACGACCATCGCAAACCGGGCGAGTGATTTTCCAACTAAGCTTCCGAGGACGTTAGCTGATGTTTCTCGGTAGCTTAGTTGGAAAAGTATATAAAAGTATATATAGAGTTAGTTGTGATAGACGAATGACATAATGATATATGTCATTCGTCCTTAAGTTCATTAAGCATTAATCCTTAAGTTATTCGCAAGAATATATTTGTTTATCCGTTATCTTGCCGCCAAAGAACAAGCTTGGTTTAGTTTAGCCGTTTGGCAGATATATGAATAGGCTAGTTGACACCACCAATCAATTGACATACTTTTTATGTGCTGTCAAAACGCACCTCTGCCCTATAATTTGTATGGCGATAGCAAGCTTTGACGTCATTGTTTACCGGACTCATCTGCCTAACTTTTTATTGGTTTTGAAGCGAACAAAAATCAGATTCTTCGAATAAATGATAATATACCAGGTTATCGGACCTAAAATAAGGTGTTAGATTTAATAAATGATGCTTAAGAATTATTTATGATTGGTATTCACACGCCAATTGGTGTGCCCAGTGGAAACAATTTATTATTTGTACTTTATTTAAAGCAGTTGAGTAATAAATTAACTTATATTTGTATAATAAAATATCATTTTTATTTAAAGGTCTAGACGTCACAGATGAAAATGGGAAGATAATTGGGAAGTCCCAACTGGCGCCGGTCAAAGGGATATCACAAGTCGTCACATCGAGGTAAGGGAAATACTAATGGCCTTACTACAAAAAGATAGACAGGTATTGAACACTTGTCTAAAGATTAGTCAACCAATTTGAAATGTTGACACATCAGACATTCGAGACATATTATTAAATCCGTGTAGAAAAAGTCGAATCAAGTAACATGGATTTGATGCCTCCGACTGCAAACTGATTCTTTAAATCTTGTTTTCATCTTTTAAGTTCACTTTTTACGCAGTCGGGTTTTTTGTTTTTTTTTAATTAATTAATTTTATTAATAATTTATACCTGTTGAACGAAGGGAAAAAAGTTTGTCGTCATCCCTATTTATGTGAATTTATGAAAATACTACCTGACCCGCGCGAACGTTTCGGATACGCAACCTGTTTGACAGATAGGAAAATAAAATTTACGTTTTTATTATTTTGCTCGCTATTTTTCCATGTATTCTCACCGTTTAAACTTTCCTGGACTTCTGCAAAACCAAATTGAGCGATACTAACGAACAGCAATTCGTTTTTAGGGTTCCGTACCCAAAGGGTAAATCGGGACCTTATTACTTAGGCTCCACTGTCCGTCTGTCACCAGGCTGTATCTCATGAACCGTGATAGTTAGACAGTTAAAATTTCCACAGATGATGTATGTCTGTTGCCGCTATAACAACAAATACTAAAAGACGAGAAGAGAAATATAATAAATACGAGTATTTAAGGGGGCTCCTATACAACAAACGTAATTTTTTGCTCGTTTTTATAGATAATGGCGCGGAACCCTTCGTGCGCTTGTCCGACTCGCACTTGGCCGGTTTTATATTATAGATTTTGAGGATGTTGTGAAAGGGATAATGGGTGAAACGGGCAGGGATTGGTTTTTTATGCTACAGTTTTTTTTAATAGCCCCATTCGTCCTTTAGGATAGTGATGTGCGCGCCGGGCATGCTGCTGCTGCCGGTCATCATGGAGCGCCTCGAGCGCAAGCGCTGGATGCAGCGCGTCCGGCCCGCGCACATCGCCATACAGACCGCCATAGTCGGCATGTTGTGAGTACAACGCACTTACTTTCCTTAGTCTGTTGAGATGAAACCACCCATCGGTGGGTTTAATTCATTTAATCTGTTAAGCTTAAGCCACCCATTGGCGGGCTTACTTAATTTAATCTTATAAGTTCAAACCACCCCATTGGTGGGCTTACTTTATTTAATTTGTTAAGTTCAGACCACCCATTGGTGGGCTTACTTCATTTAATCTGTTAAGTTCAAACCACCCATTGGTGGGTTTAATTCATTTAATCTGTTAAACTTAAGCCACCCATTGGCCGGCTTACTTAATTTAATCTGTTAAGTTCAAACCACCCCATTAATGGGCTTACTTCATTTAATTTGTTAAGTTCAAACCACCCATTGGTGGGCTTACTTCATTTAATTTGTTAAGTTCAAACCACCCATTGGTAGGCTTACTTCATTTAATCTGTTAAGTTCAAACCACCCATTGGTGGGCTTACTTCATTTAATTTGTTAAGTTCAAACCACCCATTGGTAGGCTTACTTCATTTAATCTGTTAAGTTCAAACCACCCATTGGTGGGCTTACTTCATTTAATTTGTTAAGTTCAAACCACCCGTAAAAACAACAAAATTTCGATTAACGATTGCCCTGACGGATGAGTAAAACTCCACACATTCGGGCCGGCATTGATCGGTGCCTAAAAATTAGCAATCGGCAATAATCGCGCAGTCATCGACCAATTGATGCTTAGTGTCATAATTTATTGGCTGCACTGACATAACATTGCTTTGTTTTTGTTTTTCTGTCAATTAGAATCAGAATACCGCAAAGCCGGCCGGTCGGCAAAACCCAATATGTGTAGATGCAATCCTAAAATTGCCGATCGCAAAAAGTAAAAAGCGCCAGGCGCTTGTAGGCGATTAAACACTAATTGCAATATTAAAACGCATTACAATTATTCAAATCTTTAATAATTTACCAAGATAAATAATCATAAGATGTATCAATTGAACATAATAAAAGGCAGTTAAGGCTAGCTATTGCAATTACACGTCCTGTATAGCATTATTTTTCAAGATAAATTAACAATGTATTTCTTATTTTAGCCTAACGTTTATGGTGCCTACAGCATGTGCGATATTCCCGCAAAAATGGTAAGTTTAATGTATTTTTTAAATATTTTCTTACACGCAATATTGGTAGCAATTGTCTAAAAACTAAAATGTAGTATATTGATATTTTTTTTAATAATCAAACTAGCTTACATCTGCCAAACTGAAACACATGGCCTTAAATGTGTGTTTTAGGCTTCGAAATACTATTTTAGAAGGCATGTTAACCCTTCACGATAAGGTGGAATAATAATTATGACAGTTCTATTCTGTCACTTTTTATTGCCCCAGCCCCTCTAGCATGTGCAACAAAACACGATATGATACGATATGATATAGCGATTTATCGTGTATTTTTTGTCAAAATATGAACTTTTATCAAAAGAGCGAGCATTACCGTGACGTCGCCGGCACAGACATGCTTACTGTTTCTATAAAAGTTCAAAATGGCGGCTATGTTAGTATATTTTGAAAGTAAATAGGCGATAAATCGCTATATCATATCGTGTTTTGTTGATCGTGCTAGAGGGGCAGGAGTGAGAGAGAGAGTGTAGTTAGCCACCATAAAATAAATAAAACACACGTTTGTACGTATCCGTATCGTATTATTGTTTATTAATGCACGTATATTCTTATTTACAGTAAACTTTCAATCGATACTATCAAGCGTTTCGAGAAAGAAAGATACGATGAAATCGTTAAAAACACCGGTGGAAATCCGCCGCAGTACGTATACTTCAACAAAGGATTGTAATAAAGAAACGTATCATTAAGTATAATAAAATAATAACATGTAAAAAACACTGCGTAAACAGTAGCCAGTGATAGGAAATCGTAAAGAAATAGAATAATTTGTTACGTTTGTTAGGCTTCGCCCACACTAGCGCGAAGGCGCTATTGTGGTGGAAAGCTAGAGCCTATCTAGCTCGCCTAGCTTTTCCAAAGTATGTCCACGCCGGTATAGCGTTATGAGATAGCCACTTAAATGGTTGTGTGCTACCATCGGTCATTGCGAAATCGTGACACGTTACTCAAATATCAAACAGTAGCAAAACAAAAGTTTGGACTTCTTTTCCTAGCGAATATTTTAAATAATTTTTAGATGTCTTTTTCATAAAAGTGTATAAACTTAAAAATAAAAAATGATTTATTACTATGTGAGGGTATTGTTTTTTTTGGTTTCAATGACTAATTTCGATAAAAAGACATGTCAAGATTTATTAAAATATTCAACAAGCAGAAAAACAAACTGTATTATATTGTGCATATTTGTTTGTCGTCGGGCAAAGTTGTGATAGCCGTTCTATGTCACTTACCTAAGACGACAGGTCGTCACGATACGCGCACGTTCCACAAGCGCTAGTGTGGCCGAAGCCTAAATAAGGTTAAGTGAGAAACAGGAATAACCAAGATTAATTAGAATTGAGGCTCTAAGTCTAATAAGATACGGGCCTTTGGAAGAAAATAATAAAAAAATAACAATTGGATGCTTATTGAATGAGGTTATTAACCTATGTCCTTTTCTTTAAAGAAAGAAAAATCATAGGTTTAAAGTGTAAGAGAAATCGAATTGATTATTAGTCGGTAAGATTTAGTAAAATAGTCAATTGTTCAATAAATTAAATAATTTTTATTTTCTTATTGCAATACTTATAAATAAACTTTTCAGATATAATCCATTTAAAAAAAAGTTTTTGTAAAATTTTGAACTCACTTGAAAATCATTATGTTTAAGTAAATATCGTTATAGGTAGGTATGGTATGTATTTTTTGTTTTTATTGAGCATTTAATATTTTTGTTATATTTTTAACTTGTGTATTTTTAAATTAATTCGTAAAGCTTTATATTGAAGTGTATTTTATTTTTTTATAAATTTTGATTTTATTTGCTTTATTTAAATCATCGAATGTTTTTCAGATCTGTATAAAAAAATATTAATATCACATTCCAAATTCTTTGCTAAGTCTTGTGGTTGTATTAACTTTATTCCGTCATATACAGGGTGTTACAAAACTACTGGCCAAACTTTAGAGGTCATTCAGAATCGAGTCTAAGAATATGGAAAAATATTTTTAATAAAAAAAAATAATTAAATAATTGAATATAAAATAAAAAAGAAGGGATTGTTGTCAAACGAAATAAGTGACATTTTACACTCATACTTTTGTGCTCGATGAAACATACAGACAAGTTTTTTTTTCCTAGTTTTCGTCGCTATGTGAGTCAAACCAAAAGCGATGAGCCAGAATTTAAAACATTGTACCACCAAAGTCTACATAACCTGCAATAGATTTTTAAAATCATTTCTCCTATGTATTAGTGTCGATTCTGAATACCTATTTGACTGGTAATTTTTGTAAACCTGTATTATGTTCTGATGAGTGTGAAACTTAATTAAAATCTAGTCTAGTGTTTATTATACATGCGATTAAATATTTTTTACATGTTTATTTATTATTTGCCTTTCATTATCGTGTCGAGCTTTTTTTAAATGTGATATCTGTTTTTTGAATCTTTAGTACATCTAATATAGGTCAGTACACACACTGCTACAAGTCAAGCTATTTAAGATCCTTAAGGTCATTAAGCTATTAAGGTCCTTTTTATAGTCAACTTCTTCATAATACAACAATTTTAACCATGAGACTAAAATTCAAATCCAAAAAATGTGTGCATAATTTACATCGAAATAATACTAGAAAGTTGCTACCTAGTTGTTTTAATCGTTAACAACTCGACCCGAAACCGCACATTAATAATATTTTAATACATTTACGACTTTATGTTTAAGCATGCAAGGTTTAAAGTGGCGCTGTACCTAATAAAACCGGACTTTCCGGGAATTCGGCCTAAGCCTAACTGCTACCGTCGAAAGAAAAACTTTCGATTTTAAATATCATCCATGCTGATGCACAAAAGGAAGTTTCTATACAACCTTAGCTACATTTAGTTTGTTGGTCCTATGGTATAAAGGTTGTTTCATTTGGGCAGTAGCTAAACTTTTGTTGTACAGGTGGTCCCCAAGAGTTAGCTTATACTTTAAATACAGGCAATATGACTTTTTTATTGCCTTCAAAGTCTTCTGAGATGACTCTCGTGATACAAACGATCAACTCTTACTATTTTACCAACTCTCTGACTGCAAAATAAGTCAGCTGTTCTATACAAATCATCAATATTAATTCGACTAAAATGTATGGAACAGTTAAATTTTATTTTCGATTTAGGGAGTTGGTCCAATTGTAAAAGTTGTTCGTTTATATCAAGGGAGTCATCTCAGAAGGTTTGGACGGTGATAAAAAAGTCACCCTGTATACAGCTTGATTTGTACCCGTGGGTACCGTACCTACTTACCTATTTTTTTATTGTAAATTCTTGAGTGCTTTTGTAGAAATATTATAAATTTTAACAAGCTGCGATTTTTTAATATATTATTTCGGATTTTTTAATTATATAATCCATTATTTGCTTTTTCATAAACATGCCATTTATTTAATTACTTAATTTTCATGCAGCGCACGGCAGTGCCGAGACAAGTTGCTAAATAACTTTCAATTTTTATAAGTAAAAGTGTAATCTTTTGAATGCGTCTGTTGGCTTTAGCTTAATACTTTTATTTTGCTTTTTATACAATAATAATTATCTGTGATGTTTAAAGACATTTGGTAGTGTGTGACTGTTAATGTTTTGTTGCACAATTGAGACAATAAATAATTAGATCATAGCGTTGTGTTTTATTTATCTCTAGATAAAAACTAAAATATTTTTGTCTGATAGTTTAATAAAACGACGATGTGCATAAAATCTGTATATTCGATGAATCTTAATACAAATCAATATTTTGAACTCGCGAGTTACATTATAGAGCTCGTTTAAAGAATATAAATTAGGTATATGCGTTAAATTTACAATAAACTATATAATACAAGTAAATAAGGCACCAGAAATATAACATACAATGAGTATATGACTTCAGTTCTATTTATTGGCACCTAATAGATAACGTTCTTATAATGGTCCATTTTTGATAAAGAAAAACTAAATTTTTATGTCACTTTGTAATAAAATATTTTTCAATCCAATTTTTTAAACATTACGTCGCAACAATAAACAATCAAAAAGGTAAGACAAAAGTGAACAATCAAATTATGTTAAACGATATCTCATTAAACTTTAAATTGATATTAATTTTTACTCATTCTTTCAACACTTAAATTCCACTTAACTTTATGTGGTGGGAATTATCTTGGACCCAATTTAACATTAATTTTAACTAACAAGTCTTTTCAGGTGCCCAACTAACCTAGTACTAAAAGTATGCCCCATTTCATAAGATCAAAGTGATACAAAACAGGTGGCTTAAAGCTTAAGGAATTTACATTAATACACATTGGCTTTCTCGAGTAGGACGGAGGCATCACACATGGCTTTTGCCGTAGACCGAACCAGGAACAAGAGGTGTAGCTGTTCGAACACGTTCAGTTGAACTCTAGTTCTGACAAGCCCGTGTAAAACAGTCGCCCTTTCTAAGTCCAGCCATCTCTGAAGAGATAGTTCTCTATCATCAACTGGGACACCTTGCACAACATCTAAAGGCCCCCAAAGCATAAACTCTAGAACAGATTTCGCTTGGTTCAAAGATATGGCGCGTTCTTCCTTGAGGACTTCTTTTAGGAGAGGAGTCAGTTTCTCTCCCGGAAGAAGGATTTCGAGGGCCTTGATGCCGCATTTGCAGAGAGAACTCAAATGTTCCTCGTCCGCTGATTTGCTGCAGTTGATTTCTTCACTTAGACTGTAAAGAAAGTTTATCATCAGTTGAGACTAGTTACTACAAAAAGGCTAAATTATATTTAAACTACACAAGTAGACAGATGATAAAATCTAACGACATGCAATAGGTTGGAATGGTGCAAAGATAACCATGTTGTATAATGGTATTTTTGTCAAATTCTCACTTCGCTTTATAGATGGCGAAGAAGAATGAAGCTCTGAGAGTTCTAAAAAGCAGCTTTTCTAAAAGCGCTTCATATAGAAAATAATGCATTTTTTTATATTGTGTGACCAGGAATATCTTAACGTTTGGAACTTGAATGCGCACTGTCGTGCCCCGATTTGAATTTTGTTTCTGAGTTTCTATTGGATCGTGTGATTAACTTACCCCTGCAATATACACAACCGCCCATAGCTGTTGGTCTTAGGTGCCCATAAGGAGTTCAACCTATCATCTGGAGATGGTAAGTTCAGCGTGCTGCCATGGGACACCAATGGCTGAATCTCTTTCAACGATATAAACGAACAAAGTGTCTCTGGTATTTCTTCCACGCCTCTCGCTTGTATACACTTGAGACCATTTATGAGTTGCAGCATCATGAATATGGCTTCGTGGGTCTGTTCGGTTTGGACGAGTTGGTACTCTTTGGTGGTGAGGCCTTCGGTTGCGTGGAGGCTCTCGCCGTACGATTGAATAGTGTCAACTTGCGCATGAGCAAGGACCACTATTGTGGCTGAAATTTAAAGGTGTGGTGTTAGATTTGGCGTATGTTAAGTGTGGAACTTAGCAGGATAATGTAGTAATTGGATTACCGATGTTCGTTTGTTATTTTAGAACACCGAGTTGAGTTTTAAGTTAATGTTTCCATGTATGTGCGCGACAATTTCTGAAAAGCTTAGGCTTGATTTAACACGTTCTTTATCTTATGACTTTTAAGTCGACTCCATAAAGGATTTTAATTTATTTAAGTGATTGCATGCGTCTATTAAAACCCCTTTTATAGGAATATGGAGAGATATAAGAAGATGTAAGAGTGAAAGAAAAATTACTAGTGCAATAGATGATCATGGTGGATGAACAAAGGTAATTTTACAACCGAAGCTTGGGTCTTCAAATCACCAAGTGCACTACGAATATTCTTCAAACTAGCTTCCTCAACTCACCTTGAACCAGATCTTCTCCATCTTCTCCGAAATGCTGCAACGGCACCAGATCGCAGAACTCCGTTATAGCGTTCAGGCTCAACGTCTGAGGCTGCACCGACTGCTGGCATATCATCTGAGACGCCATCTGTTCTTTGTACAGCATCAGGGTAACATTGACTGAACCCTGGTTGGAGTTCCAGATGGCAGGGTGGAAGATCCTCTTCCCTGCTCTCACAAACGAGGTCTTCGGGATTTGCTGGATGGAGAAGTCGTTCCAGCGGAGGTTTGTGCACGCTTTCAGGCCTCGAAGGGAAGCCTGCATCGTTGCACTTTGTTGAACCTGGAATTTGAGTTTTTTCGATATGAGGAATTGAATGTTAAAAAGCATACTATGTTTTTTATGGCAAATGATGTACCAGCGGTTCTCAAACTTCTTTGCTGATGGGACCCTTTTGGAAAGCGTAATATTTGACGGGAGCCCCAAATATAAAAAAAATAAACTACTAAGTGTTGAACTGTGGACCAGACATTATACAATAATTGTTTTTTCTTCATATTATTACAAGTACTTTTGCGGATCCCCTACGGAAGCTTTGTGGAGCCCTAGGGCTCCGCGAAGCACACTTTAAGAATAGCCTAAATAAACATTGCATCTTTATATATTATTATTAGAACCAATAGGCAATGTATTTTTAAAATGAATGTCATTGAATTTACCAATTAGTAGTAGTACTACTAGTACTAGTACAATAGGGATAAGACATGGCTAATGTGTTTTGTAATAATTTTAATATGAGATTATTTCAGCCGAGGAGTTTAAGTTACATTAGGTTTGTTTACATGGTTCGCTAGCAAATAAAAACACTTTAGGTAGAAGGGGCCTACTTCGACGATTAGATGTCTAACATAAACCTATTTATTTTCCAGTAAAATTTTGCAGCAGATTTTGTGAATTAATGGCTTGTGTGAAGTTAAGAATCAGTTTTAAACGGTAGTTCTTTTATTGCACCTTGCCAGTATTCGTTACGGAATCACAGAATAGGTAGTTCTGTACGTTGCAATGTGTTGAGTTGAGGTTGTAAGGCTTTGTTTCCAGCCATGATGATTAGATCTATAGAATGTTTCCTTGACCTTATATTTGTTTGCGTGCTATTTGGAATTTTATACATGGAAAATATTTTACGAAATAATATGTAGGTATGTAAGTATCTAAATACTTATACCTACGGTATATCAAGCTGAAACTAGCCTATGTTTACATAAGGATATAAGTACTATGAAATGGTGAATGGTTAAGTCAGAAATTTAAAATCATAATTTTGAAAAACATTTTTTTTTGTGTGATAATTTAAAATATTAAAATGATGAACGAATCTCTGACTTCACCTTTTCTGAATTTATATGAACATTTAACATAGGCTAGTTTCGGCTACAAAACATTCAGAAATTATTTTTATGAATTATTGTCAATAGAAAATAATATTAGTTATGCCTATAGAGGCCGGGGGCCTATGTATGCCGATGTCTACAAAGCTTCACCGGTATACCGAACTACAAACTCAATTTAGATGTTAATACTAAAACAAATTATTGGTAAAATAAGTACCTACAGGTAATAATTTAGGACTGAATTCTGGGAAATAACGCGATAACACGTCTGTTGGTTTGTTCGTTTGGATATACAACATTATTTAACAATTCCTTTCCACTACCATTGTCAATACAAAAGTGAAATCGCCGAGTACATAATACTTGTCTATTGAAAGTATTTAAATATACAACGTTACGTATGAATGGACTTATATAATAGCGATTTCCATAAAGCCACGGGTGAATAAACTGGAATGCAACAGAACGGGACAAACTAATAATAGAAACTGCAAAAGAAATACACACTCATACGGGTGGTTAGATAAATTACCTGTTCTAAAACCTGCGCAAGGGCCTCGTGATTCGCAATCACTACTGCACCGTAATTATCTTCAAGATTCCTATGGACTACGCTGCGTCCCTTTCGCACTCGGAGTTTGTTCGTAGTATTTTTTGGTGTCATGTCATTCTGGTAGTCCTCGTTGCTCGGACTATCCATGTTGTCGTTTGAGCTGTAGAAACTGTATGGAGAATAGATTTCGGATTCCGTTTCGCTACCGCAGTAAGGGAGAGATGACCTGAAACCGTTGTATTTTGGAAACTCGGGGTTTTCAACGCTTTTCCTGACTTCACTCCTTTCAGGAGCTTCGGGTTTGATGGCGGAATCGCATTCGGGGGAGCTAGATCTAGCGTGGTGAACGTATTCGTAATCGCTGTCACTATTTTTAGCAGAATCACTAGTTTCTTCTTCGTATTTCGCGGTATTGTATACGTCGTCGTAGTTGTGGATGACAGCTTCGTTTGTAGCTTGGACTAGTTCTTGTGGGCCATCGTCTACTTCGTCTTTATCGTCGTCTATTGGAGTTCTGCGCTTTGGGAGTTCTAAATGTGCTTCTCGTTCGCGCATGCTTGCAGTCCGTTCAGGTTTTCTGGGTGCTAGTGCTGATCTGATTTCTCCTGTAAGATGCAAAAAAATATCGGATTAGTAATAAATATTTGAACCTACAGTTAAGCCACAAGATAATTCATCACCCAAAATCCTTCACATTTGCCACGAGTGAACAAAAACGTGAAAGTTTCGTTTACAATACGAGAAACATGTTATTGGGACTTCTGTGACATATCCAAGTGATTGTTCGTTTCAAGCAATAATGTTAGACGCTTCGACAATGTCTACTTAATTAGGTATGTAAACAGTCGATTGTCAACGACTTATATGAATTTATTAATAAATTAAAAGAACTGGTTACAGATTTGATTAAATTATTACTTGAATGTATATGGTTAACTACTTTTTTTGTTATTTGCCTTTCATTTGTTATAGACTGAAAATGATTGAGTGAGAAAACTTACCCAGGTTAGCGTAAATGTTGTCGCCTTTATTAGGCGGCGTCCATGCTTGTTGCTTTTGTTTCTTCTGGAGCACTGCCGACTTGGGCGGTGGCGGCCGCGCCGGCTTCGACACGCTGGGCACAGCTTTGTAGTCCTCGCTCGACTGCCTCGGCGGGGGAGGCGGCTTGTTTACGATCTTCATCTCTCTACTCGTCTCTTCCGTCGAACTAGTCCCACTATAGATCGACGACACGTCGTCGTGACTCACCCGCCGCAAACTCTCCGAAATCTCACAATTTGATTTCACAACCTCCACACTAGAACCATTTATATCCAATGGATGGATGATCACGAGACGCGGCTTCGGCTTCGGCGCCATGTCGTAGACCTCATCGGTCTTCGCTGCGACCTTTGCCACAGTCGTAACGCTTAGTTCCTTCTTATCCAAATCTTTTGAAGAACCAATACGAAGCAGCTTTTTGATTGAAAACTTATATTTCCCTTTCCGTTTCTCATCGAGTAACAGGTTATCGTGTGAAAGAGATATGTTTCGCCGCGGCGCCGGCTCCGGTATTACGTCAACCTTTTTAGCTTCTACAACTTCATCCTGTGTCGGTCTCGCTTTTGACGACACGGACATCGTAGCTCGTTCTCGTTTTTCCATCTCTCTAACTACCGGCGAATCGGATTTCATGAACCCATTTGTGTTTCTTTGGTACAGGTTATTCGAGTATTCTTCAATGGATGGCGATAGCGGAGGAGTTGGGGCCTTACGTTTTCCTAAACTGTTGAGTGACGTGTCGCTATCTTGTTTAGTCAGCACAGGCTTCGCGTAGTAAATTGGTTCGGGCTTGTCTTCTTGCACTTCGCTAATTTCGTTATTTTTTTCTTCACTCATATTTCTGTTGGCCTTTTCGTCTACATCTTTTTTTATTGTGTGTTGAAGATGCATTGTCATCTGCTGATGATGCGTTGTAACGGTACTCTTTTTAGTGGTCTGTTTTATAACTGGTTTTGCAGGCAATTTCGGTTTCTCGGGCAAGGCCGGCTTGTGTGTGGGCATTATGTCCGTAATCATGCCGTGTAAGAAGGATGGTCGCGGATCCATTGCTGGTACTGGGCTTTTAGGTAACGCTGGCGCTTCGCTCGTTTCGTCAGGGTCGGCGCGACCGTCTGGTTCCCCCGCCAATTCGCGACTCGCTTCTGCAGAGAAAATATTGTCAGTTTGTTTCGGTATTATCGTTGGCATGTCCATAATCGGACTTTGGAATGTAGAATACCCGCCACTAACTTGTCCGTCCACCTTTCTAAGCTGCCCGATAGGCGAAAATTTGATGTTTTTATCAGTCTCGTTAAATACTTTTATCTTAACGGTCTCTTCACACTTGTGCGTCTCAGAGAAATGACCACTGTCGTCGTTATCTGAGTCTGTCCGTCCGCTAAAACTTTCGTCGTCTGATGCAAGAGAGTTGTTTGCTGTCGAGTTCAAAGTACTCACAGCTGAATCAACACTACCGCTCTCTATGTTAATTTTACAGAATTTGAATTCAGATCGACTTAAGTTTACTTTTGGTCTTTCTTGAGTTTTAATTAGCGGCGATTTTCTGACAATACCGTTCTTTTTTGTTTCATTCGCTTCCTTTTTCTCCACTTCGTCTTGCATACTTTCTTTCATTTTTCCTTCAACTACTGTAGGTTTGTTGCTTTCTTTCTGAGATAAGGCGTGATCTGAACTATTGGTGATTCTATTTTGTTCTAAAGTTTCTGATATTTCTTCCAGTAATGACTTTTCAGTACATATACTACCGTTGGCATTCTCGGCTCCGATTATTGTTTCTGTATCTTTAACGTACGACGATAAGATAATGTTTGTTTTATACCCACTCGATGTGGTCTCATCGGCAGACTCAGACACGTGTATAACGGCGGGTTTGCGAACGTGGGACTTAACACTAGGGCCTTTGTTCTCCTGCCCAAATGGGGTAACAGACACCAACAGCGTTTTCTTTTTGCCATCCGAATCTGTTTGCACCTTACCTAATAACAACGACGTGTATGTCTTAGCCACAGAATCGCCTAGCAAATTAGCTTTGACAGTGTTGAAGTCTGTGTTCGATTTCGTTATCCTGTGCAGCTCTCTTTCCTCCTCTGTGTCCGGGAATGTGTCCTCTTCCTCATTTTCCTCTGACACTTCGAACTCTTCTCCATCTGACCAGTCATCACCTCCGAAACCTATGACACTGCATACCTCTTCAGGGAATCTCACGTTTCGTTTGTTTTTCTTCTTTGGGTGAATCTTTAGTATGCTTGGTGGTGTCTTCTTGAAGAATGTGCTTCTGTTTTGGAAGGGGGTCGCTAAATACTTGCTGCCTTCAGTCACGCGTTCGTGTTTAGTGTGTTCTTCCCGTGACTTGAAGCAGTTTGAACAGAAGTCTTTCTTCCACGCATTCTGTACGAAGTTGTGGCATACCGGTGACATCTTGCCCTTCGAATACCTTCTGTTGATCACATAACTGGCATTCTGTGGAAGAAAGAGAAAATACAATTAGTTTGCATTATATTTGCAAATGAAAAGTATAATTTATTCTTCTATTGCAATAATGTAAAAGTTTTCTATTCATTTTATTCAATGACATATCCGTATTGTAGCTAATACAGTGTCTTGTATAACAGATCTAATAAGTTTTAATGTTTAATTTATTGCCTATTTACGTCACTATCAAACGCAATAACATATTAAGTGAAGCGGTACAATTCCATTCAGTGTTTCGTAAGAAAATGCTAATCGCAATGTTTCTATGCAAAATATTCTTTGCCAGTCTATGAACCACGCTGATTTTAAAGTAATCTTACGTAAAACGAGGCAGATGGTATTCAGAGTTCGTGTGTATGTTAATGTCGCCAAGCAAACTAGAATTATTACCATTAGCGTGTTCCGTTAGCGATACGTAAGGTACAAGTGCATCGAGACTTTAGCTGTTATTAGGTTTGAGTCCAAGCGAAAAGCGAACTGCATAATAATTTCAATTTGTGGTAAGTAGGCTAGGAACCATTGTGATAACTTTTACAGCTTATTAAAGGGCCTTCGATAAGACATTACATACATTTTTTTTAAATACAAGTCGATATTAAAAGACTTTTATATGGACCTGACTAAATTAAGACCTATTACGAAATTGCTCACCACAGTACTGCTAGACAAAGCTTAGAAGTCATTTGAATACAGCAAAAGCGACGAAGAAGGAATTCTTTAGGATTGATCTAGTTATTTAGTCAGCGACAAAAAGTAATGTACTTATAATAAGCGTGTCACCATTTCACCAACTTGATAACCCAAGAGTGTCAAAACTAAAGTGCACTGAGGTATTATACCTCAGTGCAAAAATGTATACCTACACATTTCTTGACGATGGCTGAAACTAGTCAGCCTTGGCATATGGTCAAAAGCCTGAACTTAAAACCTAGAATCCTAGAATCTTATAACATTCTTAATACATTGTTCTAAAACTATTACTGATTCTGCTCGTATCTTGGACAGCGGGACCGTTAGCACGCGACAGTATGATGTACTTTCACCAGGCTCATGGGTGTCTCATGCTAATCAGATATTCAGACATCTGCGTTTGCGCCGAGTGGAAAACGGAAAATTGCCAGAGAAAATAGAGGAAATTAACATATTTATAAATTGTATTCCTGTTTACTATTTTATAGGTTTAACAATAGATATGAAATGAGTGTTCCAGGATCTAAAAGTTAATGTTCGATTATAAACAAGTATGCTATCTCTTATTCGTATTGTTGACTTGCTCTATTAATTAGTTGGGTTTGGTACAATGTAAATATTAAATAAAACATAATAAACAATTGATACATCAGTGCTTTAGCGCAAAAAGCTGATGACTAAAGAACTAATTTTTAAATAAACGAGGTGAAAATTGTTTTACGAACTTAAAAAAATCATGACAATATCAATTTAAAATAACTTGCTGAAACCATCTTCTTATTTAAATAAATCCCTGGGAAATTATAAAAAACGTACTTATATGCTTTAAAAAAAAACGCACAGAGTTATAATCATTTACGTAAATAGAGCTTTAAATGTTTTGCAAGCAAGGCAAGCAATGTAACGAAAATTGATTTATGTACGATAAAATTTGTTCTTTCATGTGTTAATAAAACGATGAAACATTAATTTGTTTCTTGCCTTATGCACACGACTGAGAAAGTAACACATAAAACGGGGTATGGTTAGTAGGTACAGTCAACAGCACGTCGACCTACCCCAAAACTCAAAAATTCTTTAATAGATTTTCAACTTTAATCCTGACATATAGAGATCATTTTCAAATGAGAAAATTTGTCATTTTGTGGTAGGCCGACGTGCTGTTGTCCGTACTTTTAATAAATGTAGAATACTTACTATGATTACCACAGAAGTTACGAATATCTTACATCTTCAACTACTATTTAATATTAGTTAATTAAGTAGGTATTAGGTATGTTTCGCAAAATTAATTTGTCGATTTCAATGACATGGCTATTATAATCATTTCTCCATTTTGCAAAATAAAAAATTACTAAAAATCAATATGTTAATCGTCGTGGATATTTTTATTTAGATAGGGTAACATTTCACCATTTTGTGGGTGCGATTTCTACTCAAATGATTTTTTTACACCAAAAAATGGAGTAGCGTGCGTTTTTCTTCGTAAATTAAAACAAAAATAATTGGTCAAGTAAAAACTTTATCATCTTATACTATAGGATTCAAAAGTCTAAAATCAAATGACATAACGGATTTTCTAGACGTAACCGTCTAGAAAATCAACGAATGATCAATTTTTCTCAATACTAAGATTGTTCTATAATAAAATACAATTCATTACTCCAACATGACTTTAAATTCTTTCGTGATAGAGTCTACTTTGGTATAAAATTTGTGAGTTAGATAAAAATGACGATTCATTGACTGACTATTACACTTTGACGGTCATGTTACACAATTTGTTTCATCTGGTTAATTGTTCCGATCGATATTATATTGAAGTATTATTTGGATTCTGTTAGAATTTAACTAGTTTTTAATACGCAATATTCATGGGAATGTTATGGGATTATTATTCATCATATTTAGCCTCGGTTGCGAGATAGGTAAATGAAAAAAAAAAAAATATGCTTGTAAGGGGTTTGATTTTTTTGTTATTTACCTATTTTCATTCGCCTAAGAACCTTATAGTTAAAAGAAAACATGTCTGTGTAAAAAAATATATATATTTTGTAGATACTAGCCTATGACACGGTTTTATTTTATTAATCAATGAGAATAGGTAACCAAACAAATAAGTACACCGACCTTCCTGAATTCCAGAACACATGAATGTATGATGTTCCTGGTAAAGTATTGCAAATGCGATAGTTTAGCATTTACCTTATTAAATAGTTATTTTTAGGCTGAATTTGTGCTAAGTAGGTTCTTAGTAAACAGTGCGCTTACTCATCGCTTCGGTAAGTTGCAGTTTTGCAACTCATTCGAGGTCGCCGATCTAGGGGGACCGTGGCTCTGTGCCATCGCATTCTACTTGCGCTTGCGCATCATTCATACCTACTAGTTCTGCCGCTGTAACGCAAAAGGGGCCACCTTTTTTTAAACTAGAGAACTTTGATGTTGAATGTATGCCATTTTTATGATCCCTAAATATGTCTCGATTTTACAAAAAATAAAAGTTGTCCCCGTTTTTCGTTGCGGCGGCCGAGTTGTAGTCAGAAGTACCATCAACTCAGGAGTATAAAAGCGGTTACAATTTTCTAGGAATTTACCTTACGATTCTCTACGAAATATGTGAATTAAAGTTTGTATGTCATCACCAGCCTATATCAGTCCACTGCTGGACACAGGCCTCTCCAAAAGGAGGATTCGCCACGGCAGGCGGGTTGGCGATCGCAGTTTGTTTGGCCAATGGTGGAGAGGAGACGCTGCTGCCCGTCTTCTTGTGGCGGTTCTCCTGTAGTCGCCTCTTACGACACCCATAGGAAGAGAAGGGGTGGTGCAATTCTTTTAACGTGCCGGCACCACACTGCACAACAAGTTTGTATGTAGGCATCATTAATAAGCCTCCAGTATCCAAAATAGGCCTTTAGAATAACTAGTTATGGTTGTGTAGTGTAGGAGTGTTTGACAAGGACATATAAGTAAAAGACAAAGTTCAAAATGATTTCGTGTTTCAATGCATTTTCATTTAATAGCTAAAGTTATTTGATGGTTAGTTAGAAGCAGAACCATACCTTTTTGTGATTAACGACCGAATAGGTAAACGGATCTCAATGTTGAGAGTCGATTGCGATAAATCGTCTAATGAGTTCCGGAGGATCAATTTTTTAATGAATCTGCACTAACACCAAAATGAAATGGAATAGAGCGCTATAGCGTTTTCATCCAGCATCCATTTGCATCAAAGCTTATTTAAGGTAAAAAAAGTATATCAAGAAATTGGACTTTGCTGCTGCGTTTAAACTGCCAAACTAAGAAAAGTCCCCTTAATGCGAATACTTCAAACGCTTGACATTCACATAAACAATACCGCTCTACAATGAGATCTAGTTCTGTTGTTCTATTTTGTGCTCTATGCTGTGGACCTAAGACCATGGTGATGAATGGAAGAGGTATTCAGGTCGTATTTGGCGCAGACCGGACTGGCCGGTGAAATTGAGGCGTCACGCGAATCAGCACCTTAACAAATATGTGTTGCATGTAGGGCTGTGATTTTATACTTTTTTAAGATTAAATGTAGGTACTTAAGGCCTTAATACGCTTGAATGACCTTGACGCGTCGTGCCCATGCAATTTCGCGCGTGCGGATGACCTCTAACAATCGGAAAAACATGTTTTATATAAAATTAATGCCAATAATGAGAATTTTCAAATAAAACTCTCAATTTAAACCATGTATATTTCCACAATCTTTTTTTGTGTGAAAACAGTAACGACATAGCTTGTGCCGTTTGAGAGAACATTTGCAATTTATGAAAAAAATAGTAATTTTTTGGGTATGTTTATTAAAACTTTGTTAAGTCCCTTGGATTACCAAGGGACCTAACAAAAAATCTAAATTATTCAATTCCCTAGCATATCGTATTTTAAGTTTTTAGATTCAAGTAACAGGTATTCTGACAATTTAATTTTCATATTCGAGATTTTAGGCGCTTTAAGGAGGAGGCTTTTATACCTTACAGTAAAGTCCTTTTAACTGAAATAATTATGATATTTTACGCATAAGATAATCCTCAAGTTTCTAGGCTTATTATTGGGTGGGAGATAGAAATGTGTTAGATGTTAAATAGGGTTTAATTGAATGTCAAAAATAGGCACACTTACTGTCTTATTCAGAGTGCATTTACTAGTTTGGACTTAGGTTAAACCACTGATTTTTGTACTTTAAAACATTGATTTAACCTGAGTCCCGGTATAGCAAATGCACTCTGAATAGGACGGTTAGCGTTTAAGAACGTTGGTAGGCAGTCAACCACGGAAGTGGTTTGCGAGGCAATTCATTAAGTAAATTTTTGTAAAAGAATAATAATAAATAAATAATAATAATAATTCTTAAGATCGCATTGGAAAAATGTGTGGAAACTCAGATTTTAAACCGATTTAAGTTTTTTTTTGTAACATGTAGAATTTTCACTCTTTATACGAAGATTTAGAAAATGTATTTATTAAGTTCTTTATTTCTATATTGAGCGAGAGTTGCTACAATTTTAGGAATAATGGATGTTACATAAACCGGAATAGACATCAAACTCAAATTGTCACAATCGCAACACAATACATTTTAACGATGGGAATCCGTGGTGTGCGGTATTACAATAGTGAAGGCAATGGTTCCATAAACACTGTACAGTAGCAAGCAATAACAATCCTTTTAGTAACCGACTTCAAAAAAAGGAGGAGGTTCTCAATTCGTCTGAATGTTTTTTTTTTTGTATGTTTGTTACGCGATTACGTCGTCAATTATGGACCGAATTTAAAATTTATTTTTGAGTTTGAAAGGGTATACTCCCGAGGTGGTCCCATTCCCATTTACACCAAGTCAGATTCTGATGATGGGATCCCTGGGAAATCGAGGGCAACCCTCAATTTTTATAGGCACCCGTAATGTTTTGCACATATTTTCTGACTCAATGCTGATTTTTGGGTCTGGTAATCATTATGTCATGTTGCTGACCTGATGATGGAAGCCACAGAACTCCTTAACGGATAGGAGTTAGAAGATATACTGCAATTTAGCGACAGAACGTATTTCGCAGTGTGTTGAGCAGACGTGGAGCTTATGAGGTACCAGAAAGCCAATTTTTATTCACTGGGAGAGTACTCGCACACCCAGTAACGATTTTTTTTTAAAAGTTCCTTGCTTAAATTGGCTTGTTATTGAACACAAGACCTTATCCTATGGTTACGACACACAAATAGCCGTCGTTCTGGTTGGTGTGTTCTGGTGGTTGGAGTGTATGAAAGGGTGCGCAGGACTTAAAAAATATTCGTCGAAAAATTGACCCTATATAACACCTTATTTTTATCATACCATTAGATGGGGGGTCCATAGAGGACCAAGATTAGTTAAGGTTACTTTGCTGTAAAGTCATTTTTGGCGGAGTTAGGAGGGAAAACATAGAGGACTTAACACTGAAAATTGTAAACTAAAATAAGTTTAATAAAAAACTAAAAACCGACTTCAAAATGAAACTAATAAGCGAAAAGTAATATTGACTAAAACATACCTAATCAGTTCTTTTTGGAGTCGGTGCCAGCCATCGAGAGTTAAAATGTGTTCATTCAATCTAAACTTAAGGATCGTTCAAAACAACGAAATTAATTTTATTAACGTCTTTTTCAAATAGCTACTGAACTTACCAAAATGTCATTACGTAATTTTCAAATAGCATAAGCATTTATAAGCAAAATGTCATTTGCGACCGCATTCCGCAATATTCGTATTTTTACTAAGAAATACATATTCACGATATGATTATGTTAATCATTGTTATATTTAGTCAAAAATATCAAATCATTATTTTATTAATCCGTCATTTTTGTGATCCAAGAAGTGATTATTTTCCTATAAAAAAATATATTGAAATCGCAGCTGCGAATCTAATTTTAAAATAAAATGTAAACCAATGAACCTATTTAATAAAAAAATAGGAGATTTTTTTTTCTGGCTTGCGAGGCCTGTGTTTAACATTGGACGTCCTGTGGCTGACATGATGAAAGTTTTTTTACTATGTGGGCTGCACGAAACGATCAAAGTCGGCGCAGTTGCCTGGGACTGATATAAGTATTAGCAAGTGATTTTTCCTGCCGAGTGTACTGTGAGTTTGTTATGTCTTTCAGCAATCAGCATAACGATCGTGATCATTAGTATTGTGAGGCTCTGGAATACCCTGAAGTAAAACGAAGACTGCAAAGTGGCACGGTGATTCACCTTGATCGCAGATTCGATTCCCGGTTGGAGTAAATTCCGAAAATTAACTTTCTTAAATTGGCTAATGTTTAGGTTTGCTACGTGACAAAAAAATCGATGTCAGGTATATTGTAACAAGTCGATAATCATAATTGTGTGATGTCTGGCGTTTATTTCTCTATTAATTGATGTAAGGAGTATTATTTTCAACGATTAGGTACCTACGTATAGGCCTTATACTTAAATATCATGTAAAATCCGAAGACTACGCAGCTCCAAAAAAAGATATACCGAAGTTAGGTGACATAATTTTGCGCTAAGAAAAAAAAAACAATATTTAATTTCGTCATCGCAAGAAATAAATGTTTGCCAACCCTAAGACAGCTGGTAGCCTACTTATGCTAAATTACTTAGTAGGTAAAACAAATAGAACATGTTTTGATAGAGTAATCAGGTAAAGGACGACACACGGTATTGACCTGAAATATTATAAAAGAAACGATTGTTTCATTATTGCGAGTACGATGCATGACAATAACATTAAATTCTAAACATATGTACCAACTAAACATAAGTATGATAAAAGGAATGAGTTTTTTAACCAAAGTTAAGCAATAATTACAGTGTAATATAAAACATAAAACATGTTGCTGCTGATACAACTACTAAGTACTGAGGGTAAAATTTAAATCGATAAGAAAAATCTAATTTCTATACATTATCGAACAAAACACTACTCAACACGTCTTTATAATACCATAGGGTCAGTTTCTGGGCCATAACCATGAACTCTTAAAACAATCTTAAAGTTGTCAAATCTGTCAATTTTGGTTCATGGTTAGGGCCCTGGGCCATAACCATGAACTCTTAAAACAATTCCAAATCTGTCAAACATTATCATTTCTGTCAAATTTTGTATGAAATGACGTACCAAAATTGACAGATTTGACAACTTTGTGATTGTTTTAACAGCTCATGGTTAGGGCCCTGATCTAAAGTAAAGTAACACTTGATCATTGACGTAAAAATTGGATACGTACTTCATACAATATATGCAAGGAAGAGTTTTTAGGGTTCCGTACCCAAAGGGCAAAACGGGACCCTATTACTAAGGCTTCGCTGTCCGTCTGTCTGCCTGTCTGTCTGTCCGTCTGTCCGTCTGTCCGTCTGTCCGTCTGTCCGTCTGTCCGTCTGTCCGTCTGTCCGTCTGTCCGTCTGTCCGTCTGTCCGTCTGTCCGTCTGTCCGTCTGTCCGTCTGTCCGTCTGTCCGTCTGTCCGTCTGTCCGTCTGTCCGTCTGTCCGTCTGTCCGTCTGTCCGTCTGTCCGTCTGTCCGTCTGTCCGTCTGTCCGTCTGTCCGTCTGTCCGTCTGTCCGTCTGTCCGTCTGTCCGTCTGTCCGTCTGTCCGTCTGTCCGTCTGTCCGTCTGTCCGTCTGTCCGTCTGTCCGTCTGTCCGTCTGGCCGTCTGTCCGTCTGGCCGTCTGGCCGTCTGGCCGTCTGGCCGTCTGGCCGTCTGGCCGTCTGGCCGTCTGTCCGTCTGTCACCAGGCTCTATCTCAAGATCCGTGCTAGTTAAAGAGTTGAAATTTTCACAGATGATGTATTTCTGTTGCCCCTATAACAACAAATACTAAAAAAAGAAAATACAATAAATATTTTAAGGGGCTCCCATACAACAAACGTTATTTTTTTGCTGTTTTTATATATATTGGTTGCCTTGATCAGTGATATTGGTACGGAACCCTTCGTGCGCGAGTCCGACTCGCACTCGGCCAGTTTTTGTTTCTATTATCTAAATATTTTTATAACGATTGTAATGTTGCTTCCAAGGGTAAAGTTTTAGCAGCTGATGTTGCGTGTTCTCAACCGACTTTAAAAAAAGGAGAAGGTTCTCAATTCGACTGAATGTAGCTCGTTATTCTATTTTTTTACACCCTTATAATTATACTGTTTTCGTTCGTCTCAATGTAATATATCTTTGTCATGTACAGAATAAGTCCGCAATAAGAAAGAATGATCAGAAACCACTTTAAAAAACGACAAGTGGCGTAATGTACAGTCAGCAGCAAACGTACTTTTAATAACTTTTATATTTGTTACTGGGTTATGTAGTGCCCATTTTGTTTCGTGTTTAGTATTCATTAGTTCATCACATAGTTTACCTAGCCTGTATAAGAATCGTCATAACTGCATGGCAGGCCGTATTGTCATAGATGATTGGATTTGGGCTAGCGTGTATGATATGGCTATTATTTGGACCAAAATACCTGTCCTGAGTCGGTCGATTTTTTTTTCAAGTATTATAAAATCATAATATTGTGATCATCATTTAGTAATTCTTACATCGACTAAAAATAATCATACCTAGGCTTAATTTTCATAAAAGCGTACCTACATCTTTCGCAACGAAGATACAATTTTATGAATACAACTTTTTATTTCGATCAGTGAGTACTGAGTACAACTAATAAAATCTTTTAGGTAGACCAAGTCTATATATAAGTAATTACGTGTTCATACAATAGATAGCGATTCTGTTTCTAAGATTTCGAAAGTTGTAATCTCTATATATACTGCCTTAAAGGGTCGTTCTTTTTTGCCGTCTCACGTTCAACCAAAGTTATTTTCGTCGACTGTACAAGCCGCATCTGATATCATAAATCTCATGCTCGCGACAGTACTACGCGCGGTGTATGCAAACATTGAACTTGGCGCATGCTTTGCATTCTTAGACGACAATTTATACAGATTGTGTCATTCTTGCTGCACTCGTAATCTTGCCAAAGTTGTCCTAGATCGAATGGTTTTTCATTGAAAGGTGATCCTACTTAAGAAGGCTAGGCATATGTAAAAGTAAATAGCTACTGAAAAAACAAGATTTAAAATAAAAACGACAATGGGTCGTGTAGTGCCGGCACGTTTAAAAAATTGCACCACCCCTTATCTTCCTATGGGTGTCGTAAAAGGCGACTACAGGCGAATCGCCATAAGATGACGGGCAGAAGCGTCTCCTCTCCACCATTGGCCAAACTGCGATCGCCAACCCGCCTGCCAAGCGTGGCGATTATGACAAAATCCTCCTATTTGAGAGGCCTGTGTCCAGCAGGACTGTTACAGGCTGGTGATGAAAATAAAAAAAACTCTTAAACATTTCAAGTTAAAAAAAAAATGGTTTATTTTAAATTTCTAAAATAAATTGCGCAACGTCCACCCACACCAGCCCCTCTAGCACGATCAACAAAACACGATATGATACGATATGATATAGCGATTTATCGCCTATTTCCTTTCAAAATATAATAACGTAGCCGCCATCTTGATTTTTTTTTGAAATAGTAAGCATGTCCGTGCCGGCGACGTCACAGTTATGCTCGCTTTTATGAAAAAAGTTCATATTGTGACAAAAAATATGCGATAAATCGCTATATCATATCGTATCATATTGTGTTTTGTTGCACATGCTAGAGGGGCTGGTGTAAGTAGGTAGATAAAGCAACTTTTTCTACTTAATTACACAGGTGTGGCTGTGCGCTGAAATGACCAAGAATTGGGTATTATAATGTTACATAAATTAAATAACAAATCGGTAACTTAAAAGTCACCTTGGCAACTTTCAAAGCGGCCGAGTAGACAGGTCCTTATTCGGTTTAAGTATATGGAGAGCATTCGCAAATCGTGATCTCATCGAATTACGTATTGCGTTTAAAATGGACGCAGCGGAAAGGTTAAACAACTTTTACCTACTAGCTATTGTGTTTCGGAGACGATACAAGCTTTTCTTGAGGTTCAAACAGTAGACTGGAATCAGAATTATACGAAGATGTTACTAGAAATAATCAATAAAATGGCGTCTAATTGCTGTTATAGTTAATTTCAGTAAATTATATTATATATTTTACAGAAGTCTTAGATGTTGAGGTTTTCATTTAGTTTTAGGGCAGGCAACTATTGTCTGGAATATCATAGTTTTAGAAGATGCAATTTGAATTTGAGAAAACACTATAGTGAAAGGTGGTTGGTGAAATATGGAAAGGACTTGCTTGTATAACCTTAACTCTTAATACATAAGTACCTAACTATATTCAATAAACGGAAAACTAAATCCACAGATAACATCTAAGATCTCTTAACGCTAGATACCCAATCACAGATCAATGCAAATCAGTGTTTACGCAGTCAGGAAACAGTAATGGCCGCTTAGGATAATTCCCGCCTGTCGGACTTTCTCCAAAGATCGAGACTCGGATTAAGATCGGAAGGATAACCTAATAATAGGGGACGCGAATTAATAGCCCATTCAGATGTTATCTTGGGCAGCAAAAGCTCTTTTTCACTGGTTGATATATGTTTATCTATGGACAAAGTTTAATTTACAGCAGTAGAATTAACTAATAATTGGACGGAAACAGAAAAACAGGAATACTTAGGTCTAGTCCCTCATAGCGTTTTCCCGCCAAAAGTTTTTGACATTGACATTGCTTTTTAAAAAAAAACAATCAAAAGTCAAACGAAACATGCAGCCTAGTTAAAAAAATACAGTTAAGAATTGTTTTGGACATAAATATGTTTAATTCTTCTTAGCTATGTCTTATGGTACCTATCCGTTAGGATTTCTAAAAACGTTCAAAAAAGGTACTATTGTGGCTAGAACATATTTCTCAGAACAAATAATTAATGCTAAGTGCCGCGATACAGCCGCGTTCCCACCATTACTAAAATAAGATTACAGAGTGTTATTTTAATGTCTGTTATTAATTTATTGGTAAGCCCTGGTTGCGTCGTGATATCATTTTATGGGGATCGAATTTTATTGGCAGATGTCATGTCTGTCTGTAATAAGCTGGGAAATATTATTTCATGATTAATTAGTACCACAATGTTGGATAACTTGAGTTGTTAAAAGACTGGTTTATTGACCTATCAGTGAGAACCATTGCTTAGGCTAATTGTCCTGTTTTCACATAGGTATACCTATTGTATGATTTAAAAAAAGACTAGTGTCAAGCCATGACCAAAGAACTTACTTATAGCCCAACGTGTAATATGCACGCACATGTTTAATGCACATTAAAATGTTATGGATTTTGACGAACAATTTTGTTTGGATACTGTTTGGTATTATGCTTGTATGATATCTATTCCGTCTGCTATTAACGTTCAGTAAATTAAATCTTAGAGTCTAAGATAAACATGTATAGATTCAAGAATTATATCTATCCTGCAAGTATACTCGTAATACTTGAGGATATACATTTTATGGCCATAGAGATAGAAAGTATCAGAAAAGACGGGCTCACACGAGTCGTCATGTTTTAGCATATAAGGAGCGGCTTTCCAACGTGAAGTCTTAGAAAACAGCATTTCGTAGTACACATTTTATGGAGGAGAAAAACAAACAAGTTTCTCGTAGAAACTTCTGGGTGATTTCACTTTAGTTAAAATTTAGATACTAAAATTGCATAGGCAAATAGGCTAGGCAGAACCATTTGCCAAATAAAAATTATTAAGATCTTCGGAAAACCAAAGATAAATAACTAAATATTGTATAGAATGGTATATGGTACATACACTGGTACATTTAATGAAAATTACAATTGACTGGTTTGAATTACGTCTTCATCAAAACTTAAACTTATGGTATGGTTACCAATATTATTTTTTGTTACAAATATTTCTAAACTAGCGGATATTCCCACGATTAAGTACTTTACTCAAAATTTCAATCTCTAGAAAGCTCCATTTTATATTTCAATGTCCCTTCAAAGACTAATCGGCTGACTAATATAGAACTTAAACAGTTAATGGTCAATAAATCTGCGGTTTGTTGATGTATGAGTCACTTGTGAATCACACTTATATAACGAGACTAGACGAGTCACCTGTAGCCCTGACTCCTGAGTGGCGTGTGGGTCTCGAGTAGACGGAGCTTTGTTTTTTAATCATAACTTTACATAATTGAGAATCAAAACAATCCTAACAACTGTTCTACTTACTGAACTACGTACGACCAGATAAGCGCAATGCGCATTGTTCCGAAAGGTTGCAGGTCGATTTTCGGTCGAAAGATTGACCTTGAAAGCAAACATTTCTAATTTGGATCGTGTCTGAGTGTGTGAACATGCCTCCGGTAAATACATAGCAGTTTGCTACTTCGCATAACAGGGATGTTAACTCAGGCCACACCAATTTAGTCAACGACACGAACGTCCTCATCATTTAAGCCACATGACGTCCACTGCTGAACATAGGCCTCCCCCAGTGACTTCCAGATTGGCGGGTTAGAAGCGAACGGCCTCCTGCAACGGTTGTTCGTCTGCTGCCCACCTCGTGGTTGGATGTAAGTGTTACTTTTGGGTGGTCATTACATCAAAGGCGCTTATTAATTGAACAAGATTTAACGGTGTGTTATCTGGCCCATTTTTATTTACTTCTACTACTTTTTAATGTTCTCTAATACCTTAAAAAACCTTGTTTTCATCATTGATTATTCAGCTCGGAACAACTTAATGGATTACGTGTCTGAATATGTTATGCAGCTTTTTGTATATTCTCATAGTAATAAAATGTTCAAAAAGCGTATTCAAATTGGAATCCTACTCACGACTGGAATATATAAAACTAGATTTTTTTTATTAGATGACTTTATGTAAATGTGAAACAGACCGGTCACAGTTAAATCATACCCACGCTTTTTAGGGTGTCATGTTTGATTAATAGCATCTAACATTATTAAATTTTTACATGAATCTTCTTTTTTAAGTTTAGTCAGAGTTATCTCAAATGATAAGCGAGCTGAAGTGGCAATGGGCTGGTCACATTAACCGAATTAGAAACGATGCATTTACTGCATTATTTGAATTTTACATAAATATTCTAGTTTTAGTTTAGTAAGATGAAGCTTAAAGGATAGCAAGCTGAAATTGCAATGGGCTGGTTACAATTGTCGTAGATCCGATAACTGATGGGGTAGACGCTCTCGCCGGCGAGGTCTTCTTCTTTTTTGTTTGTCGGCTCAGGCTTTCTGCCATTGAGCCGTGGTGGAAGGATCGACAAGTCTGCGTTACCGACATGCCGTCGAGACCATTACTCAGGGTGAGGGTAAAGACGCTAGTGTGGGGAAGGCGTTCCGGATGTAAAAGAATGACCAAGGATCGAGCTCGGTTGCCTGCTTTGGGGGAGAATCCCAGCAGTGGACTGAATTGTACTGATTATTGTTATACGGTGATGATTGGATATACGGTTCTTGTTTTAAAAACTAGTTTAGATTTAATTTGGGCCCTTCCTAAAAAACTATTGATAGGTTTTACCTTATTTTCAGATTGCGATCATGTTTCTCCTACGTTTAAAGTTGTTGTGTGTTCGCATTATATTCCGTGGTTTTCATAAGTGTCTTAAGTTATCTTTGCTTGTGTTACAACCTGTTAATGTAAATAAAAAACTAAAAACCGACTTTAAAATGAAACTAAAAAGCGAAAAATAATATTGACTTAAACATACCTAATAATCAGTTCTTTTTGGAGTCGGTGCCAGCCATCGAGAGTAAAAATGTGTTCATTCGCACCGACTCCAAAAAGAACTGATTAGGTATGTTTTAGTCAATATTATTTTTCGCTTTTTAGTTTCATTTTGAAGTCGGTTTTTAGTTTTTTATTAAACTTTTTTTATTTTACAATTTATAGTGTTAAGTCCTCTATTTTTTCCCTCCTAACTTCGCCTTTAGAGCAAAGTAACCTTAACTAATATTGGTCCTCTATAGTCCCCCTATCCAATGGCATGATAAAAATAAGGTGTTATATAGGGTCAATTTTTCGACGAAAATTTTTAAGTCTTAAGAAAAGGCTTTACCTACACTCCAACCAGAATGGCGGCTATTTTGGTGTCGAAACCATAGGATAAGGTTTTGCGTTAAATAACAAGTCAAATTAAGAAAGGAACTTTCAAATTTTTTTTCGTTACTGGGTGTGCGGGTACGCCCCCAGTAAATAAAAATTGGCGGTCTGGTAAGCTCCACGTCTGCTCAACACACTGCGAAATACGTTCTGTCGACCAATTGCAGTATTATCTTCTAACTCCTATCCGTTAAGGAGTTCTGTGGCTTCCATCATCAGGTCAGCAACATGACATGATGATTACCAGACCCAAAAATCAGCATTGAGTCAGAAAATATATGCAAAACATTATAGGTGCCTATAAAAATTGTGGGTTGCCCTCGATTTCTCAGGGATCCCATCATCAGAATCTGACTTGGTGTAAATGGGACCACCTCGGGAGTATACCCTATCAAACTAAAAAATAAATTTTGAAATCGGTCCGTAATTGACGGCGTAATCGCGTAACACACATACTAAAAAAAAAACAACATTTAGACGAATTGAGAACCTCCTCCTTTTTTTTGAAGTCGGTTAACTAATAAAAAGCTAACATTAGTAATATTTATAGATATGGCCCACTAAGAAATGTATATCAACAGTTGACTCATGTTTTAACAATTTTGAATGCATTTTTAAAATAAACATGTTACCTATTTACAAAGCAAAACTTGTGGGCGGTGGCATGTTGTCTAATGCTAGCCGTAAAAGTATTGTTTATTTAAAGTGTTAGTGGTTAACACAATCTTTCGGCCTAACAAGTGGCACAACTTTCACACAATGACAAGGATAATTCAAATAGATAGTAATAAGTTAGAAAGAAAAAGCAAACCGATCAAAAGGTTTTATCACCTTGTGACGTGATTTTAACTTCAGCCTTTTAACCTGAACGTTATCTAGGGGTGTGTAGAACAAGAAAAAGCTTTATTATGCTCTTGATTGTCGCTTGATTTTGAATGATCATGATCTTCTATAGGTACTATCTCCAAGACCTATTGGTACACAATTTCTTCCTTAATTTAATTCGTTTTTCGGACCTCATATGTCATCTTCTCTTTTCTACTATAAGCAGCTGTTCTCCAAAAACTTTCTATTCCTATTTCATTTGTTTGATATGTATTTCTCTTTTAATTTACGATACTTCTACACATTTTTGTTTGTTTTTCTATCCATCCAGAAAAAAAATACAATCCAAAATACTCGCAAAAGGAGCACTTATTGTTGATTTACGTAAACTGTGTAGGTACGTAGCTTTACCCATTTCGCAGGAATGCACGCATGAGCAAAAAGGTTACGCTTTTGTGACATTTGCTCGATATTTATAGTCTGTGGACTCAGTGGCCAGTATAGAGGCACGCACTGTTCCCGCATTCCTTGGGATAATTACTTAGCACGTTCCTAGAATGCGTATTGGCGCTAAGTTATGCATGCAAAATTGCAAAATAAATACAGTTGCGGTTTTGATCATTAAGAAATTACCATAATTGATGGACATACGATAAAACGTATTTACCGAGATGATAAAGAAGATACCTCTACTTAGGTACGTGAGACGTGAGGTATTACTTATCAAAAAATATTTAGAAAAAAAACTTTTTGAATTAGGCATAGTTCTATAAGAGTGCTAGGAGACGCCCCTAAGCTGGGCCAATGTTAAAAATCAATGTCGTCTACCTTAACGCAAGAAAGTTAATTCTATTACGTTAGGTACTTAATAATTGATGCGTGGTCTGATGCATATTTATTTTATCTTAATAGTTATCCTATTTAGATCTTCTACCTGGGATCGTGGTCCACTCGTGCTAACTACTTACACCCACATACGTGACATACGTCAATAGTCGCCCTCCATTCGTGGTCGCTTTCGTACTTACTAACTTATTCATTCATGGAAGCATAAAAAGTGGGCAACAATGGGGCACGTACGTAAACCATTGTACAGTACAGCCCCTTATTTCAACGCAATAGCGCTCAAAATTAAACGCAATTTGTATGCAATATCTGTGCTCACTGTACATTATTGTTTCACTTTTGCGCGATACAAAAATATTTGCCAAACGGATTTTGAATCTTTTTATTAGTCTGTCAGGTCTGATTATTCAATGCAAATAATGCATTTCGCGAGTTGAGTTTTCTTTCGATTGAGGTGCGTGGAATGTTTATGAAATAATTCGGATCCTTAACGAAACAAAGGTTCAGTAGTAAGTATGTGTTTATTCAATTAAACATAAACAGGAACGCTACTGCGCATGTCAATAGGTTGAACCTTATTAATTTCTTGTTATTGACAAGACATTTTACACCGACTGTAAAAAATCGTAGTCTTTTAATTTTGGATCGAAGTAAGTAGTTTTATAAAGTTTTTAGGAGACCTTAAATATGTATGACAATGCTGACACAATCATAACTTTCTAAAGTACTTAATTACTATTTTTCCTTATGAGCAAGGAGTGGACGGGGTGGGGTGGTGTTTTTGTATAAAAGTTATTTTTGCCAAACATAGATTATATACCTAAATATGTCCGAAATGAATGATGATTATTTAATACTCACTGTTTCAAAGATGCCATACTACCAGTGTGGCATGGCCTATTTTAACAAATTCTACAAAAACGTCGCAAAAAAACGTTTCCTAAAGTAATACCCCTATTTGTTCAGCGGTTTTCCTTTCGTCTTAGTGACTATTTATTTAGGGCGACCGACAGATTTTTTGCGCCAGACCACAGACAAATGGTTCACATTGGCTATGATTATCCGGATGTACCACTTGAAGGTTGATGTCATAGAAAAAATCTGGTGACAAGGTCGCTAGACATTCTAAAGTAGGTACTTTACAGATGCTGTGATCTGTCTACAGACTAGCGCCGTCTGCGTCCATAAAATTAAAACTAGATCGAGAAGTTATAAAAAAAAGAAGAACAAGAACGGGCAAAAAGTTATTAGGAAAAAAACAAACATTTGCAGGCATCGAACCGGTTTACTAAACAAAACAAAAAAGGAAACCATGTTTGTAGGTAACATGATAAAGATTGAATCTTATTTTTATTGTACCAAACGTCAGATGTAGAAAAACCTTATTTTACTTTGTTTATAGTGTTTGTGTTATGTTATAAGTTTCAATTGTTTTTATGAGAATATTGTGGTAGGAAAATTTGATGTCAATGGAATAAATATAGAAAGGAAACATACGCAAAAATATAAGTTTTTCCTTTATGTGGCGACCGTGATTTCTTAATTACGTGAAAATGGATTTGCTCAAAACTGAACGTACAAATGTAAGGCGGTATTTTACCCGCTCCGCCAACTTATTGGCAATTACGAATATTATATCAGTCAATTATCAGGCAATTATATCAGTCTTTGCAGGATAAACCGTTTAGAAACACCAAATCATGCTATACTAATTATTTCGTGTCGCATATAGAGTTTTCTCATACATAACACATCTAACTACATGTTCAACTTCACATAATCAAATATATTTTTTTAACTTGCTTTTACGTTTCATCATAATCATGCAAGTACAAGCTTTCTCTAGATGTTTGAGTGTCGCAATTGGTGTGACGAAGAATTTCTTTATTTCTCCTCAAGTCACAGAACATGATTTTAGAGGTCGTCATTTCGTCAATCAGCCGACTCGTCACCATTACCCTCGACTGAAGCAAATTGGTATTGTCTCCACTTAACCGAGTGCACTTTCACTGTTATCTAAGATACTTTAGTCAGGTAAAACGAAGTTAGTAAATTCTAAAACCGCAGGGCGCTAACCACGAACTCTTAAAACAATCCCAAATCTGTCAAACATTATCATTTCTGTCAAATTTTGTATGAAATGACGTACCATAATTGACAGATTTGACAACTTTGAGATTGTTTTAAGACTTCATGGTTATGGCCCTGGTCATTTGAGTTCTGTTGGATTAGAATGAACACCACTCCATTTTGTTGATGAATTTTCCAAAAACCCTAAATATAGGATTGTCGTACGTGAGTTGAGATAAAGTTTTAATTTTAAACCATAACTGATATTACATTAGTTCTTAAAGATGCTACTTATTATAATTTGCACTTGTTAAAATAAAAATCAAAAAGTTGTTTGATAAGAAATATATTTTTTACGAACAGTTATGCATAATCCTATGCCAATGCTTTATCACAACGATATAGAGTTTATGACTTGATGAATACTCAATGGGAAAAATGTTAGTATGAGCAATTTGAAAATATCTTTTTATTTCTAAGCCAGAATTCTTCATTTTGATTCACCGTTCAAAGAGATTCCCCGGTAACCATCAGCAATCATTCTACATTCTTATAGAATAATACTTCATCTTAATTAATAGTGTAATTACATGTAATTCAAATCAACTGCGACCGTTGGATCGGCTTTAGGTACTGTTACTTCTTGGGAATCTTCGATTGCGCATGACTTCTCTCCGTGGGAGAGGAAGTCGTAACCAAACAGGTTGCTGTGGACCCGCTAGTGTTCAATACGTGTATAAACTAAAAAAACCGGCGGCGAGTCGGACTCGCGCACGAAGGGTTCCGTATCTGACAAAACGAGCAAAAAAAATCGGACTATTCTGTAAAAAAATATGCGTGATGATCATACATAAAAAAAAAACAAATATACGCGTCGACTTAAGAACCTCCTCCGTTTTTTAGTCGGTTGAAACTTGAAAATTATGTTTGTTGCATGGGAGCCCTCTTAAATATTTTTTTTATTCGGCTTTTTTGTATTTGTTGTTATAGCGGCAACAGAAATACATCATCTGCGAAAATTTCAACTGTCTAACTATCACGGTTTATGAGATACAGCCTGGTAGATACAGACGGATAGACAGACAAACGGACAGCGGATTCTTAGTAATAGGGTCCCGTATTAACCTTTGAGCACGGAACCCTAAGTAGATAACGCTTAATCCGTCCGGCCAGCCAGTGTCAGTTCCTAATTTCAGTTTAATAAAACCTGGTATAAACATAGCTATTTTTTAAATGTTTCAGAAACATATCAGGTTTTTCTGACTACCTAATTTTACTATAAGAGCAACATCACAATGGCTAAAATATCGGATGCTGCTTACATTATCATTGTGGCCCTAGTTACATCAATTATTTGGCACTTTAGTAAGCAGAGATTGTCCTACACAAGTACTATTTTTCCGACTGTAAGATAACGAAAAAACAAAGTGCATTTTTAAAAAGCGGGCCTTGTCATTTCCTTGCTGCGGCTGCGCATTCAATTCCTTACTAAGAAGTACTTATGTACTTTATATTCATGTTTTATTTAATGGGTAAGCTCTTTTGGTGGGATTATTCTCTGCTCAAATATATCAATTTCCTTTCTCAGCATTGAATCGATCGATCTACATCAAAATTTCAAAAAAGGATCACTTTCAAAATAACTAAGTAACTGTAGGTAATAAAAAAAATTCTGCTGTCATCTATTCAGAGTTATTTTTAACTAATTTCCTATTAGCTGTAATCAGTACATACAGTGTCGATATTTTTACTTTAATGCGCCTAGATTGTGTTAAATCAAATGGAGTGAGCTGGTTGAGTGAATTTCGAAAACGAATGCTCTTAGTTGTGTCTTGTGTCATTTGGTTCAGACGCTTAGAGTATGATTAAAAAACTAACGTAGTATCAATCTTCAAATAGGTCATATTAAAAGGTTAGGTAATACACAGATTTCTGATTTCATATTTGATTGAATGTTATTTTTGAGCGTTGTCTGCTTCAGCGATTCCCACTTCTTTACTTCTAGAAGTTTTAAACCTATCTTATTATTATTATTTCATTTTATCAATCAAGATTCGAGGTTTCGGCCCAACAACTGGTTCTGTAAGTAGGTCCAGAATTCCAGACATGCGAATTTTTTGTCTAGATCTTTTTGAGGTCTGCGCCAAAAAACTTCTGGACAAGAAGTTCGCATGTCAAATACTGGTTTTGATAATTTAACGTAACAAATGAACTATAAGTAGAGCACATAACAAGAAGTATTGACGACTGACGTAAGTTAGTTTGTACTTTCTCCGCGCTAGATCGGTGATGGCTTGATTGCTACTGTCACGAAACTTGTATGAGAAACACGATGTATTTTCGGTAACCTGTTCGTAAGAGAGAAGCTACGAAGCAATTAATGGAAATTGTTGCGGACGAAACAACTAAATTGCTTGATAAAAGTTGACTTCGGTTACATAGTTCTTTGCTGCTCGGGTTACTAAAGAATTGCTGCGTCATTTGATTGGTTTTTAAGATCAAAGCAAAATTATTGTCGTGTAAAATCATTCATCATAATTTTATTTATACTCATGATACTTCATTCCTACTGGAAACATTTTATAGAAAATTTGTAGCGTTTTGATAAGTTTCGATTACTTAAGTACTAACTTCGTTACTTAAAAGTCTTATAACACAAATTACGTATATCGGCGCGCTATTTTGTGCTTATATATTTATAAGCACAAAATATATAAAGTAGATTATTGTCTACTACTATGCTTCTAATAAGGTATTTGGTGTCAAAATAACTTAGTTTTGACACCAAATATATTTATTGGACTTACGAGAAAATTTAAAGATTTAAAATTACCATGAGGAGGCGTATCTGTAAAGCATTCGAATTTCTATTTCGCATATGAATTCACAAGAATTGCAATAAACTCCTAAGAAATATTATACGATTCTTAGGGCTACGTATGATAATTGAAATTCGATCGCTTCAAATATACACCTCCAGCTGAATAACATTTTACAGGCCTCAATGCATTTGGATCTTTTCTTAATAGTGTGGTGCATGCCGTGATGCTACTTGAACGAAATAAGAAAAAAAATCTCTCAAAATTTGCTTTAGCCTGGATCCGCTAGGAGTTCTGCTAATGCCTCTGACAAAATGTAATGTCAGGTACTTCATAACACAAGGCTTAAGATAATATCCGCAATCTCGCTATACGATGACATGCGTTAGTTTGTACAACCTACACATATAAATCACGTAACATAGAGACAACACAATAGATTGATCGTAGAAAGAGATAAAATTGAAACAAAACGTTGGCATCTTGTTTTAAATGGCAGATAAGCCGTCTTTGGAAATCGATAGTCTGAAATTCTACCGTAGAGAAATTTTGAAGCTGAATCATTAAGATGACGACCTCCGTAGCCGAGAGGCGAGCACGCCGGACTTTTAATGGCGCCGCCATCTCTGTAGTTCCGGGTTCGATCCTCGGTCGGGTCAACGTAGAAAACGAACTTTTCTATATTGTCTCAGGTCTGGGTGTTGTGGTACCGTCGTTGTTTCTGATTCCTATAACACAAGTGCTTTAGCTACTTACCTTTGGATCAGAGCAATGTATGTGATGGTGTCCAATATGTGTATGTATGTTATATGTATTTATAAAAGCCAATGTTGTTGTTATTTCACTATTAGGTGAAGGTCACAACACCGGATGTCTACTAATAAGAACTAAAGTAGGTGCTAGTTAAGCGAAAATAGCTTGAAAACAATTCAGTAGGTAATTAAAAATAGCATCAATTTTTTTTTCCGTGTGTCCAATTATTTTAGAACTGTTTATCCTATGCCACCCGGGATAACACTTAAGGATTGCAATTATGCAATCACACGCTTTATATCGACTTAAGAATTTAGAAGGTATAGTGGATAGATGGCCCAATTAGCAAAATATTATTTATTTTAACTGACGACCCTAGGAAGATGGCTGGCAGTGGATGGATGAAAAAAGCGGGAGATCGTGCTCTTTGGCACTCTTTGGGGAGCCCTACGTTCAGCAGTGGACTGCAATAGATGACTGAGATGATGATGATGATACACCATAAAAAGCATGTACGCACAGCTCTTTTGTTATGGCAGGGCAATCGTGAAATTTGGGGAACGGGAAATTGTGTTAAAAGTCATGAAAAAGAAAAGTTAATGCCATAGATGAATTTTAAGATATAAAACTACGAGTCAGGTTCCAACCTACAAAAAGGCCAAAGCAGATATTTATGTTTGTTATGGACTGTTTATTCACAGAATGCTACCGACTTTTTGTAAGTTAAAACCACGGAATAGTTATTAACTTGTGTTAGTTAGTAGTTAGAAACACAGTGTTAGTGGTTGAAACAATAATATGGTACTTCGGCAATTTTTTTTAAAATTTTATTTATGTTCAATTGCAAACTCCACTAACAGATTTGAGCCAAAGCGATAACCATCGATCCCAAAGGTAAGGTTTCTCTTGACTCGTCCGCCATCGCGGCCAAACCTTAAATGTTGTTCAAGTAATTAGGCATTAGTGTGGATAATGCTTTACAGATTGTAGACAGGCGATTAGACAAGTATTACGAACAGAAAGCAACGCGAGGCGGCACAGATACCGCGCATAATTGATTGGCCATCGACGCCGCCGCACAAAATTGGGCAACTAAACAAATACTTGGACCAGGAGACGTATTTTTGAATCATGCTAATTCCAATTCGAATACGAAATGGCTAGATTCGCATGCGAATGACTAAAGTCCCTATTTTTGAAAAATCATTCCGTGAATTCTACAATGAGTGGTTCGACCCACTCGTATTTCGACTTACTAGTAGAAAGTTCGGAAGTATGACTTTGATAAGTAAACATATGGTTCACAGATTAAAAACTTTTTTTTGTTCCGTTCTATGCGACTCATTGCCGGTTTTTAATATTTTCTGCGTGAAACGAAAATAGTTACAAAAATTTTACTTTAATAGCAACACATAATTCGTGTGATTCAAAAATGCGGTAAATCGGGAGCAATAGAAATAGAGTTCGCACACGAATCGTATTCGTGTTCAAATTCAAGATTCATTTCGAATGCTTCAAAAATACGTCTCCTGACTACGCAAACGCGAAAAACGAATTAGTTCTAAACAATGACAAATATTGTCACTAAATAATAGGGATGACGACTAACTTTATTTTTTGTCTAAATAAGATTATCAAAAAGTACTGGCCACGTATTTTTTATTTTTTTATTTATAAACATCACTAGACTAGCACTTATAAAGCAGCAATTTTTTTTTAAACTAAATTAGAGATTCTTACTTACATTTAACTAGATGAACTGACAAATCTTGTCAACTCTCACCCATACCATACCACCCCATACTAAACAGTAATTAGTTACAAATTTAATTAAAAAATTGCGGATTTTTGTCCCACGAAATAAATGACATATATACTCTATAATGTGCTCCGATAGTAAACCCCACAGATACAACTAGCGGCACCAGTGTTGAGCACTCGGCAAAAGATGCGCACAAGATCATTACGATAACGTGATTGGCAAATCGTGCGACGCACCATATGGTGATTTTCTTAATTAGATTATCGTTTTATCATAGGATTGCCGAATGCTTAGTTACTATTCTAATTCGATTAAATGTAATTGAATTACCAATTTGAAAGAAAAATAAACTTATACCTATGAACGTGCATATACGTAGGTTTTAGAATTTTAGATAATATACTATTCAAGTCAATAGTTTAGAAATATAATTATCGAAAAATAGTTAAAGCCCCCCGGCTAGATGGACCCATGACCTGAAGAAGGCAGCTGGTAGCGACTGGATGCAAAGGGCGGGAGATCGTGCGCTGTGGCGCTCCTTGGGGGAGGCCCATGTCCAGCAGTGGACTGCAACAGGCTGATATGATGAGTCTTAGCAACCCCTAAGTCATTTTAAGAGACCTATTCAATTAACGATACCCCACAATGGGGTACACAATTAAATAAAACATCTTCACGTTACATGTAGGGTGCTATCCTAAAAAAAATAGAATAGAATAAGATTTATTTGACACACACAGAATACAAAAGGAAAAAACATTTTCAGGATAATAAAAAGCAATATGTGTCAAAAAGGCCCCCGCTCAGCATTTGTCGTAATATTTTTTTAAATTTTATTCTACCATTTTGTCGGCTTGATTGATTTACATAGGTAGGTATCTCCACAAAATTACAGCTCCCTAGAGTCAACAGTCTCCAAGCAAAACCTCGAACGGACAGACAGACAGACAGTAGACGGACAGACAGTAGACGGACATGACATGACAAAACTATAAGTGTTCTTTGACAGGACTACGGAACCCTAAAACACGGTCGATTCGTAGATTTTTCCAACATAGGGAAAGTATGACGTAATTTGTTTTGAAACTCAATTGGCCTTACTACAAAAAGATAGACTAGTGTCATAGTATTCTACTATGCTAGTGTTGAACACTTGTCTAAAGATTAGTCAACCAATTTGAAATGTTTGTTAATAATATATCACGAATGACTGATGTGTCAACATTTTAAATCGTTTGACTTATCTTAAGACAAGTGTTTAACACTATTCCATCTTTTTGTAGTAAGGCCAAATGTTTTTATCATTTAAGTAGATCTACGGAAAACCACTTTAACTTTTGACAAATCCCGATTTAAACACCCAGATCCGGTTGGATCAATTGAGGACCTAAGCCCAAATCACTAAAATTGAGACTAAAATGTAAGTTAGGCCTATGTCCAACGGTGGGATTTAATAGTGTAACTTTTATTTAACTAAAGTTTCTAATCAATGCGCTTTTATTACTAAGTAGGAAGGTTAAAAAAACTTACATTACTCTTGCGATTTTCCCACCATTTTTTGATAAATCCAAACATCACCACAATACCACATCCACAACAATACTATACGAGGGCTAGGCAGAAACTAATCGGATAATAAAAGATTACAATGATGTCGAATGTGACTCATTTACCTATTCGTATGTAGTACCTATTCAAAGTGCCCGATGATTGGTAGTTCGTTTCCATTCAATACGATTCTATGAAAATGACAAATTTTACAATATTATCGATAAATAATAATTGCAGGATCTAATAATAGAACACTGACCTTTATAACTTTCACAACTAATAATTTTTTATTGCATTTATTTGAATTTTTTCCCCGACTGCCAAACGAGGGATATGGTTTTTAACATAATATAGTATCTTAAGAACAAACTGTTTCGCGACCAAAGTTCAATTTTTTAAGTATACATTTTATGAGAAAAAGAAATTAGATACATTATGTTAGAAGGTTTGATCCTCTTTCGGGCCTTTCTTCGTATGGTATGGTATGGTTAGATTAGATTGTGTTGATGTAGGTATGAATAAATCAACACAATGTTATAAACCTGCAGAGATAAAATAAGCCAGATATTATTATCTGTGGGATTATTAATGAATCAATGCGAATAACGATAAGGGACTTTCATTTTATTACAGGTAATAATTCAACTTGTAAAACATTATTACGTTCCATTTCCGATCTCAAAAAGTCGAAATACCTTTGTCCCAATATAAATCATTATTCGATCAGCACAAACAGCTTTCACTACTCACATGAAAGCCATTAACTGCTACTTTAATCTTAACTTAACTTCTACGTAACAAAAAATTGAGTAGGTTAAGTAGGATAGGTTTGTAGTCAATGAGATCTTAAATTCAGTAGTTTTATAAATATTGGACAACATCACATACATTGCTCTGATCCTAAGGTAAGTAGCTAAAGCACTTGTGCTATAGAAACCAGTAACAACGACGGTACCACAACACCCAGACCCGAGACAATATAGAAAAGTTCGTTTTCCACATTGACCCGACCGGGGATCGAACCCGGAACCTCAGAGATGGCGGCGCCATATACAGTCTGGCGTACTCGCCTCTAGGCTACGGAGGTCGTCGAGTTTAACTAGTAGAACATAGTTCACCATTTTCAGGTTTGGTTATCTAAACACTTCATAGGAAGTTCAGCTTAAATCTATGATCGTGTAATAGTTAGAAGCATTCACATCACATCACATCACTAGCCTATATCAGTCCACTGCTGGACACAGTCCTCTCCAAAAGGAGGATTTTGCCATAATCGCCACGCTTGGCAAGCGGGTTGGCGATTATGTTAAGCAGAAGCATTAAGTTACTTTATTCATTTTACACTTGCCTCGTGTGACCGGATTTTTTTTGTCTATTACCTACCTACTGCAATGATGTAGCAAGGAACTAGACATTTGAACAATTAACTTAACCCAGTACCTCTTTAAATGTGTTTAGTTGTTACAAATGTTTGATGTTTGGTTTCTTTCAATCATTTTCTTTTAATTATGTTATTTTAATTAATTAAAATTAGACAATAGAGGCACCTTTTCCTAATGCACCTTCTCGAATATCAAAGAAGTTAATGTAACGAAACTACGTCCGCCTGCCTTCCTAAAATACATACTATAGCACTAGACCCAGCAGGCTCACTTCTAATTGGATACACAACTCCCGTGAACTCCCGAACCTTGTATAATTTCAATTCAACAAATATCTTGCTAAACTCACTTTAAGATTTGCACACTAACCAACTAATCTCCAACTTTTTCTTTACTATAAATAGTAATTCTAAATAAACTCCGACCAGAATTCGTCGACCTCTAGCTAGAGTATTCTCCGCAGTCCGCTCCTATATTTTAGACTCTCCTTCTCTCCTTCATGAGTACAGAGGACAGGAGAATAAGTGTGTATTTCCAGTCTACGGCTTACAGTTCTCGCTTCACAGTTATTTATCCGCACTGTAGCTCGTTTTTTATGTCCCACTTCACCATATTTTGCTAGCAATGACTTTTTATACGACGACTGGTGTTTGGTGGCTGGTGGGTGCTCAGCAGGCGCTATGACATTGATAGGGAATGAACATTTTAATGACCAAAGTTTGAGCATCTGTAGTCTAAGAAAAGATACATTGGTTTTAAATAAGCTCAGCTTCAGTCTTGCCTTGGTAATTCGTGGCCATAAACCTGATGTCAAATATTAATAGTCTTCAGCGCACGCAACTTCTTAGGCGTTACTGTGTCGTACTGAGCCTACTGATTTATACCTTACTTTGTACCTCTCAAACTATTATTAACCGGAGTTACTGACCTTTCACATGTGCACGGATGTGAACAGCCAAGCTTCGACATAAAACCACTTTAATTACGGGCAATAACTCTACTTCGGCCAAGTTGGTTTACATTTTGAAAGTTGTTTAAAGCTAAAGGCTAAAGTGAGACATGGACAAGAGTTTATTTACTGCTCGTGTAATAATAGTACGATACTACAAACTAATATGATCAAATAAAATTTAATTGGTCCAATTTTATAAATCCTCTGAAATAATAATTATATTTGCTGGTGATTTCATTAAAAAGCCCGTTAAAAGTTAAAAGTTTTATAATATTTAATTATACCAATTACTACCGAATTTAAAGATTGCAATAAAATTTAGATTGAAACGCAGTTGAAGTCAAAGTTGATTATTTAATAAAAAAATGGTATTCTACAATGTACGATATTTTATGATTCTCCAAATTAAAGTTGCAGCTATAAAAAAAATATCGATGCCTATGCCTATTGCTTAACAAACAACCCACAATAATTTAGCTACCAAAAATTATATTTTACTTGGCATTATTTGTATGGAAACTTGTTCATTCTGTATGTCCATAAAACTATAGTAAGTAATAAGTTTAGTTCGCAGACAGTGACATCATTGAAATTATATAAAAAAGGACAACTTGTTTTATTACTAAGATGTTGTGTTATAATAATGCAATAATTATTGTGTCTTTTGGCAACTTTCAAGCGAATAGGTAAATAATCTTTAAATTGTCAGTCATAATATCAACAATAAGCATTTCAGTTGTTTGATAATATGATGATACATAGATAGAAAAAAGATAGATAAATGATTTATTTGCAACGCATTTTGGCACAATACATAAAGTAAGTACAAACAAAAGAGTTATTAAATTGAACTAGTAAAGTTAAGTTAAGATCATAATTATATTAAATATACGTCATTATCGGCCCACGTTAGCCCACTGCTGGATATAGGTCTCTCACAATGCACGCCACTGATGCTGTACTTCTGAGTTTTAATCTATGGTATTTCAATTCTGGGCAAACTTCTGTTTCAAGTTCCTCTATGATTCTATGTTAAAGGTCAAAATCCTTAATTATACCTACCCTCCGAATCGACATCGCTTCTATGTATTGTATGGAAATTCTTTATGCCCAACTAAACATGCAAATCCATGATGAATTCGCATTCGGAATCAACAAATGACCGCATCAAATCCAATAAACTAGTCGATCTGGAACTTTGTACCATAATAACATTTTTATTAATGTTCTGTACCATATTCTGTGAATTTCCATTGAATTGCATTGTGAGATAATACAAAAGAAATGTTTTCAAAAGACAACAATATGTACTATGAACTTTAAACTGCGTGTTCACCCATGTTGACTACAGATGTTGGTTCAAACATTACCCAAAATTATGAATGACTGTCATTTTACTATTTCATGGGCATCACAGCTCATATTTTTTCATTTGGCTTTTCATGTCAGTTTAAACTATATTTTTACGATAAAACTTAAGCCATGAGTGCCTAAAAGAGTATATTTTTGTATGTGGAGTTATTTCTCGCATATTCAGGGTGTAACTTTATTAAGGACCAAAGCTCATTTCTGAAGAGAAAATTTTAATAAACTGTTAAGTACTTCATACAGGGTCAATTTTTTCACAAGTCTTTTACATAACCACAATACACACAAAACCAATACATTCGCGCAACAATCCGATTAAAAGAGCGTACGATTCAAAGAAGATTGATTTTTTTTAACCCCAGGTACCATTATTGTCCTGTTCTCGAAATTAAGCCATGCCAGACCTGAGCTTATTTGTAAAACTTAATTTTCTTAACTGATCGGTCATTGGTTTCATAATTGTTATTTATTGGGCCATGCTGGGTCCAGATGTTGGGTCAATGACTAGTAGGTTTAATAACTAGTTCAAAAGAGGTTACTTTCATTCGTGGAAGTAGTTAAGCAGGGAAAAGTGTACGTTGCCAGCCGAGGTAGGTACTTAAATAACTCCGTAATGGCATGGTGTTATTATGGTGGTGGTACAAAAAAGCTGTTAATGTAAGGCAAACGAAGAACCGACGGTCATTTCTTAGTGTGTTAAGCTGTAAGCTGAAGTATGTGTCCGGGATGTTTATTTGATTTATTATAGAGTTACATCTACATGTATATTTACCAACCTACATATTATTTTATCGTAGGTCTTTTTTTCACGGATTCTAATCACCCAAGAATCTTTACAAAGGGACTTTATAATCTCTATCATTAAAATAATTATTTTTAGGTTATTGTTTCTTATGTGGCTTGCTTGGCAGAGTCAAGTTCTTTTTATTTTTGCGATAACTTTCAAAGAAAAAGTTTGTTCACGTTAGGTTTAACAATTATTAAACTTTATTTTTCAACCTCCAATTTTCGGGCAACAACCTTTCAAATATAAAAATAAACCTAAAAGTAGATTCTGTTTTGATCACTTCAACTAAGTAATCCGTACAGTAAATAAATCCAATCCAGGCGTATTTGAAATAAAAACAACCCAAAATAGATATCGTAAACTCGTACAACGGTTAAAAAGTCAAATTAAAACCGTTACGGGCAGATTTATGGGGTAAATTGGGTTATAATATACCACGTGCAAGAGAGAAAATAGTTTAAAATGCTACTGATAGATTTGTGAAGTGGTCTGATGAATGAGACGGAACACCAAAAGTTTGAATGACGTTTCCTGGCTTACACTTCCTTGTGTAAATTTTAGAGCATAATTAATGATATAATTAGAATGAGTTTATTATCAAGGTAATAAAGATTAAATTGGAAAGTTATGTTAATGTGGTTCGTTCAAGAATATCAAACGTTATGCGGCTCATTTAGCGTTCATTGATAATAAATGTAAGTCGTTGTTACGGGTTTAATTAATCAGTACTTTTATGTTACGTTACGTTTTTAGCATACTTTATTAAATTTTTTATATAAACTTTATTAAAGTGGTTTCTTTTAATAATAAAAGTAGACATGTTGGACACTTGACATAGATACAGGTTGAAAGTTGTAAGTACAAGTTCGTTTACTGATTGGATATCGATTGCTTACGTAAATGCGGTTGGTTACTCAATCAATTTATGTTTTATATTAATGTTATGTTCAGTGGAAACAGGGTTTTTACTTTTGCAAATTAAGTTGCTACCATTTATGTGCGTCTTTGTTTAGCGTGAAATTTTCAAACGTTTTTAATCGAAGTTTTGTTTGGTTAAGCCTTTTTAACTTTCCATAGTTAAAATTGATGACCATATGTCATATAAATATTATAGATATTTTTTATCATAGCTGCAAAGACAATTTTATTTAGCCTGTCAGGCCAAGGTCAAGAGACACAATAAAAAAAATATTGTTACGCGGCCACCGGTGGGTAATTGAAGCTTGATAGGGGAATGTTTTTAATTTTATACCGTATTCTTTTTCTTTGCTGTATTTTTAATACTAATTTTTATTTTGTACTAAAACAATCTAACTTTTGTCAAATAGGTAATACCTAGTAATGTAGTAATAATCACGGAAATAAAATATTAGATTGACCTAAAAAGGTTTCTCCCGCTCAGCATTAGTTGTGAGTGTTGTGACTTGTGACAGCTAAATATAGTTACCGCGACACTGTTATTCAGACATTTCTTCAACTCTGCTGTAATTTAGTATTAAAATCTTGTAAAGCGTTGTACCTCATCGAGCACAATACATACTCTCAGCAATATAGATCATCTATCTTCTAGTTTCGGAGAGAAACAGTTCAATCTGTGAATATCTCTTCTTGTTATGGTAGGTATATGAGCATTTATGAAAAAAAATATTTGGCAGTATTAAAAAAGAGTACAAGATCATACATACACATTGGTATTGTTCGTCGTCATTTTTATGATAAGATTTTCGAAATCACCATAATTCTCGTTACAAAGTTAGTTTATCATAACCTATGATCAAAACCCGAAATGTTTGTCGAATTTGGTTGACAGAAAGCAACTATCGTTAAGTAATGTGTCTGTATCGATAACTCAGATATATACATCGCTGTTTGCAATGCGCCTGCGATAACGTGACCGGTGATGCACTCACTTCCGATTGATGTAATCCATGTCATACATGCTATTCTAAACCCTAATGGAACCCGATAAAAATCTATTTTGATTACCATGTACGGCAGAATGTATGAAGCTACGTGGTAATATCTTGAAGATTGAGTATCAGTGGGTGTCATTTTGGTTTGTGAAGAGTAATGGTAGTAAAATATGCGGATATAGAATAGACCTTGTAATTTTAACGCTTTACCATGATATGCTCTTATTACAGTTTATTTCAAAAATACTTACGAAAATGACTTTTTATGAACTAAAATAAAATTCTCTGCCACAGCCCGCTTGTCACGGCTTTAAATCATGCTTGTCTGTTATGAACGCAAAAACAATGAGTGACAAACGAGCATATAAAAACAAAACTTTAGTTCGCATTTTCAAGAACGTTTACTGTATTGGCCATTATGTCATTTGACTCTCCTCTAAATAGCTCCCAATAATGACGTAGGGAAGTCAAGAGTCACAGGTCACGCTTTCTCCTATCACGCGATATTTATAACTGTTACGTCTTGCACATAAACTGTGATTTGTGACCTGTCTCTCTCTAATGTGTCTGCCTGTCATATTATAATTTTATAGGATGGCGCTGTTATGCAATCTATTATTGAATTAAGCATTCAGAGTTCTGCAATAGTTAAATAATTTTTGCAACAATATCTATTTATAAAAACATTTTAAGCCAAACAACACATTAAAAATCTAAAAATGGAACCACATAATTACGAAATGAGAAATAGGCACCACCAAAGATTGCACATTGATCACTGTGACAATTATTATGGGTGGAGTAAAAAGAACACATCTCAGCCAATTGCAGTCTTCTACTGCTGAACGTAAGCCACAATCCACAAAAAGTTCCATAATGAACGATGATGAAGAAAGACAGTTAAGATGATTGTAGTATTAGAAGAAGAAAATGGCAGGCCGGTTGGGATCGATAAACAACGCAAATTGTATGAGATGGAAGCTTAGGATGACTCCCAAATGAGAGCACCATTACTGGTCCACCATTGCTGTCAGTGTCGATTAAGAGGCGACAGGCAAGAAGCGATTTATGTGCGAATCACCAAATTAATAATGAACACTACCATTCAACTTACAAAAAAGAGGCAGAATGGAGAAAGCTGTAAGTAAGTATTTAGAGGATACCATTTTATGAGTTAACTTGTGTAAAAATGCTGTAAGCACATGCAGAGGTATTTCTTATAATCTTGTTTCTTTGCACATTTAATTGTTTATGTACGTAAAATCATGAAGCATTTACATCTGCTTTTCGCATCGTGAATACAGTTAAACACACGACACATTGATTTGTCTCAAAGTATGCGGGGTATGTAGGCCATCTTCGATTCCGGATAACCAACAGATGGTTGCTACACGACAATTTGGTACAGTCTTACACTAAATTAAGAACGGAAAACCGGTTCGTTAAGCCGCCGACAATAGCGAAGCTTCCTGAGTGCAGCAGTGCAGGTAGCATTACACTTAATAATAGGTAGATGACAGAGCTAATAAGTAGGTTAAGCAGGAAAACATCACTAATTGTCGATAGTGCGATGATGGGCTTGGGTTACGTGATTTACTGACGGATTCCGGTTAATTTTCACTTGAGTAAAATTTGTTTGATTAGCCAATCAAGGCGTCTGTAAAGATTTTATTGTAGCAACGAGTATTTTCAATAAAATTTCTACCTTATTGTTGCAATGATTCAAAAACTCAGTTTATTACTTTGTGTTTGAAAACTTATTTCATTTTCACACCCTAAAATTTAATTACTTTTATATTCAAATTAATTAAAAATGCTCGTTGATAATTAAAATTATATATTCACTAATGATCATGATGTACTATGGTACGCTCTCTCTTCACAAGTATCAACCCACACACTGTGTGTAAAAATTTGTAGCTAAAGAACTTAAAACTTTCAATCTTGTACATATTACGTAGGCGTAACAGAGTATCTATTTGAAAAACACAACTCAACTTAATAAATATGCGGCCGATATAAAATATCGTTCTGACACACGGACCTGGTTTTATAAAAGGTGCTATGAAGGTCAACGTATTTATGCAGAACTTGATGTGAACCATTTAAGTAGAGAGAGAAGACTTGGAACCGGTTAATATAACAAAATTGCACCAAACGACAAATTGATATAAAGATAATGTTCAGCTAGAAGATGATCAAAAGCAAGCAAATCCGAATACAACTCAACACAGAAAAATTAAACATAGGATCTAAATAGGTTTAAGTAAAGCAAGGCATTTACTGCACACGTGAACTACTAAAATAACATATTAGCTGGTAATCCAATTAACATAAAACCGTTTACTCTGTTACTTACTACAAAAGCAAAGCAATTGCAAATTCCAAACATGTAATCCGCTTAAGAAAAACTAATTAGAAATAGGTATCATTACTGATGCACGTAAATTAAATAAATTGAATGATTCACAGGAAAGCAATTACGCTAATATACAGTGGGTATTAATTAAAACAGTTACGTGTTAATTTGTAAGTATCGTCGATCAAACGGTATCGGAAATTGATGGTGCCCATAAAATCTAAAAACATATAGTAAACGTTAATTATGATTTGTTTGATGATGTCTGGTTAAGAAAGATGTAAATTCTAATTGTAGAGTTTAATAAATAAACAAGATTTATTTTTGCCATCATGACGAAAAGGTTGAAGATAAAATGGTAATTTCAACTGCACATTAAAATATGTTATAGAAGCGCGACGATTCAAATAAACTAATTAGCGATTTAAACTTATAATATTGGACGTTATATTTTCCTTGTTTGTTTATCTCCAAACTCCAAAGTCTGAATAAGGGTTAACGGAAATATTTTAAATATAGGTTAAAATATTTCCGTTAACCCTACTGCTACGAGCTAACCTTTATTTAAAAATAATGAATTCGTACGACTTACATATTAGTTGAAGATTCTACGTTTGTTGAAAATTTATTGTACTAGTTAAATATATTATGTCTGGCATTTGTGCTATATTAAGATTTTTTAAATCCATATCAAATTTTAGTCTATCCTTAACCTATATCATTGACAAAATGATGTCACTTTTTTAACCAGTCTTAAAATAACAATTTCCGTAACGATTCTATACTCACGGGAGTAAAAAACACTAAACGAATACAGATAAAGGGTCACAAACATTCCATTACGTAACACGTAAATACGGGGGAGGAGCTCAACAGAGTGTAACCAAATATGTTAATACGAATACAAAGAAAGAGGCTCCCACAGCTATTCCCGTAGATAAAGTGGAGATATCTGGTATTAACAGACACGGTAAAGCAAAGGCTGTAATCATATCTTTTGCAGATAAATAGCGTTAATATGTAAAGACTGTAAATCAAACTCTAAGTATTTACAAGAACGAAAGCAAGATGTGAAAATTTTGAAAGTAAATCTCACTAACCAGAAAGCAAATAAAACACTTATGAACCTTTGTTTGGTGAAAATGTAGGTAATGTAAGCTATCAACGAATATCGTAGTCCATATAAAATAATGTGTCTCTATTGCCTCCGTTTCACCGATACTATCAGTAGAAAGTACTTACAGTTAGACCAGAACCCACTGATCGGAATCTATTGCTGTTTAATTGCCATGATTAAAACGATCTGATATTTAACGTTAAACGTTGTTATCTAAGAAATGTTATTGATTGCGTTTATATATTGCTTCAGCTCAAACCGTAAAATATTTTAAAATTTACAGTTTATCACATGGTGCGTAAAAGTTGGCTATTTTCTTACATATTTTCTTGTGTTTGGCATTTTTATCTTAATTGAGGGTCATCATGCATGCGTCAGGTCATGGGATTTCTTTTTAATATGCAAATACTTCATTGCCTTCACTTATTTGCATAACTTTTTGAATAGTTTTTATCTTTCTTTTATGAAAGTGAGTTCGTGAAGATAAAATGTTATTTGGAGGTAATTTATTCAATTTTATCATGTTTTTCGTAAGGAACAAATTGCCTTTGTTTACACGAAAAGCAGGTGCTATTAATCAATTTAATATTACAAGTGAAAATTATACAGCGCAAATAGATTTTAAGTAAGTAATGTATAGTTAGTGTTTTGTTTAAAGAATGTAAATTTATGTGGAGATCAAGAGATATCTGAGGAGATATCATTTTGCATGATAATATGATAAAGTTTGCAAGTGTGAGGTTGTTTACGAGGAAAATGTTTTCACGTGATTTAACTATATCAAACTTGTTTGATTTTAACCGCTTTCTTTTTTTACACTTAAATTCTCATTAGTTATTAGATTTTTATTGTGATTAGGAGCTTAACATTTATTTTTACTAAAGATTTAGTATTTTGAAATTCTTAACGATTCCGATAGATGTTCTTTCTTTTAAATAGAAAATCGTCGGTGACAATAACAATATACACTTGTTGCCGTTAGGATTGACTTAACTTAAACAGAGCACAGCAGCAGAATTGCTGTAGCTTGAATTTTAATATTACTTTTGAATTATTAAGTCAAGATATTTTTACCTTATTGATGTTAGATTTTTTGAATTCCACATAAAGAAGTTCTCCGAAAGAATATTCTTCAACTTTCAGTCCAGTGAAAGTATCCTCGGCTTCTCCTTTAAAGTCTACACAATTCACAAACCCACACAAATCACATGGACCACAATCTGAACGGACACAATTTTTTGGTTTTAGAGTGACGTCATCGAACCCGATCGATTACGAGGTTCTCCAAAAAAATGGAGAGCAGTCGATGACAGATGCGTGCGACTCGCGGGGCCTCCAGCGGGCCAATGACGTGACGGCTGCGCCTGCGCCGGCAGAGTGCAGGGTGACCTTATCAAGATTTAAAAAGTTAGGACTAAAAGCCGGTTTGTATTGACTTTAGTACGTCCTCAGACTATTCACTCAACCAACAGCAATAGATTTTAAGTAAGTTACGTTAACCTCTAAATTATTAAAGATAATAAAAATACCTTTTCGTTTGCCTATCAAGCTTTAATTACCCACCGGTGGCCGCGTAACAATATTTTTTTATTGTGTCCCTTGACCTTGGCCTGACAGGTTAAAATACTCGAGGTATCTCGATTTTTACTGCGAAGACCTTTTTTTTATTGTTATTTTTAGAAGTTATAAAAATCATCGAAAAGATTAACTAACTAAACCTTACTAAGGATATTAACTAAAGTTTTGTTCTATGCTTTTGTTTTAATGGTTGCTGAATTTGAAGATTGAATTTGAAGCACTTTTTGCCAGATATGTAAAATTATTAACGTGACGTCACACCATAACCAATATTATATTTAACTATTTGTTTACAGCTTGACAGATTTTCCTTACCTATTGAGAAGTTTGGTCACCCTCGCAAGCCGAGTCAACATAATGCTTGTTTGGAATGCAATCTCGCTCGCTCTCTCATTCGGACGTTTTCTCCCAAACTCGGCTTCTCTTTCCCTCATAAATAAACTGCAGTGGTGTTGGGCTTTTTCAACTTTTTGCTCAGACCCTTAGTTCACTTTGTTTACTGTTAACCTTTTCATAACTTTGTAACGATTGTTAACTGTTCAGTTATTATATTCTATCAAACTTTCAATCCGTGGGTTTGCCCACGATGTCTGTACAAAAAAGACATTCATACCTTTTAAATGTAGGTAATACCTACTGGAACATACTTGAAAACTTTCTTTATGGATTGAACCGCAAAACTTTCCGAGAATTATTAATATATATCCTGTAAAACTTCATCTAGGGTACATGGGAACAAAATCAATGATATTAAATTGGGGTACCTAATAATTCTAAGTTAACGTGTCCAAATATCAGTTGGGTTGGGTTATCCAACCCACTTAAGAGTTTAATACGGTCTGATTTCTGTAAAACATTATCAGTACCGATTTTGTTAAAGCCGTCAGTCAGACGAGAAGACAAACAAGTTTATCTAACATCCAGTCACGTTTGTGGAACACCGTTACTTTTGCGAGTTGAGTGGTGAGCTTGCAAAATGTGCGTTTTTAACTGGAAAAGAAAAAAATCACATGGACAGAGATTGATAAAAACCATAATATAAATAGACTTAAGTTAAAGGTAATCTATTCCAAGTATTCAACAAAATATCAATGACAAATCAAATGATATGAATCAAAATGTCAACCCACGGAAAAATACTTGGAATTAGAATATTTAAATTGTAGGACTTAAGAAAAAGCTATAAATTATGAAGAAACGAGGGCTTCAATCCTAAATACGCAACTTGTTACCATTTTAGAAAAAAAACTTTAACAAAAAGGTTGAAATGAATTTGAGAATGAAATTGGCGTAACTGGCATTCAATCACGTATAGCATTGATCATAGGTAACATTATACCTTTTTTAAGACTAAGATATATTGTGTTTCTGCATTCCACGGAGCATTTAGCAGCTCAATAATATAATGATGATTAGACTTATTTTCCTTTTCTTTAACTAAGTAGTAAATGGAATAGATATCTTATCGGCCACTTGTTGAACTTTTACGCTTGTGCTGCAGTCCAATCCAATACTAATAAAATTATTATAAATGAAGAGCATATTATCTTTGCTTGGATTGGATTTTTTTTATTTAAGCATAACATATACAGGGTGTACAAAAGAATGGGACACTCCTTAAAACCACGTGATCAGCAGGTCATATACAACAACTTTTCTTATATGGGAGCAACATCGAAATCGTGATTTTATTTTCTGATGCTCCATACATTATCATCAAGGTATGCGAGTAAGTTTGTATGGGGAAACTGAATTTTTTTTATCGATTTCGATGTTGCTCCCATAGAAAAAGTTTTTGTATATGACCAGCTGATCACGTGGTTTTAAGGAGTGTCCTATTCTCTTGTACACCCTGTATAAAGCCTTACAATTACATTCATCATTATCATGATAATGTCTATCAACTGAACTCCCTCAATGACTTCCAGATTCGATTTCTTGTTAGAAAATAATAATAAGGATATAACTCATTGTAATAGCTAAATTTGTAAAAAAATAAACATGTTAGTGTTACATAAGTCTACAAATGATACACATATGTAAATAGCAATAACTAAAGATCATAAGCAAACACTAGCTAAGATTAGCTACGTGGTATGTTTTGTAAGACAAAATGATCGCAAGTGTGGAAATACTCAGTGCAATAGCAACAATAGACGCATAGTACTGCTAATAGTCATCATTACTAAGAATGTTTGGAAAAGTAAGTAATATCCGAAAATGTTAGATATCCGAAGAAAAATGTATAACGTTTTAATTTTTTAATACCGGTTCAGTTCAACTACTAATTTTTAGAGTTTTTTTAGAAATATTCTTCAATTACTAAACCGCCACAATAAATAAGTATAACCATTATATCTTTTAATTTTACGTGTTTTTCTTTTGTGTATTCGTCATTAAGGCGCCACAACTAGACGGTCTGTTTAATTTTGGGACAGATATTTGGTGTAATAATATATAATAATGTTTATTATTACTTCTTCAATCAAATTCTTCAAAGATTTGGTATTGATTTGAAAATAACAACAAATTGCTGTACCATTAACTTTACGGATACGAATCAGACTGTTACATCCGAACCGTATCCGAAAGCCATGTCAACAACACTAATTCTGAGTCACTGTGTATCACGTAGCGTTGAAACGCTAACGAGCGATGCTAATCGCCACATGTGCAGAACAGCTCGGAGGAAGTTGCACATGTTCAGATGAACGGCTTCGGATGATGGAAAAACAGGGCCAAGTTATGTGAAATACCGATCAAGGATTTCATAGAATTACAATCAACTATGTCAAACTTGGAGAGGTGAGAAGAGAGGACAATTTGAGATGTTTCACGATTCACGTTACTCATAATGGTATGATTTTGCAATCACCAGGCGAGCAACCATCTTGTGACAGATATTGTTATCCCAAGTTTTATTTAAGAATTAATATACAATGTAAAAAGATAAATTTGGCTGAACAAAAATGTTATGTTCCAACCAATTTTCGAATTGCATATGAAATTTCAAGAATCGTTTACAAATTCCCTAGGAGTTTGTATACGATTCTTGTGAATTCTTATGCGAATTAGAATTCGATTGCTTAAAAAATACGCCTCCTGGTATAATTTCGTTAGTTGCTAGTTTGGGCAATTGAAACCACCAATTTGCAACAAATTGGAAACAGTTGTGTCTGAAAAACTATGTTGGCCACGTGTGCTCCTTGCTCTTAATTGAATGTAAAGACAACTTGAAGAAGAAACAGAATACAAATAAGTATATATATTTGTACAATATACGTATGCTGAATGTGGATTAATCCGATTCCACTATGTATTTAAAGTTCGTGTTAACTCGTCGTAAAGCATGTGGGTAAGTCTACCATTATAATGTTACGCATGAACGAATCTGTTGGCAGTAACTTAAAAAGTGCCTATAAGACTACATGAAAGTATTACTACTACAATTAACTTAATTGATTATCAATATATTTTGTGACATAGCCACATCACATAGCTGACATAGCCCGACGGATTAGCCAGCTAAAGGGGCAATGGGCAGGGCACATAGCACGTAGAACTGACGGCACGTAGAATTATATTTATAAAGTTAGACACTAAGAGGTCTAGGTTTTAATAAAAAACGGTACGAAGAAAGCTGGGTAACCATTATGGACCCTAGGAAAAGACATAGACAGCTTTTTTAAGCTTAATGGAGTAAGCTAGGAGAAGATAAGCCGTATCCCACGCGAATTAAAACACTGGCACAACAAGTAATAAATATGGAAAAGATAACACAGAATATTTGTCTTCGATGAAGCAAGGAGTCAACAGTGTGTTTACGTAGATCCATTTTTTTGGCGGTACTGTTATTAGACTAACTAATTTAAAAAAAATAGAAATCGTGGAGTATTCAAGTCTAAACAATAGGTACATGGGTGTAAGAATAACATGCCTTAATATGTAACACGAGATGCTTTATTCCTTGTGAATGGAGTAAACTGAATACGTTGACATAAGCTGCGTAAATATTGTGTCAGTGTTATATTTCGCTGGCTATTAAAGCAGCTTGCATTTGTTTTTGCGAATGACTAATAGCTGAGCATTTAGGTAGCGCCGGCGCATTTTGGCATTACAAGAATTTACTATGTAAAACACCTACCTATAAATAAAAATATGGACATGCCACTAAATAAGATTCCTATTGTTGCAAAAATATATATAACAAATTAAATAGATAATAATATTGATAAGTTAAATCACAACAACACAACTGATAACTGGATTAATCCTTTATTTTATTTAGAAAGTTAGAATAGAATAAGTTATAATCCATATTATTTTTTTGTAAAAGAAAAATTTAAGTTCAAGTAAATAAACGCCCGATAATGATCAAAAGGCTCCTTAAGGCTGTTTCTGGTGCTCAAATAAAATAAAATAAATTCAGGACCATCATCAAAATAAATAAAAAATAAAAATTACTCCATACAATAACCGGTCTTCTGTTACAGTTTGTTACGCAAAGTTTTATCTGTATAAACTATTTTAATAAAATGTTTAAGATAGCACAAACGCAGCACCAAAAATGTCAACACTGGAATTTCGGCCGCCGTTGTAAAAGTTTTCAGTTACAATCAACTAATAAAAGCAATGTCAAGGGTTAACCGTCAATTTGTCTTGGTGCGGGTCCCTTCGTCCCTTAGCACATAAATTGTTCAATTGCTTGTGTGAATGGACGCTTCATGTCTTTGTAGTCAAATGTTTTATTGATTTAGAACATGCCATTCCACTGACATACCCTATAAATGCTTGATTTAACTGCTAATCTATAGTCACTTTGTTAATTGCCGGGCGTTGTAATGTTATTGATAATTTCCACGTATTTCCTCTTAATCCTGAAATATAGAGAAGGTTTAAAACATGATAAGCCAATCAATTTGGAATTTCCGTCATCATAATTGATATTTTCTAATGTGTCATTACGATGTTCGGATATTCTGTAGCTGGCCATCGATTCAGAACACTTCGTTAATGAATTGTCAACCATCATCATCAATGTTAAATCATCAAGGGTCTCGTGATTGACCCATTTATTGATTCGATCGAGCGAATTTTAATATATGGAGTGCCACAAGGCAGTGTCTTGGGCCCTCTGTTATTAATAATTTAATTCATTGACTTGCCAACCGCTTCCAAACAACCCAAATTTATTTTAAAATTTATCTGCAGAAGTGATCGGAGGGCTGCAGCTGGTTTAAACCAAATAAATTTTAAGGTGATCAAGCATGGATAAATGGATATGAAGAACCATGGTCAAGTACTTATTGCTCTGTAGTTGAGAAAGTGTTAAGGCAAATTGGTGACACACTATCTAGACGTGCCAATGAAATGGCCAAATACAACGATGAAAGTGACATGCCATTAAAATTTGAGAATTTCCATTAGAAACTGAACATGTCTACTCTAATAACTTTGAATAGTTTGTCATCCTTCACCAAAACACTTCACATGTCCGTATCAATTTAGTACGTCAATAGTGACCTTAATTAAATACTAAATGCCTTGGGCGCACACGCGAGTAAAAAATAATGATGATAGTCTATGGTTGCACGATAATGGCTTTTGGGCAAAAGCAATTTAAATATTATTTAGTTCAATAAATAATGCAGAAACCATGAGTGATTTTAAAATAATCATCAAAGAGTAAGCAAAGATAGTTATCCTAAATATAGAATAATTATCTTCTAACAATAGCATAATAATAATAAACAAAGCCGATAGACTTACACATTTATCATTATAATAAAATTTCTATAAAACAATTGTTTTAACAACATTCAGGCTAGAGATATAGTAAATACTGGAAGAATAAATTACAATACCCAATGAAACTAAAAGTAAACTAACCTAACCATAAAATTATTATAGATTACTGGAAATATAATCGAGATATATGAGCAAAAAGAAGATTCCCCGCTGTGGCCGCTATTCTGTGGCTCAATTTGGGCAAACAGCACGTATATTTAAAGTAGGTCGTAAGCCCGAACCACGAACCGTTAAGACACGGTTGCATCTCCGGTTAATGTATTTTCGCTTTAGTAATTCTGTTTCCATTTTGCGAAAGGCATCACGACCCTTGATGCCTTGATGCATTGACCTGTCAGTCTGTGTGGTCGTATAGTTTTTAGGACGTAGTTTGAGTTAAGCGTTTTTGAGCCAATGCTTTATTTAACTTTCAAGACAAATGGAATTCATATAACATTTTGGTATTGTAGTTTGTCCTTCATTCTGCTTGTGCAATATTCGCATATGTAAATATATTTTCATCATCGAGGACACACTTATTCCCATCTATTAAAAATCCGTAGAGCGCAACTAACGTATTAGCCTATGTCGTAAAATTGATAAAAAATCGCATCCAATATTGGTTCGTTAGATATTTAACAAAAAAGTAAAATAATTGCATGAGCCTTAAAGTTTTTTAGTTTATAGTCAACAAATAGCAATCATTCAGTAAATAATTCCTTATTATTTAAAAAAACTACAATCAGTTGACAACAAAAAATGACTTGTTATTAAAAAGTCAGCAGTTCTACATGACTAAGAATGCAATATAAATATGACCCTGGCTGCGAGGTTGACAAATAATCAAAACGAACAGTAAGGAAATATCAATTCCGTCTGTTACCTTTAATAAAAGTAAATTGTTTTGTTTATCGAGCTTCTGATCGTGGGTTTCGGTGCAAGATATTTAGATTCTGGATTTTTTCAGATGTACAAAATTAAGAAGTCCCTTTTAGACCTTTTAGTATGTTCTTAGACCTCATTAATATTTTTAGTTTATGCGTAGTTGTATCATCAAATTACGCCGAAGGCACACATTTAAATCTTAATGCTGAACCATTTCGATGGACCAACGACCTCAAGAAGATGTGGCTGGATAAAAAAAGCGGGAGAACGTGCAGCTCTATAGCTTTTTTTGGGGGATCCAGCAGTGGACTGCAATATTGTAGGTACAGTTTGACTTAAATGCGGGGAAACGCAGTTTTAATTTTCTATACAATTTCCTTAAGTTTAGATTGTTGTATTGTATCTATTTCACAGACAGCGTACTTAGCAATTTATATCAAAAATGGTTTAACATTACTGTAGATCACGTTTACGTGAAGTGAAGATCGTGAAATAACAATTTGCGCCCAACGTCCGCAAAACCCAGATGTGATCAGCACAGTTGTATTATGTCTAACTACTAATAACTACTAGATATCGGTCGCCGGTTCAACAACCGGGTATATTTAGCGTTAACGGAGTGCCGGATGTGGCCACTGTGCCAAAAGGTCCAACAGGTTTGCGCAATATTTGTGAGATTCTGTAGTCATACACATTTCTTTCATAGATTGTCACGATTGACCTCAAATATTTGATGAGTCTGAAGGTTGCGAAATGCAAATGTTTAACAAATAAATAAACATTGGACTATAGTCCTAATGGATAAATAAACTCAAATTGACATATAAAATAAAAAGGATGTTCACGATCGATAGTAAGCTTAGGAATTCGATTAGGGGTATTTTGCCTCCAGCTCTTAGCAGTATTACTTCAATATTATTATTTTTTTTTTGTACAGGATTGACATAATTTTCATACTTACTTGATTGATAGGTAGACTTATGTTGACGATGATGACGATGACGACCTCCTAGCCGAGAGGCGAGCACGCCGGACTTTAAATGGTGCCACCATCTCTGAGGTTCCGGGTTCGATCCCCGTTCCGGTCAATGTAGAAAACGAACTTTTCTGTATTGGCTCGGGTGTTGTGGTACCATCGTTGTTTCTGATTTCTATTACACAAGTGCTTTAGTTACTTACCCTAGGATCAGAGCAATGTACCTATGTGATGCTGTCCAATATTTATTTTATTTATTTTTGTTAAATCGTGGAAAAGTGGGTGCCCAACTATGAGCACATAGTTGGTGACAATTATCTAATAATGTACTATTACTTACTCAGTAGTTTTTGACTTTTTGTCACCGATAACATTTGTAGTAGGCATAAATCTCGCGTTTGTGGAGACTGGTTCCTAATTATGATGTGGATAGAGATAGGTTCTTTTACTTAAACTGCGTGTATGAGAGATAGATAGATAGATACTCTTTATTGCACACCACACAAAACAAACAGTACAAAGAAAAGAAAATACATTTAGAATGGTACAATTTATAGTACCTATAGACTTTTAGGCTAGTGACCTTATAGTACCGATATTTTTCTGAAACTTAACAAATAATGTCGTCTTAAGTAGAGTGTTAACAACATTTACAACCACTGACTAATATCTAATCGCTTTTCCAAACAATGTGCCAGCAAAATTGACTTCTATGTTTTCTTTTAACTTTCATTCAAAGAAATAGCAAGCTACTAACACTTTTTCCAAGAAGCCAAGAGCTTTGCTCACTGTGCTCTTATGAATGAGTAAACCTCTCCAGCGTTTGGCACAGTTTCAGAACGCGTGATTCCGTGATACGTGACTCAAGTGATTCAACCGTGACGTGGAGCTGTGATTTTTACGTCATACTACGAAGCCAGACATCACTCGATATGTCTGGCAGAGATTTGTACAAATAAACGCTCACGATATTTACGTTACGGTTTTATTTGAAAATACTGTACGATCTTGTTCAAGTAAGTTTTGTTTTCAAGTTTATAACTAATAACACAATTGGGTTTAATTTACAGCTTTACCTAGTGGTCGCTATCATCGTTATATAAGGTACGATTTTATTAGTGTTCATCCTGTTAACCTGTGACTATATAGGTGAAAAGCAATCGTAAAATCCAATTTTCAAATGTCTACCATTAGAACTAAAAAAGTTAAAAATCAACGACATTCATTCATTCATATTGCATAAACTCGTCCTATATTTGCTACGTTTAACCATCTGATTATCCGTCTTATTCCTTCCCCTTGTACAGAGCGAGAAAAGAGTTGAAGATAGGACGAGTTTATGTAATATGAAGTCGATGTTGTTATTTTGTCATTTATTTTTAACTTTTTTAGTTTTTATGATAGACATTTGAAAGTTGGTTTTTACGATTGCTTTTCACCTATATAGTCACAGGATGAACACTAATAAAATCAGACCTTATATTTGAACTCTTGGAAGTGTTGAAACTTTGTAGCAATTCTGCATGAAAAAAACAAAATACTAATAAATTTTTCATATTTGGGGACAAGTCAAACTTAAATATAATTAAATATGTAGGTAAATAGATATTGCTATTTAACTAAATGATGACAGAAATTAAACCTTTAAAATTTAACAATTTTCTCTGCTGTCACGACCTTATACTGAGCGGATACCATTTTGGTACTTGACTCTACACACAGTTACGCAACTTATTTTATAAGTTTTATGATAAGATTTTTATATATGTCTATGTCTTAAATCAAATAAATGATTTTTTATTTCTATTTAGTTGGTCGCATATATTTTTACTGTTAAACTTTTTTTTGTATGTACCGAATGCTTTATTTATTATTCTGGTATGTTCATAAATTTGTTTTTATCTTGTAACAATCAGAAGTTGCTGTACATAAGTACCTACATCAATTTCACAATAACCTATTAAACAGATTTTTATCTAATTTCTTGCTGCATAGCCTTTTGACCCAAAATAGTTTGCCAAAAAACCGGCCAAGTGCGAGTCGGACTCGCGCACGAAGGGTTCCGTACCATTATCTATAAAAACGGCCAAAAAATCACGGTTGTTGTACGGGAGCCCCCTTAAGTATTTATTGTATTCTTTTTTTTAGTATTTGATGGTATAGCGGCAACAGAAATACATCGTCTGTTAAAATTTCAACTCTCTAACTATTCCGGTTCATGAGATACAGCCTGGTGACAGACGGACAGACAGACAGACGGAAAGCGGAGCCTTAGTAATAGGGACCCGTTTTACCCTTTGGGTACGGAACCCTAAAAACTATGATTGATTGAACTTTGCTATTATGCATTGGTCCGAATTCAAATGATAAAGATCTAGTACGAAAGCAAAACTTTCACTCGCAACAATCGAATAATAAAATCGCGTTTAATATTCAAGAAGTAATGCGTCCGACAGTCGCATTGAGAATTTAAAATTATTTCATTTTGTTACGTCATCATTAGTCTAAGAAAGTACAGTCAGACACCTAGGAGTCAGGCACAATAGAATTTTTTCAAGCTTTCAAGCAACTCGCACACCAAGAACTCCGTAACATAGTTTTTCAACCGACAAAAAAAAAACGGAGGAGGTTATCAAGTCGACGCGTATATAAATATTTTTTTATGTATGATCACGCATAACTTTTTACAGAAAAGTCCGTTTTTGATTAAAAAAAAATTATTAGAAAGGGTATAGTCCGAAGGGGGTCCCATATAAATTTGGAAAAAAATCCAATCCTAAGGGAAGGAAAACAGGGGATGATTGATTGTTTACTCACTGATTGTAATGTTTGACCACGCATAACTTTTTACAGAGTGGTCCGATTTTGATAATTCTTTTTTTATTAGATAGGATATACCTTTAAATTTGAATTGTCGCATAATTTGAAATAATATAACTTACCTAAAGGGTGGGAAAATAGGGGTGATTTATTGTTCACTCTCAGATTTTAATGCTGATCTTATATCCACAGAAAATCATTAAATAAAAGCTTTTTAACAAAAAAAAAAATTAACCGCCGAATAAAAAAGTTTATTATTTTTTGCTTTTCAGTTTTTCAGCGGTTTAATTATTTTGTTAAAAAGCTTTTATAAAAATTCAGTTTGGGATGCTTTTTATTTGCTGTTTTATTCAAGGTTTTTCTTTAAGTCCAGAGTGAATAGGCATCTTCTGGGCAAGCTCGCTCCATCGTAGATCCCATCTATGCTCTAGAGCAAGATTGGGGTCAAGAGTAAGCCCATCTTAAGTAAAAAAAAAAAAAAAAAAAGGTTTCCGTTTTCTTACGAGTATTATCTCTCGAAACCTTTATTTCGTCTATAAGAATTGGCAGCCTGTTGTTTTCTTTAATATGATTAAGAGATTATGGAAAACTTCCAGAACCGACATTGATAGACTGCTGAACATATAAAGTTAATAAGTAACAGACTAAATCAAACATTGCACATACAATTTTAAGGCCTTTCTATTTAGATAAATATAAGTAGTTAATATTTAATAAGAAGACGAAGAAGCTTGCTGCATTTCTGTAGAATAAGTATGTTTGTTAATTATAAAATGTTGAAATTACTAAAAGTAAAAACGAAATATATACTTTTTTTAGATTTTTATCACATTAAAAGACTTTCAAATTCTTTTAGGTGGACTTGCGTGTATCACCGGATTAGTTTAGTACCAGATTAAGACATCTTTCTGTCTCTATCATTGTCATTAAAACCATATACCCGGGCACATTAAAGAGCTTACTTATAATAGATTGGCAGCTGGTCTGCGTGAATGGCTAATAAAAAACACTTTTTATTCGGTAGATGAGTTTCTTGAGCACAAAAATTGACATTATATTATTGTTTTTTGTAGAATTACCTTAAAATTACTTTTAATATTTTTATAATAAAAACTTTTAAATTTTGCATGTCATAGATTATGGCTAAGTAGGTCTTAAGCAACACAAATATCTGTATAATATCTTCGGAGCTCTGTAAACACCTATTTAAAGCAAATAAACGATTTGATTTGATTTGACAGATATAGAATGATTTTTAATATCGAGTTAATTAGTTCGGGATTAAATTCGCTAATCCTGAGATGTGAGATGGGCCTTAAGAACAAACAGACCCGCAAAATTATTTAGCCGACTGTAAATGTATTGTTAATTGTGATTTGTGTATTTTCCTGTCTCTATTTAGTGTGTCTGTGCGCACGTATGGTGCGGTGTTGTGACATAACAAACGAAAGTTATTTGAATGGATATTCAATGTAATAATTATTCCTAGTAGTGATGGGTCATGGGGCAGGCGGTATCGACAGTATGTGTCGGCATAGCGCAAATTGTTTGATCGTGATTTACCAATGCAAGCTATTAATTTGTTGCTATGATTTGGAGTGTTATATAAATAAAACTTTTTTGACAATTTTAGGATGTGATCTTTGACTGGAGGGAATTTTATTTTGCTGGGTTTTTAGGTTGGTACAAAGCTTTGTGTTATAGGCGATTTATAGGCCTTTTTTTTGGACAATTTGTAGTTTATTGTAATTAGTATCTCGAGTACTACTCCAAACTGGTGCGGCATAGGTAATGCAAGGTCTTACTGCCCCACCACTAGGTACTTCCTCGAGTACAGCCGACGAAAGCGCTCCCACCGCCGGACCGGCCGAGCCGTCGTCGCTGCGCGCTCGCCGTTGATCACACTCACACAATGCGATAGCTCCTCGGTTGTTTTTCTAGTGTGATACTTTGTGGGTCAGAATTATTATACGTCACTTAAAAAAAAAAAAATTGCTTTCGCGAATTATTTCGTCCTTATTATAATACATGTAGCTACGTTGACATTACGTCAAATAGTAATAGGTGGTTGGTTATAACTGCACTAATTATGATTTCTTTTTTTGTAAACTACATATTTTGTCTTTATTTCTTATTTTAAGCTGTATGTTTTATAAAGACGCAATTCGTGTCTATAAAAAATATTAGTGTTATGTTATAATGTTTAAAAAAATATGTAACATTACTTGTACTTACTTATGATAAATAACGAACTTTCAAAAAAAAAAAAAATTGCTACTTACTTATTAATTAATTTAAAATATACCATACTTTTTTATCACCTAATCTCAACTAACATTGTGTACCTACTAACGTAACAATTATAGTCTATTTTGGCGTAGTTTTTTCGTGAATACGTCTGTCTTCCTTATCAATTTGCAAAGGGTACATGGAATCGGAATCAGAATCAAAATCATTTATTTGCCTAATGGAGTGGAAAGACTGCAAGAAGGTTTTGAATTTTTTGAGTAAAATTTAAGTAAAATCTAATACATTACGATCCACTGTTCTGCAGAACATAGGCCTTACTTCAACCTAAGATATTATAACTATACGTTGTAAATGTGCCTCAACTTTGTAATTGCTTTGGCCACAGGCCACAGCCCTCGGACTACATAAACTGGGTCGGATCTGATTCTGTAGGGCTGTAAGTAAGTAATAAACTATTCTATTACCTCTCTGGGTGGACTATCTAATACCTAATCGACTAAATATGAAGTTAAATTAGCCACACAGCAAACCGATCTTCTTCTTCTTCTTCTTTCGTGTCGGCAAGAACACGGGCTAAATCTTACTTGCCCAGAAGGCGGCTACCGTGGTAGCTCTCTGGTTACTGACAAGTAGTTTCGCGAGCAGGTGGTCGGGCACGCGGGACAGTTAGTGAGGTGAGCCATGGTTTGCAGGGGTTCTCCACATTCACAGCTGGCGTCTGCGCTACTTGAGTACCCCCACCGACACAGGTTATTTTTACTTCGACCAACCTGGGTCCTCAGTCTGTTTAGACTTCTCCAGGTTGGCCAAGGTTCCTTATAGCCTGGAGGCAGATTTTCATTGGGGGGGTACACTGTACAGTGAATGTGGATACTCGCTTGCCCAAAGCCTAAACCAAACCGATGATAGGTACAATTTTTAGTTGTTTTCAATTGTCCCTTGTAATTGCTGCACACTTTTATAGCGTAAATCGTAATTTTTAACTGTCACAGAAAACGTGTTTACTGCACCACCACCGAGCGGGCCACTGAGCGGGCGAAACAAAATTATAAGCCAACCGTTGGTGTATATATTTTTTGACGTTTATGACACTCGAACAGGGAATGTAGACATGTATAAAATCAAGTAGTATATCACATACTCATAATAGTCGGAGTGGTCACCTATTCCACCTAAATAAACCACTATCAAACTCCTCTTGCTCAACTAATTGTTAAGCACAAATTGAGTACGCATCCCTACCACTTTAGACATTTAAAGAACCTCGTTGAATAATAAGTCTATTACATAAACACTTGTAATTTATTGTTTATTCGTCCAAGTAAAACTTTTATGTACTACTTGTATAAGAAACAAGAAAGACTTTTATGTTGTACAGTCAGGTCAGCATTTTAATTTAGCTTCAATGCGCTTTAAATGTTCAACAACATTTTCGTGTAGCCAAAGTTGGACTTTTTTTTCAAAACCACAGTAGTAATTTTTAGCGGTAACTTAGTTATACCATTGAAACATCGTTAATGTTTTTCGTATTAACAAAGAACGACTTTTTTTTTAAACCGCATCTTAAGTAGTAGCTCAGTATAACACGAGTACATGCTAAACTGTGGTAGTTGATATCTTACTTTTATATCTGTTACATATTTACTATCGTATGTCGTTGGGAAAAAAGCATAATACCGTTATTAGAATAGTTTTTTACGAGATTGCTACCATGTACCTTATTTTTGAGTTCCCGATATTTCGGCACTGTTGCAAGCGCCATGATCACGGATTACTCCGTGCAATCTCGTAAAAAACTATTCTAATGTTAGTGACCATGAAAGTTTAAAACAATATATAATACCGTTATTTTACTATTTTCTTTATCATTGTTCTATAGACACATAATACTTATTCAGCCGTCAAAATCTTCCTAGAACCTGTATAGGTACTTAATTTGGAAAACTCTGCTTTATCTACCTATGACTTTATGTTTTAATTTAACTGTAACTTTGTGATTAGTGCAAAAAGGTTTTAATGTGAATTTATTTTTGCATCTGACTCTACATTCGATTCCGGTCGTAATAAAGCTTCCGATGCTGCGTTTGCGCAAGACTCGTTTTATTTGCGCATAGCAGTAAATTATTGAAAGTAGATTATTTGTCTGTATTTGAGTGGCGTGTAGACTTCGGCCAATAAAAGTGGAGTAAGTGTTTTATTATGTGTTTGAGTAAAATAGAATAGACCTAAATACTATTATTATTTATTCTGTGGTTACACTAAACTAGTAACCGTATGAAAAAAAGCTAGGGGCTTCCCCCCGTTGAATATGCATAGAAAATACTGTTGTTTCGCAGTTCAAAACTGATCATACGAGTACATTTACGTTGATTAGCGCAATCAAACATATGAGGTCCTTCCTATATTTTTAATTAACTTTTACTTTAGGGGTTAATTGGTGATTTTACTACTCAAATACTACCAATAACTTTTTTTGGGAATAATTGGCCAGCAGAATTGGCCCCTGGAATGAAGTTTCCGATTAAATTTGGAACTTATTTCGCTCTCATCAAATTATATAACAACTAATTATGTACTATTATGGTGATAGCCAAGAGACGATGAAAGCAGAGGTGGATATTTAAACTATCTATACATACTGGATGACTTTTTTTACCGTCAGGAAAAAATAACTGTGTATTCTGTCCCTAAAACTATGTGATATCATGTGAGTGTGTTTATAAAATACAACTGATTTTATAAATTTGGAATGTCCCAAAAAAATGCATAAACATAGAATACATACTGATGTATTCTATGTTATGTTTATGACCAAAACTTAAACGCATATTCACTGGAATATGCGTTTAAGTTTTGGTCGGTTTCATTTTTTTTTTTTACCAATATTCTTTTAAATAAAATTAAAAAAACCTATATCATTTACCTATCTCACACGTTTATTTTCTTGACGGTAAAAAAAGTCATCCAGTATAATACTATCTCTATGATATACCTACTTTTGTATTACTCCTCACCGCAGACGTCATGATATGACAACCGAAAAAATTTAGAGTTGACTTACCTGAAAAAAAAAGGATTTTAATTAGCATGTATTTAAGTAAATAAAAGGGCACATGAAACAATACCTAATTTATTTTATTTCACGACGAATTACGATTAAAGTACCGGAAATAAGAATGATTGCCTATTGAAAAAAAAAGAGAAAACCCACGTTGGATGTGATACAAAATGGCGCATTAAAAAATATTAATAAGTTTTTTAATCTTATCACTTTAAAAATTATATTAAAATAAGTAGATATAGCTACTATGTTGATATTTAAAGACTCTAGATAGAAAGCAAATTTTATTTTATTTTATTTATTGGTTTTAGGAAGACTATCGACTATTACAATTTTAATAGAACATACAAATTAAAACATTGGAAGTCATTTATAAGTCTACACTTATAGAGATAATATACCATTAATCATTTATTGAGGTCAGAGAAAATATTTCTAAGTGCTCTACGGTACCTATTCGAAACTTTTTAAACCACAGCTTAAACAATTAACCTGAGTAATTAAACAATCGACTTTCATTATGCGTTCTCATAATCTGTTGACGTAAAATATTTATAATTCTGATTAATTTTAGGACTTTATTTGTAAAGCAATAAAGACGATTTTGGCGTAATTTAATAAATTCCCATGACTTTTGGTGATGTGTTGTTATTACGTTTGCAGCGATATTGTTATGTCTTGATGTTGGGTTTTCTCATAACAGATATAAGGAGTGTTTTAATTTGTAACGGTTGGTATTTTATACAATTATAAAGTGTTATCTTTTCTTTTAGTAAATCCATTGTTTGCGGGTTCGATGATCTGATCAAAGCCAGCCAGGTGACTGTACGTATAATAAAACATACAATCTTTTAACAATCACACTAATTGTCTAGCTTCTAACTAAGCATAGCTTGTACTATGGCGACTAGATACAGATAAACATACTTAAATACGTTCTACACCATGACTTAACTAACTGCTCGTGTTTATCATACAAACATTTATTTTGCCCCTTGCGGGATTCAAACATTTGGAACCCGCACCGCCAGGCTATGTATTCCAGAGCACGAACCACTACACTAGACGGTCGTCAAGATTATAATACAAATTAAATTATATGATGACTAGCAGCCCGTCCCGGCTTCGCACGGGGTAGACAATTATCGCTAATAGTTTCGGCAGCGCATTCGACGAAAGACATTTTAAGACTCATTTTTCTACACCTTCGGTTACATTGTTCAAATTTTACCAAGGATCCCTAATTTTTTTCAAAATGAAATGTAGCCTATGTCAAATTGGAAGAATGTAGCATTCTATTGGTGAAATAATTTTTAAATCGGCCCAGTACTTTTTGAGCCTATTCATTACAAACATACAAAAATAGGTACAAATCTTTCCTCTTTATAATATTAGTATAGATGATCACTGACTTTTTCAAAGTTTTATACTATGTATTATTACTTCCAGCCAATCTGGAAGTCACTGGGGGAGCTTAGGCCTATGTTCAACAGTGGACGTCCTGTGGCTGAAATGATGATTATTATTAAACTTTGTTGCATAAATTAAAGATGTATTTCTTCTAAAGGCTGTTTTAAACCTCTGTTACATATTAAAGACTAATAAAACAAATAAGTAGCTCCTCACAATTATTTATGAGTATATCCTGAAGGAACTCTTTGAATGAGTAGAAAGTTGACAAATCAAAAAGCTATAAAAGGTTTTTTAGGAAAACACTATACAGGCTGTACAAGGTAATAGGACACCCCCTAAACCACGTGATCAGCTGGTCAAATAGTACAACAACTTTTACTATAGGAGCAACATGAAATACGAGTATTTTTTTCGGATGTTCCATATTTATCATCGAGGTATACGAGTAAGTTTGTATGGAGCAGCTAAAAAAAATCTCGATTTCGATTTTGCTGCCATAAAAAGTTGTTATATTTATGTGACCAACTGATCACTTGGTTTTAAAGAGTGGCCTATTCTCTTGTACATAATTATACGGTATTGTTTTGTGTCACCTTATTTGTAGATATGCATTGCCTGTAATGACCCCTAAGTACGGCAATGTTGATAACACAGCCGGTATGCGCTGTAATCGTGAAAGCTGTGATTTAACAATGACATTTTATTAGATTATCACAGAATTATGTGGAGACCCGGATCCGCATTGTCACAAGAGTGAAGAGATAGTACACCCGACAGTATATCAGGAGGCATAACTAAATTACAATTTAAAAAAGAAAACGAAGTTAAAAAATAAGAGCATGTATGATATTGATAAGTATCTGTATGAAATCACGTGGCAAAGTTTCATCGTTATAGTCTATAACTTATAGTAGTATCAGAGGCGATGACGAGTTTAGATGTCGTATCACTACGGAGTGATTGCCACTCGTCGACCCTGACTTTACACATTTTTGTTGCAAGGTCGATGATATTGATGGCGTCGTCTGAGCATTATGAAAAAAGGCTGTAATAAAAACAATAACTAAACTTAGTACCACGTATTCTCCACATTACTACATTTTTTTTTCTGGAAACCTTGGTACCTTAAAGCTTAATTTGACGCGTGCAAATAAATACACATTATACACACGTGCTACGAATTAATACCTAACTATAAAATTTTATTTCCCAGCATTTTATCTCTTGGTTTGCTATACTTACCTACAGAAAATGTCATAGTCATAATTATCTTTATTGTGGCTTTGTTGTGCATTTTTCTGACTTCATGCGAACCTAGATAATGTATTCTGGGATTTTTCATAAAAAAAAACTTTTTTACCTTTTTTCACGCAACCTCTCATTTATTAGGCCACAAACGCATCTCATATTGGTAGACCTTACGAAACTCTGTCTATGGTTTATGGTCCATTGAGACAAGTTCACTGCCGGCCCGACAGGTCTGCGGGGCGTTGACCTCGCGATTATCTGCTGTCCTTGTCTGATGCTATTGTCAATTCTTTCTAACTATTAATAACTCGATGCAAGCATAGAAAGTTCAAAGGATTATGAGTAAAAGCTCAGATCAGAGAAAGGACAGAATATTTCTATGAGTAAAAGCGTGCATGTTTATGAATCTGCAATTTGCGGCAGTCATATTTTCGAAAATTAAGGAAAAGCAGATAAATAAAAAAGGTCTCGGACCCGTTCGCCCCCTAAGTTTCGTCCCTTTGCCTAAAAATACCCTTTCGCCCCCTATCAAAGTACCCATTCGCCCCTTAATGCGGGGCGAAAATATTTTTAATATTTTTGAAGCACCCGTACGCCCCTCGTAATATTTAGATCAAAAATAGTACAGTCATACATAAAATCAAATAAACAGAAAACACCACTTTGCGAAAATTAAACCAAGAACTATTATTATTATTCGATTTAAGAGAAATGAATATGTGATTTGGTAATCTAGTTATAGTTTACATTTATATTTTAATTTTTACCGATAATAATAGTTTTAGTACAAATACGTATACTTGAAAGAAAAACTGTTGTTCTGTGATTATTTGTGCCACAAACTTTAGAGTTATTCTTAACTATTTTAAATAATACTTTTTTAAAAATATTTTTAACTATTGTTTTTAGATCACATTGGGAGTTTTATATCGTGATTTTATATTAAGAAATGATAATCTACCGCCCTGTGATTTGTTTGAATTACTCAAATACTAGCTTGTTTTAAATGCAAAGCAGTATGCTTGCTTGTAAGTAAAATAGTATTATAATGTTTCTTTGTTGGTTTATTTTCTTTAAAATAAAACATATTTTATTATTAACCTTGTTTTATTGTTCTAGTACTTAATTATTTTCTTTTAATATAGTATCTTAACCAATTTCTTCACAACTGTACTTTTTACTTACATTTTACTTATTTATTAAATAAGGGGCGAACAGAACCGTTTAATATTTTAAGGGGCGAACGGGTCTATTTACCTTGTAAGGGGCGAAACTTAGGGGGCGAACGGGTCCGAGACCATAAAAAATACGTAAGTAATTGTACTCTACTAGATAACTTATCTAAACTCATTAAAAAATCTTTGAAAATCATAATTATGTTAAAGAAATGTATTTTTCTTCACTGTTTGACTTGATGTGCAAAACGAAATGAACGCCTACTTCTAAAAGTAAATACCATTATTTTTTAATTGACACCTTTTTTGTAAAATAATAACCATTACCTATTTATTTCGATCGGAAACCATACTGGAGTTCAATATCCTCTAAATGGTCGACCAGTTTTTTTCACAGCTATTATGCCCATGCATAAAAAGTCGTCTCTATCAAGGAAGCGTCTAGCAAACTGGAATACGAACGCAATAACTGTGTTACCTCTGAGGCTGTCAACCCAGAAAAATGATAAATAAATAAATATTGGACAAAATCACATTACATATTGCACTGACCCTAAAAACCTCTGAGACTGTCAACCCAGAAAAATGATTAAATAGTAATAAAAAAAAAATTGGACAAAATCACAATACATATTTGTTGTGACCTTAAGGTAAGTAGCCAAAGCACTTGTGTTAGAGAAATCAGAAATAACGACGGTAGATACTGCAACACTTAGTAAAGTTCGGTACCTCACACCAAGTCCGGCATACTCGCCTTTCGGCTACGGAGGTCTTCAAAGTGCTGACACAATATGAATTGTTGTAATAAGGTCTCACCCGACCGTTCGGCAGTTAAATTAAGAGGAGCCTGTTGTTTTCCTGTTCGATAAACGACTATAACATATTTGAGAGTATAGCATCCAATTCCAAACCAGTTTCATAATATTTATTTATTTATAGTGGTAGTGCATATTATTCCTTATGTACTTTTTCCAAAATAACAACTGTTTTCTGCACCGCTTCTTCTTATTACCGGCCATGACGTAGTCCCAGGTAAAAGGCTAGAGGAAGATAGGAAAGCTATGTTTTGTACCGTATACTACTTACCTACTGAGAAGAAGGTTTTTAAGCTAAATAATGAGTTTAACGAGAGTATGACATTTTTATTCACTAAGGATATTTATTGCGTTCCATTTTGTTACACAGGTGTAAACAACTATGTTTTATGCAATAATAGCGTCGTAATAGATTAAATATTCATAAAGTTGAACTGCAGTCACTGAATAGATAATAACAGCTGTATTGGATCTTATCGGAGATGTTCACAAAACCCGCGAGCATACGATAAAATATTTTTAAAATCAAAACAGAAGTGCAATTAACCATGACGAAAATTGTATGATCCTATGGCCGTGGGAGCGTCAGTCAAATGGAAGTCACGCCTCACTGGGCACCGTGCAGGCACACCCAGGTATTATCATAAGAAACTGACGACTCACGGCTTCCATGTACAGTCAACAGCACGTCGACCTACCCAAAAAGTCAAAAATTCTTCAATAGAGTTTCAACTTTTAACCTGACATATAGAGATCATTTTCAAATGAGAAAATTTGTCATTTTGTGGTAGGTCGACGAGCTGTTGTCCGTACATTCAAAAAACCTAGCGACTTTTCTATAAGGATTAAGAATTGAGACAGTTTTGTTCGTAACTGTACAAGAAGTGAAACCTCTAAACGGTAAAAAATAATAGGTTTTTTTGAATTTCGAAGTAATAAGGATCCTTTTCGTGACGTTTTTTTTAACGCATCAGAACTTTTTAGAGCAAGGGAATTTCTAATGAAATCATGATCAGGATTGTTTGTTATTTTTCAGTTAGTTAGTTTAAAAAAAGTGATACCTACTTGTAATGCATACTGTGCGAGTTTCCTTACATAATTAAATAAATAACTACTATAACAAAATATACAATTGATGTTTTTCCCACACTCAGCTCATTGTCATTTGTGACACCTTTGTGGTGGCCGACTTGACTATTAGACATTCATTTGTGAATAATAATCATAAATAGAGACCATAAATAATGAAATATAGCAGGTATATAATTATGTATTTCTCGATAACTTGAGTAGTACCTTTAATGTAATAATATAATACAACTGCAACTTGTATCATCTCTCAAGACTTTAAACGTATAACCGTACGTAACGTAACGTAAACGTAAAACGGATATTTATTAGTACTTTTCTCGGCTGAAATGTTTATTTAGGACTGAGTTAAAAGTTCTAATTTCAGTTATTTGCTACGAGGTTGTCCCCACATAAAATGAAAGTTCCTATCCAACATCATCAGCATGTCAGCCTATTGCAATCCACTACTGGACGTAAGCCTCTTCCAAAGAGTGCCAAAGAACACGATCTTCCGCTTTTTTCATCCAGCCATTCCTAAGGTCGTCAGTCTATCGAGCTGGGGGGCGTGCTACATTACGTTTGCAAAAGCAAAAAGTATCGTGTTTTTTAAAATCAGTTTTATTTCAGTACTATAATAGTTTTCTCTAGAGGAGTATGAAGTGTATTTATAAAAAAACGCATGTGTGAGTGTATTTTTAACCCTGTGTGTTCCCATGTCGGCTGCATTGATGTTTTCTTAAGCAGTTAATTAGTGACTTCCCCTCCGTTTGTTTGTCCGAGTTCATGGACATTCTTATTTTGGTGTGTTGTTTTAGTATGGTGGTCTTCAACATTCAACTACTTTATTTTTATCTTAGTTTGAAGTGCATAGGCACTTATACGCATAGGTGTTTTGCTGTAAATCACCCACCATGATGGTCCGTCTCCGCACAGGAAATCATTTTCTCTTGTAGGTAAATCGTGCCAACCAAGATTTACTAATTAGATTAAAGTCAATTTTTGTATTACTCAATAACCCATATGATCAAGTAGTCTGAAGTAAACAATTCCTATTTTATTTATTAATTTAGATCATTAGTTTCCTCGCTCATTCAAGTGTTTTAAATATTTTGGTGTAAAAACTTATTGGTGTATATATTTTTGTAAAAATATTAGTTTGCAATGGGGTGCGCATATCGAGACTCTGTCGGGAAGACTTAGCTCTGCTGCTTATGCCGTGAGAAAGATAAGACAACTGACTGATGTTGAAACGGCAAGATTGGTGTATTTTAGCTATTTTCATAGTATAATGTCATATGGAATATTGTTATGGGGCTCAGCAGCAGATATTGAATCTATATTTGTACTGCAGAAGAGAGCTGTACGGGCAATTTACGGCCTTGGACCCCGAGACTCCTTAAAAGAACTGTTTAAAGAAATTAATATACTTACAGTAGCATCCCAATTTATTTATGAAAATATAATGTACATCCGCAAAAACCTGTCCTTATTCCTTAAGAAAAGTGACATTCATAATCTTAACACACGGAATAAGAATAAGCTTGCCGTTCCCAATTTCAGACTGCATAAAGTGGGTAATTCGTTTATGGGAAAATGTATTCGCTTTTTTAATAAATTACCAGCGTCTATTGTAGAACTGCCCCTGTTAAAATTTAAATCGCATATTAAAACAACTTTAATGAAAAAAGGATATTATACTGTTAATGATTATATAAACGATAAAAATATTTGGAAATAAATACTGCCCTGCTCGCACAGGTACATTTATCTTGTAATGTAAAATATATACTATTTAAAAAGAGGCTGACAATAGTGACCGAGTTTCTTGCGCTACTTCTTCTCGGCGCTAGCCCAAAATTGTCCTGAAGTAGTGGTAGGGAAAAAAAATATTGGGACGTGTAAAAGCGCTTAGTTTAAGCCTATTTACAGAAATAAATTGGTTTTAATGGTTTTTAATGGTTTTAGTGTTATGCATTGACTTACCTATATATTACTTCGGTTTTATCTATGCTGTAGTTATGCAATGAATGACAAAATATGTATTTAAGCAGGTCTTTTATATGTATTAAGCATTTTGCTCCACTTTCCATTGTCCTCAAGTATATTTATATGTATTATAGGTACTCAGTTTATTAGTTACTTATTGTCAAGTCTAAACTATAAACGAGAAATGGAATCTAAAATACAATTTTTTAAATAGTCTTAGAACATCTTATTCTGTTGGTTGTCGTTAAGCCTAAAGACCGGGTTACATTGTTTTTGGTTTTATTAATTTTACCCGTTATTCTCTCCTCAACATCAAGAAGATGGTATTGGTATTCAACCAAGTGGCATAAGAGTTGCATAGATGGATGGATTGGTATTCAACCAAGTAGCATAGGAAGTTTAAATCAGAATGAAGGAATGTTAGTTCTATTTTTATAGAAGTGGTAATTTTAACAAACAATGTTTGGTTACACTTTGCATAGGGATCTACTAGTTCCTTAAACACAATTAATAAGAACTTAAACCATTTTTGTATATATAAATTCAATGTTTTTTAATTGTTTAGGTTAATTAATTCGAGAAATTACCTACTGTAAATGTACGCCAATGTATGTACCTAATTAGGTACTAGTAGTAGCATATTGGCTTTTAATCAGGTAATTACTTAGAGCATTCAATGCTCTAGGGGTAATTAACATAATTAATGAAGCTATGACTAAAAACAATGTGAGATCTATGTCAAACTATGCTAAATAAAACTTCAAGTGTGAAATGGAGCGTCGCCGCGGAGAAAATGTATTGCTAATAAAGACAATAGTCTGAGTAATAATGTTTTTTTTTAATAAATGACGTTTTTAGGGCGTAACTTAATTGTCATTTATTGTGATTGTTTTATGTACCTTACGTTATTCGTTGTTGTTTCTTATTTACGAAAAAACAAGGAAGAAAAATTTAACCTTAAAGTTTAAAAATAAATAAAACTTTTTAATCACAGATTCGTCGTAAAGAAACAATAGTAGTGAGTAGATAGATTACTATATTCATTCTTGTGCTTATTGTTTTGATCAATTATTGTGTGTGTATCTTTCTTTATGCCATTAAAGATATTGTATTGTATTGTAGTACAATTAGTAAACATAAGTAGCCGTAAAAGAGTTTTACTATCAATCTCTTGGCTCCACCATTAGATAAGTCCAATGGTTTATTTAGAGTAAAGCTCAACTGAATAAACAAACTAATGCTGCCGTTTCTTTGAAAAAATACGTCTTTTCGTATTTAAAAATAAAATTATGGTACTATTTTCATTAGAGATTTTGATGGTGTTTAGAAATAGCCATGCATTGTAGCTTCCTCATCTAAATTCTGTGAAATATTTCAAACTACAGTCAAAACAAGTTCCCCTACTCGTATCTCATTTGAGTCTCGAAGCCAGACTAATTCGGAGTCACGCAGCTGCGTGCGGTCAAATTAACTCGTATTCTTTTGTTTTCTTTTTGGGTCCCACCCGAAATAAGACGAGCTTTTGTTAAATATAATGTTTAATTCAGATTACACAGGGCTACAGGTAGAAAATAGCGGGATGTACAACGACATGTATTATTTTTATAAGTCGCCTGGCAATTGCTGATCTAACTCTCTTTTTGGTTCATTGTAGAGTTTTAATTGGTAGTCTTTTAATCAAACTTATAATCACGGGTCTAAACGCGACGTACTATAGTATGTAGTAAAACCATTAAAACCAATTTATTTCTGTAAATAGGCTTAAACTAAGCGCTTTTACACGTCCCAATATTTTTTTCCCTACCACTACTTCGGGATAGTAGTATTGATACTACTTACGTTTAGACCCGTGATTAAAAGTTTAAGATTATAGTCTTTTAATCTTTTGAATTGATATTTTGCCAAAACTTGTTGTGCTACTTCTGATCGGATGACTAAAAATCTAAACTTACTGAAATTTATACATTATCTCCCGATATAATATACCAATCCGTTACTTGTGACATTAAACTATACCTATGTTATTTTAATTAATTGTGCAGTGTTGAGTGTTATATTTTTCGAGTTTGTTTCGTTTCTAAATTATCGTTTGTCGCGCGACATGTAATACAGTACATCATCACGATATAGTACTAAGAAGGTATATTTTAGGGAATCTTTTATTAGCATGGTATTTAAGTAATGTAACCTATGTGCCTTAATTTTAATACCGTTGATGTCCGTCTGTATGTAATAATTGAAATAAAAAGTTCAGATCAAATAATTCTAAGTCTGGTTCGCGATTGAACTTATCGCTTTTAGCAAAAGTTAAAAGTGAATTAAATTAAAGTAGGCATTTACTTCTATCTACAGCTACTGCACTATCAATAGGAGTATCATGATTTATCCGTTTCATAAATAAACAAGACGGAAGAATCGTTAAACTTTCAAAAATAACGCGAGGGGTAGATAAGAAAGCTAATAGGGAAAGAAAGACAGATATTTTTATATTTACAAAAATAAAAGTAAGTAAAGTAAAGTAAGGGCTTAGCGTAACGTAGCTTGTATTTGATTGATGAAAGATGAAATAACTTTTTTTTTTTAAATATTGGACAACATCACTACTGATCCTAACATCCTAAGGTAAGTAGCTAAAGCACTTGTATTATAGAAAACAGAAACAACGACGGAACCACAACATCCAGACCTGAGCCAATATAGAAAAGTTCGTTTTCTACATTAACCCGACCGGGGATCGAACCCGGAACCTCAGAGATGGCGGCGCCATCGCCATTTAAAGTCCGGCGTGCTCGCCTCTCGACTACGGAGGTCGTCAAACTACTGTTAAAATAAAATAGCAAGCTACTGAAGCAACGTACATTTTAGTTAAATTAGAAGTAAGGAAGGAAAACCTAAGTGTTTGTTTAATAGTATGTTGAGTATATAGTATTAGTTAGTATTATATCGAGTACTTACCACTATGTATTTACCCGAGGATAGCGGTGTAGCTTCACTATAAAAAAACTTTGTATTTTTACGCTAGTTATTAAGTACAGACAACAGCTCGTCGACCTATCACAAATCGTCAAATTTTCTCAATTGAAAATGATCTCTACATATCTATTGGAGAACTTTTAACTTTTTGGGTAGGTCGACGTGCTGTTTACTGTGCAATTGTGACAGCTGCTTGTTATCCCAAATAAATAAAAAAATAAGTATTGTAGAAATATAATTTCTTGTCAAAAAGTAGTAAGTAATTTAATAAAAAAAATCTCGTGGGATGCTACTTGTGTTAGCACGTTTGCTGCGTCTCATTTGAGGCAGACGGTGTGTTCGGCGGGCTCAGCGGCAGAAAACGCTGCGAAGTTGAAGCACGCCAAGTACTTGGCCCTGGAGTCAATGTATGACTTCATTCCGGTAGCTGTCGAAACAGCTGGACCATGGGGCGCTGAGGCCCGCGACCTTTTTAGAGAGATAGGGCGAAGATTGAGAGAAGGGAAATGATCCCCGCTCTGGTTCCTGGTTGGTCCAGCAGGTCTCTATTGCCATTCAACGCGGCAATGCAGCCAGCATAATGGGGACCTTTGGATCGACTAGGTTGCAGGGTGGACCTTAAATGTTTATTTGTGATTTTTAGACAATGCTTTTTGCTGAATTTTATTGATTTGACGTATTGTATTATTTTTCTTTGTTAATAATAAATATTTTTACTTAAAAAATTTAATAAAACCATTGGGTTAAATTCTTGTCAAATCAGACAAAAAATATGGTAAAATTCATAATAAATAGGTACTTGAATATACATTACCACTTCTCTATCATCCTATTTGTAGGTAGTTGATTTGCGACCGAAAATACCTTTGAAGTGGGTGTCACGTCTATCAAATTAAATTAAATGGTTTTGTTAGCTAATTGCAGGTATTGTAACCGTCTTCTTATGGACATGCGTTTTTCGACAAGGTCATGAGCATAATGACATTATGACCTTCGTGCATGAATCAAGTAGTAAATTGAGTAAATGAATCGAAATGTTTTTGATAGTTTCCATACGACCGAAGTTTTCTTAGGTATGCACTTATTTTGGAGAAAACATTAATAATTCTTCTTCTTTGGCCTCGCCTTTTCCCGCTACACGGGGTCGGCTTTTCCAATCATGCGACGCCACGTGGTCCGTCGCTGTGCGTCCTCTTCCCTCAGACCCAAGTCCTTCATGTCTCTTTGGACATTCGTCAGCCAGGTGGTCAATTAATTAACATTAATAATTGCATAAAATTTTCATTTTTTTTATTTTACTAAAGAAACCTATACCAAAAGATATCACAATGCCAATCACAAAGGTTTAAACATGTATTTGTACGGCATTGCGCTGAAAAGTCGCGATTTATCTAATTGCTTCTTATTAAGGCCTCACTTATTACAACGCTTAATATTAACTTTCTACCAAGCCCCCCCCCCCCCCAAGGTGGACCGTATAACCTGTCATTTCAAAGCAAGCGTACAATTAGGAGTAAAGAATAAACAAACGTTTAAGCATTCCTATTTTTTTAAATCGCAAGCTAATGTTTTTTGTTTTGTTTTCGAAACCCTTTTTTCTGTTCTGCATTTACTGATCCATAAAACGGCTAATTAGGGTATAAATAGCTAGTTACTAATTGTGTTATTGTATGTGAATTGTAAAGCCTCCGAGTATGGCCAGTTGCTAGCAGGCCATGGCTCGGTGCGATGGAGCGGCGCAGCCCACAAGGTCGTCCGAACTAATGCCCATCGCACACGATGCAGGTCAACGTAAAGACCTTAATGATACATTTAAATACATACCTGAATGATACATTAGGGTCTGTATGTTGTTACATTCGTGTGCTTGGGTTTTTTAATTAGTTTTATCAAAAATGTGTCGGCACCGTCAAAGTAAACTCACTTTTACTACCAAAGCAACTTGTACCATAATGTCATACCATGAAGTGGCAATAGACAACCCGCTCAATATGGACTGAGGTCTATACTTTTATTTAAGGCTTAAGGCTAGGAGATAATTATGCACCTGTCTGCAAGGCACGACAATTAAGTGAGGGCAGAATAATAATATTAGCAGAATGACAGATATTTAAAAAAATATTGTCGTTTCTGTAATTTATTGACTGGTAAACAATCCTGTAATACTTAACAGGAATAATGTACTAATATTACTAGCCCATAATCCCTAAACTTTTCATTGAATGAATCATTGTTTCCTTAATATAAAAAAAATAAGTGTTACATGTTAAGCATCTATAGCAACAATATTCAGTAAAAAATCGTAGTGATCTATTTTTTATTGAATCTCGGTTACTTTTAAATACTTTTTACCGCTAGTTGCCAATCTCTAATCACCAAAGTTAAAATTAAAATGTATATTTCACACCTAGCTTACAAGTTCGACGGTCTGACCTGTATATAAGCTAGCGAAAGGTCGGACTCGGACCTGTATGTGTCGTGTCCAGTGACCATTAAAAGTAATCGTATCATTTTGTATGTATACTATATGCATTACTGCGTCCAAATTAATAGTTCTAATAGTGATATCTAATTAAAGTAAACACGAGTTTCATGGGAGACACGTTAATTGCACGTTGCCTATAGTAATTAATTCAATTAAGTATAATGATATCACAGAAAGTAAGCATTGTTTTTTGTGTGGACTGTCGAATTAAGAAATGGTTTTCAGGTTTTCTTTTTGTGGCTTTAGCGTTTTTACTCAATAGAGTATATTAATAGAATTTTAATCTTTTGTTTTTTGTAATCTACTAGATTCCTTAATTTAGTTCGAGAACGGGACAGAAAACAAAAAATCGTATAATTTTGTTCTGCAAATTTTGTATATAAGTCAGGTACTCTTAAAACTTATAATATTGTGTTTGGGAAATATCTTATTATTAAACTTGGCTTGAAAAAGGCTATGTATTAATTTATTTAATAATTCATATTAAGATTTAACCTTTTTTTATTCCATTTCCCTACCGTCGTCGGTAAAAAACGACAAAAATTAATAGGTAGGTAGGTTTGTTGTGTATTAATTAGAATTCATACACATATTTTTTAAAATAAATTAGGTATGCTGCCTTGATCTTCAGTGACAACACTGACAACTTAACATACGGTAACCACGATCTAACATTATGTCTAAAAAGAAAGAAAACTCGGCACTCAAAACGAAAAAATCATGCAACAGCCTCCGATGTTCAGATAACCAGAAAAATTCTCACAAATATAATAATAGTGTCAAGCCGTACGTGTTTTGATAAGATATGTGATAAGATCGCGATTATTGTATGTGAGATCATACTGACGCATGGGGTCTTAAACTGCATTGTCTGTTTACACGAATTCATGGCGTTTGATACATAACTCTATAAGCCTTATTATAAAGTTGAAAATCGGTATTTGAACAAATGGTAGTTCATCATAGTTTGTCACGATTCTTTGTTGTATAGATGCAAACGTTATTAACAATTTACGTGTATGAAAATGTGTGTTAAGGACGGTAGAAGATATTCCGCGAGTATGCAGTCTTTTGAAAGCAAACTTTTGTATTTTAACGACGTAGTTAGGCAAATGCCTTTTGATGCTGATCGTCACTTTATCTAATAACAATTTTAGCATATTTCTAATTAACTTCTCTTGTGACTAATAAACAAATAACTAATTATTTAAATTTAGTTTAATCCTATTTCTGACTGTTCGTATCAATCAGATTCAGTGATAGTGAAACATTTGTATTGAAAGGTTATGTATGGTTAACATTAAAACCTTACTTCCACACAACCTAAGTAAGCGTTATGATGATTCCAATACAGTACAAAAAAATGGGACACTCCTTCAAACCACGTGATCAGCTGGTGATATATAACAACTTTTCCTATGGGAGTAACATCGAAATCGTGATTATCATAAATTTATTTTCAGATGTTCCATACATTATCATCGAGGTAAGCGAGTAAGTTAGTATGGAGCGGCTAAAAAAAACTCGATTTCGATGTTGCTCTCATAGAAAAAGTTGTTGTATTTGACCAGCTGGTCACGTGGTGGTTTTAAGGAGCGTCCCATTCTCTTGTACATCCTGTATACGCAATTCAATGTGTGTTTTACAGTTTTTTTAATTTATGATGGTACATTATATCAATTGCAATAATTAACTATGTGTACTGTGTGGCTGGTAAAAAGGTTTTTCTTTTGTTTTTCACAATTCATATGATATTTTATCTTCTTTGTTGTAGAAGGTAAAAAACATTCCATTCAAATTATTTAAAAAAAAATATTGTTTTAAACTTTCACGGTCACTAACATTAGAATATTTTTTTTCGAGCGCCATGATCACGGAGTCCGTGATCATGGCGCTTGCAACAGTGCCGAAATATCGGGAACTCAAAAATAAGGTACATGGTAGCCATCTCGTAAAAAACTATTCTAATATTTCAAAAAAGTATTATAAAATAACATATCTTAGTCCACATCACTTAGCTGAAAGTCGGAATGTTTATTTACCCCGTAAAAATGAGTGAAAGGTGGCAGCGAAATGGCTTATCAAACGAAAGATCATCGGAAAGTGAAACTTATCATACTTATTATCAAATAGTACATCTGATAACGAAATAACGATACGGCGAAATGTATGTCGAGTTTCGTAAACTGGTATCTGTAGATATTAGTGCATGTCGAAATCGGCATTTGACATATAATTTAACCCATAAGTATACAGAGTGATGGAATAAAGTTAATAGGTGCGACGACGACCGATAATTTAATGAAGTATTATTTGTTTCACAAAAGTATTGGTAATATAAGGTGTGTTCGGTACACGAACAAAGAGAGGAATAAAAGCTAATTTGAGACTTTAAATATTCCTTTTAATTCATTTAAGTTTATGATTAACAATACAAGGGACAGTGCTAAGGCGACAGCGACCAAATGTGAAGTGTACAATAATATTTTAGTTTATGTTACTGCTTATTGTTAACAAATAATAGGTATGACAAAAATATCTGCCACAGCTCCAATGGGTGAAAGTATTCCTTATAAAGATTACGATTGTAAAGAAAAAAAGGAAGCACGAGCATTTGCACCTAAGTCATGGATGTTTATAAACGAATTTAAGTATGTTTATCCGTTATCTAGTCGCCATAGTACAAGCTTTGCTTAGTTTGGGGCTAGATAATTGGTGTAATTAAGGAAAACTATTTTATTTAAATTTCGTGCAACGGTTTAGTAATTAATTATTAAAGAAGAGACAGTGTGCTTCATTTTGCATAACACACTCTGCCATCCGAATATTTTGATACTGCGCAAGATCGAGACGCGTGTTGTACCTAGCTAGGTCCTCTAGGACAAATCGCTTCGAACCCTGTCAAAATTAATTAACCCAATTGGTACCCCATAATAAAAATTTGATCATTCAAGACTATGACTTATCTACCGAGCTCTATAGTCGAGAGGCGAGTACATCGGACTTGGCGTCGTCGTCTCTGAGGAACAGGGGTTCGATTCTCGGGCGGGTCAATGCAGAAACGAGTACGTCAATTCAGAACATAATACGAGTAGGCTGAAATGTTAAAACTTTACATTAAAAATATTAAATAAGATTCTTTGAATTAGTTCTTAGTGTACAATAAACTAGTACCTACCTACTAACAAGCATGATGATTCAAACAAAGTGGTGGTATAATAAATCGGTCTATTTACGATGCAAGTGTAAGGTTACTATTGCGAGGATGTAGGTACATTACACTACTCACAGCGCAGACGCATCCGGCGACCTTACATCCACGCGAATCTGTAGGGTTGGCACTTACTGTTTTTAAAATAAAAAAAAGGAAAAACTCCAAAAAAGATCCTACAACAAAACTTATTTTAACGAGATAAAGTCAAGATGCCGTGTGGCGACGGCTGGAGGCGTGTCGTAAATGGCGACTAAATCCTGTAGCACGAGACGGGGAGCAGTGTCTGCGTGCGAAATAATATAAAAATCTGCGCTCGCCAACCCGCCTGCCAAGCGTGGCGAGTATGGCAACAACCCCCCGATGGCAGAAGTCACTGGGGGAGGCCTATGTTCATCAGTGGACGTCCTGTGGCTGATATGATGATGATGATGAAAGTCAAGATGTCGTCAAGATTAAAGAGAAAATAGATTCAAGGAAGAATTAAAAAAATATAAATCCCTTGAGTAGGTAAAAAACGCCAAGGCAATAAATCGGAATGGTTCTTTGTAGTTTTGTACTAAGCATAACGTGTTGTTTGACGTGAGTTAAGAAACTCTATAATTTAACTCTAACAACAAATCAAGGTTTAAGTATTACTGATAGATAGAATAAAGTTCATGCATAGGATAGAAACCCCCAGGTCCATGTTTTGAGCAGCAGATGATACAAATGAAAGTTTCAATAGAAATGGCACTACAACTACAAGAAGTGGTTTTAAAATGCAAGTTAACTTTAGATGATAATTTGAACAAAACTAAGTCTCCTTGTAGTTACTTAGATAACTACTCATACATATACCATGGTTTATTATAAGTCGACAACCCTAATTTTATTTTAATCAAAACCTCAACAGAATAATGCCTTTGATTAAAAGTGTTAACGAACCGATGAATGGCGTAATAAATCATTATGTTAGAGATTTGTAACTCTATACGGTTATTTTAATTTATTAAGTTATTGATATTACCAACTTTCCCAAACTCCCAAATTCATAGTTTCACTAGTAGGAAACCTTTCCCAACCTTTTTTACGGGTGGACCCTAAAAACGCTCGACAACACCAATAGGCTCTTCTACCATAATACCACAACTTTTGGTCCAATCTACAATAAATAATAGTTTTGTTTTATCTGTGAAAATATTTCGCGAAATAAAACAGTATTGTACCTAATTCATGTTATGTTTACACTAACAATACATGTCTTGAATTATTTTGTTTTTATTTATATATAAAGTATACATACTTTCTATATAAATAAAAGGTGCCTAGTAGAAAATATTAAAAAACTATCTAATCAATTGCAATTGCAAAAATCTGCCGTCTATAAGCTAAAAGGCCGATAAATGACATTAGGTCATTTTTCACTTTTGATGAAATAAAAGCCTTTTCATTCGATACACCACATGGTATGTTTATAAGTTTTTTTTTTCTTTGTACCGCCGACTTTATGACGTCACAGTTACAACCCCCACCATTTTCGCGAAATATCTATTGCTGTGACTACGATAGTCGTTGAACTCTAATAGATGAAAACGGTTCATATGACCTAGTATGATGTCGCACTATAGTTTATACTCAACTATAAAGGCTCTTGTATATTACAGACATGTTTATAGCACTCATATCGTGGAATCTCAAGCCTCGGTGCGTTCAGAAACAGATACGCATCAATTGAAGAGGAATTGAATTAAAAGCCGTGTTTTGTTTTCAGCTGTTACTACAGTAAGTGAAAATATTAAATCATATCATCACATGCAAACAAATAAGCATAGTAAGGTCGATTTTCTGATTAAGACTACTTTGTTTAACTCAAAAAAATTAATTTCAGTAAAATCAATGTCTTATTCTAAATGTTAATTATTTTGCATGTGAATGCATTATCAACAAAAGCAGTCACCTGGAAAGCAAAAGGCTGTTAGTTTAAATATAATTAGACGCAGTTTAAAAATAATCTTCGATACCTGTATATTTTGCAAGTTCACTTAGTTGGAAGATCTTTAGTTTAGCGCTATTTTTTTTTTCTTGGTGCTTTACCGCTGCTTCTGTTGTGAAAGAGCCTTAATAAAACTAGCTACCGAACGAGGGAAGTGTGCCGGCTTTCTATGCACCACCAATTATTCTGTATCGCCGTGTTGCAGTAATTGTAGGTTTAAAGCCATTATGCTTCATGCCTGGGGCCTTTGATTCAATCTGCCATGAGTATAGAAAACAAATAAGCTTGCAATCTTATCGAGGGAGGGATCAGCTAGGAAATCAAGCAAGAAACGTTTAGGTGGTTAAGAACCAATGTATCTACCTATCTATGATAGGCACTTTTAATAGTAAAGCTTGATACCATTCCTGTGATCCACTCGGCCTAATGAGCTTCTTGTGAGATTGGCACCGACTCCAAAAAGAACTGATTACGTATGTTTTAGTCAATATTATTTTTCGCTTTTTAGTTTCATTTTAAAGTCGGTTTTTAGTTTTCTATTAAACTTATTTTATTTAACAATTTTAAGTGTTAAGTCCTCTATTTTTTCCCTCCTAACTCCGCCAAAAATGACCTTACAGCAAAGTAACCTTAACTAATGTTGGTCCTCTATGGACCCCGGTAGAGTCGTGTAGACGCTCGGAATCATCATCATCATCATTACAGCCACAGGACGTCCACTGCTGAACATAGGCTTTCCCCCAGTGACTTCCAGATCGGCCGGTTGGAATAGTCTCTAAGTATTCTATGTGTAGACGTATTAGAATTTAAAATCGCATAGGATTTTTTGACGAGAAAATGCTTTACTTGTTTCTGCCCAGAAAATGCTTTACACATGTTCCATCAGAACGCTATTAACGAGACGACAAAAAATATGATTTGCAAACAACTAGTTAACGAACTCCCTATTTCGAAAACGAATAGATGTTATTTTAATCATATTTATTACTTTTTTGAAGTAGATACCAGATTTACAGGGACACAAAGTGACATTTAAAGCTATAATACATGATTAGGAACATGAATGAATACATGACCCAAACGGTATTAGGCATAGGCCGAACTCCTTCAGAACTGGTTAGCGTGGTCCCGTTGCGCGAGATTCTCGGCCTCGATGCGCGTGCGCTGATTTAGTGCTTAGAACACACGTTCACACATGTGTTAAAGTAAATATAAACTCCAATAAAGTCAGGGTGCATTTCTCCATGTTACCCTCAATTCTCGTTTTATACCTTTTCTTGGTTGCTGATCTTAAGCGCATTAATCTGTGTGTCTGTTAGTAAAAGTCATGCCGAATCACGATATTGTTTTATTGGTAAGTAAACCAATAAAATTAATTTATTTCTGTAAATAGGCTTAAACTAAGCTCTTTTACTTTAACTTTTTTAAATGTATTAGACGTCCACTAACTTTGTAACTCCCCCAAAAAATAGGCCGTAAACTATATTTCGTAGCGCAGGGGATTAGGGTGTCCCCACGCGAACGAAGTCGCGGGCATCAGCTAGTATTTTATAAAAAAAAAACATTACAAAAGAAGGATTTAATGTTCACGTTCAATTTTTTTTGAAAACGGAAGCACGTCAACTGCTGCTGAATGCTTAATTTAAAATATTTATATTGCTTACAGGATTATTATAAATATTATAATAGAATGAAAAGTTTTGGGGATTACAATCTTTAGCTATTTATACTGGATGTTAGATTGTAAATGAAATTTCTTTTCATTTTATTTAATTTGTAACCCTTAACAGCAGAAACACGCACAAAAAGTGTTCAATTATATTTATAGTTTTGGGACTCCTCTTTTAAGTTGGACATTCGTTTAAGGAGAGTCCCGCTTTTTCTACAGATTCCTAGATTTAGTAAAATTATACTCGTGCTTAAAACTTATAATTAATAATATGTTCGTGCGCGTGTGTGCGTAAACTTTTGTTTGTGGATAAACTTTTGTGTGCGTGTGCATGTATTCGTGTGCGTGTAATCCCTTTTTTAATTTCCAAAAACAGGTATTTCCTTGACTATGACAATATGCCGATATGATTGGTCGACAAGAACGGTGTCACATTCTACCACAGTGTGCACCCCGCGCGTGTTCCGCTCCGGCGCAGCGACGTAATGCGCCAGCGTCTATTATATTGCGCCGGTTACTTGAGTTGGTGCGCAAATGCTACTAAATCGTTTGTAATTGTAATTACTTATTCAAAGTAAACAAATACTAAACTTGATCTTGGTTACTAACTGTGGTAAACATCCCTTCTATTTAGCCTATTTTGCAGTCCACTGTTGGACGTAAGCCTCCTGAAAGAGCGCAAGAGCATGATCTCCCGTTTTTTTCATCCTGCCACTGCAAGCCATCTTCCTAATGTCGAATGGCCATCGGGCTGGGGGCATCCCACTACGTTTGCCTAGGCGTGGTCTCCACTCGAGAACCCGTTTACTCCACCTTTCATCGGTTGTGCGACAGATGTGGCCATCCCTTCTAATCAATGCATAAATGGGTTGATACATAATCTTTGGAACTGTATTTATTTCCGATTGAAACTAACACATTGCGTTACTCACTCACACACTCTTCAAAGTTATGGCACAGATATGAGACAACAAAATAAACACTTCAAAATTTAACTTCGAAAAAATAAACTGTAAGTTTATTTATTTTATACTTTTAATCCACTGCTCACTTCTGTAATAAACTATCGTCTGAACAAGTCCTTAGCTACTAACTACCTTAAATTAGTAGGCTAATCTTTTTTTTTATTAATGGTTAAATTATTAGTGCTTGCGACATTTAATCATTAGAAAAATATTTTATACCAGTGTTTATGCGTACATTACCTACTTAAATGGTATTTTATTTATTAGCACACATGTAATTGACAGAAATAACGAGAAACCAACAAATGTTTTGTAATAAATAGTGAAGGTGTGGTTAGTGTGTCTTATTATGACGAAAACACTTCGGTTTCCTTTGCCTGCACTTAATAGTTATTTGCATCTATTAATTCCGTTCTGCGTAATTTGCCTATCAAGTAAATAAAAGAGCTATAGTAACACTCACAATTATTGTATGACCTACCGTACTAGGTAGTAGGACTAGGGTAGCATTGTACTTCTTTAAAATACATTTTCTGTTGTTAATTATTTGATTACCTAATTAAATTGTAATTAAACCTATTAGATTCCTTTATTCCTCTCACAGTTTTATTTAAAGTTATAGCTAGCAGAAACATGTTTAATTTAAAGTCTGCAACTGAATAACTACTTATTGCAAATAATTAGGGATCGAGGTCATGTTACCAATTTTAAAAACAACAGTAATGTTGGTTTAACTAGAGTCAAGAACACTTAACTCTGTTTGTTTTTTAAACGGTCTTTTTTTTTCAAACATAACGATTCTCATAGCATTGACCGATTTTTCCATAAAAACATCGGTTAGCACTAATCGATTGTTTTTTCACGTGGTCTCGTAGTTATAGCGGAGTTTACCAAACATTCCCATTGATGCCAATTAATAGTTCCAAACACGCATTGTTGTGATCATCATGTTTAACATTTCCATTTTCTTGTTTAAATTCAACCGAATTCTGTTATTTTTACCTGAATTCCTTAACTCCGCTTTTCATTTGTTTTTTTTTCTTAAAAGATCCCAAGCCATTGAAAATACTTTTCATTTATGAGCTAGACGATTACTAGTATCAAAATAAAATTGCATTTGTACAAGGTCATATTTATAAGACAAACACGCTAAAATACCAAAAAGATTTACGATGTTGTTAAAGTTTGAACATACCTAACAATGTTGCCAACTTGCCGGTACACAAATCCGGATATCACCACAGATAGAACTGTCACAGATTGTAATAAAACCTTTTTGATAAAATTATCTTTGTTGCACAGATCACGAAAACTTTTTTAACGACAAACAAATTCAAAAATGGCGCCGAACGCTATACGTCTCGCGCCACCGGAGCGCGTTAGGACACTGGAGTATCTGCAACAACACTATGAAGATTGTATACATGTATGTATTAAAATGCATGTGCACTGTGAACAAAGGTCAAGCAGTTCAGGTACACTCGCCAGCTTACAGTTTCGGGACGTCTCAAGACCTGTATCGGTGAGTGAATCCTCTTTAGAGAGGAGACTATGACCTCGCAGTCACTTCAGTGTCAGTTCCTTCGACATTTTCAAAGTTGTACTAACGTAAAAAGACGTAGAATTGTAACATAAAAATACAGGATTTAATTAATAAATTAAAATATTGTGTCCAAAAAAAACTTTTTATTGAAGTTGGAAAAAAATAAACTATCGTTTTATATAAGATGGTCAGGACACAAAGCCTAAGTCGTCCTTTAGTTTTTTAAGATTAGCGACGAAGGATCAGTAGAACTTGACAGACTTTTTAAATTTACCTTTCTCGTAGCTCAAAAAACAAATATTTTAACAAGGTAGGTCCTTCTTTTTTTCTCCATTTCCGGTCGGATAATAAAAGCATAACCCGATCGGTCATTGGTCTAGAAGATCCTAGCTTGATGATGTGGTAGGTAAGCTTAGTCAGTAAGAACAATTGACAATAAACCTTCAACCAATTCCGGACTATGAATCTGAATGTCCAAGTTTCTGCCCGATATTTTCCTTTACCAAGTCACCACCGAGGCACCGAACAAGTGGTTTACGTCCGTAGGTTACTTGAGTAAAGTATTATAGTTTTCTTTGATTCTTCAACTCCCAAACGGTAACAGGCTACCGCACTTCCATTGTTATTAAATTGTTATGTATATGGTCGAGAGGTTGAAATCAGCACTATTTTTTTAAAATGAATATAGAATTACGATAACTATCTTTAATTACAAAAAAGAGTGTTTGTTTTCAACAATCCCATTATCCCAGCGTGAGAGAGAAATATAACAATTTCACCATTTCTCAGTATGCGTTATGTATGACTGACATAAAGGTGAACCAGTTTTCCAACTATTTGCATTCACTTGTAAATGGCAGTTAGTCTTATGTATGGCGTAGACCTTTTATTTCTTGTTGCACTGTTAAATAGTTCCTTGAACATTTGAATACGGGGCATAAAGATACAAACTTTAAAATAACCAAGGGAACTACCCAACTACAAAGTAAGTTTCCAAAGGAGACTTGTATTTTAAATGCGTTCAATATTATTTTGGAGAATAGCTTGCCTATTCATAACGGCTGCATTATTTTAACCTTATACCTGCTCAGATTCAAAACATCCAAATATTTTGTAGATGCCAATATCGTGACCTATTCAACCTGACCCATAGTATCACGTATGATGTTGTTACAATTTTAAAGCACAATAGCATGACTAGTACTTTATTTATCTCACGAGAGCTACCGATCCATTGTGTTCTTACTACGTCTAAATCGCGGACAATGAATGAGTTTACTGTGTAGATACCTAACAAAGACCTTTCTCCTTTGTCGTAGATGAGGTTCAAACCAGGATCTAACCGCAGAGGGTATCCCATAGAGTATAGACAATAAAATCCAGGATGAAGCCGCAGAGCCATGGTCTGATGATTCTGAGTATTATCCAGTTACCAGAGTTTTAATTCTAGCAATTTAAAAGTAGCTAAAATTAGAAATATAATTTTGGGTTGTTTTCAATCGCATCACGAACTATAGTTTGATTTTCTTCAAATCGACGATAGTAAATAAGTCAAAGAAAATGTCGGTTTTGATAATAAAGTTTCTTATTGATCTGAAGTTAGGATTTTAGACTTAAGGTACTTAAAAAATTTAACTAACCACCAAGGACTATGGACTTCATAAGAAGAAGCTTTTCGTGATTGCTCATGCCAATTCAGAATTAACACGCCAACCCGAGTGAAGATGTATAAGATAAGTTTAGACCAGCAAAGTTCATTGCATTTTTATTGCCTTTTGTGCGATTAAGAAGAAACAGTCAAGTGAATCATAGTAGATTGAGTGTAGAATAATTTCAAAGCCTAAAAATAGAGGCCTGGTTGGTAACACAACATGCAAGCGAACAAAGAGGTAAAATAGGAAACTACACCAAGGCTGCGGCGCAGGCGCAATGAACGGCGACCCGCAGCAAAGAGTAGATAATACGCTGCGGTTACGTTAGTGGCCATAGCTCAACTAGCACAGATATGACGCAAATTCTGTCTTAAATCTGCCTACAATGTGTTTAATATGTATAAGAAGAGTACGAAATAGTAAGACACATATTGGTAAGAGCCGAGGTACGAGGGATGACCGCGGGACCGCGATTAGATCCTAAATATGTTGTTGTTCCAACATCTGGATGGATTTTTTTTAAACAAAGCAATTTCTATTACGAGTAGCTTCGTCCAACATCTGGATGGATTTTTTTTAAACAAAGCAATTTTCATTACGAGAAGCTTCGTCTCTTACATTCAGATTACATATACAAAATTACGATAATGTTTTCAAAATTACCACAAATTATTTTGTAATTTTCTAAATTGGTTCGAATTCCAAGATTTGATTACAAGAACGCAAGTAACAAATGATGCGAGAAAAGCCTGTTAAAGCAATTGTTTAGTTTTATGAACTGACACTTCTGTATCTTGTCTTATCTAAGTGAAATGGTTTATTAAATGAACGGACCGTTCACTCCAATTCTTGCATAATTATATCCTTCTCGGTCACCTGCTTGGGAACCCAGTTCATACGCATTTTTACTGCCATGGAATATTTTATTGTGTTTCACGTTTAAATTCATCAAAATAAATGACAATGTTAATAATGTAAATGGTTCAAATAAAGATTGGGCACATAGACATGGTAATATTGTATACGTAGAAGAATACAATAGATGATGTATGTACATACGAAAAGCTTGCTGTCCTGCGGATGAAGAAGAATAGCTAAGGATTGGGTGCTGTGGCGTGCATTGGGAGTTACGGAGAGCCTATAGCTATGTCCATCAATGGTTAGTCCCAAACGTACTATCGCGGTCTCCGACGCCTGACCAGTCTTAAAGCTAAAATTGCTTGCAAGCACCTCATTGCCTTGCCACTCACTTCAAGCCACGCCCTACGTTCATTTATGTTTCGGGTTCAATCAATACAATAGGTATTTAGGCACAAGCAAGCAATCTTCTATGTATCAGGGCGGGTTGGGGCGTGTCCGGTGCGATGTGCTTACACAGGAATATTTCTACAAAGCGGTAAGGCGTCGGAGTCCGCGATAGTACGTCGGTATGGCAGTTCGTTCGTAGGCTCATTATAAGGATAAATACTATACTATTTGATATAAATAGCTCAGAATACTTTAAAGCACATTTGACCATTACTTTAATTACATTGAAGAATCCCTCTTGCTAGAAGGAAGGAAGGAAGGAAGAAGGCATAAATATAAGGACCTAATAATTATGTAGAGACAAGTGGACAAAACGTGTTTACATGAAATATGACTTGCTACATGAAATCATAGTTAATTCTGCCTGTTGTCATTAATTCAGAACGTTTGAAAGCTGTCAAGCTACATTTAAGTCTTGACCTAGTAAGCAGGTACAGTGTGATGGATGCTTATTAGATTAAATACCTAAAATGTGGCTCTGTCCTTATGGAAAACTTTACTATGGTTGGTCTCCTTGGTGACTTCCCATTGGTGAAAGCTTTGAATGAGAAGATTGTGTAAGATTGGTATCTCATCTCAGCCTATTGCAGTCCACTGCTGGACGTAGGCCTCCCCCAAAGAGCGCCAAAGGGCACGATCTCCCGCTTTTTTCATCCATCCACTGCCAGCCATCTTTCTAAGGTCGTCGGTCCATCGAGCTGGGGGTCGTCCTACACTACGTTTGTCTAGATTGATATTGATATTGATTGCAAACTTATTTACCAGACAGGACTTTCATGGTCACTGAGTAGAGGTAATGAGTGTAACAGTTTTTTAGTGTAACATTTATTAAGACGTAACATTTCATTCATTATTTCCAAATACTCAATGTCAGTTTGAAATCATTGAATATTGAATCTTTACAAGACGTTTTAGACTAGGCAAGAAGAGAAGAAGAAGTTTTAGAAGTTTACGTAATTTTATTATCAAGTATTGTAGATACCTCTCTGATTGTAGTAAAGTAGTCGGTGGTACCTACTTACTATTTATTATTAGCAACATTAAACCTGCTAACTCTTAACCCCAGAAAACCACATCAAGTAAAGACTCATTACCACTATCGCCATATAACTGATTCCCGCAGTTAATTAAATTCCATTCTTCTTCAAGTCCCGTTGCATACTGAACATCACCAGCTTCTTACACCATTACTGGGAATAGATATTGCGCTGTGACTTGTCGGATGTAACAGTTGTATAACATGTTACATTTGTAAAAACAATGTGTGGATTACAAGTTTCCCATGAGCATTGAGCATGTTATGGGAAAAAGTTTGGTATGGAAATATCGAACGAAGAAAAAAATCCTTACCTAAGTTAATCCTACTAATACACTCGCGAGCAATGAAAAAGTTTCAGTGACATATACAAAGTGTACAAGAGAATAGGACACATAGAATAGGACAGGTATGGAGCATCTAAAAATAAAATCACGATTTCGATGTTGCTCCCATAGAAAAAGTTGTTTTATATGAGCAGCTGATCATGTGGTTTTAAGGAGTGTCCCATTCTCTTGTACACCCTGTATAGCACCAAATTACTCCTAAACGGAAAAGGCTAGCTTATGACGCGTCTGCAATATTGAAGTACATTAAACAGCGCATCAGAATATTACTAACTAAAAACTTTTTAATTTATGAAGCTAGGTTCTATGTCTTAGGAGATATTAAGGTGTTTGTCGGCATTTTGTGGGGACTTTTTCATTGCTCGCGAGTGTATTATAAATGCGAAAGTTTGTAAGTATGGATGGATGTTTGTTACTCTTTCACGCAAAAACTACTGAACGGATTTGGTAGAAACTTTGCATACATATAGAATATGATCTGGATTAACATATAGGATACTTTTTATCTCCGATAAATGATCTTGTGAGATACATTGAATAAACTAAAGATCACTCGAACGAAGTTGCGGGCAACAGCTAGTTATATCATATTGACTGACGATTGTCTGGTCTGGTTTGCACTCCGAACTACCCAGGGGTGTGGATTCTAATCCTAAAAGGGGCAAGTGATTTTCGAGATTTAGATGCACATTCTTTTTTCGGCTTTATAGGATCATGATTAATGATTAAAAAGATGATCATCAATATTAAAGATTATTTTTTATTTAAATAAATACCGTGTAGTTATGATATAACGCGAAACCAAAGGGTGTCAGTAGGTTTACCGATAGACCACATAACTCATGAAGTGTCGAAACCCAAAACCACAAATTACGTATAGCGGCGGTTTTGTGCCAAAACTGGCGTTTGAATATTTTATGACAATATTCACGATTCTGCAAGAAAAGTTTTGTGATGGATTTTTTAATTATAATGACCATTTAGTAAACGTGAAACTACAATATTTTTAAGACAAAAAACCGTATTCTTTCTTCATTGTATTAGCCAGTATTGAATTAGGTAATTGAACTTAGAACGATTTTTGAGAATATATAATGTTCTGTTCTTTTTATATTCACTTCATTATAAAATTAATAAATTTAAAACAATCAAAAAACCTGACTGCGTAAAAAGTAAACTGAAAGATGAAAACAAGATTTAAACAATCAATTTGCAGTCTGAGGCATCAAATCTATGCTACTTGATTCGACTTTTACTATACGGATTTAAATTATTTAATTAGGTAGGTACTAACCAACGCAGTGCATACTATTAAGTCAATCATCATTATGCTGTTAATGGATTTGATGCCTCCGACTGCAAATTGATTGTTTAGATCTTGTTTTCATCTTTTCAGTGTACATTTATACGCAGTCGGGTTTTTTTTTATTTTTTTTATTAATTTATTTTATTTTTGACTTTTTAGTTTGTAGTGTTCTACTACTACTTTTCAATGAACTAAAGCCTTATTTGTAACTCTTCATTGGAAAAAAAAAACGTTTTAGCTCGAGTAAGTAGTATCTGGAATCGGGTTTTCCCGTTTAATTCATGTTCCAATAGGAATTCCGGGTAATAACATAGCCTATGTCACTCCCACAACTGAGACGAATCTAATGACATATCATATGTTGAAATCCATTAAACTAGTCATCCAGGTTTTTCCATCCTATTTTTTCAGTGTATTTTTTTGCCTGTTCCCGTAGGAATTTTAGAAAATAAAGTATTGAATACTGTTAGCACTGAAAATATGTGACCCTTAGTTATTAAAAGAAAGTTTCAAAATCGGTTTATCAGTATTGCAGATTCGTTTTTCCCGCGTAAGTTCTGGTCCCGCGGGAATTTCGGGAAATAACATACCCCTTGTCACTCCGACAATTGAGACGAATCTATTGATATATTATACTTTTATATCCGTTAAACGGTTTAGGCTGTAGGGCGTGCCAAAGAAATAGACATATTTACATACATACATACATACGCTCGAAAAACATAACCCTCGTTTCGCAATCGGGTAAAAAATAAATCAGGTGTATTTTTGACATGCGAGAGAGAAAGATGAACTCTAATAAGCCTTATGTCTTCGTACTTAAAGGTCAGAATGGAATAGATTGTTTTCGAAGATGGTAAAAAATGTGGTTTTCATTGGTTTTGCTTTCAAGGCTTGTTGAGTATGTACTGTGGTATGTAGCACGGGACAATATGCACTTTTACCGATTACGAAAGTAAAGTGCTTACCTACTTTTATTAATATTCATACCCACCACTATTACTGTTCGCGTTATAATAATAATAATATAATTTATGCTGGAATAACTCATGTGGAAGTGACCGTTGGATGTTCAGTGGTTAGAGTTTCACCTCAAATCCGTGAGTCGTGGATTTTATCTACGTGTAAATACATTTTTATAGCACTTTCTCGGTGGTAAGGTTCTTAGGCTATCTTGAGGTTCAAATAATGGCCTGGTAGCCTTTCTAAGGGTAACAGACCTACAATCGTTCCGAATATACTTATTAACTAAACTTGCAGCAGCATGTGCATCTTAAATCATATTCATTGAGTACGTAAGTACTTAACCAAACGTATAAGCCACCATAAGGCATAAATAAGTTGTCACGATTGCACTCTTCCTAAGACTTAATTTCTATTAGCGAGTCAAAACCTATGGTCAAAACATTTTAGAGCCAAACAGCTTAAAGTTAAGTTTTTTTTTTTAATTTATTTATTCAAACAACAAAGTTAAACTTTGGAACAGTTTGTCGGCAGTAGCCCTCGTGAACTAATAATACTACCAACAATGATAAACACTTAGCAAATACAAAAAAGTCCTATATGTATATGTTTCTTAGGATAAATCTACAATAAACTAAAAAATTACACATTGAAACATTTTGCGTTTATATTTTTATTAACCGACTTCAAAAAATAAAAAAGGAGGTTCTGTCTAAAGAATACTGTCCGACGTATTGCAAAAGAAGTTGTGACTCAGATTTATTGCAGATGGAGTGAATTAGGTACTTGATCGTTTTTTAAATCTGTATTTTTTAATTCAGACAGATATATCTCCAAACGCAAATTACAGGTTGTAATAAGAAGTCAACACATCCAATAACTTACTATTACCTGTCGTTATCCAACACGATATCTAAATTATAGTGGTAAAAAGACTACAAAAAGCTGTTTAGTAAAAAGAGAAAACTTGAGTTGTCATAACTGAACGTGATAGTATGCGACCTTAAATAATGTGTGGTCCAAGTTACAGGAGGCAACAGTTAAATATAATTATCTGTTAAAATTTAAAAACCAAATATTAATCATACTTTTAAAAATTAGTAGGTATCTCACTTTTTGATATATTTTATTTAATAGAACAGGTTAGCTTACAGTTGTATAAGTAATAAGTTTTTGACATGACTGTATGTTAATGCAAAACGTGTTTCGTATTATTTTTGATTAAAAAAAAACTTTATTCATTCCAAATTACAAGCAATACAAACTTCTACTTAAAACTAATACAGTTTAAATATTTTATTTTAGGCGAGGCCCATATACAGGGTGTACAAGAGAATATGGGACATTCCTTAAAACCACGTGATCAGCTGATCATATACAACAACTTTTACTATGGGAGCAACATCGAAATCAATTTTTTTTTTCAGCTTCTCCATACAAACCTAATCGCATATCTCAATGATATGTATGGAGCATCTAAAAATAAAATCACGATATCGATGTTGCTCCCATAGGAAAAGTTGTTGTATATGACCAGCTGATCACGTGGTTTTAAGGAGGGTCCCATTCTTTTGTACATTCTGTATAGTTAGTAACTATTTTCCTTAAGAAACTAGTGTTAGTATAATTTTAAACAAAAGTATGCTTGATTTCAATTTTTTTTTTTTGAGATTAACCATTATTTGCAAAAATTAGAAGCAATAAAAACTTAAGTAAAGACCAAAATTGACACGCTTTAGTACACACAGTTTAAAATAACAACAATAAATTTTCAGATGAACTTAGGACGAGCCTCTCAAAAGACATCATGTATATACCAATTTATAAAGTTTGTTTGCTGCGCTTTAAAATTAAGTAGTTTTCTCTAAGTCTATGGTCATACCATAGACTTAGAATACGTTACGAAATCTATGCTTATGACTTATACCAACCTTTCATGTTGCATAATTCACCACCTTTCTCACAACCTTTCGACCGTACCTCTCTTACCTGTCTGCAATATGTTTCAATAAAGACCATTGTTCCTTTGTCATTAAGGTTGAAATTAACATTCACACTGCCGTCACAAACTTTACTGTTTTGATACTGGCAATTGACAAGATGTGTTTATTATGTACTTCACACTTTCGCAGAGAAAATGTGATGACAGACACACCAATTGTTTAGCTCTCGAAGTAAGGAATTACAACCTTGTGGTAAGAGGTACTATGTACAGCAAATTTTGCCAGGGACGACTCCCAGCACACCCAGACCCGAGCTAGTTCAGAATTTTTTTCTGTTTTGAATTTAATCAAGGAAATGAACCAAGACCTTTTAGAGTTAGGAATTTTAACATAGTTTTCCTATTTAAGTACAGTTGACTGAATCACTCCCTAAAATATAGCGGGTACTTTATTAACACTCTGTATTAAAAATACTTAAGGTCCATTCCGAAATAAGCCGACATCGATTTTAGAGTACTTACTTAAACTTGTTAGGGATAACCTTCACATAAAGTTACCCCTTTTTTAAACAGACTATCGACTTCTGCTTAGTTTGAAACATGCTCAGGAGTTTATCACGTATTAGCTTTTATGACCTTGTCTAAAATGTTTTGAAAAGATTTTGACGACCTCCGTAGCCGACAGGCGAGCACGCCGGACATTTAATGGCGCCGCCATCTCTGAGGTTCCGGGTTCGATCCCCTGTCGGGTCAATGTAGAAAACGAACTTTTCTATATTGGCTCGGGTCTGGGTCTTGTGGTACCGTCGTTGTTTCTGATTTCTGTAACACAAGTGCTTTAGCTACTTACCTTAGGATCAGAGCAATGTATGTGATGTTGTCCAATATGTATGTATGTATGTATTTTGAAAAGATCACTACCATTTTATTTGCATTTCAATTGCCAAATGCTGCTGAAGCTACAGGGATAGCTATTATTTCTATTACATACAACTTCTGTTTACGTGACGCACCTTCCATCAACGCCCTCTTTCGTCCTCAAACTGCCCACGTGCCACTCCAACGCATAATTAGTAATAAACTGCACATCTTTACTTAATCACCAGGATGCAGACATGCTATTATTCAACTAATTGGTAGATACAGCAATGTGTTTGCAGTAAACTTCAGAGAGACTCGAATTAGAAAATAACAGGCATTATTTATTTATGTCCTCTGTCAGACTGCACTTTATTATTTATCACTTAGTTTCAAACCGGCATGCCAATTTTCTTCCCTCTACCTAGCATTTTTACTCGTTTTTAGCAAATTGACCATTTAGATCGTGGACAAAGTTTATTGAAATGTACTCTGTAATAATTCAGGAGGTTCATCATTTGAACCTTAAATGTTATGGCGGTCAGAAAAAAAAATTGTATTGTCTCCTTTTAGGCTGTTAAAACTTTAAAAAAGAAATAAGTATATCTTTTATAAGTGGCGCCCAACATGTTGGTCACTTGTCTTAAATAGGTACAATAAACATAGGTACAGATTTGTATTTGACATCTCTAAAACTAAGAAATCAAACACTTTTTCATGAAATTTAATAGTCTTCATTGAACTTAATATCTAACTCCGTCGCTATCACAGCGTTGACGACAAGGAGTATTTTTAGAAACAGCCGTACAGAATGCAGGCATGCAACAGGATCAATAAACAACACAATCGATCACGAAGACAAGTGACGCACTGCGCATACGCACCCACAGTCGACATTTAACGCCGCGTGACGTCATTCTGTGGCGCTATCCTTTGCTGCCTCTTAATTAACACTTGCAACTTTATTTTATCATCCTTTAGAACTACTATCGCTAGAAGGGTTAATTATGTCTTAACAATACAACTGCTTCTTTAGTAACAGATCATTAATCACACTTTTGGTTTTCTTTCAAGGCTCCAGTATGTGCATCGTTGTTATCGTTGTTTTGTTTTTTCTCGGCTCTTGGTATTTCTCGAAGTTCATTGCCAAGTATTAGTGCTAATATAGGTTCAAGAAAGTCTAAATGTAGCTGGTACCTAGTCAGAACAATGAACTTTTCAGGTATACATCGGAAATACGCTTTTAGTTTTTTGGAGCTGCTAGAAAGAGCATAACGAAAAAATACTACCTAGAATAACTATTTATAACTAAAGTATCTCTAGTCCAGTCTACTAGACGCATACCCCAAATACTGAGAGAAGAATACCTACTGTGCTTCTTATACAAATTGATATCAACCTGAGCGGACTAAATCGGATTCTGATTTTGTTGGCATTTAAAAAAATACTGATGTTATTACAATGTATCTATGTAGTTAATTTTTGCTGGAATAACGGTTTAACCATGTCACTTATAGTAAAAACACATTAATACTTCAAAACATCATCTCAATATCCGAATGTATGTCCCTCGTTAAAGCATTCAACATACTATTAGATCAAAATCTACACGTAATCGACACTAAAATGAGCCCAATCTGCCACATCAAAAACATAACAGCATCACATCCGTAGATCGCCGTCGGTGGTCGTCTATCTCATTGTCTGGTAAGGTCAACGAAAGAGAGAGTGGTGATAACACGCTTACGCGAGAGGTATTTATGGAGCTGCGTCAAGGCGCCTTTTGATATGTGACATGATAAATGGATGGTACAGAGGCTATTGTGGAAGTACGCGGCGATGATGTCAGACATCTGCAAAAGTCAGCTCTAAAGATGGACTGCTTACATTTTATGGATGCGTCTTTTCAGTCATTTATAAATTTGTTTATGCTGTTTTTGGTTCGCATTGGGAAGGAATGGATAACTAATATTTTAACAGTTCCGTACCCAAAGGGTCGCTAAGGTATCCTCCTGAATCTTCTCATCGTAATAACCGTCTTTTTCTGGTGCCAAAAAGATATTCAGTGTCGCGCGCGCATCCTCCGAAGTCGGACGCGCTTGCATCGATCCGCATCGATCCGCAACGTGACCGTAGCGTTGTGAAAGTGGCAAAAATGACGGACATTCTTAAATGCGTTACATGCAACATCGTCGTTGACGAGCTTCTGTGTTATTTACAAAACAATGTTTCGATTGTCGATGAAGTGACAATGGTGCGAATATGTACGGCAACATTCAAAAGCGAAGAAATCAAAAATTCGAAGACACTTTTGTTCGAGACGACGCCAACGAACGTCAGAAAAAGATTAAGGAAAAGCAAGGGGAAAGAAGACCGTGACGTTATAGATATGATTAACATTTTTAAATCGACAGAGCCAGATACTATTCCCGTTTTTGTAGCCAGGCAACTAGACAAATTACCACCGATTTTAATAGATCATTTGGACTGCTCGAAACTGTTGAAGGATATGTCAAAATTGAGAACGGAAATTGAAATGATGAAGACCAACTTTGCAACCCTGGATAGTTTAAACGAACTAAAGGCGGCAGTACTTTGCATACAAAATGACTCGTTGCCGCCGCCAGTATCGGCTTTTAAAATAAATAAAAAGCGCGGTGCTTGGTGTGATAGTGGTCCAATGGGTCTTTCGCACGACTTCCATTTGCAGGAGAACGAATCATGTGTAGATAACGATGTGGTGTTGTGTACTATACCACCGTTATCTCAATATAGAGAAATGACGGTAGTGCCAAATAAACAATGCGAGCTGGATTCAAATCGGTCGTTGGCGGAGCGCGGTGAGTCGAGCGCGGGCTCCGGCTGCGGTGCGGGAGGTGATGGATCGCCTACGCTATCCCTACCCGCGCTATCGGTCTCGCCGCCGTGTCATGATGAGGTGAGCGCTGGGACCGGTTTAGTGGCGAGTGCTGCAGTGACGTCACACGTACCGAGTCATACGCAAGGAGAGGGCCAGCTGAATGCTACAGATAAGGTCGGCCACAGTCGAGAATTAAAGGAGCGCGCATTGACTGTTAACGATGCGTTGACTATTAGAAATAATAGTCATAATGGTGAATGGCAGCCAGTTCGCCGTAGGAAAGCAACAAAATATCGGTATTCAGGCAAGTCGGGAGTGGCCCGGGATTTGGAATGTACGTTCCGGGCAGCGGAACGTAAAATTCCAATGTTTATTACCAACGTGCACATGTCGACAGCAGAAAGCGATATAGTAAAACATATACTGAACAAAACTCAGGAAGCTGTTTCTTTAGAAAAGATAAACATGAAGTATGAGAGAGGACATAAGGCTTATAAGTTTTTAATATCAGAGGCGAATTTGACAAAATACCTGGATGAAACTTTATGGCCTGCGGGGGTAATATTCCGCCGTTTCGTGAATTATAAATATAGGCATACGAACGGTACTCATAAGCGTGATGAAAACGGCATGAATAAACTTAAAAATGGATAGAGGCCCTTATAGTATCGCCACATTTAACTGTAAAAATGTAAAGCGTTCTAGTGATGACGTTAGAAGTCTGTGTCGTTCGTGTGATCTAGTATGTCTTCAAGAGACTTGGTTGCAATCAGAAGAAATACCCTTTATCGGCACAATCGATAGCGGCTTTGGTTATACTGCGACTTCAGCGATGGACACGTCTGCGGGCATCGTGCGCGGCCGCCCTTACGGTGGTGTCGCGTTATTGTGGCGATATTCAGTGTTTCAACAAGTGTCAGTTTTGAAGTGCGATAACCCGCGGATTTGTGCTATAAAAATTGCTACCAGTGATAAATCAATATTAGTAATGAGTGTTTATTTACCAACAAACTCTTTAGATAATTTACAAAATTTTACCGATTGTATGAGTGCCGTAAACGCAATTATTGACGAAAGTGGAATCGACTCTGTGCTTATTTTGGGCGATTTTAATGCTGACCCGGGTGAGTTGTTCTACGTTGTGTACTTGTTGTTGTGCGGACCATTTTTGTGGCAATCGTGGCCATATGCATGTCTTGGATGCACTGTATTCTGACATTGTGACCGCTCTCAGTGATGCGGCGGTGGCGGTGGCAGGTCGGGGAACCACGCGAGCGGGGCGGGGCGGCTCATGCATGGCGGGTTGGAACAAGCACGTTGGCGGGGCTCACAGGGAGGCCAGGTCTAAGTTCAACCAATGGGTGATGTGTGGTAGACCTAAATCAGGTCTCATTCACAAAGAAATGTGTGATAGCAGAAGAGTGTTCAAGTCTCGGTTAAAATGGCTTCAAAATCATCAGGACCAAGTAAAGATGGACGCGCTTGCTGTTCTACATAGTAAAGGTGATTTTCGAGGCTTTTGGAGAAGCACAAATAAAGTAAATGTACAACCTGGACTACCGGTGAGCGTCAACGGTGAAAATGATCCCAAGGGCATTGCTAATCTTTTCAAAGACCAATTTGCTGTTAAATCTTTGTTGCACCCAGCGGCTGAGGTGGTCAATGCTGATATTAGAGGTCTGAGGGTGGGTACGCGTTATCTTGCAAAAGAAGTGACCAGTATTATAAAATCTATGTCCAGAGGCAAATCCCCCGGGCATGACGGGCTCAGCATTGAGCACCTGCAGCATGCTGGCCCACATATTGCCAGAGTTCTGGCTATGTTCTTTTCGCTGTGCGTGAGTCACTCGTATCTGCCCGAGGCTCTTATGAGAACGTTAGTAGTACCTATAGTAAAGAATAAAACGAGTGATTTGACAGATAAAAGTAACTATAGGCCTATTTCGCTAGCTACTATTATAGCAAAGATCTTTGACGGTCTGCTTAACGCGCAGTTAAATAAATACGTAGCGCTCCATGACAATCAGTTCGGATTTCGTCCTCGTTTGTCCACTGAAAGCGCCATACTGTGCTTGAAGCAGACCGTCAAATACTACACTGATCGAAAAACGCCTGTGTATGCGTGTTTTCTCGACTTGTCGAAGGCCTTTGACCGTGTTGGCTATAACCTGTTGTGGGACAAGCTCCGGGACATAAATCTGCCACAGGAACTTATCATCGTGTTCCAGTATTGGTACGCACACCAGTCCAACACCGTCAGGTGGGCGGGCGCAATGTCGGATACATATCGGCTCGAGTGTGGGGTTAGACAGGGTGGTCTGACCTCTCCAACCCTGTTTAATTTATATGTCAACGACCTGATTGTGGCTCTCAGCAGCCGTCGTGTTGGATGTCATGTTGATGGGGTATGTGTTAACAACCTAAGTTATGCTGATGACATGGTGCTGCTGAGCGCTTCAATCTGTGGTCTAAGGAAGCTGATACATATATGTGAGGAGTATGCATCTGGTCACGGCTTGCAGTATAATGTTAGCAAGAGCCAGCTAATGGTCTTTGAGGCTGTCGGTGCTAAATGCCCAGACGTTGTGCCCCCGGTCATTTTGAGTTATGTTTCTTTGCAAAGGGTCACTGAATTTAGTTATCTAGGGCACATACTCACCGCCAACCTTAACGACCAAGCCGATATGGAGAGGGAACGGAGGGCCCTGTCAGTAAGAGCAAATATGATGGCTCGCAGGTTCGCTAGGTGCTCAAAGGAGGTCAAAGCAACGCTCTTTAGAGCATATTGCACCTCGCTTTATACGTGCAGCCTGTGGGCTAATTATACAGCGAAAAGCTACAGCGCCCTCCGCGTCCAGTTCAACAATGCGTTCAGGGCGGTGATGGGGTTGCCCCGATTCTGCAGTGCCTCGGGTATGTTTGCGGAAGCACGCGTCGACTGCTTCCACGCAACTATGCGCAAAAGGGCTGCATCTTTGGTGCGCAGAGTTTGGGCCAGCTCCAACACCGTCCTGGCGATGATAGCTGCAAGACTGGACTCGTGTAATATTCGGCATTGTTGTAAAAGGCATACTAGTGTGCCTATGCCAAAAAGAATTTATTAGCATTGTTTACCACTTGACATTTAATTTTAATTTGCGACATTTATTTATTTTTAATTACTTTTTGGCCAAATGTATTAATATTAAATTCCAGTGACATTTATATTATTTATATTCAATACTGATGCATTATTTTAATTTTTATAATCTTATGACTGAAATTTAATATATATTGTGATTTGTCAATGTACGGGTGTAATTTGCCTGAATAAAGATTAATTAATTAATTTATTTATTAAAGACGGTTGATTTTTTGACAGAAAGTTAGTAGGCTGGTTTTAAAAAATACTTTGCTATTGTAAAAGTAAGTCCTGTCTGATGGAGCGACAATATAAAATTGGATAGACAGGATGCAAGACAGAATCTAATCAAGACTTGTGACATAGCTGGGAGAGACTTATTTACAGACAGAGCGGTCGAAGAGACTCTTGTTTTAGTACAAAAGAACGAATTTATTTCGCTTTCTAATAAAATATATCGTATTTTATTAGTTAAATAACATTCTACTGCTTATACAACTATAAGACAAACTTAAGGAGTTCTCGCAAAACACTCTTCTTCATACTGAATGGCTGATCAGCAGGTGTAGGTTTTATGTAAAGATTGAACTAGGTACTTTTACACTAACATATTATGTTGGTCCAAAGTCAAATATATTAGTTGCAGTAGGTAGGTATTTAAAGTATGCTGTCTGAAGTTGTCACGAACCCTCAGTTATGATGAGGAGTCGACAAAGAAGAAGAACCAATAAATGAACTTATGTTATTACGGTTGATAGTCTAACTGGCGTTACACAACGGGGCTGTCGCGGTCTAGTTCCCGCGGTAATGGCTCGGAACCGATGTCCTATGACTATGAGCATACGTTATAAGACTACGTTTTTAATCTATGAATGATCTGTCGATCATCAGTTGTATTATTTATGTCATCGGTAAGTTGGAAGGCGATACCATATTACAGGAGGACCAAGGATGGTATTTTATAAAAACAAAAAAATTGATAAAATACTATTCTTAAACTACCTATGCTCCGCGGAGCCCTAGGACCCCGCAAAACTTCCTTCGAGGAGACCCGAAAGTACTTGTAACAATACAAACAAAAAAACAGCTGTTAAATACTTATAAATATCTGGTCTACAGTTCAACACTTATTACTTTATTTTTTTTTATTTGGGGCTCCATCACATATTACGCTTTCCAAAAGGGTTCCGCCAGCAAAAAAGTTTGAGAACCACTTAAACTATCCCAAGTTTGTTTCAACTGTGGTTTCAACCACACTGCTCTACTCTTTGGTATCTTAGAACATACTCGTTAAATCAAGAAAGATGTTTGTATTCAAATCCATATTATTTATTGATGCCAAGGGCTACTTCGTGAGAAACTTGACTGGTGCAATTTAAAAGTATTTATGTATTCAGATCAATAAGATCTATTTTAACTACTTAGATATGGCTAGATACAAATAAGAGATATATTACGAGGTCGCCAACATTTTGTAATAAACTTCTCATAGATTGTAAGTACGTTCAACTATTTACTAACATTCCAATTGTAATTAGATTGTAATACTTATTAACTTATTGGTCCTTCGTCCAGGCTTTTAACAGAAAAAGTGACAAAAATGAAATTACTTAAGTACTTTTAATAAAAGTTGCTTTATAAACATTTAAAAAGAAATTACAAAAGTAATTTGCTTTAAACAATTATTACGATTACAGCGTTACTTTATCGTCTTAATACTTGCTAATTAAATTAAATCGTGTGAAACCCTGATAGTGGCTTCGTTTAGTGTAATGAGGATACCTACGTTAGGTAGGCACAAGTGGTACAAGTTAGTTGGACCAAGATCTTCGTTTCATACAGAAGACTGCAAAAAGATTTGTTATAATTAAGGCCAAGGATTTTCGGGCTTAACTTACGTTCTTACCGATTTACTTAAACTTTGAACATCTTTCTTTAAACGTCCAAATATATTATATTAATTAATGATTATTTTCCTAGCAATAATATAAAGTTCCAGATAGTAGTAAAGCAAGTAGCGCTGCAAGGAGCGTAACGCGCTCCGCGGAAAGTGAAAGTAACTCACCTCGAAGTCGCCTCGTTCCTGCACCACCATCACTTTTTTAAAGAAAATCTGGGGCATAGCGACACCTTCGACCCTCCTTTGTTTAAAAAAACAAATGTCAACCAATCCGTTATGGTCACTAAAGAGATTTGACTGACCAATAAAACTTTTTGCAATCTGTTGTAACGACACTGTAACTTTTTATGTCCGAACCAATGTCACTGGCCGCAAACTTTAACTTTTTAATTCAAATCTAACACTGATTTTGGCGCGAAATGTAAAATTTTAAAACACACAATGACATAATAATGGTCACAAACGGTTCTATGTTTACGATTGCAGCTTTTTTATTTCACATTAGCTTTGACCGGTTAATGCACATTGCACAGGCTATAATATTTTAGAGATTAAGTACAGCAGAAACAAACTATATGATTCGCGCACAGACCTTTCCCTTCTAACACTGTGTCGGCAACTAAGCAACACAAGCACTATAAAGTTATAAGTATGAAACGTTGACTTCGCCGTAGGACGGGCTGTCGCAATAGCATTATTAGTCGGTGGATTTTCGCTTATGAGGACGTTATTTCTAGTCCCATAAAGTTTAAAATCATGTGATAAAAATGTAAAATATTGGTTCTAGATAAGTTTGCAGTCTAACGATGCAATACACCCAAGTAGCTAGAGATCTAATCCCAGAAAACTTGATACATACTAGATTTACCTGTCCTACGTTGTTACCGAGTGCAGTAAACGCATTATTTTTATTCGTTGCTTGGATGGAATTTCAAATTACCGGCAGTTTTTTTTATCCTAAAGATGGCAGCAAGTGCTACCATGTATTCTGTTTCTGATATCGAACTGGAAATATGCATAACATTAGCTGGATACTTAAGACGTTGCTAAGTATAGGTATTGCTAGTCCTTAAACCGTTATTTAATGTAGAAACTATATTCGATTAATTCATTGATTAGTTTACAGTTACATAACTACTAAAATAGAAACCAATACTTATGGATTTTAAAGTCATCACATCTCTCGTTAGAAGGTACCTACAAGGAAAACGAATAAAGCACATCTTCAGTTGAGATGAAGACCGTATAGATGTAAGTAACTTTAACTGATTAAAGAGACACTGCTACTATCCCTAATGTTTGACTGGTAGAGAATTCTCCAGTACAGAGCTATGAAATCTAGGTTCAAATATTATAGTACGCATTCTGTATTGATAGCTAATTTGTGTTAGTTGCTATACATTTTTTTAAACCAATTAACAACGATTGCGTAGAAAATAAGTTTGAAAAGCGTCAGCAGGATTAATATTATCCTCTCACTTTCAAAAGTACCTACTACTAAGTATACAGGCGTTTCTTGTAAGGTGTCAAGCCAGTGCGAGGTGATAGGTGAGGACCATAGCAATCGATTGAACCCCCTCTACGATTTTTTGTATTTTGGGAGTTATGATGTGTTTATCATTTTTTTATTTATTTTATGACTAAGTTTTTTAAAAAGTGTTAATTGTTTTTGGGTTGATTTTTCTCGAAATCATCTTTTGTAACAATGTCGCTTGCTATCAATCAGAGTTGTGTAAATAAAATACTTACCTTTCCATTTTGGAGAAAGATGCATTTTTTTAAACAAAAACTTTAAAAAATAACTTTAAGCAGAAAATTATGCAATTGTCAACTTAAAAATTAAATTAGTTAAAATTTTTAATAAATCCTAACTGGTTCGAATAACTGCGCAGATAAGTACCTAAAGTTTTATAAAAACACAAAAACAGTTATAACTCCCAAATTGCAAAAAATCGTAGAACATACATGGGGGTTAAATCGATAGCTATGGTCCTAACCTATCACCTCGCACTGGCTTGACTCCTTACAATAAACACCCTGTATAATCGATAGGTATAGTCACAGAGCGACAAGTTCCTTACTGGGTCGTTTAATTTACTAGAACGGAATCGATCTAGAAAACCGACTTACTTCGGCTTGAGATTCGTGAGAAAATTTGCAACAATGCGGTTTTGTACGCGGTTACTCGTATTGGTTTAGTTCAGTGTTTCCCAAAATGTATACGAATGTACAAAAGAATAGGACACTCTTTAAACCACGAGATCAGCTATTAAGACACATCTTTGTGTATGGATGGAAATAGCACCGAGAACGGAAAAAAAAGTTGATGCTCCGTAAAAACTAACGTGCTAACTCGAAGATAAAATGGATGAATCATCTGAAAAGAAAAACGATTTTGATGTTGCAACTTGCAATATGATGAATCTACCAAAAAGAAGCAAAACGCCTTAATTTAAAGATCCTACTGTCCCTACATTTATTTTTTATAATATTAAATAAAATAAATACTATAATGTATTGTTCTTACTTATCAAAAGTATAGGTAATGCAATTTATGCAATAAATATATTGATTTAAATATATGTCTCGTCACTTATTTGTTCCTGGGGGTTGCGCTTTAACAAAGTTTGAGAAACAGTGATTCCCATTCGGTCGGGTCAACCGTTTGCTTGCACTGTTACGGTAAATGTGCCTTTCTTGAATGGGGTAATGTATTGTACCTACAACTTTAGTATTTCCTGGTTCAATCCAAGTTACAGATTGATGTTTGCGAACAAAATGACTGCACTCTAATCATGGGTCACCTACGAAATCTATTTATTCTACGTTGGTTAAAATTTGAAATCACTCGGTATGAATCTATGTATGACACACGTAATATGACCTCAGATCAGAGAAAGGACATCCATTAATATTTCTATGGGTATGACGCTTATTTTCAGTATGCCCTGCCGAGCATAGAACAGCCTGTCTGTTGGGAAGCTAGTCGTTGCTTCTAAAACTTGGTAATATACGTGTTGCACGCAAAGGTTCTCGGGTTTGAACCCCGGCTTAGGAAGGACAAAATGCACGAATTCCCCAAGAGGCTAGGAACGTTAATAAATAAATAATAATAAATATTGGACAACATCACATACATTGCTCTGATCCTAAAGTAAATAGATAAAGTGTTGTAGAAATCAGAAACAACCACGGTACCACAACACCCAGACCCGAGACAATATAGAAAAGATCGCTTTCCACGTTGACCCGACCGGGGATCGAACCCGGAACCTCGGAGATGGCGACGCCATATAGTCCGCTACGGAGGTCGTCAATGTTAATTTATTATTACACGATAGTGACAGTTGGTGTGTTGCATCGCGCCTATTTTTATCATCATCATAATCAGCTTAGTCCATAGTTGGACATAGGCTTTTCCCAAGGCACACCACCGATACTCGAACTATAATCTTTACATCCAATACCAGCAGCTTTGCGTAAGTATTATGTTATGGCTCCACCTTGTCGGAAGGCTACACTGCACACGCATTTATTCACGTACTTACTTACATAAATATTCTTCCGGACTCAATTCTTGAATGTAAACATAAACTTTAGTTATATTAAAGTAACCTACTGAAGTTACATGACATTAAATTGTATTTTTCCAATGAATATTACGACAGTACAGATACACTGGAAACTTGCTACTTTTATTCAATTAAAAGGTTTGTGATATATGCAGATTACAATTTACAAGTCGGTTTTTTTTTTAATTAATCTCATTCGCTTTCAGTGTATGTAGAATACGATTTTAACCGTAATTAGGACTATGCAAATAAAAAAGAAAATAGTTTTCCTTAGCGCAAACTTGGTATGCAAACGAACAGAGGAAGCGTAACTCTTTATCACGCGCTAGCGCGATGCAAATTTAGCGCCAAATCAGGTGGATAATCTGTGGTGAAAGTGACGCAACGCAGAACGCAGGTTGCCAAACTTCAAACCAAAACCTTTAAGTAACCTATGTACACGGTTGGTTAGATAAGGACAGTTGGTTAGATTGGTAAATTAACGTTATTTTAAGATCATCGACATCACTGTCAGAAGTAGTTTGGTTAAATAGCTTGAAACCACGTAAAACTGTTGCTATTTCGACGACCTCCGTAGCCGAGAGGCGAACACTTTAAATGGCGCCGCGATCTCTGAGGTTACGGGTTCGATCCCCGGTTGGGTCAATGTAGATAACGAACTTTTCTATATTGGCTCGAGTCTGGGTGTTGTGGTACCGTCGTTGTTTCTGATTTTTATAATACAAGTGCTTTAGCTACTTACCCTAGGATCAGGGCAATGTAAGTGATGTTGTCCAATATGTATTTATTTAATTTATAAAGTTACCCTGCCAAAGAGAACAGAAACGTTAGGTAAGATATTGCCTATTTTACTAAAACGAGACATAGTACTTACTTTCTTACAAAAAAAAAAATTCTGAAGACAACGTTTTGTAATCCCCTTTTTCTTTCGATTGCAATCCATATTTCTGAACTAACTATTTATCTAAAACTTTTAAATGTTACGTAACATAAAGTAATTAAATTTTGAATGTTTGTGAAAACCTAACCTATCTTAACCTTCAAAAACATTGCTTCAAAAACTTATTTGATTATTTCGTGGTTTAAAGATTACGATAATTAAGAAAACCAGATAGTAAAGCCTTCACTGTAACAAAATGTCATTCATTTCTGTTCTCCCGATATACCTAGGTTATTATAATAAAGAAACTGCATAGTTCAAGGTAAACAGGCTCTCATCTACCTATTGGCATTTTGGCATCGTCTACCTTAGACGCCTGGTGGCAAATTATTTTGGTTAGCTATTAATAGCTAAACTTAGCAAATTATTTAAAAAAGGTGTTTTTTTCAAAATGAAATGTTGTTATAGTTTTTTAAAGGGTGTTTTAGATAAGGCTTTATCAATTAAAACAAAGAACTTTTACTACGGATTCATTATTGAAATCGTGGATATCTAGGTACTCTCTAACGTTCTACCTCATTATCATTTTAAAGGAAGAGAGCCATATTATCATTTTTATACAATTTTGAGGTTGTTTACTAAATGGTATATTTAGACAAAACTAGCAATTATTATGTTAACATGTGCATGCAATTGATATACCCATTGCCAAACACTTGGTAACCCTGTTTATTTGTTTGTAATAAAATCAGGCTGACAAAGGTGAGCAGCGTCTGCGTGCAAAATAATAAAAAAACTGCGCTCGCCAACCCGCCCGCCAAGCGTGACGAGTATGGCAATAACCCCCCGATGACAGAAGTCACTGGGGGAGGCCTGTGTTTCTACTGCTGAAGTCCTGTGGCTGAAATGATGATGATGATGATGATGACAAAGGTGACAGAGTTTGTTACACCGCTTCTACTCATCACCAGTCGATATTTTATCCCGAAGCGGTGTTAGGGCTAAGTTATATGTTGGGACGTGTATAAGTGCCCGAAAGACGGCCTTATATACAGAATAAAGAATTTCATTTCATGTATTTAGAACACATAAGACTTTTTAATATTGAGACTGACTAAACCTACACTCTGTATAAGCTTGCAGTACCTACAGATAAAGATCATCTGTTCTTGTGAGCGCACTTGGCGATAAATGAGCGATAATTACGTGTATTATCTCATTTCATACTGTATGACATAGCTATCGTTAGGCACTGTAATAAGTAATGACAAGAAAGTGATATTAGTGTAACATTTTCTTGAATAAAACAAAGCGATACCCAAGACATGTTATTGTAACTTAAGTAAGACCGATGGACCGAAGACCTTAGGAAGATGGCTAACAGTGGCTGTATGAAAAAAGCGGGAGATCGTGCTTGGGGGAGGCTTACGTCCAGCAGTGGACTGAAATAGGCTGAATAGATAAATTGTAACTTAAGTAAGACCGCGTTTAAGGAAATATTATTATCTATTTTGTGGTATAAATAGGGTAAGATGCGGTTGCCGGCTGTCTAAATACTACATCGTTCCATATCAACAAAGTATCCAACAATAAAGTATGGTGTGGTTATGGCCCAGAATCCCGATACTTCTCTACACTGTCCACAGTCAAATATTAAAAACTTTTATTTACCTTCTGACTTTATACTGACTGATCATTCTTCCATTATTGTTGGCTTACCAACTAATGTTTATTAAACTCTAACAAAAACAGGATTACTTTTATTTATTTTCTAGTTTCAGCAGTAACGTTACTCGCTATTTGCTTATTAAGTGCTGTAACGTAGAAACATACAATTGAAGCATACTTGGACAGGCCTGCGATCGGAAATTCACGTGGCCAGTCGTTTAAAGAAAGCGAAAAGGAACAAACTACTTACAGCGGACCACTTGAGAAGCACTTAAACATAGTCTGTCTTATTCAGAGTGTAATAATTGCTAGTCCGGGACTATTAACCCACTGTTTTACGTACGTTAGTACAGTGGGTTAACCGTAGTCCCGGACTAGCAAATGCACTCTGAATAAGACACGGTGAATGGATATTAACAATTAATCAAACTTCACGATAATAAATCGTAAAACGGACTAAGTGCTGCAATCGGTGGCCTGTGTGTGGTCTGATAAGTTTTCCTTAATGTATAAGTTCTACAAATAATTATACTTTAATTAAATGCCCTTGAAGGACAATAGCCAGACTACCTGCCTTGATAATATATCGAACGTGTGTGATATGTATGACTTTGTTCGGCCATAGAATTAATGGGCTGGTCTTAATTATCATTACAGTCACGTTTAAGAAATGACGCATCTCAGAAGTTACAAAAAGTATATCTAATTTGTTTTTCTGCGCGAAAACAACTGACTGCCTTTTCAGGTTGTTACTAATAAATTAACAAGATGTTTAAAGGAAAATGTATATTTTTGTGCTACTTACGTTTAAATCGTAACCGCTGGTGATCCAAGTGTGTTTCTTCAGGATACCTCCAACATACTTTCTTCTCCATTTTGTTAAAAATCCGTCGGTCTTCCGCTTGGAGCGGCGGTTCACTGTGTAACGTTCCATTTCAGGTTCACGCGTCAAAGTTACAACATCGGCACTACACTGTCAAGACTATTATTCTATGGTCAAGACACGATTAACACTACCCGCGGACGTGATAAAACTAAATCCGTTTAGAAAAACAAATCTCGACCAGAGATGCACATTTTAATATTATATAAATCGCAACGAAGCGGACCGAATTAATTACAGCTCTCCGAATAGATTACTATAAGGCGGTCACAACGAGTACCAAGCATAAACATCAGCAACGTTAATAAGACAATTAGAAAGTTTTAAAAATGTGTTCGTAAAGCCTAAAATGAGTAACTAGAACGCGAGTAGAATCGTTCTTAAATTTACTTTTTTTATTTTTCAGAAAAAAAAATTACTACCGAGGAGCCTCGAAAACGTCGTCCTGTGAGCTCGAACTTGGTAGACTAATAATATGTTCGGTACACTTTATTGTCGCCTTATTCGTGTTACGGTATGTTGGAACCAATACAAGAGTAATTCGAATGCTATGGACGTAGATTTTGATTGTCGTCCCATACAAAACGGACAATAAGCGTTTTACTATGCGACGGGCCAGCCGCCGCGGTGTGTCAGTACAATTTCCCTAACCCAAATACTCAATCAAGGACGCATGTTTTGTGTGGGAAATAGGTGAATGTCACAATCGATTCGATATCGAGGTCGACAGATAAACATAAAACTAGCCGCGAATCCGAAAAGTGACAATAATAATAGTAATAATTAATTGGAAGCTACGTAACCAATATGATTTATGGAAATGTTATAAAATTTAGAGAGACGTAGATTCACTTCCGTGTGTGCAGAAAAAACAAGTTTTAACGATGCGAAATTTGATTGGTGCTATTGACACACATTGTGCCACATGTTTAGTCAATTTAAATATGTACTTGAATCTTTAGTCATACTAACATAATCTAGATTATATTTTCACAGAAGAACTAGCATGGACAAGCCACGCTCGGAGAGCTGATAGCTGTAGAGGAAGAAAGAGAAGAGAAGAAGAGAAAGAGAATTATCTAGTGGCAACCACAAGCTAAAATAGGGCAAAGTGGGCAGGCATGCCATTTGGCGGATTGATGACTTAGTGAAGGTCACGGGAAATGGCTAAATGGAATCGCCCCATAGTTCTTCGCTAGAGACTAAAGTTTCTCTTCCATGATTAACGTGATCGTAAATCAACACTTCCGTAACTTTGAAATAGTTAAACTGAAAGACATACTCAAGTAAACCTCCTTCGACTATAAATAGCTGTAATAGTTTTAGTTCTTAACGTTTGCGTTCGGGACCTGTTAGATTACTTTAAAATGTTTGTTTCTCGTATTAAGCATGCCTTGATAACATGTATGAGGATTACATCTTGTCTAACACTATTATTAAGTGCATTATAGCTTAGGTCATGATGTCATCCAATAAAAAAAAATAAAGTCCTCCCCTCAGATAGCGGCGCGTCTTCTTCCGGAACCGTTATGTATCAGTTTTAAGACTCTCCTGGAATGATAAGTAAGAAGCAAATATCTAGATCTGTATTTATAATGACGACCTCCGTAGCCAAAAGACGAGCACGCCTGACTATTATGGCGTCTCGCCATCTCTGAGGTTCCAGGTTCGATCCCCGGTCGGGTCAATATATAAAACGAACTTTTCTATATTGTCTCGAGTCTGGGTGCTGTGGTACCGCCGTTGTTTCTGATTTCTATAACACAAGTGCTTAAGCTACCTTAAATCAGAGCAATATTTTAAGTGATGTTATCCAATATAAATTTACCTATATTTAAAAAAAAGGACGCATTTCTTCGAAACCTATCAATTAACTATATTTTTCTTTTGTAATATGCTAATATTAATGTTGGTTCAATTAAATAAATAAGTCAATATTAAAAATCAGAGGATCAGAATTTCCGAAAGTGTTAAAGAAAAACAATTTAATAGTGCCTGTATTATAACTGTCGGCAAAAATGTGGATTAGTGAAACTAAAATTTCATCTGTTGCAGATGTAATGAAAACGTCGTGAAAAGATTAATGGCCTTACTACAAAAAGATAGACTAGTGTTGAACACTTGTCTAAAGATAAGTCAACCAATTCAAAATGTTTCATAATAATTATGTCTCGAATGTTTGATGTGTCATCATCATTTCAAATTGGTTGACTAATCTTTAGACAAGTTTTCAACACTAGTCTATCTTTTTGTAGTAAGGCCATAAATATTTACGGATTTCAAACTGATTTTTAGGGTTCCGTAGCCAAATGGCAAAAAACGGAACCCTTATGGATTTCCGTATGTCTGTCTGTCCGTCCGTATGTCACAGCCACTTTTTACCGAAACTTTATGAACTATACTGTTGAAACTTGGTAAGTAGATGTATTCTGTGAACCGCATTTCAAGATTTTTACACAAAAATAGAAAAAAACAATAAATTTTGGGGGTTTTAGCCGCGCCGCTATACGTAAAGAACTGAAACTCAAAAAAAAAATTCATTAAACCCATACGTGTGGTGTATCTATGGATAGGGCTTCAAAAATGATGATGAGGTTTTTAATATCATTTTTTTCTAAACTGAATAGTATGCGCGAGAGACACTTCCAAAGTGGTAAAATGTATCCCCCCTCCCGTAACTTCTAAAATAAGAGATCAACGAGAGAGAGCAACGATCCCCGCTAGTAATGGTTGAAAAAAAATATTCGTTAAAAGTTAATGGTTGAATAAAAATATCGATATTTTTAATGTTTGAAAATATCAGTTGATATTTTTATGCAGATACATTATTTTGATATTTTTATCTGTAGTTGAATATGGTTGAAAATATTAGTTAATATTTTTATGCAGATACATTATTTTGATATTTTTACCTGTAGTTGAATATGGTTGAAAATATTAGTTAATATTTTTATGCAGATACATTATTTTGATATTTTTATCTGTAGTTGAATATGGTTGAAAATATTAGTTAATTTTTTTATGCAGATACATTATTTTGATATTTTTATCTGTAGTTGAATATGGTTAAAAATATTAGTTAATATTTTTATGCAGATACATTATTTTGATATTTTTATCTGTAGTTGAATATGGTTGAAAATATTAGTTAATTATTTATGCACATACATTTTTTTGATATTTTTCACTGTAGTTGAATATAATTATTACGCGTTTATTTTTATAGGTTTATTCGATGAACTTTCCTTCATACTTTAACAGGCTTAGGACTGTCTAGCATAAAACAAAATGGATAAATACTTAGTGCCTAAAGTCGAAAAAATGCATCCGCATAAAATAACAGAGTCAGTTGAATATATCGAAAAGAAAGCTGTTCCATACGCCGAGTAACATCATTCTTCCTTATGATAATGGAATAGAGTTTAATTTCATTGCAACTGTTACTACTTGTTTGACTCCGAATTTTATCGTTTTACACCTCGTCTCACTCACGACGCCACTCGTGTCCTAAATAATACATTCAAATTTAGGCTCTAATCCGTTTACTTAATGCTTAAGTTAACTTACTCAATAAATCAATAAATTTATAAGAAAGATTGGATATGATATTTTTATTCTTTGTGGACTAGCGTTGTAAATATTTATTGCGTAATTTTATCAATCGGTTAGATTTATCTATACGAATAAAACTTCAAGTTATATAGTTTTTTTTTATTACGTCATAAATCGTAAACCGCAATTTACCTTTCATTCAATCAACTCAAATATAAAAAAATAAGGTGGCTCCCATACAACCAACGTGATTTTTTGCTCTTTCTTAAAGATAGTAGTGCGGAACCCTTCCTGCGCGAGTCCGGTTCGCACTTGGCCGATTTTTCATTCATTTCATATCTATGGGACAAACAGACAGCGCAACAGTTATTATTGTGAGTGCAACACTAAATGTGGAAATTTTTTCTTGTTGGCAGGCATGTTAAAAAATGTCAAAATCTGAAGTCGACTGTGATGGATTTCAACGAGTAAAATCGAAAAAATCATCAAAAAACCACACAAAATTACCTCAACAAAAATCAAGTTTTGAAAAACGTGACGTGTCTATAAATATTGAACAATCAATAAGGTATTTGAAAAGTTGTATGAAGTCTGCGTTTGTTTTGTTTGAGGTTATGTTATCAATTCTATATATTATTTTTCAGGCGAATAAAATCAGCCGTTGAAGATTTACTGGGTTCAGAATATTTTAGAGACGCAATCAAGTCTGTAAGTACAGTAGTACTAGGTAAATCTGTTGTAGAAATAGTTTGTTTTGGGCTCGGTGAAATTTCCGACTGCAACATTAGTAAATATCAGTTAGCATTTTTGCTCTGTCTGAAAGACGTTTGTAAGCCCAAGAAAGTTTTAGTACATGACCCAATATTTTACAAAGACGAATGCGAGGTACTAAAACGTTTTGGGCTTCAGGTAATACCACAAAATAGTGAGGGAAGTTACATAATTTCAGACAATGATGTTACCATAGTTTATTTGCCTCACTGCCCTAAACAACTGACGAACAACTTTCTCTGGGCTAATTGGAGTCCAAAGCTACAAAATTGTGTATTAATATGCAACAGTTTTAGTTCTATAGTTGATAATAATCCCAGCCGGGTATTACAAGAGACTGTTCCATACATACACAAGATATATCAATTTACACATGAGACTGTATTACAGAATAACTTTAAATATACTGATATTTTCAACGATACCTCAATCCATTCTTTTTCTACAAATAAACTAGAGTCAAACTGTAAAGAATTCTGGGAAAAAGGTGACAAGCCTTTTTACAACAATACAGAGGAGTTTATTACAGCACTCATGGTAGAAAAATTGAATATCTAATTTGTTTGAAGGTCTGAATCATGGCATCAATTACCGCAAAGCCAGCTCTAGTGACCTTGAGGCAGCTTCTCTCAGAGCTACGGAAGCAAAGCTCTTCAAAGAATTTAGCCGATAACCAAATGGTTCAGTATATACTAAGCCAGTACCGTAAACACCAGTTTACGGATCAGCAGTTGTGTAAAGCTGCGGAGGAGATGCACTTTAAAGCTAAAACATACTATAACTACTTACACAATTCGAGAAAGTACAAAGAAATCAATGCGGAATACAAAGGTCAGGGGGAACGGAGTGTTGAAGAAACTGCAAAGATGGTCGGATTCAAGATGCCTCATGACCCAAAACCATAGACAATTGAATAATACAGTAGTAAAATATGTACATACATTAAATAATATAATTTAGAAGAAGATTTGTTGCAATGAGAAATAAAAAACATTTAAATAAAACAAGTTTTTTATTTAACAGTAGGGTTGTAAAAAGACCCAGTGACACAGCAATTATTTTTCAGTTGTAATAGCTTTGATTTTGAAATAATACATCAACTGTCTTATTCAGAGTGCATTTACTAGTCCAGACTAAGGTTAAACTACAGATTTTTGTATGTTAAAACAGTGGTTTAACCTTAGTCCCGGAATAGCAAATGCACTCTGAATAAGACAAATGAAGATTATTAAGATTGATGATTATACTTCTGTATACATAGTTGACTTTTTACTTTGTGTTCTTACTTAGTTCAACCTACGATGAATTTTACAGGTAATTACCTTATCAACATTTCACAGCATGTAATTAACTTAAGGGTTTTAAAGAGACAAAAAAAAATTGTATCTTATACTCAATTTTCTTTCAAAGATTTATTCTCAGAGACAAGATCATACACTTTGTCTGTGATTTTTTATTTTAGTTAGAAGCATACAGACATGGATGAATGTTGCTAGAAGTAATCAAGGTTCAATATCAATTAAAAACGAAGGTTTGGTTATTAGTTGATCGGCTGATGACACATAAGTGTATGGTAAATAAGTGAAAAAATCTCATATAAAATTTTATACATAACTTAATTTCCACATTGCGCTACTGTGCATTTAGTATAAATGCGGACTCTTAACAATATTTCCATAAACAATATTTTTATTTAAAATTATTGTTTGTATTGCCTCTCGATCAGCTTAGCTATGGTTTGCAGCTGCATGTTGCTGGTTCCTTCATAGATAGTTCCGATTTTGGCGTCTCTAAAGAATTTCTCCTGAGGGAAGTCCTTGGTGAATCCCACTCCGCCCATGAAGTCTATGCATTTGGATGTTAGGGTTTGAGCGATTTCTGGAAATGAAAAGTTTAGCTTTTATTGCAATTTATTTTACACTCTATGGTGTCCAATAGATGTTTTAGGTCAAATCCTCCCGAAACCAAAGGCAGGTTAGGTGAAGGTAATAAAAAGACTGAGGTTTATGATGAAATAGTAAAACAAACAAAAAAACAATCAACTGCATTACTGATGGCCCAAGAAAAATATGCACTTCAACTTTTTCAGATCCTAAAATTGAATTTATTTACAAAACTTAAATAAGAATTAGATGACCTCAGTAGCCGAGAGGCGAACATGCCGACTTGGCGTCGCCATCTCTGAGGCTCCGGGTTCGATCCCCGGTCGGGTCAATGTAGAAACTGAACTTTTCTATATAGTCTCGGGTCTGGGTGTCGTGGTACCGTCGTTGTTTCTGATTTCTATATCACAAGCGCTATAGCTACTTCCATTAGGATCAGAGGAATGTATATGATGTTGTCCAATATTTATAATATTTTAACTTCTTACCAGAAGCATAGTATTTAGCCATAGCAGCCTCCTTCACGAACTCCTGGCCGTGCTCCTTGAGCCTGGCAGCGTTGTACATCAGCAGGCGCGCCGCTTCCAACTCAGTCTGCAGGTGCGCGACCTGGTAGCTGATGCCCTGGACAAAAGTGTCTTTGAGAAATGTTCAAGTTTATTAGTGAACTCGTGACCCTGATAGTAGGGGGTCGACCATTAATCACGTGTGGCTTGAAATGGGGAGAGGATCGAAAAAAAACATGAAATAACACTAGAGGGGAGGGGGTTGTATTTCTAAACCGCAAAACGGTGCGTAACCTGACTCGTCGTTGCTTGTGCCAAACGTGATTTTGAGTCGGGGGGGGGGAGGGGTAGTGTAAAACCTCACCACGTTCACAATAGGGGAGGATATATAAAAAAAAATGCTAAAAAAACATCACGTGATGGACGACACCTAGAATAATGAAGCGCTTGTCCTGGTAGCTGATGCTAGGGACTTCGGGACAGAGGTTCCCTTGATGGTTTTCAGTTAAATTTGTGAACTCATGATCCTGGCCGTAGAAAAATGAGGTGCGTGACTTGGTAGCTGATACCTTAACCAGTGCCTTCAAAAAGTCGGGTATAATTAGTGAACTAACGATCCACGACAGTAGAAAAACTTAGTGCGTGGTGCGCCGGCGCTATAACGTAATTTGTGGTGTGACTTAGTAAACAGAGAAGGTGCCTTTAAAGGAGGCCCAGCTAAATTTTACAACCACATTTTTTATAAAACAAACGTTTTGGTATCGAAGCTGCGCTGTTTGTTCAAAATTTTAATACATAGGTGTTTCTATTTTGCTTCCACCTTTACTTCCGTTATCCCGTTTTCTTCAGGAAGTAGTTAAAAGTCTTCTGCGTCCTATTTAGCGAAGTGTTTATTTCGATAAATGCTAATTCTGATTTACGACCATATATTTTGAATGACTACTAACTGCCTACCCCAACAAGCAACTCACTTGGAACGAGTAGATGCTCTTCCCGAACTGTTTCCTGTCCAGCGTGTATGGGATGGTGGCGTCCATGCAGCCCTGGCACAGGCCGACCATCTGAGCGGCGATGCCGATGCGGCCCTCGTTCAGGAAGCCGGCGGCGTACTTGTAGCTGTGGGTAGATAGCAATTTTAGTTAGTCACAGACTTGTCGAGATTACAGGTTAAGCCACAGGATTAAAATGGCCCGGAGCCGCTTGCTGCAATGTGGCGTTCTTTAGGGAAGGCCTATGTCATTGGACTTCCAAAGACTGATGATGACAAGGCCTATGACCAGCAGTGGACGTCCAATAGGTGGTGATGATGATGACAGACAAATTATAATTCGGTAATTTGTCAGAAAATTAAAGTAATATTTCGATTACTTTGCTCAAGGGAAAAGCCAGCTGAAGGGAACATAATAGACGATTTTCGGGCTTGGTAGCATGAATTGGAGCCTTCCAAATTAACTAAGCAAGATGCCTTATTATGAGGCACTCTTTGGGTAAAGGAACCCTAAAAGTAGCACATTCAGATCATGACCTGAGGTATCACAACATTTGAAATAACATGGAAACGCAATAAACAAACACTTACCCATGTCCATATTGCCCAAGAATGTTCTCCTCAGGTATCCTCACGTTGTCGAAGTGGACCATGCAAGTGCCAGACGCCCTGATGCCAAGTTTGTTCTCAGGCTTAGCGACGGTCAGCCCAGGGGTCTCGCGTTCTACGATGAAGCAAGTGATACCTTTGTAGCCCTGGAAAGAGAAATAGTTGTGTAGGATTTTCAAATATTAGATTTGGATTTGCTATTGACCGCGTGTTCTTTACAGCTTCATTCATTCATTCAGTGTCGCTACTTTGCCGGTACTAAAATCAAAGCCCAGATTGCAAAAGGTAGTTGTAGAGATCTCTCTTTGACCTCTGAATTTTTGGACTGTTCTACTAATTAGGTATTTTGGAGCCTAGGTAAGTTATTAGATATTTCTTTAGTTCGTGTCAATGGTGCTTCTCAATAGATTCTGGCGGCCTTTACGATATTGTTCGTCAGTCCACTTTTTTGATCAGTCAAAGAACAAATTTCAAATCAATCAAAACGGTTCACAAAGCATCCCTTAATGTTTGAAATTTGTTATTTAATATACAACGCTATAGGTATGTATTTTGCTAAGAATAAAGATTTGAATTTTGAATTAGATGAACTAAGCCCATAAAAGTCCTGAAAGACTGTCGGTATAATCGTTGTAGAAACGTGGTTAATGATTGTCATTTACAATGGATAAAAAATGCGTTATTATAATCAATTAGATTGTACGGAGAATGTGTTTGATTGAATTGTAAGTAATAAAGAATGTTAAGAAAATTTAGAGGTAAGTATTGCACAAAAGTCGGCAATAAACTTATTAGGTATCTTATCAAAGTAACTTTAGCTGCAATTAACAAATAAACAAGTAAAAATTGTTGCATCATAATAAGTCAAACGAGATAAACTACCTACGTAATAATAACGTAGATAATGGTTCTGTGGTTGTAATAAACATAAAACAGTTAAATAATTATCTAAGTATTAATTATGCATTTAATAATACGCTAGATAGTTTTGTTAACTGTTTACTGCCACATTAAAAGCATTTTTGAGCATTGATTTTTGAGTAAATTTTTTTTACATAAGTATGTTGACATATTTAAAAGTTTTTTGGAAAAAATAAGTAAGGCGGGCATAGATAATTTTGTTTATCTGATCGTAAATCGTAATTAATAGTATTATTATCGGTATTCTATTAAATTAATTTTCACTGTGTTATCATAATTTGCGTTCATTGTATCATATCATAAATCCAAAACCGGAAGTATATATTTTAAGGAAATACACAAGTTCAAAATTTTAAAAAACATACGTTTTTGGCCATGAGTTTGTACCAAACCAACGCAATGTTTTATTATACTATCCGTTCCCTACAGGGCCCATAATGTCTTATAGTTTTAATTACCTAGTTTAAATTCATAATCGATAAACTATTGAGTATTGAGGGTCTTTTTTTAAACTGATAACAAATATTTCTTACCTTAGACGGGTCAGCATTAGCCATGACTAGGAACACGCCAGCGACGTCCGAGTTGGAGATCCACATCTTGGAGCCGTTGATGACGTAGTGGTTGCCGTCCTTCTTCGCCACAGTCTTTAGCGAGAACGCGTCGGAGCCGGACGTGGGTTCCGTGAGACAGAAACTTCCAGCCTGGAAGAATTTACTTTTAATTAGGTACCTACTAGTGTTTGGTTGAACTAGGAATGGGAGGTAGTTTATGACATGCAGCAGCAGCTTGGTGATTCTAGCGAGATTCCATTAATAATGCTAAGTGCAGTGATGACGTCTAGTGGACTACCACCAGAGCTTATAACAGGCAGAGCTGACAACCGTTGTCGGGAGAGGCCTATATCCAGCAACAAACTTTCAAGGGCTATTGTTGATGATGCTTTTTTATGAATTATACGTCATCTAATTAAATTTTATAACTGGCAAAGCATAATATTCCAATAAAATAATATTTTGATAAGAAACTGTTCGTGATTATTTCCATTTTCCAGTCGACATGCAATTCTTGAATCATTTAGTACATATGTGCGGATTATGATAGACTTTTTGGTTTCGCTTCTCGCTGGTACACTGACAACACCAGGACATATTTTTGAATTTAGACTGATTGAATGATACCTACAAACTATCAAAAGCTATACAAAAGATACAAATTAGAATGTGAGCAGGACAGAAAAAAACTTATCAATATTATGATATTTTTAGATAAATTGGAAAGGTAGGCATTTAATGTAAGTAAACCATCAAAGTGTTCCTTCGGGCCGGATTTGATAATGAATCAAAAACTTACGTATTCTGTGCACAGCTTCGTGAGGTATTTCTGCTTCTGTTCTTCAGTCCCGACCTTCATTATCAGTGAGTTAACAAGCGTGTTGTGAATATCCACGAACGCGGCCACTGACGGGTCCACCCTTGACAGCTCTTCGACCACTAGCATCATCGTGAGGAATCCACAGCCTGATCCGCTGTATGCCTCTGGGGTTTCGATGCCCATTAACTGAAAGGAGAAAATGGTCTTAGAAACAATGATTTGGACTTTTTATGGTTTATTAGATAAACTTTTTCTCTAGAAGCCCAGGTAGGCGATACTTAGTTAGCTCTTGTGTCAAAGTTTACGACCTCCGTAGCCGAGAGGCGAGCACGCCGGACTGTAAATGGTGCCGCCATCTCTGAGGTTCCGGGTTCGATTCCCGGACGGGTCAATGTAGAAAACGAACTTTTCATATTGGCTCGGGTCTATGTGTTGTGGTACCGTCATTGTTTCTGATTTCTATAACACAAGTGCTTAGCTACTTACCTTAGGATCAGAGCAATGTATGTGATGTTGTCCAATATTTATTTATTTAAAGTTATAATAAAATAAATACTATTTTTTTTATTTTTCGGCAGCATTTGATGCATGAATTTATCGGAGGAATATGCATAAGAAATCTCTTGTTGTCTTAGGCATATTCATTCAGGCTATGATATTCATTCTACAGTTTTAAAGAGACTGATAATGGAAAGATTTGTATAACTTACACCGTTGTCGAACAGCATCTGCCTGACGCTGTCATCAATGCGGTGCTCGTCGTCCATCTTCCTGACCAATGGAGCGATCTGTTCCGTAGCCAGTTTTCTGACTGAAATAAAACAACGACACGTCTAGGAATTATACTGTAGAATTGGGTTGGACCTTGGTTTACTGGGTGATGCCCTTGGCAAAATCCAGTGTACCTTAAAACAAGGATGTTGACTTTTTTTAGACTCACTGTGTTGTCTTGTCTATGATGCATTTATTATTTCACAAGCTTTTACTTAGTTTCACGACCATGTCATTTTTACATATCTCTGTCTGTACGGTTAAAAACTTCTAATTGCGATTGACACCTTTTCCCGGTATCCGATTGAGCTGATCATTTGATTACTTACGTAAGTCAGATTAAAATGCAATATAGTGGTGACATGCGGAGCTGATGGAAACGGGTCTTGATCCTGACCATAGAATCTGAGGTTTTAGTTGTCGTAAACCTATCGTGTTTGGGCTTATTTAAGCTTCCGTCCGAGTCGTTTCATTGACTTCGTAAAAGTAATTTTGATAATTTTGGTACATTTATGATGCTTTTAGGACACCTCAGTAAAATGTGATCTGTGCTCCAACACTATCGGTATCAGTATGATGTAGTTTCGACTGACTGCATGGCCACGCAGCCTGTGTGTCGCACACAGTATTACTGTGTAGTACACAGTCAAGGCTTGTAGTGTAAGATAATTTCAGTTGATGAACAGTAGAAGAATTCAGTAGCCAGTGCAAAGAGTGTAAACAACTGGCTGACATCAAAATGCAAATAAATAATTAAAAACTTATTTGCTGTTGCATTATGTTTTTTGTTTATTTATAAACTGAAGCTAATTGCGCACAGAGAAGCATTCAGTGTGCTATTACACAAATAAAATTAGAACTAAATGATAACAGAAATAGAACGAAAACTCGTCTGTACCTGTGGACCATGCGCTAGAAATTGTTGATACCAATCTATGTTACAATAGTTACCAACCATTTCACTCAATAAGCGGCTAAAACCCAAAGATTTGAGTCACAAGGTAACACAGCGTAACACCTACAATGTGAGGATAAGGAATTGCTAAGAGATCACTAAAACATACTTACCTACTTATTTACTTATGTGAGAATATGTACTTAATTTCAAACTTCTAAAAAGTGAAAAATAAAAACGATTGCATGGCCTGGCAAAGTAGATAGAATACTCTTTATTGCACACCAAACCAAGAAGTTAAAGTTTATATTAACTAAAGCTTATTAAATAGGCTAAGCCAACGATATATCGTGGGCTAAGCACCAAAAAGTGGATGCAATTTTAACGCGATAATAAGGATGCTCATATTAATACTATTTTCAATATGCTATTGTTTAAAATATCTGTAGGTAAGGGTCTGTTCCACCAAGATTTTTGAGGCGATATTGTCCTGCATAGTGAGAAATGATGTGGAGGCGTGGCGAACGGTGCGCACCTTCTGTGAGGCTGTCATTACAAATTACGTATAGCGGCGCGGCGCTTTCTATTTTGTGCTGTCATCTCGCAGAAGGAGGCGGCGTAGAGGGAGCGAGAGGCTTCAGCCCAGGCCTGGGGCGCTAACCCATATTCTCGTCTCACTAATGGCACCAGGGACACTGTCTGGTTTTTAGTGGGTATGCGGCTAACACTTTGAGAGAGGGAGTCGGTCCCACATAACCCCCGGCCGCCCCTCCGGCCGTTGGGAAAGCGTAACGACATTTTCCAGAATAAAAAAAAATGTTCCACGAAGATTTATTAATTTTACTCTTGACAAAAGTAAACGGTGTGAGATAAGAAATGTAGGTACCTACTTTTATGCGATCCAAAAGTAAACGCGGCTCAACTAAGACAAGGAACATTTTCATTTTACCGTCGTTCATTCAATATTTGACTCGTTAAGTCATATTACATGATATTAGGGTTTTATCTTACTGACAGAACGAATCTGTACAAAATAAGATAAGAATATCTTGATACAGTATCACAGCTGATAAGGAATTAAATTAATACTTACTATATGTATATAAGGTGTAAGTGAATTAGTGTCAGATATTTTTAGGAGTAACTTAGACTATCACATGGATCACATATAAGATAAATTTAAAATTATAGAACAAACTTTAATTCACGCAACAAGTAATATGATATTATGATGAACAGTGTAATATGATTATTTGAATGCATTAATGTAATTCTGGAGAGGTTATGAATCGGCTAGCGTTGTGTGAGTAGTCTACTTGTGGTGTTTGGGTTCATGTATAGGATGATGTAGATTCTTTATTTTAAAACTTTTTATTTTTTCGATTTTTTTAAGTTTGTTCTATAATTTTAAATTTATCTTATATGTGATCCATGTGATAGTCTAAGTTACTCCTAAAAATATCTGACACTAATTCACTTACACCTTATATGCTCCACAAATAATAGGGTAGGTTATAATAGATACTTAGTTGAAGAAAGTTAAATTATTCGGTCGAATGAAGAACATGTGATTCGTACCTCCTTTTGTACGCAGATTGATTAGCCTAAGTGTTGAAGAGTTGCTGACCACGGAAAAATGTATAGGAACTTACTTAATCTTTTAGCGTTTTAAAGATTTTAGTAATACCTACGTCTCTCTGTGAAAATCAAGGGTATTTAACTTTGTATGTAGTGCAGTAAAGGTTGTCTTAATTCTTTCGGTACTACATATTTTAACGGTTTAATTGGCGTAGTAATAGTAAGGCAGAAGGTCCTAGGTTCAGTAATTATTTTTCCTATTTTGATCGGACTTGGGTGTGCTGATATACTTTTCTACCTGCGTAAAATCCACTCATCATACCAATTCTTTTATTTTTAGCTCGAGAAGTCGTTCTTAACCTACCTTTTCATAACAACATGGCACTGCAACGAACCAACAAAGCCCTTTTGTTGAACGATATTTCCTGGAGAAAGCATCGCCCTGGTTGCATCGCTTGCTTTGTGCATACTGATACGTACTCTGTCTAATCTGTGATAGGTACTGATTTATATGTATGGCCAATGTCAGCATGTCACATACTAATCAGACACAAGGCAGTCAAATAAACTACCTATACCTCCATCTTGGTTAATTTAAATTTAAAATTGTTATAGTAAGTTATAGTTAGTAAGTGTTCACGACCTCCGTAGCCGAGAAGCGAGGACGCCGGACTATACATATATGGCGTCGCCATCTCTGAGGGTCCGGGTTCGATTCCCGGTCGGGTCAATGTAGAAAATGAACTTTTCTATATTGTCTCGGGTCTGGGTGTTGTGGTACCGCCGTTGTTTTGGATTTCTATAACACAAGTGGTTTAGCTACTTACCTTAGGATCAGAGCAATGTATGTGATGTTGTCCAATATTATATTATATTATTTATTTATTATTTACTTATTTTTACACATACTTGTGTAAGCATTTACATTCAGTAAAGTTTTTTGTAACTCTAAACAACAAAAACCTCTAGGTCAGGTAAACCAACTTATACCAATGTCAAGTTATCTCTGATGAGATCCACATTCAAAAAAATATTCCTATTAATTATCTCTTCTGTGACAATACTAAGACTTGGTAACATGATAAGTTGTTTTTGAGTACTGTTTCTGTGTGATAAAAATTGATAACACATTTTTTTGTTACGTCCTACGATATCAAGTAAACAATGTTATGTCCTCCTCAATTATATCGGGCCGTAAGTGACATTATGACATCACAGTTGTGGCCCCCTATAAAGTCGAAACAACTTTCTTTTGACGAACCCAGGTTGAATCAGTCCTGGATTTGTCAATAGGCCGCGGCTTAGGGATTTCAGAGAACGCTCAGTAGGGGGGGGGGGGGGGGGGGGCAAGAATTGAATAGCCTTCTGACCGGCAAATTTGCAAATCCGCCACTGGCAGTCCTGGATTTGTCAATAGGCCGAATAGGCCGCGGCCTAGGGGCGGCAGATTTCAGAGAACGCTCAGTAGCTACTGACGGCAAATTTGTAAATCCACCACTGGTTTGAATGTGCATCTTCTCTTGTTCCTGGCTCTTTGTTCCATTCCTAATCAGGGCAGACCATGATCCTGGACACGCCTGCTAAGTTCACGCATACATGTGTGACGGGGCCAGTTATTCATTTTTTTTTAATCCGTGCTTGGGTTAATATATTTGAAGCGATTGCAATCAAACCTAATAGAACCCTTGGGCAGAGACAACAGACCATTTTGGCGACATCCGGTATCCCTTAATACCTCTCAACGCGAAGTCGCAAACGAACCTAGAAACTTATACAGGCTGTAGTAAAGAATAGGACACGACACTCCTTAAAGACAAGTGATCAGCTGTTTACAACAACTTTTATCAATGGGAGCAACACAGCAAGCGTGATTTTTCTAGATACATTATCACGGATATAGTGCGTTAGTTTGTGTATGTAAGTACTGACTTATCATCTTAAATTTGTTTTACGATTTCGATGTCATGGATTTTTTTTGTAGGTAATATGATTAATTGGTTTTAAGGAGTTAGGAGTGTGCAATTCTTTTTTACATCCTTTAAGTGCTTTCGTTTAAAGTTTCTTGAAATAAGTATCGTAACAGCAACAACAGCCAATAGTCTGCATATACAGGCTGTTAAATAAATGGTATATTAAGCTGAAACTAGCCTATGTTAACATTAGCATATAAATACTATGGTGAAGTCAGTGATATTATCATTTTTATTTTCATACATAACCATATTCTTTGAAACCGATTTGTATAAAAATATAATTTTAAAAATAAATAAAATTAATGCGTATGTAAAACTTTTGATGCCGATTGAAGAAAAACAGTGTATTCTATTATGGCATGGTGTTATGCTGCTACCAATTATAGTTAGGCTAGTTTCCAAATAAAGTTATGATGATCACCATGCAAGTACGAGTACGACGTACCTAACTTAAAATTGCTATCGTTTGGCGGTGTTATGATGGCTTTTCCTCAAAAAAGAGGATTTTTAATTTTTGCCATTCCAAGATGTAATTTTCTCCTTCGCGACAATATAGTGGTATAGGTATATAAACTTTTTAAATATTTAGGTAGATAGGCCTACTACATACTTACTCTGATATCGTGTTTTAATTGTAATAGTTTTACTATTTAATTCGTAATATACCTACTGCAAAGTTATCATAATCATTATAAAAATAGGTATAAAAACCAAAATAATTACTTGTGTCTTTCATAGCGAGTTCTTCTTCAGTCAACATGGTCAGTGGACGAGGCGTGGATGCCTCGGCACTGTACGCCTTCCTCTGAGTCGCTCCAGCTGCTAACGGAGTCCGCCATTGCTCCAAAATCTGGAAAACCGCGGGAAAAATGCAATCCACTTTTTTTTAAACTTCGAATTCATCTCAAACACAAAACACACCTTACTGCCAACGCGACGCAGTGGGATCATTTTGTTTTGTGGTTTCTATTTGGAATACAAGCGTGTGGCGTGTGGCGTGCGTTCCGCGCCGCGCTGCTTGCTATAGACTGGTTTAATTTAATAACGAATCGCTGAAGGCCGTTGAGTGTTATCTCTCTCGCACTGAGATAACAAGCGACCAATTGTTGAATGGTGAAGTATTCTAATTTGATGTGACGTGTAACTTATTAGGAACTTGAGTCGGGACTTGGGATACCTAGGTTAGGTATTACTTTGACATGGTTCCGAAATTTATGTAGGCATTTATTCATCTTAGTAAATAAAACCCCTCCACTTTTTATTGTGGAAGGTGAAAACAATACAAGAAACGCTCATGCTGGCTCGAAACCCGCAAGAATGTTGAAATGTTTGTGCGATACTGATAAACTGTTGTTTCTAAACTGTATTTATATAATATATACTTTAGTTTGTTTATCAATTTTCTAGTAGCGATATTCTAAGTCATTATTTATTCAGTACAGGTACTTACTACCCTCTCTTCCGGGCGCTTTAATACACGTCTCCCAAAAATACCAGGCTGGTGGTGAGAAGAAGGTAGCGCAACAAACTCCGACGACGACGATTGACGACCTCCGTAGCCGAGAGGCGAGCACGGCGCCGGACTATCATATGGTGTCGCCATCTCTGAGATTCCGGGTTCGATCCCCGGTCGGGTCAATGTGGAAAACGAACTTTTCCAATACTTTCTATATTGTCTCGGGTCTGGGTGCTGTGGTACCGTCGTTGTTTCTGATTTCTTTTCTGACAAGTGCTTTAACTACAATTACCTTAGGATCAGAGCAATGTATGTGATGTTGTCCAATATTTATTATTTTAACTCAGTCAGCTGTTTAATAATAGGGTATCCTGTATGGTGTGTGTGTGATGGTACGGCCACATTACTTTAATATGGCAATAATTATGGCATAATTGAAACAACACCTAGGTGTAGCCACGATTTATGGCCATAATTTTACAATGTCAATGAATATGGCATATGACGGAAGGCAATTGCTCCGGTGGCGGTCTTTTTCGCACATCAAAAACGATTACCGCGGTATTTTTGCGTGAAGTGGCCACACTACCGTTTGTTCAGTGTGCGACATGAGCTCGACCGAAAAGCATAAGTGCTGACCGATATGGAGTGGTCAAATGAAAGGGTGCTCAAATTTTTAAGGAATGCTTAAGTCTTGGTTTAGTTTTGTAATAATGTAAAAGATTCATGTAATAGTAATAAAATTGACAGCCATAAAGTAATTGAAAATTTTCATATTTATTGCCTAGTTCATTGCCATATCTCGTTAATCTCTAGTGTAACCACACCACTTATGGCGTTAATTTAATGTCATAAGTAATTAATGGGGTAAACGGTAAGGTAGTGTGACCGTAGCATGAGACATGCACGGAAAAAATAATCTCATAAACTTTTCAGTGCTACCACCGCGGCACGCTCAGATCAGGGAAAGGACTTTCTATGGCGGCACGGCACCATGGAGACATGGTTGAAAGTAGGGAGGAGGGTAGGAAAGCATTGTTATTGTTGTTACACATAAATGCTTACAGTTTACATTTACAGTACCTATCTATCTATCCAAAAGCGAGAATATCATTAAAGTTGACCACATCCATCAGTGACCTCATCACCAGATACCGCACTCATATTCTCTTTCTCAACTAATTCGCGTTTCCAGCAAAAAAGTATGATTTTGTCACAACAACAAATTGAATTAAAGTACCTACTATTTTTTATCATATTAAATTTTATCTATTAAATAATTTATGATACAAATTATCATGCTGTAATTTTTGTGTCAATTATCATTTTTTTTTATTCAATAATGGTCCTACATAACAAATAATAAGTCCTACAAGTTTATAAACTTCCTACCTATTTTTATTTAAGGCCTGGTATGACTGTACAGTAGTGTATTTTTTAGTTTTTAATCACACGAAAACAACTAATTGAATTTTTACATAGAACAAAATGCTTTAAGAATATTTATTCCCACGACAAATTGCAATTAAATAGCTTTTTTTTGACAGTTAGTTTTTTAAAGTATCGCGCTAAAAAGTTGACGTTTATTGACAGTAACTTCTCATCTTTCTGCGTCAAACGGAACGTTGTTTCCCATATCCGGATTTTTTTGTCTTTAGGTTGGCACTTCTTATTTCTAGAAACGTACAGAAACTACGATAGTGTTGCTCCAAAAAAATATTTTACCTAAGAACGAGTAGAAAAATGCTAAGAGAAATAAAAATTGCCAGAAAACTAAAAACAAAATCGACAGATCCTACGTATACCGATGCAAGCGACAAAATGTCAAAAACTAGTACTACTAACTAAACATTTTTGCATAGATAATATTACAATCTTATCTATAAATAAACACAAATATGCATGTTAAGTAATGTTTTGTCTTTCTTGATTTTTTATGTGCGAAAAAATACTGTACACTATAAGCTGGTATAAGAGACCACTTAAGTTAGTTTACGTGTTGTAATATTTTATAGAAAGCATGTTACACAAATGCAAGTAAAGTTTTTAATAATGTCCAAGTAGTATCAAGTTCATGTATCACATTTTAAAATTTTAAATATTTATGTTGAGATAATATGATAAAGTTACAAACATTAGAACCTTTAGTTAGACCGTTCTTCTGTGATATTGTGCTTTTGCAATTGCACTAGTATGTAGTAGTAGGACCCGTCCAAAAGTAGTTTTCAAAGAAATTACATTTGAAAAGGTTGTGTTTAAGTCTAATACTAATGATTGATCGAGTATTGACTAATTGGTAAAATTATTCATAACATGAATACAGGAATTCTCTAATCATGTATGTGTATTTGCGTTACTTGAAACTTTAATTATCATGATTAAGATAAACATGACATGATGCATGCATAGTAATAATATTACGGTGCGAGCACTTGTTGACAAGACACGTATTTCTTGTGCGTATTAAAAAGTCAGAGATTGTCAACATGTTTACAACCAAATGTGTAAGTTGCGCTCAAATAGTGGGATACGGTCCAGATTGTTCTATCTGTAAGAATAAATATTATTTCGGATGTGGAGGCATTTCTGAGCGTGGCTTTGCAAGACTTGTAGCCGGCAGGGCGTCTTGGATGTGTACAGCCTGTAGGGATGTGTCGCAGGCTGCGATGGAAGTGTCCATTGTGGAGGATGTGTAATCGATCAACACGCCTAGCACTTCAAAGTTCTCATCAGGATTGTCCTTGGAACGGGGTCCCTCTTCGCCGACACCAAAGTTACCAGTCAACAACCAGGATATGAAAGAGTAGCCATACCTGGCACTATTGAATGATATATTATCTAAGATATCACATATGCAGGCTCAGATGGCCACCATCCACGTAATACAGCAAGATTTTCAACAGATGAGATCAGACATTTCTGCAATTTTGAAAATTTTGCAATTATTGTATGAAAAATGTTAGTTGATTTGCCCAAAACGCTTAATGTATTTTTTACCGCGTCAAATTACTGGCAGGCAAAGCTACCTAATCAAGTAAAAAATAATTCGCAGCAAATGTTAACTGAATGACATTTTGCTTATAAAATTGTTGTAAATAATGCAGAAATTTGTGTTCGATAAAAAAATGGAAATTTTGTTTTCTTTCGTTTGATCGACTCTACAAATTTTATTCATTCTTTTAAGTTCAGGGCTAATTATAAATTATTATTTTTTTATTTGCAAATTGGTTTCATTTTGGGGTACTTTTTTCTCGGGCGTGGCAGCACTGCAACTGTCACCCGCACCAAATGGCAATGAAAGGCATGGGTTCGTTTGTCATAGCATAGTTTGTGCACGATTTTTCTCGAACTAGGAAATTTGCGATTCCTTTTCAATCAGCTGTGCTTTTTTAGTGAAGTTGACACGTTTGTGATCGTGGACTTATCCGCTGCTTGTTTTAATTGAAAGTTGTGTATAGAGTTTTGGAACACCTGTGATAATTGACTGACATTAACTTGTCTGGTCATTGTGATCTTAAGATCGTGTGAATAGAAATGGCCAAATGGGGAGAAGGTGATCCTCGGTGGATCGTGGAAGAGCGTCCAGACGCTACCAACGTTAACAACTGGCACTGGACCGAAAAAAATGCAGGACCGTGGTCAAAGGACCGAATCAAGGAGTTGTTAACCAGTTTAAAAATAGCTCAAAATGGCATAGATTGTAAGGTTACTGAGGTAGAGAAGATTGATGGAGAGGCTTCAGCTAACAACAGAAAAGGAAAGCTAATATTTTTCTATGAATGGGACATCAAATTGAAGTGGGAAGGTGCTTTGGCTGGAGGCAAAGATAAAGTCAAAGGAGAGGTCCATATCCCGAATTTGTCTGAAGAAAACGACATCAGCGAAGTTGATGTAAGTTAATTAGCTTCTGAATTATGTATTGTTTAATGTTTAATTATTTCGCTCATCACCAGGTTCTGTGGATGTTTTATTTATGAAAACAGTTTGTGAGTAAAGATTGTTCTGGAATATATCAGACCCTTTATGAAACATGACAAGTTTACTGGCCATTCATAGGTTAAAGCTTGCTCTGATTCCTAAGTTCATGTAAATATTATTATTTTTTAATATGTTCCAATCTATTTCAGATGACAGTCACAATCAAAACAACCGGTGATGAGGCCCAAAGGCTGAAAGCATTCATGCATAATGTAGGGAAGACTGAAATCCGGAAACAACTGCAAGAGTATTTGCGGAGTCTCAGGGAGGAGTTTTCAAAAGGCCTAATTCTGCCTAAGAAAGGAGAAACTAAAGTTAAACCGGACAATGTTTCAACTATAACCAGTGGATTTAATAAGAAAATTAGTATGGAACCTATCATACAGCAGAAAACTAATCAACAAGTTGGATGCAAACTAGACACAAAATCAATTGAGCTATCAGAGAAATTCCAGTGTAGGGCCCAAGAGTTCTATGATGCTTTGACTAGAGTAGAAATGGTGACAGCCTTTACGCAGGTAATTCTTGAAAATATAAAGATTACTGGCCATACTATAAAAAGATAGACTAGTGTTGAACTCTTGTCTAAAGATAAGTCAACCAATTTGAAATGTTTCTTAATAATATGTCTCGAATGTCTGATGTGTCAACATTTCAAATTGGTTGACTAATCCTCAGACAAGTGTTCAACACTAGTCTGTCTTTTTGTAGTAAGGCCATACATTTTCTAATACATAATATTTATTGAATAAAAGATATCTAAATAAAAGTATTGATACTATTTCATTGTTTAAATAAGAAAACTAATTATTAGGTTATCATAATTTCTAACACTAAACTGATATATCCAAAGAACACTGCTAACTAATATTTTAGTATTTTTTGTCTTTTATCTAAATTTACTCACTATTTTACAAATATTATGTTCCCAAAATTTATGATAATATCGTCAGAAACAAAAAGGTTTTGAGATTTACATAATGCCAAGTAAATGAACCTTGGGGTGGACAAGCAGTTGTAAAAGAGCTCCGTCTGTAAACCTCCAACCTTAAAGTTGGTGTAGTGTTCAGTAGAGGTATCGAAATCATTGTTTTAACTGATTTATTTTTATTTATGCATTATGCATACATAAAACACTTACTACAAAAAGATAGACTAGTGTCGAACATTTGTCTAAAAACAAGTCAACCAATTAAAAATTGTTTCTTAATAATATGTCTGGTATATCTGATGTGTCAACATTTCTAATTGGTTGACTAATTTTTAGACAGTGTTTAAGCCTAGTCTATCTTTTTTGCAGTGAGGCCATAACAATTTACTCTGTCTTTTCACAGGGTCATGTGAAGATGGAAGCTGAGAAAGGCGGCAAGTTTGTCCTGTTTGGTGGCAACATCACCGGAGAGTTCCGGGAATTGGTACCGGGAAAGAAAATTGTGCAATACTGGAGATACAAGCAGTGGCCTGATCAGCACTTTTCAGAAGTTACTTTCAACATTGAAGAAAGGGTAAGGCCTTTTTACTCTTTAGATCATCTTTGTGTTGTAAATAAATAAATTGTACAACAATACTTTAATATGTTATAAATTAATTATTACAAAAAATCTTAGTGTGCTACTTAAGATGGTACTAAATAATTATGACAATCCATAACATAACTCATCATGATGCACTATAGCCCATAAGATATTAGCAAAAGGAATACTAAAGAAAATTCATTTAATAAACAGGGGCTTCTTAGTTTTGTCACAGAATAAAGACACATGTATTTTTTTTATATTATATTACTTTAGAATTATATGGCAATAAAAATTTGAAATGAAATGGTAAACGGGACTTCATTCTCATGTGGTGGTTTAGTATTCATAAATTTACGGCACAATTTTAAGCTTTTATAAATGATTAGATAACTATACTATATTTTTTTTGCAATATTGTCCTATTCAATGATTTGCGTTTACAGGAGGACCACACTCTAGTGACATTGAAGCAAGACTTGGTCCCGACTGCTGAGTTGGACACGACGCGCGAGAACTGGCGGCGGTACTACTTCGACAGCATCAAGCGCGCTTTCGGCTTCGGCGCCTTCCTGTGATCGCTGCGTCGGGTCTTAGAGAAATTAGGTAAGAAAATATCATGTTTTTATGTGGCAGCGTAGTACAACACTATTTTGCAAAGTTAATTTTAGAAAAATAACCATATTGAATTCATCATGTGAGCCGGACTTGGCGTCGCCATCGTCTCCATTTACATTGTCTCCGATTTGGGTGTTATGGTACCGTCGTTGTTTATTTATTTTATTTATGATTTTATGTGGCAGTGCGTTCAACATTTTATTATAAATAAACATTCAGAAAAATAACCGACACAAATATTTTTTGCAGCTGCAAATTTCATTTTGATTTATTATGCATACTATTCGAATTACTATATCTATCCCTCTTTTAAACTTGCTCAACCTTTACACGCAAAATGCAAAAGGGACAATCGCCAACCGCAAAGAGAAAAAGATATTTAGAGACGTATTTTTAAATCATGTGAATTTTAATTCGAATACAATTGGCAAGATTCGCATAAGAATGACTAAAATCCCTATTTTTGAAAATTCATTCCGTGAATAATTCTGCAACAAGTGATTCGACCCACTCGTATTTCGATTCTAGTATGACTTTGACAAGTAAACATAATGGTTTACAGAATAAAAACTTTTTTTTTCTTTCGTTCTATGCGATTCGTTATCGGTTTTTAAAATCAAAAAGTTTTGCATTTCGGTTGTTAATATTTTCTGCGTGAAACGAAAATAGTTACAAGAATTTTACTATAATAGCAACACATAATTCGAGTGATTCAAAAATGCTTAAAATAGGGAGCAAATGAAAAAGAGTTCGCACACGAATCGTATTCGTGTTCGAATTCAAGATTCATTTCGAATGCTTCAAAAATACGTCTCCTGGATTATATTAGACCCTATCACTATAAGTGTCAACTGTGAGCTGTCACTGAACTCTTCTTAACTTGAAAGAACTATAATTTTAAGGTCTTAACTACATTATGTTTTTCTATTGTTCCAGGTTCAATTTTACCAATACCTACTAAGAAGAATTTATGACTATTCACATGCATTCAACTGTTTGATTTTGTACATTTTGTAATGCATAGTTGTAATTTTGTATACCGCCAGTATAATGCACTATCCATCGAATATTGTTCTATTTTATAGACGCACCCTTGTCATACATTATCCCTTACAAAAATGGTTAAAATTGTATTTTGGCTTAGCAAGGTCCATGTGTTAACGTAACAATATAAGCTTATAGTTATATAAAATATAGCTTGCTTATTATGTACTGCTAATAATATTAATGCCAGATGTATACTTGTCGAAATTTGACAGTAAACTGACAAGGAGATTATTAGGAATAACGATGGTGGGTCTATATTATAGCAAATTTTTCGATCAGCATCACTAATCAATTTGTGGATAACAGTACGATTATTTGCTTCTTCTTGTAAGTAGCTGATGTATCTTGTTTTATGGAGTGATCTAATAAATTATGTTAGACATTTACGAAGGTGTTTTATTAATAAGAATAAGAACTCTTAGGGCCTGTTTCACTATGAACTAGTTTGGCTATCGATAGTTGACCTCGGAAATCATCTATAATATCGATAGGCCTATCGATAGTATCGATAGCTCATCATATCAGCCTGTTGCAGTCCACTGCTGGATATAGGCCTCCCCCAAGGAGCGCCACAGCGCACGATCTCCCGCCCTCTGCATCCAGTCGCTGCAAGCTGCCTTCTTCAGGTCATCGGTCCATCTAGCCGGGGGGCGTCCTACACTACGTTTGCCTAAGCGTGGTCACCATTCGAGAACCTTCCTGCTCCACCTTTCGTCGGTTCTGCGACAGACATGGCCAGCCCACTGCCACTTCAGCTTGCTACATTTTTGGACAATATCAGTCACCTTAGTCTTATGTCGTATGACCTCGTTCCGGATCTTATCCCTTAATGAGATCCCCAACATAGACCTTTCCATAGCACGCTGAGTGACGTGTAGTCGATGGGCCAACTTGACTGTCATGTTCTACAGGGATACTGAGGATACATTTTTGAATTGAATGTGTCATTGAAGGTTGTGTAACTCAAAAATAATGTTTATCCTTCAGATAACTGAATAATAGCTTATTTAGAACTTATGCACAACTTATTCGTACCTGTGAAACAGGCCCTTACTTATTATAAATGAATATCGCAACAAGCTGCTCAGATAGCACATACAAAGTAATAAATATCTAAGTCAGGATTTTCTGAAAAATAAAATCACAAATGATATCCGACATAAAACTAAATAAATCAATATAGCTCAAGGAATAAACAAACTGTAGTTGCTTGCAGAAGATAGAAAAGGATGGAAAGATGGAAAAAGCTGGGCGCAGTAGCGTGTATTAGTGCATTAGTTCATTTATACTGTATTTTGAGTATATCTATCCATAGTACAGGGTGTACAAAAGCATGGGACACTCCTTTAAACTACGTTGTCAGCTGCTCAAATACAACAACTATTCCTATGGAAGCAACATCGAAATCGTGTTTTTTTTTTCAGATTCTCCATTTAATATCATCGAGGTATGCGAGTTTGTATAGAGCATCTAAAAAATTGTCGATATCGATGTGAACCAATGCAATACTTACCGCAAAGTGTCTAATTGAATCCTAGTGAGCGAGAAGTATAATAAGTAGTCGTATCATGAAGAAAAAAACTATTTTTGTATCAAGTTTCATAATACAGTCAGCATAAAAATATTTTTCTACTTTTTAATATATTTTTTTGAGAAAACATAAAAAGCAGTTTTGTTTAATAAAGGCCTCATTGATAAAGCCATGACGAGCATATTGTCAAGTACGCAAAAATAATTTCATACAATCTTATCTCAGTTCATGACTTTTTGCGCTACTATCAGCTACCAGTAAATGGTACAGTTCGTTTGATATACTTATTAACTTAACACTTGAAACAAAACCTCACTCGTAATTAATTATAACTGGATGGATTTTAACCATCATTCACTTAAATATTTTTTGAGGAATGTTTATAATATGCGTTAACCGATTCCTCTTCGAAAAAATGAATAGTATATCTAAAATTAAATAAAACCAAAACTTTTCATGTAACAAACTGGCGAAGTTGGTTAAAAGTCGAAAGGAAATCACATATAAAAATAACTGTAGTTATTTTTTCAAAGAAAAAACTCATTTTTATCTTCCTTCATACATTCAATACATTTTTATTGTTATTATTTGGCTATGTTATTCAGCGAGGAAACGCTGCCAGTATCCTTGCTTCTTTGCCTTACGGACACGATTTTATTTTTGAGTATACATATTCATATTCATTTATTTCATCTTTTGGTAATAATTTGGTATTTGACACAGTTCATCTGAGGGTCCACATTCGGAGAGTTGTAGCGTACAACTTACAACAGTTACAAATTTATCATTCTGGCTACAATTGTTTTAGAGGTTCTGCTAAATCTTTATGTATACGAAACCTTCATTTTCCACAGCGGCCTCTCGAAGGGCACGCACATATTACACTTAGATACGTCATTTTACAATTTAAAGTTAATAAAATAAAAAAAGTTGTTAGTTTTAGGTTGGTTTAATTTAAAGTTTTATATTATTGTAAGTAATGTACCTATTGTTATATTTTATTAATATATTAAACTACCAACCGGCCAATCTCACAGGCCTCCCCCAGTTAGTTCCAAATTGGCAGTGAACGTCCTGTGTCTGAAACTTAGAGCATTAAGGCCTGAAATCATGGTTATGTATATCTATTTAGATAAAAAAGAATGTAATTTATACTATGTTATTTTACGCAGTTATATATTTTAGGCATTTTTATAACGTTTTGTATAACAAATCTTTTTCAAGAATGGGAAAATAACAAGTTTTTTCTGCTGACATTACAATATTATGTATTTACATTTATGATATCCGGCGGTCAGTCGTTTCTGACCGTTCCGATAGTCAACATGCGGATACTGTGGCTTTGTTTGTTATTGCAATCGGTGAGAACGAATATAATTTAATAATTAATTACTTAAAATGTTAAATAAGTTCAACTTCGCAATACTTAGGAAATGTAAAAATATAGCCAAGTTTAGCGAAATTACTTTTATCCTTAAGTAATTTGAGTACAATTTCTGTGTTTAATTTAATATATTAAAGTTTTATTATCTACTTATGTCTTTATGTTAATAAGTTTGGTGTTAGTTTACATAAAAAAGTGAACAAACAAATAGATTATTTTTTGGGTCTTATTTTCTTTACTTAAACATTATACCTTTTGGAAACCAATTTTTTATGGTTACTTGTTGTGATTTTTCCTTGAAGGATTGTTTTGTCGAAACTATGCTTGGGCCACATATGCGTAACCATAAACATATATGTCAAGTTTATTGGTAAGTTATAAAAAGTTTTTGTAACTAAACTAAAAGTAGTTACAGAAATATTCATCTTGAATGTTGTTTGTCTCATGTATGTAATAAATTAGCTGAGGAACAGTTTTTAAAATGATAAGAGCAATTAAAAGCGTTCGCTTAATAAGTGTTATTGTTTTTTCTTCAAAACTATTGGGGTCAGTGCCGTTTTGAATTTCTGTTAGTATTTTAGATAACGTTTTACTAAAACTATTATTAGATTACTTAGCAGCACTAAGTCAGTACCACCGATTTTTTTAGGACTTAGTTCTTTAAAACCTAAAGTTATTTTATCTTTTTGTCTTTTTGGCATGTTTGTAATTTTCAGGTATTATACTCTGAAGCAGACTTTGGAACACCTTTTTTGGTCAGTTCGCGTCTTGTAAGTTATTTATAGATATGATTCATAATATAAATATTTGTAATATGCTCTTTTTCTATTATTTTTTTCTACTGATTCTATGAACTTTCAGTGTAAAAATTGGAGCTGTGTAAACTCCAAACTCGGATTATCAAATGTTTTGCCACCTCGTGAGCAGTACACTCAGATACTGAAGTCTTTGCTGCCTTCTGGAGCATGGCAGGATGTGATTAAACGAGCCCTAGACTCATGCTATGGAGTTCGTCCTAGAAATTATGTGGGCACTTGTCCGGGGCAAGCACTGCTACATTGCACTATAGACAATTTGATAGAGGTAAGCTTTTTGTTGCACTAATTTGCCCGTCTATTTGCCCTATCCACATTTTATCGTTGATGTATGATTTTAAGAAAAACATTGATACTACTCAGTCGCATCGGCCGATGGAGTGGAATAGAGATAGATGCGTCACAAGCCGAACGCTTATGCCGATCGTGCCTCTCCATCGATTGTTCCGCGCTCTCGCTCGCACGAGGAACGTGACATTTTTTCGTGCGTGCAGCCGGTCATCGAATTCTTAAGAAGTAATCACGTAAAAAAAAAAACCAGTGTCCACCATTTTTTGGGAAAATGTTTCCTGTATGGAAAGAATTAAGTAAAATATTTATTTTTAGAACTGTCCTGAAGAAAGTTGGAGAAAAGATGACGGTTGCTATCCAGTTACATCTTTAGCTGGTACAAAATACATGTTCACACAGAGGTATAGTGTCAAAATCAAATTAAATCAAATCAAATCAAATTATTTTATTTCTCTCTCACAACAGGACTCTTAAAACTATAAAGCATTTACAGTAAAAATACAAAAATATGTCCTAAGGTGTGGTGCCTGAGATGGGTTTTAAGAAAACCTGTGTTACAGGTCACCAGGCCCCCCCCGAAGGAAGCAAGAATGTACTATATTATCAATTGAAGTGAGAACTAATTACTAATATTTAACAACAAGCAAGTGTATTTTGGTTACGTAAAAATAATATACAATTTAATATCCCCTTTTCTCGATCATATAAGATTGCGAAGAGACGAGGGTTCGATTCCCACCGGAGGCGGTCTATTCGTTTTAAATGTTATATTATCTTAGATATGACTAGCAAATCTATATCTTTAAATAATAAAGGTACTATCTTTTATACAGTCGATACGAGAACCTCGAGAAAAATCTACCAACTGAACGCCGACCAGCTTGGTTTATGAGGAACGTAAGTTATAAATGAGTAAATAAATATTGGACAACATCACATACATTGCTCGATAAGTAGCTAGAGCACTTGTGTTATAGAAATCAAAACGGTACCAGAACACCTAGACCCGACACAATACAGAAAAGATCGTTTCCTACATTGACCAGCTCGGAGATCGAACCCGGAACCTCAGAGATGGCGACGCCATATAGTCCGGCGTACTCACCTCTCCGCTACGGAGGTCGTCAAAAGTTATAATAAAACCTTTTTTTTAACTCATAATACTTTTTTAACCAGTACCTACCTAAGCCTTACGTTGTTAAAACATAGAATAACTATCTATTTTAGAAGTTATCGCAAGCACACTACTAAAAAGTTATATTTTACTTTAAATAGTTGACTGATATACCTACTACTATCATGCATGTAAGAAGATACCTAAGTTAGAAAAACTAAAACTGTTTACTATCTTAGTTTGTTTTTGCAAATTATTAAACATCCATCTTATCTCTATTTTCAGTATTTCAATTCAAAATGCTGTAATTTACCTCAGCTGATCAACTCGACAGTTCTATCGGAGTGTGGATTCAATAACTTTATAAATTATTATGATCATAGGCCAAGGACAGAAAGTGTTGGAAACCAAATGAATTTTATGGTGAGATATTTATTAACTCAAAACCTCGTTGTCAAATTAGTTGAGTTTTGACTCTACCAGTATATCGTGCAGAAAATATCGTTAAAAAAGGTGACACGACACCATGTACATACATACATGTATTTATTAATATTTTTGTGTATTTTTGTTTACAGAAGCGGGAACCGGCTATAATCGTACACAATTCTAGAATTTTCGACTTTAACAGTGTAAGTTTTTTGCTATATTTTCTACTAAAGTAAAACATATCACCTATATGTATAACTTATGTTTTTAATAGATTCCAGTAACCGAAAAACGCCCTGATGGTTATGGGGATAAATTGCAAGTGGTTTCTTTGCATCCAGAGGTGGGTTCAATTATTGTCTGTTATTTTATAATATCATATGCGTCGGTCGCGTATTTTTCTGTTTCAAATTAACTACAAACAAACGTAACTGAATAGTCAGTAAACTCAGTAACTTAATACATAATACTATTTTAAATTGGTTGTCGTCGTTAAGTCAGCCAAGCCAGAGGCCAGAATAGTTGCTTAGTCACTCGCCTCATAGGTTGGCCACCATTAATAAAAATCTGTGGTTTTTATCAATAACACGTATTACAATTTGTAAGTTCCTACTGCCCCTACCTAATTTCATTTATCAAGTAGGCACTGTCTAATTGCCTTTATGCACTGCACGCCCCTGAGTATGGCTCAGACCACCTCACAGTTGAGGTAAAGCCTGTGTTCTGCTGTCATCATCTCACTAGCAGATACTACAGGTTTAATTTACCTTTATCTTACTTACAATTTAAGTTAACTAAACTAAATTAAAAATTAACTCCGCCTCATATTCATTTCTAAAACACACAATTTTCAGAGTAACAACATCCTTGACGCACTCTCGTGCTGTGACATGTCCGATTTCATCGACCCTTCATGGCAGTCCGAATGTGGGTTCACTCTCAACTGGGACAAGCAATCTCGATTCAAAGTCGCGGAGAACTTGGCTCAGACCACTACAGTGCCCCCGACGACTACGACTACCGCTGCTCCGCTGAACAAGATACTCGTGCCATTGTCTGTGAGTATTTTCAACAGAGCTTGAAGATTTTGTATTAGGTTTCGTAAGGACACATATTGAATTACATCTCAAATAGATAACGATATAACGTAAGATATAAACTGTTCAGTATAATGTAAAATATAAATAAACCCCTTCGAAAGAACGTAACTCATACATAAATAAGGACCTTAAATACGATTGTGGGTTGGAAGTGTTGGAACAGTAGTCAAATTTTATTAGGTGAATTTTTGTTCATCGACACTTACATCTTTGAGGCAATTAACAGGACATTTCATTGCAAACAGTATTGCTCTGCGGTATTCCTTGACGTTTCACAGGCCTTCGACAGAGTGTGGCATTAGGGTCTACTGTATAAAGTCAAAACCCCACAACAGGTCTTCCAAATACTCAAGAGCTACCTTAGCGACAGACACTTTATGGTTAAATATGGTGATGCAATTACTGGACTCCATAAAATTAGCGCAGGTGTACCCTAGGGCAGTGTTTTGGGCCTTGTACTCTACCTCATCCATACTCACGACCTTCCAACTAACGCCCAAACTTTAACTGACACATTCGCTGACGATACTGCTATCCTCGCGATATATAATGAATCAATCATGGCAACAACGATGCTTCAAAACCATCTGGATGATATTGCCGGCTGGTTAAAAAAATGGCGTATCAAAGTAAACGAGTCAAAATCTGTCCCGGTAACATTCACTCTTAGGCGCGACACCTGCCCTCCTATACACATTAACGAGGTACAGATCCCTCAAGAAAATGATGTCAGGTACCTTGGTCTGCACCTAGACCGGCGACTCACATGGCGAAAACATATAGATTGCAAGAGAAAGCAACTTCGCAACCACTACTATGGGGTCTTGTGATGGTATATTGAAGACAGGTTTTCCACCCTCATCCAGTCCCACAAAGCCGCTCTTACTGTAAGCTGCCATATATGACCCCGACATTTTCCCATGGATGACCGTGGATGTGTCGTTGTCGTATACCGCTGCCTCAGCTTCGCTTAATCTTGCTTGCAGCAGTCCCAAGTTGCCTCTGAGGTATGATTGCATGATCTTCACACAAACATCCTCATTCACTTTACGTGTGGCTCTTGTTACTGCTACAAACTCGATGAAAGCGTTGAGCATGTGGTCCTGGGGTCCGTCTGCCGGTCTGAGTTTGGGTGGGGTCACCTGTCCCATATCCGCTCTGGTGCGGTCTTTTTTTGGCGTTTCGTCCCTTTTAGGTGGTGTGGGTTCTGTAAAGACTTCCACCGCCCGCTCCAGCGCCGCACTCCGCGCGATGCCCGCCAACTTCCTCGTCACTAATTCGGGTATTGCCTGGAAAGCTTTTGAAAGAGCGGATGTGAAAGAGGATTTAGTTATTTCGTTTTCCTTTTCTTCTGTGGTGTCTTTTGCACTCTGTTTCGCCCGGGTCTTCTCCGCTCTCACCCTGTTTTGGAGACGCTCGGATCCAGTGATGTCGGTTCCGACGATCGGGTGGTTCCAGCAGTCTGTGGGTGGTGCCGTAGAGTCCTGGTCTGGGGTCCGTGGTACGAGATGACTGAGGTTTTGCCCTCTGTCCTCGTACACTACTACCTCATGGTGCTTTGAGGCTGCCAGTGCGCCTAGGTAGTCTTCGGTTTCCCCTTTGAGGTAGCCTACGACCATGGCGTCTACGCTGATTTTTACCGGTTGCACATTACCCTCCGTTCCCCGAGCGCCAATCCCCGCCAGCACCTTGCAAGCTTGAGTGGATTCAGTGACTTCTATCTCTCTGGCTAATAGTGCGATAGTCTTGTTGTTCTTTCGCACTATTCTACAGGGGTGTTTTTCAGTTGTCACTATCTGAAGCTCATTGTATGTTTTACGTCTCATTGACGTTTTGAAGGTGCTGCCGTTGAGTAACGCCCCTAGGCCCGGCGAGATGTAAACCGTACTTTTACCCCTCGCGTTACAGAATGCAATTCCCACTCTTTCAGAGCTGTTGTCCATGAATAACGCTACTCCTCGTAGCCGTATGCCCGGATTTCCAGGCTCACCATGTGTGAGAAGGTTAAGTTGTGATGGTGTTGTTGGGTTTTGTGTGGTTGTTTGTGTGGTGGTTTGCGTGGTGGTTTGTGTGGTGGTTTGTGTGGTAGTATGTGTGTTGTGTGTCATATCCGGTAGCTGGATGAGGGTGCTGTTTCTCCGTGTGACTGTTGATGCCACAGTTTCTACGTAATGAAGAAACACGGTTCTCGTAGCGGCCTCATCCAGTATTTGGTGTAGGTTATGTTTTTGGAGGTTCATCTGAATTTCGCACTCCAGGTTATGTCTGGCGAGTTGGAACCTTGGGCAATCCAGCAGTATGTGCCAAACTGACTCGCTGATATTTGGGTCACACTCACATCCGGGGCTGCTGCGAAGCTGAAACCGGTGTAAGTATTCTCCAAATCCGCCGTGTCCTGTGAGAATTTGAATCTGTAACGGGGTCAGTTTTGTGCCTCTCACAATGCGGTACGCTTTGTCCACATCGGGGAGGAAGGTCTTCGTAACTGAACCCGTTGTGGAGGAAATGTAACGGTCTTGCCATTTTTTAACTGTTTCCTCCCTGATTTTTCGTCTCACGTAGGATAGCGGGACTTCTGCGTAGTCAGGTTGATGTTTGTTTTCTGCTGCTGCAGATTTGGCTAGCTCGTCCGCGCGTTCGTTGCCCTCTGTCCCAACGTGTGCTCTTAGCCAGAAGATTCTCACCTGTTTCCCTGCTGCATGAATTTCCGATATGCTCTCCTTGATGGTTTTGGCAAGGGGATGTAGCACTTTGGGGTTTGCCAACATCTCGAGCGCCGATCTTGAGTCGCTCTGTATGTTGACAATGTCCCTGTTGCTATCTTTTGCCCTTTGAACTGCCCTGTGGAGTGCATATAGTTCCGACTGGAACACTGTGCAAGTTGGGTCTAGGCTGAAGGTTTCACTTGCGGTTTCTCTCCCATCCTCCCACCACGTTAGGGCTGCTCCTACTTTGCCCTCAATTTTGCTCCCGTCTGTGTAGATTTGGGGGCCTGTGATGTGGTGGTTTGCTTGGGTGGTGGGGTCCATGTCTTCCAGAAGTTGGTAGTCCGAAATGGTCTGATTGGAGGGGTGCGGGAAGTCCTGGAACTTCACCTTTTCCTCCAGTTTTCGACCAGGTGGAATGAAATCCGCAAGGATTCCCTTTTTTGCCTTGTACAGGGTGGCCGATTCCTGGATGCGCAGGTCCAGCGGGAGAGTACCAGAGAGTGCCTGTACTGACGTCAATGACGTAGTTCTGTAAGCTTTGCAGATCTTTTGTGCAAATCCTCTCTGTATAGTCTCGAGCTGTTTCCTGTTCATCTGAAGCTCCGCTGCCTTCGCCCACGCGACTGCCCCATAGGTGATGATTGGCTCTATCACCGCAACGTAGATGGACTATTAGACTATTTCTCCGTTGAGACCCCACGTTACTTTCGCTGCGCACGCAAGTTGTTTGTAGATGTCCGCGGCCTTTTTACATGTGGCGGTTACGTGCGCTTTGAAGTTTAGGCGGTTGTCTATTATTAGGCCGAGTAGCTTAATCTCGTCAACCAGCGCTAGTTGGATTCCGGACATAGATAGTTTTGGGGGACTGAACTTGAGACGTTTTGTCATCAGCATTGCGTGTGTTTTGTGTGCTGCAAAGTTCAGTTTGTATTGTTTCCCCCATTCCACTATTTTGTCAAGCACTGGGTTGATGGGACTCTCCGCTTCTGCGACCGTTTTACCGGAGAAGACCAGGACCACGTCGTCTGCGAATGCTTGACAGTGTACTCTTTCTCGGGACAGGAGTTGCAGTAAGGGGTCCAGTATGAGGTTCCAGAAGGTCGGACCTCCTATCGAGCCTTGAACACAACCTTTGTTGGTTTCTCGATCACTGGATGCTCCTGCGTAGTGTACTGTTATTTTCCTGTCCGTGAGATAAGAGTCCACCACTCTGTTGAGATTCCTGGGGCAGTTCCTGTTAAGTAGTTGTTTTTTTAATGCAGGCCACCACGCGTTGTCGAAGGCACCCTCTATGTCCAGAGAGACCATGATGATAGATTTCTTTTGAGCCTGTTCTCTGGCTATGTGGTCCATCAGGTCACAGACGGCATCCTCGGTTCCGCGCTGGGGCATAAAGCCGTATTGCTTGTGACTTAGGGTTGGAAGTAGGTGCCATTGGAGTCTTCCCACGATTAGTTTCTCTACCGTTTTCCCTAATACTGATAGGAGACCTATAGGGCGGTAGGATTTTGGGTGGGTGTAGTCTTCCTTTCCTGGTTTCCGTAGGATGACTACATGGGCTGTTTTCCACTGCTTGGGGAAATAAGAGATGGCTAGGCATTTGTTTGCAATTGCCATGAATATCTCCTTTTCGCTGCGGATTGCCCTAGCGCAAATGTCAGCGGTGAAACCGTCCTCTCCCGGGGCTTTCTTTGGGTTCTGTGCTTTAAACACTGCTTCCACTTCTGCCTCAGTAAAGGGGGGATCGTCCGCCGCCAGTTTGCTCTCCTCTGGTGACCCGTTCTGCGTTTGGAGCCTGAGCTGTGTGTGACATGGATGGTCTGTCGATACAGAGTCTTTTGGGTAGAAAGTTTCGGCTAGGAGGTTTGCCGACGCCTCTGGACCGAGGGTTTTGCCGTCTGGTCCTCTCAGTAGCGCGTCTTCTTGTCTACCTGTCGCTTTGCGTAAAACTCTGTATATTCCGTCCCACATGCTCTCTCTTTCCTGTGTTGAGCAGAACTCCTTCCAACTCTCTGTCTGGGCTTCGCTCGTTTTCTGAGCATACACAAGTTTAGCAGTGTTGTAGTCGTTTAGGACTGACTCGAGTCTTGGCGGGGCTGCGTTTTTGATACGTCTTTTCTTGCGTAAGACGTCCTTCTTGAGCTCCGTGAGACTGTCCGTCCACCAAGGAGGTTTGGTTGTTCCTTTTCTGCTGCCTAGTTTGGGGATTGCGCTTTCACACGCTTCCTTTATGGCATCAGTGTAGGCTTCGACCATGCTTTCCAACTCCTCTTCGGTCCTCACCTTCTCTATACCTTCGACTGTTATTGCTTTGTCTACCAGGGATGTGTGTAATTGTCTTTCGAACTCGGACCAGTTTGCCTTTTTTGTGTTGTACTTCCTTGTTGTCGGGTATTTAACTTGTTCAAGTTTTTCCCCGACTACCAATGTGTACGTGATGGCGTTGTGGTCTGATGTGGTCAGAGTTCGGTCAACTTTCCACTCTTTTATTTTCCCTAGCAGTGGCTGACTACAAGCAGTGACGTCTACTATGCTTGTGTTGAGTCTGCCCTGTCGACACTCTTCGAAGGTGGGTGTGTCTCCGGTGTTGAGGATGTGGAAGCCGATCTCGCTAAGGAACGAGCTGTAGACCTCACCTCTTTGGTTTTCGGTTGAGCTGCCCCACCATGGACTCCAGGCGTTAACGTCTCCCCCGATGATGATGTTATTGGTGTTGAGTTGTTGACATATTGCCTTGGTTCTGTCGATGTATGGCTCTATAGGTTGGTCTCCTTCGAAATAGACGGACACTACTCCAAGTTTGAGACTGCCGGCTTCCAGTGTTACCGCACATTCGGTTTCAGTAACCAGCTGGGGATCATGTATGACCCTCAGTTTGTCACTGAATACAATTATGGCGGCTTTTACCGGTTTCTGCCTGTTGATAGTGCACTGAATGACTCTCGTGCCCGGGCTCTGTTTGACAGTTCCGGTTGACCCCACATAGGGTTCTTGCACGAGTGCCATTGCAGCGCCCCTTGTCTCAGCTACTTGAAGCAGTTCAGCGGTCGCTTGTTTTGACCGCTGTAGATTGGCTTGAATGATGTTTAGCCTAGTATTTCCGTTGTTACTTATGGAGATTGAGCCAGTTGGGGTTGGGAGAACTTTAGCAATACGTCACCCTGGAACGCGCTATGTTGTCCCATATCTGCCATTGCGGGCAGTCCGGACTAAACGCCACGTGTGGTGCGATGTCTTCGGTGTTGGCCTTTGCCTTTTCGCAGTTTTTACACCGCGGCGGGCGTCCTTCTGCTCGGCTTGGACAATCCTGCCAGGAGTGCTTGTCTCTGCAGTAATTGCAGAGTTGGTCGCTCTCCTTGCACAGGGTTTTAGTGTGTCCAAAGCCAAGGCACTTGGCGCATTGTACCAGTGGTGATTGGTCCTCCACCTGTCTCTTTTCGAGACCGATGTGGACATAACCAATCTCCAGCATGCGCTTGTGAAGGATTGGCGACACTTCCAGCACCGGGTGGCACTATAGCGCGTTCCTCGTTCTTTTGCGGTACCGGACTCTCATCGTGGTTTCCGAGGCCTTGAGGTCTGAGAACAGTCTTATGTTCTGGGCCTTCAGGTGATCCACGATGTCTTGGTCCGTGTGGTACTGCATGATGTTTTTCATGACAATTTGGGGGTTTGCGGTTTTAGCCTGTGTTACAGTCAAGTCCTGGTTTTTGGTGATGTGGTCCCGGAGGCGTTTGACGTCCTCCTCCTTCTCGCAGCTTAGCACCACCTTGCGGTTTTTCGCCTTTCGCACCCTGTCGACTGTGACTCCTGTTGTTTTGAAGTCTAATGCCCCCCTTATAGCTTCTATGACCTTGTCCCCGGTTTTGGTGGGGTCTGTCGATGAGACTATAAGAGTGTGGCCGGGTCTTGGGGTGGGTTTGGCTTTGACCGCTGCGGCATAGGTGGTTGGTTGCCTGTTTTGTTGCATTGTGGCAGAGGTCGATGGTTGCTGCTTGAGCGAGGAGTTGAACCAGGTGAGGGTCTTCTGTAAGGCCTTTGTCTGATTGGCTGCCTCCGACACGTCCGCCCTAAGAGGGTTAATGAGACTCTCTATCTGGGTGGCCGGGTCGGTAATTGCCAACTCGCCTGCTAGACCCATTGGTCCTGGCTGGGGGCCTCCGCTGGTGTAAGTAATGTCTTTCACCTCCTGGACCTCTTCTAGAATGATCCTGGCCTTGTTCAAGATGGGGTTTGTAACCTCGGTCAGATCTTCTTTAATTTGGGCTCTTGTTGGCGGTTGTGGACCATGGAGTAGAGCACGCACTTCTCCGAGGTCCTCTTGTAATTTTTTGAGCCCTTTCTTTAGACCTTCCATGTTCTTGTCACTGACCGAGGCGTTTTTCGGGGACGCTGAACGTTCTCGTTCTGGCTGTCTGCTTGTCCCCGAAGTTGTTATGTCCATCTTGAGATAGTGGATCTCGTTTGCCAGGTCTCCTAGTTTTTTTGTTAGTTCTTGGAGCTCCTGTGTGTGGTCTTTGTGGCTGCATGCAATGCTGGTAGTAGGCAGTATGTGCGGATCTGGCTGGGTGTTGGGTGCTGTTTGCGTGGCTGGCCTCGCTTCGTATTGGATGGCCTTGACCGACTTTATCAGCCCTTCCATCTCAAAGTTCAGCCAGCTTTGCACACCATCCACCGCCTTGTGTGTTCCTGTGAGCGCCTGTGTGGTCTCTTTCAGGCGCTCATTGAACTCCGCTTGCTGCTTCTGCATGGCTTTGTTGTGGGCCCGTTCCACTCTAAGGAGCTCCTTTGACCATCACGTTCGCTCTGTTTCCAAGTTTAACCTGTGCCGGTTCCTGGAGTCCGCAAGCGAGAGGATCAGTTCGTAGAGATTGGATAGGCTCTCTACAGCTATTGCCCTTAGCTCACGCTTTAGGGTTTTGGAGCTCTCGAGAGCATTTTTGCCTACGTGGAAGTACTCCCGCGCCCTTTCCGTCACAACTGTCCTTACAATCAAAGCTCATGATCTATCTATATCTCTATTTTTTTTTTTAAATGTATCATTACACCTATATGGACATATGGAATCCAGCTGTGGGGCACTAGCTCCAAATCCAATATCAACATCATACAGCGGTTCCAATCCAAGACACTACGTATGATAGCTAAAGCGCCATATTATATTACAAACGACACACTACATAAATACCTATGCATACCTACAGTTGAGGATAAAACCAGGAAAGTCGTGGAAAGATATAAAAAAAGAATGGATAGTCACCCCAATGAAATGGCTCAGAATCTTATGGCAGAATCTCTGCTTGGTAGAAGACTTAAACGGAAAATACCACAAGACCTGATAAAAGGCATTAAAATTAAAAGAAAATTGATAGGAGGATGTGTCGCTGGACACATACCTTGCAAGACATACTTCAATAACAATGGCCACAAAAATTGCTGAAAGTCCTGAGGAGAGACAGATTGCAATCAAAAGGATCACAAAAAAAAAAAACTTACAAACAATTTTTACCATCAACATCGAAATTATTGAAAATAAAATCCTACTCCATATTTATCATCGAGATAAAGCGTTAGTTTGTATACCATCTTTACCATGTATATAACAATAGCCTATGTTAACATTGCATAGGTACCTATATTTATGTGCAATGTTAACATAGAGTAGTTTCGGGTTGATATACTATTTACCTAACCCTAACACCCTGTATATTGCTCTTGACTATACTCATAGTAGTAAAACATTTCGTAAATCATTCAACTCTAGCTAGCAATTGAACTTACAATTTTATTTTAGTGCGAAGAAGAAACCTGCGTCTTCCAGAAGCTGAACGTCGTATCAGAATCGGGTTCAGTAGACATGGATGCTTTTTCGAAGCTTCTGGACAACTTCACGAGCCTCCACCCTACGTGGGCCAAGGCCAGGGCCAGGGTCATCACGATGTGCATCAGCAGGCCCAACCACGGTTACCAAGCCGACTGTGAGATCAACAAGCTATTGGCTTGTACTTTTGATGTACTTTCTGAAGTAAGTACTTGACGTGAGTTTTCACGACTAACGTTTTATATGGTGAATTTTAAATGAATGCAGAAATTTTATTACAGTGTTCTCCTCATAAATATAATACTATTTTATCTGAAGATGAACAGTTATTAAATTTTTATTATTTAAATATATTATCTTTAAAAATGCTGTACCTATTTTTAGGTTTAAAGGTATATTATATTTAAAACTGCTGTCCCTATTTTTTTGGTTTAAAGGGTGTCCATTATGTTACACTCGCGAGCAATGAAAAAGTTCCACCCACAAAATGCCGACAAACACCTTAATATCTCCTAAGACATAAAACCTAGCTTCATAAATTAAAAAGTTAAATAAAAGTTAAATATTCTTATGCGCTGTTAAATGTAGGTACTTCAATATTGCAGACGGCGTCATTAAGCTAGACTTTTCCGTTTAGGAGTAATTTGGTGCTATATATGTCACTGGAACTTTTTCATTGCTCGCGAGTGTATTTAATATATTTTTTGCTAGACCTTTTTATACATTCTGTATTAAAATTACGTTTTCAGCATCATGATCATGACATAACATTGTTTTTGCAGGTTAGTGTAGGTACATGATTGATAGATTTGTTTGCATTTTTCAGAACTGTCCCTACAAGATTAAAAACGATCCATGCAGGTAAACCAACAAGGCAAAACCGCGTTACAAATACGAGTTGTAAATTAACAATACATAATACAGTCAACGAAATCATATTTTCACTTTTCAGGCATTCAAGACGCAACATCACACTCTGTCAGATCAGTTCGTCTAAGGATAGGCCTGTAAGTGGTTGTAATTAATATATCTATTTTCTTTTAATTAAGAATATATTTAAGGTTACATTTAAGTAGATACAAATATTTAAAGGATAGGTACAAAAAAATAAAAAGATACATTTTTATACGCAAGTTTTCAAGGAAAACACCAAAATACATTTTGATAAAAAAACAAAATAAATCACCCCGTGTATTGCGGGAAATATTCGCTTGCGTACTAACGGTAGTTATCAATGGACCCGACAAAGACGCCGCGATGCGTAGAGTGTAGACGTGCCGTAAGTGCGAGCGGGAGCCGTCACCCCTCCCGCAAACCCCGCCCCATTCGCCCCCGCGCGCCGCCTCGGCCGGCCGATATCGACGCGGCGCGGGAGCTGCTATGTTTCATATGTTCGGCCGAAATAACATTTGTTCGAAATATTACTTATGTTTCCGAACATTTATTACACCACTGTTTTATTTGACATATTTTCATTTCACCAAACGTTTATTAATCGTGTCATTTTTACTTGCAAGAAAGCAAGCATGCAAGCAAACAAGCATGCAAGCAAGCATGCATACAAGCAAACATGCATACAAGCAAGCATGCAATGCAAAAAAGCATAAGCATGCATGCAAGCAAACAAATAAATTATTTGAATTTGTTTTTTTTTTCCAGAAAAACCGTCGTGCAGTTTGCGGCGTTCCCAACCTAGTGAGCCCGAGCAGCGAAGCGCTATCCGCGTGCGGTCTCACGACCGTCGCCCGCATTGAGTACGTGTCCGAGTATGAGCCGAAGATGGTCTCTCAGGGGTGGAAGAACTCTAAATATGCTGTAAGTTTCAAGTTTTATCAAGTTTTTGGGGTTTTAAAGCAGGTGGACTGTACTAAATACTTTGACGAATCGATTGTGGTCGCTCAGAGGGGTGGAAGTACTGCAAATATGCTGTGAGTTTCTTAAGTTTTAGGGGTTAAGGGGCCTAGCGCGAAAGCGTAGTTCGGTCGGTCATATTAACCGATTAAATTAAAACCTCCATTCCCCCGTATCAAAGGTTTGACAATTTATGAACAATTGAAAACAGTCGGGTTTTTTACACGGCTAGATTGAGTTGGTCATATTTTATCAACGGATTGATACATGAGACTGGCCATTTTAATTTGTTAGGTTTATACTCTGGGACTTTTGCTTGATGTTGTTATAACACCTTATATGTATAATATCAGTCACTACGGAATGACAGGGTTTATAATGTTTATTTGAGCATTAAATCAAGTTTAATGCACTAATTAAAACATCCTTTATTTCTGGAACATAAATTACAAAACAAGTATTTAACATTTCAGTGCAAAGACTCCACACCCCCCACCACATGCATAATGACTAAGATGGGTGTCCTCAACAAATACGGCTTCATGGACTACTTCAGCATGAAGGATCGCATCAGGGCCTTTACCTCCAAACACCAGGAGTGGTCAGCACTGGTAGACGTGTACATCAACGCGTTCAGTGGGATGCCTTTGTATAGGGAACATTGCAACTCACCGAAGAAACTGCTCAATGTTATTGATGCTATGCTGATGGTAAGTGTTATGTTAAAAAACCGGCCAAGTGCGAGTCGAACTCGCGCACAAAGGGTTCCGTACCATTATCTATAAAAACGGCGAAAAAATCACGTTTGTTGTATGGGAGCCCCCCTAAATATTTATTTTATTCGGGTTTTTAGTATTTTTTGTTATAGCGGCAACAGAAATACATCATCTGTGAAAATTTCAACTGTTTATCACGGTTTACGAGATACAGCCTGGTGACAGACGGACAGACAGACGGACAGTGGAACCTTAGTAATAGGGTCCCGTTTTACCCTTTGGGTACGGAACCCTAAAAACGATGTTTGTTTGATCTAAAAGGGTTAATTGTAGTGCTTAGGCCTCCTCCACACTAGCGTCTTTTGGCAGCAGCATATTTAAATGATAAATAATAATATTCTCTAGATTACTTTTATTGACATAAAATTTTTGACATTTTATTTATTAATATTGTATGAATTCCATGTGTATAACCTTAATATTTTATATAATTTGTAATTTAATGATATTAGTACAAATAATTTCAAAAAAATTGCATGTATTACCCAGACAAAACATGTTGGTACTATAATTATTTTGTTACCTTATCTGTACCATGTTTTAGGCAAATAAATTTATTGAATTTCATATCATTTGCGTCAACTCTGATTAGATGCTGCCACGGCGACCCTCGAAAGACGCTAGCTATGGGACATCTTTTACATGTTTTCTCATACTAACGCTTCGACTAGCTGACATCGATTGCTTGGAAGTGTTTTTTTATTTAGATGTTGGACCCTAAGAAAAGGTTGTTGTTTTGATCAGTTTAACCTTTGGATCGAACACGCCTTTTTTACACCTCGTTCGCGCCTTGGAGCCGTCAAATATAATATGAGCCAGTGTAGGGCATAGTTAACTACTATTTTGTAATCTAATTACTAACTACGATTAAAAGTAGTTAACTACAAGTAGTTATGATTACATGTAACCCAACTACAAATAATCGAGTTACAAATTGTAGTCGGTAATCTGATTGCTGTAATCGAGAAGTTATAACTAACTGATTATTTTCATATAAGAAAAGCTTAATTTATGACTAAATATATAAAAATGTTAAAAATTTATATGTTTATGGAAATAGCTAACAGAAGATTTTATGTTCTACAAAATAACCTCTAATTCGGTCAAATTTATTTCAAGTTGTAGGGTTCCGTACCCAAAGGGTAAAACACCCTATTACTAAAACTCCGCTGTCCGTCTGTCTGTCGGTCCGTCCTCGGCTGTTTGTATCTCATTAGCCGTGATAGTCAGACAGTTGAAATTTTCACAGGTGATGTATTTCCGTGGCCGCTATAACAGCGAATACTAAAATAAAATATAATAAATATTTAGGGGACTCCCATACAACAAACGTGTTTTTTTGCCATTTTTATAGATAATGGTACAAGAAGGTTTGTTACCTTCTTGAACCAAAGGGTTCCGTACCGTAGAATCTATAAAAACGGCAAAAAAATCACGTTTGTTGTATCGGAGTCGGATCCCCCTTAAATATTTATTGTATTCTGTTTTTAAGTATTTTTTGTTATAGCGGCAACAGAAATGCATCATCTGTGAAAATGTCAACTCTCTAACTATCACGGTTCACAAGATACAGCCTGGTGACAGACGGACAGACAGACGGACAGTGGAGCCTTGGTAATAGGGTCCCGTTTTACCCTTTGGGTTCAGAACCTTAAAGACAACTTTTCACTGCAATGTACTGACCTAATACCTGAGAAGATTTGCGTCACATTTTATTTATTTACTTTTATTTAAACAACTTTTCACAGCAAACGTCTTGAAAACAATTTAGAATTATCCTTAGTGTGGTGATCGTGAAGGACGCGAAGACGTGCGCGCGCGTTTTGTCCTTTCATTTCAATTTTATTAGTAATTAACGTAGTAGTTACAAAAAGTGATCACGTAACCATGATTGTAACTACAATTTGTAGTTAGTAATCAAAATGTTGAACTACGTTAGACGATTTTATCCGGTAATCTAATATTATGATTAGGGGAAGAGCGGGTAACTCCGGTCAGGAGATAATACCGGTCACTTTACTATTACATACAAAATGGCGCGCTAAATGCACACACACATCAAAACAAGGTGGTGTGATTGTTCCCATCCGCGCCCCGCCGACCGCCGCTCAGTTCCGATTACACGCTGAGCTGGAGTGTACGTCGTCAGTTTTCGCGCCTTTTTGTTAGAATTTTTCATCCGTCGAAAATAAGGCGTAAGTCTTTAATTTATTACATTAAACCAATTCTTATTTGATTTCTAGAGTGCTTACTGATCGACTTTATAATATTTATCGTTATTTCTCACCATTGTTTTATTCATTTTGTAAAAAAGTATGATTTACAAAAATATCTTCTGTCGCCTAATGCCGGTCACGCTGACCGGAGTTACCCGCTATACTTTTCTAAAATACCGTTTGACGGGTAATTCCGGTCACCTTAATAAAAGTGATAAATGTATTTTCTTCGGGTGATGCCAACACACAGACAACAAAACTCCTAAATCTCAACTTATGACCGACCAACAAAATGAAATCTCCAGTCCTGAAACTGTCTGCAACAGTCCATCTCTCTTAAATGAGACTACTCATGATTGCCCATCCAACTCATTTTCGATAGTAGAAAGTCTGACCAACCTTGCATTGGAGAAAATTAATAGCGAGACATTCACATCAGTGACTTTTGCTACAGCATCTATCTCTGCAGTCAATACCCAGAAAACTAGCTCCGTCACTATTGGTCCGTCTAATTCGGGAGAACAGATATCGACTTACACAGCGAGATCCATCATCACTGGCCTTTCAAACTCGACAGATACATCAACTCGTACAGCTAGTTTAACCATCTTTGACCCATCCACTTCAGCATCGGCGACATCTTCTGCCACAGCTAGCTCTTCTTTTGTTGGTTCATCTATCACTGCAGTTAAGACTTTTGTTGCAGTTAGAACTTTAGCTTGCTCTTCTGCGTGCACTGATTCTTCAAGCACTGCATTGCCAACAACTACATGCACGTCTAATTTTCTGTCTGTCACTTCTCCTAAATGTTTGACAAATGTTAAAGATCTTCTGCCAATACCCAAGAAAAGCACAGAGAATAAAAAGAGTAACAGGAAACAACATTCCACCCACATAACACGAACTCCATTTAAAGAACAAACAAAAAAGAAGAAAGAAAACTAAAAAAAATTGAAACTAAAAAGAAATCTGAGGCAAGAAAGAATCTGAAAAAAGAGGAAAGGAAACAGGAAAAAACTGAAATGAATAAGAAATCTGAAGCAAGAAAGAATCTTAAAAAAGTAGAAAGAAAACAGAAAAAGAGCAAAGTTACTAATGAAGCTACTAAAAAGCAAAGTGAGGATAAGAAAAGGCAAAGAAAAGTAAATCCAAAAGGAAAGAAAAAAACAGGCCACACAGTTAAAAAAAGACTTCTTCAGGAGAAAAATAGCACAATCAGCAGTTCGGAATCTGATGTAGAGATGACTGACTTATATAAAGATGATGACACAGATATTGAAGAAAATAATGATTTGGAAAACAAGTGTGTTCTATGTGATGACTACGGGAGAAACAATGAGCTCTGGTACAGATGTGTTATTTGTGGGTTGTGGGCACATGCTGAATGTACGGGTAGTGACACACCTGAAAACTACATGTGTGATATATGTATCAGAAAAGCTTGACCGGACTTAGGCTTCGCTGACCGGCATAAGAACCGTGATGACCGGAATTGTCCTCCATGGAGTTTAACGCCGGTCAATCACATTTTTTTTCTTAAGTTGATTATACCAAAAATACAATTACTATTGATCTCAATTCAAGTCATTCGTTAGAGGATAAGATTATGTTCCTTTTATAAAAGTTTAATAAAGATAAGTTGATTATTTTATGAGTTGTTTGTTTTTGTCCTTAGGTGACCGGTAATACCCGCTCTTACCTAACTACAAATTGTAATCGTAGTTAGTAATCAGTAGTTAGATTACATTTTGCCCCACACTGATATGAGCATCATGAGCATTCGCTATTTTGATGCATAAACTTTTGAGTTTGAAACCGACCTATCAATTATCTATTGGTTTTATATGATATCCCTTCAAGTTATAACAGTTTCAAGATTTTCTCTTCGATCAAATGGCATTCGATTTAAATAGGAAACATAATTTTTGGTTATTTGCATACTTACACGAAAACTAAAATCTTTTCCAGACTTGTCCCATCACAAAAAGAAGAAACACGCCACAATGCACAGATTTGTTCGCCAATATGACGAACACAGCACCAATCAACGACAATCAAAACGTCACTAAAGAGAAATTAACGGAAATACTTCAACACTTCAACCACATGTTCCTACCCTCATCCCAACTCACAAAAAAGACTGTTTTCAAACGAACGAACCCGCTATTCAATTTTGGAATGCTTAATTCTACCAACATTCCGCCAGTTCAATTATTGGATGTCAAGACAACGAAACAGATTCCGGTTATTCTACCAGTTTACATGAGATCAAGGAATGATCTACTTCGAGCAAACACGGCTTCGACTAGGCCGTACCAAAATGGCGTATTTAAAACTCCGTCATTTTTGCTGCATGGAAAAATACCTTCCTTTGCGACACCTCCTCCAATGTTCCCTAATATGCCATAAGTTTGATAAGTTTAGCTTACTTAAAAAATAGTGTTAAGTCTTGAAAATCGTCGAACAATTATAGATTTTAAAGTTATAGTAGGTAAGATAATAAGGCTCTATAGAGCCGCTCTATACAGCTACTAGGCACACAAAATGTGAATATAATAAAATACGTAAGGATTTTTTATTGTAAATCATTGCTTAATCAATTGAATGTCATGTACAAATACTGAACAAGTTTTGACTGCAGTTAGCTATTGGCTATTGGGTAAAACTCTTGTTTTAAATAGTCCCAACTTACACTTTTATATTTTGGGGTTTTTCTATTATTTTGTGCTAATTAATTAATACACATATTTAATGTACTTGATATTTATTGAATCAAGCAAGGAAAAAGAAGAAGTGACACTTATCTTTTTTTTATAACCGCAGACAACGACCATAGATCTAAAACTAACTTTTTAAAACATTGACAATATGTAACAGTTAGATTTAAACATTTATTATGACCATAATGTACACATGCGGCCGCGGAGCTAGACTTTAGGTAATTATTATTATAAAAAAATATAATTTTACTATTGTTACGAAAATTGCAAATAGTTTTATTTGAATTATTAACACGACAACTTATATAACTTATTATAACCCTTTAAAAAATATATGTTAATTGAGGTTCCTGACGTTGTAGATGAAGTAAAAAAAACTTGTGAAGCAATATGAAAATTTTATTCAGATAATTATAGTAATTATGTACTGTCACAGTAATTATTGTACTTAAAATATTCCTTAGCCGTCTAAATTTTATATTTAGGTGATTTTAGCATTTTCAATGTCCCCAAATCTTTATTGTCAGTCTTTGTAAAATCGAAAAAACGTTACGCCAGTTTTTATTTTTAATACGTATACGTAGTACCTACTACAGAAAAAGCTGAAGAAAGTATTTTTTACTACACACAAAATGCTTTCTGCTCTTTGATTCCTTTTTTTGGAAAATAATAAGACAATAAAATAATTAAATTTAAATAAAAGTTTTTACCACTAAAGATTTCTGTAAAAACGTTATAACAAATACATTTGCTAAACAAAGTGGAAAAAAATCAGTGGCTCTGTTTACATTGCTATAAATTTCATCTAAATTGACATTTTTATTTCCACCAAACAAAATAAATAGAATAACTAATTCATTAAATTTTTAAACATTGCCACTTCTAATTCATTCAAAACGCACAAAACTCGCATTACGCCTACATAATTCGATTACACTATATTTTGCATAATAACTTGTCTTTAATAAATTAAAATAAACCAAGGGCGCGGGCACATGAGTTTAACTCAAAAACTTATTATAAAAATAATAATAACAACAAAAAATATTTAAATATACATTGCATTGTTTTATAAACTTGAATTTCATCAAGGCACCAATTTAATTTGTATGTAAATTTATGTAATTTTTCTATTGTTAAAAACGTAAGTTTAAAAGTAACAAAAAAATTAAAGCATTCCAAATTTTAATGGCAAGCAATAATACAAAGACCCTCCTTTTCAGGGGTCGGTTAAAATGTCACATTCGAGGAAAATCTAAAACGAATAAAGTAAGACAATGTACAATGTCAATTGATAAATTGTATTATTAAGTAAGATTACAACTATTTACATAGTAACATATTTCATCACATAATAAAGATATCACTATATCTACACAAATAACATAATTATACATATCAGAAAGACAGGATATAATATAAACTTAATTATTGCTATAATTAAACCGGATAAATATAAGGGAACGAATCAAATCAATATTATAGTAGGCAATAATAAAAGTAAATCCAATTTAGATGTACTACAGCTTCAGATAGAATATACTTATAAATAAATCATTGATATCTTTGACGAAACGAAACATTTCAATGAAAATTATAAAGCTTTTTTATTACAAAAGAACATGATTATTATATTGTTCTTATAGTCGTTCGTTCGAATAATTGATCATTTACATTGTTATGTACAGCAAAATATTATTATGTTAAATATTCATACATAAACTTGTTTTATGAAAAACATTTGTACACATTGATTTTAAGCTCTAAGGCATGTTAAGACTGATGGTGTCAAAATTCCGCATAGATCTATTGTCACCATTTAAACTATGGGACCCAGTATTGATCCTTGTGAGAATCTCCTGTTGTAAGGCTTTTAGCGTTCTTACTGCTGACATGTCCGTTGTTGGTGCAAGTAGTAAGGCTCTCCTGGCGTGGGGTAAAGCTTCTGAGGGTTTGTTGAGGGCAAGAATAGCTCGGGCCATTGCGTATGCACATTCGAATGCATTTGGACGCAGTACGGACGCGCGGGCGGCTAGGTCTAAAGCCTCTGATGGTTCCTGTAAAATCAAAAATAGGTTTTAGTCCATGATTTTTTTTCTGTAAATAACAAGTCGATGATTTTTTGGATTTACCACTAAGCATAATTATACAGATGCAACACTGAAAGTCTACTTGGCTATTAATTAGTACATTTTACTTTATAAATGGACTATCTTTGGTTGACCTCATCATCGTCTAAGTTTCACAGATTTTTATGCACTTATGATATATCTTATTAATACAGAATAATGTATCTTGGCAGTTAATTTATGTAAGATCGTATTGCTATTTTAACTTACGTTCAATTTCCTTTTACATCTCGACAAATTCAACAGCAAGTGCGTCTTCAGCTGTACGAACGCTGATATTTGTTCATGAGGCACTGGCTGCGTTCCCGACGTGGTCAGACCTTCGTCGCTGATGAGAGTGTTGATCTTCTTTAGCGCGTATTGGTAGCGGTGGGCGGCTTCGGATGGCCTGTTCTTGCGGTACAACATGTTTCCGTCTTCTAGTAGTTTGTTTAGCAGTATTAGCCTGAAAAAAAAAATCCTTGGTATATTTACTGATATCATTTTATAAAAGTTAAGGTGTTTTTTTTTATTTGTGTAGTAAAATCTGTACAAGTATCATAATTTGACTTGGTTACTAGGAAATATTATCTGCACGATTGAGTACCCCTAAATTTTTACTATAACTTTACGGCACTTACATAAATTCTGGTTTGCCTGACGCCATAACCCAAGTCGTTGGGCCAAGTTTTGCACCTTTCCTAAGGAAACAGTTGACGATCTGCAAAAAATAAACAGCAGTTAGTAAAAAAAACGATGATTACTTTAATCATTTTATACTATTTAAGTTTAAGAATATATACTAACATGAACATTCCGCTGCCCAATAGCCCTGTCTAAAGGCCTCAAGCCGCTGTGATCTACCTTCTCCAACGATGCTCCTCTTTCTAGAAGAATCTCTACAAGATCTGCTGGTCCTCCGCAGGCAAGGCCCAAGGGAGTCCGTCCACTGAGATCAGGTTGGTCTAAAATAGACGAATACATAATATTATTAAATTTCTTTCTAGTGTGTTGTTTTCTAAGAGAACTATGTTTTTTATTTATTTATAAACTTATTTCAATGATTGTTTTATTTTGGGTATTAGCTATTTATTTGCAGTTTCACTCACTCTTGTCTATCAAATGGAGATGGTAATGTGGCTTGTGTGTCGAATAAATATATTTTTTATTCATTATTTACATTGAATTGAAATAGTAAACTTACCGATGGAAGCGCCTTTATCTAGTAGCACTACCATCGTCGGTATTCTTGATCGCAAGCACGCCCACCCCAGCGGAGAAATTCCATCTGAATCCACTGCATCAGGATCTGCACCTATTAAACCATTTACCATTTGTTATTTACCAAGACTATGTGGCAAATAAATAGTTAAAAAAAACGTGGATATTCAGTTTATTATCATCATCATGTTACAACTTACCATGATCAAGAAGCATATCAACAACATCAGCATGCCCTTCAGCTGCTGCTAAGGTCAAAGGATTTTTCCCTCCTGACCCCATCACATCAGCTCCTGAATCCAATAGTCTCAAAACTAGTGCTGTTCTTCCATTTTTAGCTGCTAACGCCAGAGGTGACATTTGGCGTGCATTCAAAGAGTATGGAGTCGCTCCACGAATGAGTAGAGCGTCGGCTATAGCAGCGTTACCAGTTGAACAAGCAGCTGTAAGCGCAGTCTCCCCTGTCACTGGACAGATACCGTCGGGCTAGAAATAATACGTATAATTTAATTTAGAAAACTCAGCTTTTAGACATGGTAAAAAGAGAAAAAAATAGTTTGACCAAACGAGCAAGTGAACAGAAAGAAAATGCTAAAAAGTAATAGCTGAAAAGGTAGCCAAGCTTAAGAATGCATATAAACTAGGAGTAGGCTTTATCCATAGTAGATTTCAACTAAAGGAGCGTTCACTAACAAATCCATTAAGCAAAATCTAGAGGATGGATTTCGTTCGGATACGTTTGAAACATAATTATGAAGACTTACTATTAATTCAGCAGTATCCAATAGATACTCCACAATGTCCAAGTGACCATTCTGCGCTGCAGCAATCAGAGCATGCCTGGACCCTGGCACCAGTTGTTCAATGTTTTCATCATCGATATCTATGGAATTCCTATCATCTCTTCCAGTTTGACACCCAAGAAGATAGATTACTGTATCTCTGTGGCCATTTTTGGCTGCGTGCACTAGAGGAGTTTGTTCAGCTGTGTCTGTGTGACTTAATGATGCTCCTGAAAAATAAAGAGATAATCATAGTGATATCTTCTAAAACAATAGCAATGTTTCTTTAATATACATATGTGTAAGTGGATGACATACCTGCAGCAATAAGTCTTCTTGCAACATCGACATGGCCTCTTTGACAAGCTAAGGATAAAGCTGCACATCCTTGGGAATTCGTCATTTCTAAATCTGCCCCAAACTCTATCAATAGTCCAACCATTGAAAGGATTCCCTGATACGCGTACATGCATAGCAACGGTGCATTTCCGAGGCATTCTGTGATCTGATTTGGAGATCCACCTGCTAAAAGCATTAATCGCGATACTTTCACATTTGGTGTGTAAATATTTCTCAAATTAGCAATAGCCTCACCAACGTTGGCCGAACTTGTGGCCACCATCATTGCTTGTAAATCTCTCGGACATAAACCAAGTTGCGCTGGGCCGAGGTTTCTGTACATGTGGGCTTTCAGAATGTGATGTCCTAATTCCATCGTCTTCTCTGAATCTAATGGTGCTTGTACTCTGGATAACCTGTAGGCTATTCCACAATGCCCTGCTCTCAAGTCACACAGGAATTTGGAACTTTCGTTATCATCTCTCCGTATTAACCATTCCCTGAACGAGGGATGGAAAAACATGTATGTATTGTCGATTCTCTTTACTAGAAATTCACTGAGGCTTTCGAATCTATCACAGAATTCATCCCACGGTAGAAACGTGTTGACTAACAATGAGTTTACTGAATAGTAAATCTCTACCAAAGTCAACGGATAAAGAGCAGCTAAGCACACGCTTAAAATATGCGTGATTTTCTCGAACGATTGTACTGTTGGAAACCGCAAATTAAACTGCAGCAAGAATATCTGCGCTAGAGATATAGGCACAACTTTGTAATTTGTCGACTTGACAACGATGTGGCTCCTTTCTAATAAATCTAAAATTAATTTCAGGAACAAAAACGAGCCTTGGCTCAAATGTAGCACATACTGTGCAAATTTTAACACGGAATTGTGAACTCCTTCGGATTTTCCTGTGGAACATTTGATATTTGTTTCTATGATAGGTGCAGCTTGTACTCTTGCGTTGAAGTACTCAAGTAGATCTTTATTGACGTTATCAGATTCGTCTAAACTTAGTCGCGTGTAGGGCAGCTGTTTTGTAAGTTCTAAGAATTGCGTTCTAACTGTAGCAACAACTTTGAGCCATGAAGGCATTTCTGCTAAGTGCCTCGCTATAAATGATGCAATGGTGTATCCATGATCTGGTCTGTGGTATTCAGCTTCGCAGAGGCCATCAACCAGAATAATGCTGTTGCCTGAATCTATGCTACCATTCTTCCTCAATATGTTTAGAGGTTCTATGATTCCTCTCATGAAGGCTAAGTCTGGATCTGCAATGCACTCTTTGAGTGAGAGACACGCTAAGAGATGTGCCTCACTGAGAAGGTATTCCCTGTATGCTTGTAGTCTGGGAGCTTGACACAGTTGAGCTGCTAAAGAGTGGACGAATTCTCCCACAAGACAAGTGCTGTTGTTGTCGGCCTATAACAAAATTATAATTGGTAGAAAAAAATCTAAAATATGTTTTTACAATTTCCAGTGTCATTAATAAGGTGCTATTAAATGAATTTCGGGACAAATTATAGTCAAAATAAATACTTAGTTTGATAATAATTATTATCGGGTATAACAGTACCATCAAATCCACAAAAACATGTAATAAGACCGTGTGGGTTAGAGGACAAATAAATTAATATTCCATTTCGATACTTACTTGGCAAAAATGATAAGCAACGACGTGCGAAGCCAAATGGGTGAACAGTCCTGCAGTCAACTCCTCAGGAAGCAATTCTCTGATATCAGATTGTTCTCTGAGCTCTTCATATTCATAATTCCTCTTTCGACCAAAACAGGAATACTCTACTAACTGCAGTATTAGTGCAGTTTTGCCTGTACCTGGACATCCTGAGATCATAATTCCTGGAAAAAAAGGTTACGTTTTATAATCTAATGATTTAACAAGTAGGCCTCTAATATTTCATTTTGAATTTCCAGGGCCTAACCATGATCTATTTTTACAGTACGAGTATAACTTCAGCATTGTTTTGTTTCTGTATAGAGCTTGGCGTATTTACGCCAACTAGTAAATCGTAAACTAAAAAGTATCTAAGCAGTTGATTTCAACTGCTTAGATACTTTTTAGTTTACGATTTACTAGGCCCCATGTCAAGCTTAAGTATGATGATATTATAATCGTTACCTGAAGAACTCGATTCTAATGCTTTTTCCATGTCTCTCATGAGCCATTGTCGTCCTGAAAAGCAACTTTGGTTGTCGGTGGATGGGACCTCGAAGAACAAAGGTCGTAACGTCAGTTGTGGTGCTGGATGCACTGAAATAGAAGCATTGCGAGTTGAATAATTGAGGCCGCTGATTTTTGTTCGATTTATAATAGGTTGACTTAATTTAATCCATATCTTATAGGTCGTATGAGTTTATATGAGACTCAATTATATCTTTAATATAACTCTCGATTATAGGACTGGTATTAACATAGGTACCTATATATAGCAAAATCGTTAACTTTCAATATCATTTAAAGGGAGAAACGAAAATACAACTCGTTACAACGGCTCTCATTCATAAATATCTCATTTCACAAGTTGCTCGCCAAAAGTAATTATTAATTTCTGTCACTGTCAACCATATTTAACTCCCAAATGACTGGAACAGGTAGAACTTGGGTGTAAATTGGAATATTTTTTCTTAAAAACGGGGTCGCGATTTCAATTTGCAATATCACGCAAACTCGCTTGCTTTTGCGTAAGTCTGGTCTCCTGTCGCTTGAATTCGTTATAATGATCAGATAAGACGGCTCATTTCTACTTTAAATTACTAGACCTTGTATCACATTACGTGTTAGTACGTGTTATGTGGAGAATATACAATTTTAATGGTTCCTATTTTATTATCATTGTTGTTTGTAAGACTAATTTGATATTGACATGCTGGTAAAGGTTCTTAAAGATTATTTGCAATGTTTACGAGCTTTTGAAGTTTTATGTGAGTACGAACAGATAAAAATTCAGAATTAAATTACGTACACCTAAATTTAAGTCCTACTGTGCCGACATAAGGATGAAAGTATGTCGTTTATACTCGCATCTACAGGAAATTTCACATTACCGTAACCTATTTTAAAGGTAATAATTTTATTAGACGCGAACGTTTCAATTAGAAAATTGGTGTTCATCACACTCAGAGTTCCGGTTAATTTCGTTAGATTCTCACACTGAGATATCTACTATACATGCCTCATACTTATTTTAGCTATACGAGTAAAAGATAGCTGTTTTATTAATCGGTTCATTTAGAAACTAAGAAACATTTTCACATCCAATGTTGACGAATGAAGAGGTTTGCCGCAAAATGATTATTACCTACATCACACATTTAGTTATTACACTTCTTCACACTTGATTTCCTTCCTAACTAACCTGAATATATTTTGGGCGAACCAAATTGACTGCTAATTGAAGAAAAAAAAACACAATGAAACATCATCATTTTAGGGATGATGAATTGGCATCATAAGTCGATTATTCTACAGAACCGTGCATGAGGGTTGAAAAGCACATTATACCTTTCAAATGATGGCTGATAATTACCTTTTTTAATCTCCGAAGACGAAGAGGACTGCTTACTGCTGACCCTGGCAGAACGTCTCGCTGCAGTTTTCCTGGTCTTGAAAAATCCGCTTGACATCCGAGTCAGCTCTTCAGATCTGCCACCTTGTAATGCTGTAAGAGATGAAAAATGCATTCAAGACTATTATTTATCCAGTCAGCACTGCAACACGAGACTCTAGATATGTTATTGTTACGCGGTTCTATACTATCGCTCGATAGAAAATAAGTTTAGCTGTTAGACGAGTTGATGCGTCCATGACTGAAGATTCACTATTGTGTTCAGTTTTTTTTGTGGATGTAGCTGTTGTTGTCGTGATGTCCATTTTAAATAAACGTTATATTCTTATATTTACGAACCTATGTCCGAGAATTAAAACGGACTCTAGCCGTACTAGGGTCTATTAAGTTTTTATAAGAGGTAAGATTAGGATCTCTTTAATCTTCCAATATCATCAGACTCAAGCCCATTTCAAGAATAGAGCTATCCATACCAACTTTCAAAAACCTGGAAAAGGTAAAGTATCAACCAGTACATTATACCTCAATGGTATCAACTGCACAAGATGTCCCGTGTTTCACAATGAATTGAAAGAATTAGTGGTTTGTGGTTATAATAATTAGGTATGCAAGATTCGTAACACTAGGTTTCAATGTAAACCTAAGTGGTTACTTTTGAACCCAAATCCGTTCGTTAAAATTAGGATATTTCTTCTGAATATGCGGTACGATTTGACGATACCAAGAAATATGATGAACTAATAGGCACGTCTTAAACTGCTGATCACGATTCTGATTTGGTTTAGGTACAAAATGTCTACCTACCTACAGTTGTATTAGAACTTGACAAAGGGTAGTCTGGCGAATCTTTAATTGTAAGTATTTAATAGTGATACGAGAAGTAACTACCAGGAAATGAATTTTATGCGAAGTCGTCTTGCATTAACATTATAAACAATCTGCATCAATAATGTATTAAATATGATACTAATGATGCAACCATTAGCCTTATGGCCATTAAACTTATATTCTTGGTTTTATATTAACTCGGAAATAATAAAATAGAGTACTGTTTTGTGCAGAAAAAGGTTCAAGCAAAAGCTATTATGACTGTAAAGTGATTAAAATTATAATGGTTCTCTGATTTCTCGCCGACTGTGCGTATAATGAGTTTGATTTCGCGATAAGGATGTATGTTGTTCTTCACGATTATAAACAAAGTAACGATTATAGAAAAATAACACTTGGCATTATTTTGTCTGCGAAACAGTTATTAAATTAGATGAAATTTAAGTAATTATTTAATATTGATTCGGCCAAGTATTTGGTATAGCACAAACAGCTCTATTTCACTTTCTTAACTTTATAGGTATCAATTTTATGATTTTTTTGGGAGTTCGACAATAATTAAAATTTTTGATCATTAGTTAAAATTATGTAGACTTCTCCTAGGGCATAAAGAACGTAGGAAGAGGTCTCTCATACTTTGACAGTGTTCGTCGCAGTCACCTATAACCTTCACATGAACAAGTTGTTGTGTGCAGAGGTAAAATTTTTAGCAGAGTCGTTTTGTGCACTTTGTTAAGACTGGTTCAATTTAATATGATTATGTTCTTGATAAAATTCTCTCATTACAAATGAAATAGGAAACTGACAGTTGATGCTAGAAAATGTACGCGTTATAAAATGTATTAATGTCCTCAAAAGTTCGCGCTACTTCCATGATAATTAAAAATAATCATTTTTCAATATTTCAATGTTGCTCCTATCCTAAAAGTTGTTGTATTTTAGCAGCTGATAACGTAGTTTTAAGGATTTAAATTTTTGTTTTTAGCAATTACCATGCTAGGTTTATCTAAGATTTTTAATACTTGAAAAAAATGGACGTGGGTTCCGATCCCACCTGAGGCGGACGATTTTTTTCAAGTATTAAAAAAGTTTTAAGGATTGTCCTAATCTTATGTCCATCCATCCATCTCAGCCTATTGCAGTCCACTTTTGGACGTAAGCCGAATAGTGCTAAAGAGCACGATCGCCCGCTCTTTTCATCCATCCACCGTTAGCCATCTTCCTAAGGTCGTCGGTCCATCAAGCTGTGGGGAGTCCTACATTCTGATGTTAATCCTGTATGAGTATTATTTTCTTACTGTTAACGGAATGTCTCCTGCTCCCCGGGCTTGAAGATGAGCAGTTGCTGGCTGCAGACAGTGACATGGACGCCAGAGATCCGAGGGAATCTCGACCCAACGGCGTGGCAGCTTCCACCTCCGATGAACCAGTTAGGGTTGACACCTGGAATAAAGATAGGAGTGTGAGAATGAGTTACAGTTGTTGCCAAAGGCGTATGTACTTAAGAGTCCTAAGGGAGTGCGCTCAGTATGAGGACGGCACGGCAAGGATTTTTTTGGTGGTAAATAGTAATGTACCTTAATATTTTAACACTTGGGTTAAAATTGCAATGACAGTGGTCTCAGCAAGCCGCGCTATGCTTAGGAATACCAGATTATTAATATCAACCTTAGTTTCATAATATTAGGGTACATTACTATTCGTCACCTAAAAATCCCTTGCAGTGCCATCCCGATTATGGGCGCAGTTCATTAGTGGAAGGTCAAGGTCTTCTTGGAATGGATATTTTTTTTTCAGTACCTACGTGTTTGAGGACCTAATGTAACAAAGTAAGTTTCTCCCAGAACTAGAGGCTTCTGGGTACCAAATTTTATTTGACCCGCTTAAGATTCTCGTGAGTCAAGAGCAGGTCGCATAAAACAAAAGCGCAGTTACACCTAGTTTGATATTACACTGACCACTGGGGTTTCGGATCAGACCCTTGTTTACTATATTGGTGGTTATCTAGTCTAGTAGGGGCATAAATACCCATTTATTTCCCCACTTCTATTAAAGTACCTAGTACCTATTCTCTAATTTATCTGCTCGCCCATCAAGCTGTCTGTATGTAAAACAGAAGTCGATACGAGCAGCCCAATTTAAAAAGTCATTACTCTTGCTTCGATTTGCTTACAGGGCTAGTGTTGTGCGAAGCGAGCGTGTGCGCGTCGAGCGAAGCGAGCGAAGTGCAGCTATCCCGAGCTTTATTCCGGGCGCCGCGCCGCTCGCCGAGCAGCAAGCCGAGCCGCATGTACAGATCGTTCTGTCTCCGCGAATCGTATCCTTGCTTGATGTGACCTCCTTCGTCATCTGTAAAAAACAAAAGAATTAGCAACTGGAGAATTTAAAAGCGTCTCACAGATGAGATGCGATCAATCGAACTTAATAATTGACAGTAAGGATCGCGTCTGTGAGAGCCTTTTATGGATTGTGCGCACTCTTAATGGCTTTTGATTTAGAAACGTTCGATAGCAAATTGTCGATCGCAAAACCTCGTGACACTGATTTAGTATTGGTGTCTCGTGATTTGCCGGGTTTCAATTCGTTACCGAAGGGTTCTAAATCGGGGGCCAGAAGGCAGCAAAGCGAAAACTAAACAAAATCAACAGTCGTGTCGAAACTAAATTCATGTGAAATCAACAAATACGAAGCTTTTATACAGCTAAAATATTTGCTTCAAACAAACTTAAAACTTCAAAAATAAACAAATTTCAATACACAAAACAAAAACGTTTAGATATTTACACACAAAAATAAATGTAACACAAAACTTTCATGCATATTCACAGTCATGCGAAATAATCACACAACATTTCAAAATAAGCACAACAAAAGGTTCATTGTCTTAAAAATTAAAAATATTTCACTGCAAATAAAACATCCTAACATTTTAGGAAAGAGACATCATGGCCGTTGAAATTCGGTTTTGTAGAGCGCCGCCTCTGTCATTAACTTAGCTGTCAGTCTGACGTAAATATTTTTCTAGGATTAGCTATAGGTACTAATAATATAATCAGGATTTGTCCACAACCCAGCTAGAATTTACACTTAAAACACCTTCCTGTTAACATTAGACAGAAGTTTAACAAAAACTTAATCTTATAGAGATAAAAAGACATTAAAAGTGTAGTTTACATCATTTCAAAATAATTTTCCAATCAAAGTTAATGTCTCAACTTCGCGGGAAAGGTCTTGTTTTCGTCATTATCCGTCTAATGTCAATTCCCATTAACTTCGTATCAGAAGCGATTCCCACATTTGGTATTAAAATGTAATCTTTACCGTGTAAATTTAGTTCTTGTATTAAATTCTATTGTGCGAGATACATACAAAAGGCAGGAAGTGAAGAGAGCTACCGATTCAATTGATAGAGTTTTTGTAATTGTAACTTTGAAACAATGTTGTTACGTATCAGTAGTTGCTATAGGCCAACAACCTAATGATATTTTACGTTTAAGTACTCATTATTAATATTATTATACTATGGTTTAAGTTTTACTTTGAACTGGTAAAAAATAAAACAAGTACTAATGTAAGTTACGTAAATTGGTATAAAAATGGGCAAGACTTTTTTTATTTGGGTGTCAATGGTTTCGAAGTTGTGAGTTTAGAAGTTAGTCCTATTATGAGGGAAAAGATAAGAAAATTTGCAAAGTTTGGTACCCAGAAGCCAAGTTTTCTGAATTTACCTGATTCGGGTCAATCGGGTTTTCGAAGTTCGTTAAAATCGAGATACGAAAGATGGATTATGATACTATTTACATACCTACATCAAAGTGTAGGTCAAAAGATCAGGAATACTCGTAATCTAAAGGGTTTTAAAAGTAACCTACCTTTTTTGTATAGAGATTAACGTAAAATAACATTGTGTTGGTGAGTGTAACCAAATGCAGGTTGCAAACGGTGATCGTTGTTAAGCAACCGCCAAGGTTACGGTAACCGATCCCCGATGCACCTGCAGCCCTATCCCGTGGGAATCCTGCAGGTCAGTTCCACCGCACAATCCGACACTGACGGTAAAATGACGATCGGCAAGCCTTGTTATTAAATTAATGATTTAAGCACTTTAAGGAAACGTTGAATGACTTATTAGTCTCAATTAAAGGAGCTTTTAAATCTGCTTGTACTGATCTGAAAGTCGCATAAATAGTCATATTTCTTACTATAAATCAAAACAAAATTGTGAAAAAAAACTTGGATGTTTATTTTTCAAGACATAAAAAAGGAGAACTTATGTATTAAATGAAACTTGACGCCTAATGTGTCATAAAAACAAAGATATAATAATTGACATACTGACATGTTTAACAATTAATAAACAGAAAACCAAGTTTGCCGAAACTGAATGTACGCTACAAAACTGAATTAAAATCAACGCTTACGATCAATTGGCTTTAAAAGTCATTAATTAAACCATAGGTATACCTATTAGCATACTGTACTCAATGGCGTGCTATAACCCTACGGCTTTATGGACATGTACGAGGTTTTAGACGCAACCGAGCCTTCTCTGCATAATTACCAACTCTCCTACATGAAATTAGCACCATTAAATGTAAAGTAGTTCTATATGGTTACGCATAAACATTAACAAGTGATCCAGTGAAAAAGTAGCTCACTTTCATCCTTATTATCATAAAGAGAAGGAATGATATCAGCTTTTAAGATGCCAGCATCTGCATTACTGCATCTATGGGAAAAGAAATCAAGATGTTTGTTAACTTCTTGTCTGAGACTTAATAGTTTGTTTCCTTCCACATACACACACAGTTTAACACATTACACACTTCTTAGATGTGTATCTAGTCTTGTCCCTTATTTAAATCTCACACATATAAAATGGATGATGCTAAGTCCCAGCTTAAATATATTTTTTTTGCTTGGAATTTCCGGCCTGCTTGCAACGAAGCGTTGTGCGGATGTATCTATTTCCCCTTTGTTAATGTTTCTTTTTCAATGGCGTTCAGTAGTATTATCATCATCATCTCCAATCAAAGGACGTCCACTGCTTAGCAAATACCTCCTCCAAGTAAGATAATAAATAGTTGTCATTCTACAATTCCATTCAACCCAGGGAAACGAGAAAAAACCAAACTTTATTTTGACGTGGTCTCATTCGACCATTTGGCATCCAATAATTATTAATTTTAATTAACGTTATAGACCTATAGACTGCCATGAGTCTTACAAGGTATGAAGATTTACAAGGAAATCGTAGTTTTGCTGATCAGTATCAGAAATGTCAGTAATCGCAAGATCTAATGTGACAGGGTGTTTTGCTGGAGATATATATGATCGTTGCGCTTCCTTGGGACATCCAACCGTTAGTAGCAAATGCTTTCTCAGTACCTATCGTAGGTAAAAACTGACTGGCTTAAGGACGTATCAGATGACGTATTCTTCCTGAATCAGAAGTTTTACAGAGCAATGCAAAAGCATTGCTGCAAACTGTTCAGAAAATTGAGTAAATTCATTCAGTAAATGAACTGTTCTTAATTTTGTAGGTATATCTAGGTAGCTGTGAGATGCCCCTGGCAAAATTCAATAAATACCTACCCACACAAGGATTTTTTTTCCTTACTTCAAAAACATGACAATAAGTGTGCGCTCGGTGCATATTTGTTATTTATTTATAATATCCACCAAACGTTAACCCCCTTATTCATCACATTTTTTACCTCTTGTAAGTTTCAGTTCAATGATTTTTGTAGTTGTTTTCTTCTTTCTTCCTCTAGGTAGGCACAACATCACTTAGTTTGATCCGCAAAGCGTAACAATGGATGGATTAGGAATACATGCCCTTGTCATTCCTATTGTTTTTCTGGATGTGTTCGTGTATCGGCAAAAACCTGTGTATCCCACGCTCAGCCCGTCCTCTCCCGCCGGCAATTTAGCTATGTCTCGAAAGCATAGACAATAAGCTCAATAGACGCGCCTCTGCATTGCTTAAAGTTTCATTATCCTATGCGAAAGTTTCAGAGTATGGATGTATGGATGTTACTCTTTCACGCAAAAACTACTGAACGGATTTGGATGAAATTTTTCACACATATGACTATGATCTGGATTAACATATAGGGTACTTTTTATCCCAGTTAATGTTCGTGTGGGATATACTGTATAAACTAAAGACCACGCGAGAGAAGTCGTGGGCAACAGCTAGTGCGATGTAAAATATAATGCGGTTTTAATATTAGTGTCTCGATATTAATGTCGTCTGGAGATAGGTAATGGTGTCACTAAACTCACGAAAGGTTGCATTTTGTTAGTGCATCTTCCGTGGACAAGCTACATTTATTGGGTAAGTAGCTTAGTAAGGTAGTTGGGGTTGTTTGTTTTCTGCATTTTATTATCATATAAAATTAATGTGTTTTTTTTCGTATTCGTATTTTATTCGTATTATTATTTTACATCTAGTGGGTTAAGTTGTCTATGCTAGAAAGCCAACAATTTACAATTACCCTGGAAACTGGCGCCGTCGCCATGCTACTGGTTCTGTAGCTTTAGAAAATAGTAATAACACATTTAATAATAAACCTTGAGTTATTTGTTACAACGGGAAAAGGTGATAGCCATTTTAATCTGCATTGGGTTTTTTGAAATTACATGGTTAGTGGCATTTTTTTGGTCGAACTCAAAAAAATTGGTATTTTCGTTCGAATCAGAGAGGTATTCTTTAAGTCGAATGTAGATCATAGAATGGCTATCATCGGGTATTTATCTCAACATAGAGGATTCCTACTAGAAAGATGCAAATTTTTGCATTAATAAGCCTACGATTACGTTATAGGTTGACGATTAATTGGTTTACCTGCATATTCTGGTTGAGTTTGTGAACTTTTAAAAGGACAATTTTATACATTTCCACATTCAAGTCGTTGATCATTTAGCAATTGCCAACCTTTGCAGTTTGCAGGTTGCATACATTAATTGTAAACTCACGATTCCCACCACACGACTTTGGTTTAGATCCACAAAGTTCACCCGGCACATTTGGCCATGACTATGACAGAGCCTACACGCATTGTAGTCAATGAATTGGAAATGTCACCACGACCAATCTAGCCTGTAATTGTTCTTAAGCTTTGAATCGAAATTCAACTCTAGTAGATTGGAATAAGAGCGCCGATTCGTTTTGTGTTGACACAGTTAAAAGAAAACAGCATGTAAAAGATTGTTGCTAGTTAGAATACACATATTAAAAAAAAAAAAATACAATTCATTACCGCATTTTTTATGGAACTGTTCCTACCTCGTCTCATCTATTCGGGGGTTTCCGTAAGGTCATATTGATCTAAACATACGTTTTATTATTGGGCTCTGCTGTCCGCCTAATGACGATGTGATAGCTGTCATCTTGGACTTTATTTCGATAAGCAAGTTTAAATCCATCTTTTTGTTGATAATAAATCTGTCGTCATACTTAATTATGAATATTCTTTTTCGTCTCGTGTGGCAATGGCAAACTAGTTAATGTAATTCTGCGTAACCGCTGTCCAATACTACACTCGGATACCTTTTTAGTGGCGCAAATTAATAATGAAGACAGGAACCATGTTTTATATTTATATTTATAAAAATATATATGTATTAGAAAACTATAGCGTTTCAATATTTTTAGAAATTTTATTTTTTTTGCGTTTTTTCGTTTCAACTGGGTTGGTGGTTTTATTTGGGTTATGGCGATGGTGGGCATTCGATGGTGATACCGCCACGGATGGACGAGCATTGTCAAGGTTGAGCTATCAGGGAATGTTTGGTGAATTGTTGATTGAAATTAATGGGATCATTGAATTTCATTTCACTGCAAGTATTTTTTTTTCTATTCTTTCTATTTAAGCAATCTATTTATTTATTTTTTTTGGTCTTTAAAATTTAATTTATTGCTTTAGTTAAAATATTAGCATTTCTAGAAATTATTTAAATCAGATTTGACATGGCACTTAATTTATTTTTATAAAAACACATTACACTTTTTCTAATTTTTCGTGCCTAAGTGTGATGATATAAAATAGGAAAAATATATTCAAACAAATATTATTAGATGACGATCATTCTCTAGATTTGTGTTCAGTCTAATTGACGCATCGCATTAACTGTTTAATGAACTATACCAAATGATGTAACATATCGATAATAAAAAAATATATATTGGTCACTAAATTATTCGCTAATAATAATAGTTAATGGGAAAATGTGAAAATTAGAATGAGAACAAAAATCTGGATATTCACCGAAGTTTGTCAATAATGCACAATTTGAGCCACATGATCCAATATTTCTACAAATGGCCCCAGTACAGAATTCCTAACACTAATTTATTGCAATCCTCTATGGTCCATTATCGTTCTCCTCCTTGAAAGTAATTCTGGCACGCCAGGAAACTCCTACGCATCTAGGTTGTGGGCGTCTCCATCACAAGTTTATGATCGTGTGAAGTTTTTTTACAGTCTTAATTAGTCTGACCTTTATTGCTGAATGCACTTGGGTTTAAATATTAATGTTGATGACGATGTTTCAGATAGCTATGTAGTGCCTAGTACCACTGGTACTCTTTACTTTTAAATATTTTTTTGTAAGTATATTTTTTAATAACAAGTCTTTAGACAAAAAATAATATTTTGGACAAAATCACATAGATTGCTCTGATCCTAAGTACATAGTACGCTAAAGTACTTGTATTTGTACTTCTTGTACTTGTTATCGGAATCAGAAACAACGAAGGTACCACAATACCCCGACCCGAGACACTATAGAACTGTTCGTTTTCTAATTATTATTTTTATTATTTTACACGTTTTATTATTATTTTTTACCTTCATTATGTTTAAAACAATAATTAAAACTAATGCGAAAGGAAATTTAAAACGTTTACGTAATCCCATTTTGGGCGGGCTACCCGTTGCAGCAGCATGTATCTTTCATAAAACAAAAGAAAACTATATAAAAACAAAAAGCAAACGATCCTTCATTTTATCAAGCTTCGATGATCGCTATTCGATCGTATCGCTCTCACGGTTGCTCGGAAGTGGTCACCCGAGGTGTCGGCTTGCGTCCGTAATGGGTCGCTACCGGTCTCCGCTCTGTGAACTGGGATCCTTAGTGAGACGAATCACTCTTGACCGGTTTAAGTTACGTGAAAGTATAAATAATAAATATGACTGACAACACACCAATTATCATAGTCTCAAAGTAATGAATGAACATCGTGTCACGAGGTAAAAAACAATTAGTTTTTAGATTGTACTGGGAATGGAATCCGAGACCCTTTGCGTTCAAGGCAAATTATCACATTACGACCTCCGTAGCCGAGAGGCGGGTACGCCGGACTTTGTATGGCGTCGCCATCTTTGAGGTTCCGGGTTCGATCCCCGATCTCGGGTCAATGTAGGAAACGAACTTTTCTATATGGTCTGGGTGTTGTGGTGCCGTTGTTGTTTCTGGTTTCTATAACACAAGTGCTTTCGTTACTTACCTAAGAATCGGAGTAATGTATGTGATGGTCCAATATTTATTTATTAACAACACCAAGCAGTAATAAATAACCCATTTACTGAATATCTACTAAATATCTCGTAACAAAAATGGTTTAATACTGACAATTAAAAAAAATGAGACTACCTAGGTATTATTGTTACATAGACTTGACGATCATTTTGGTTTGACTGACAGCAGAGATGTGTGATATTAAAAGGGTTTCGTTTACCTTTCTCTCAGTTGATGAGATCATATCTGACAAATGACGTCACGTCAATATTCACGGTTGGGGTGACGTCATGTCTAGACGACGGACGGAAATGACCACTTGCCAGTTTCGGGTTACACAATTCATTCATTGCATGAACTTTGTTGATTCATAAAGTATAACCCTGCGTTTGCTGTCGCGCAGTCGGGTAAAAACTTATTGTTGAGCGGTTGAAAATGCTAACTCCAGTTTTTCTGGGTCATATGATATTTTGTTGATAAAAACAATTCCTCTAAATTGAAAAAAACCAATTAAATCTTATGTCTACTTGTCAAGATATATTTAAATAGATCGTAGAAACCTGTAATGCAAATATCGTCTATTTCCAATAGGTATCTACTTGATGCCCCTAAACATCGGGAGGGCAATTATGTTTTTTAGCATTCATGAAACACGTATTTGTAAAATAATGAACGTAATGACAAATCAATCTGATTGTTCTCACAACGATTTCAACACTCGTTGTGATAGATTATTAGTTGTAAACATCGATTTGCGAGGGTGTAGTACTCCGTTGACAGTTGGCAGACAAAGGCGCGAGGGCGGCTGTCACCTTGACTTATTTAAGTGACAAGACAGAATCGGACCGACCTTCGACTCCCACTGTAAGGCTTCGCGATAAGCCGAGTTACATGATCATTCTGTACGAATGAGTCAACTGTGATACGTTTTTAATTGAAATTGGACACTATTTTACTTTTGAAGAGGTCAAAGAATTATGGACTGTTTTGGTTAGACGGAAAATAGTGCCAGTTTTGAACTATAAGAATCAACAAGGGATCCATAGCTTTTTATCACTAGGGTCTAACATAAAAAGTATTATCTAATAAATAATAATAAAAGAAATAAGATGAGAAAGAAAAATACACATTGAAATTCAACAATTCCAACATCCGACTTATTCCGTCTACCAAACCTTCAATGGAACATTTACATATACAATTTGGAAAGCTATAATTTTAGATTTTTATCTGGCGATGCCTTCCATACCATCTACTTTTATCGACAAAGATGATCGCTCCAACCCACGGATCGATATGTAATTTTTGTCGTCGATGCCTTATCTCGATTTGGTATCGATTGTCCATATATCTTCATCTTAGACCAATAGAAAATCATGACTCATGCATCGCACATTAGATGTTTATTCAATCTCGTTGCATATTCAAACGGCTGACAGTAAGATGGAAATTACAAGTCATTATCGGTTTTGTAAGGTCCAATAATGATGCCGATCTGTTAACAGTTATTAAGCATATAAATAGCAAATCAACTATCATGATGAACCTAAAAAATTTCAAGCGTTATCTACAAAAAGTAAAGACCAAACAAATATGCGAAACAGAACTGGTTTAAAAGCCGTGTATCCGAATCGATTGTGGGTATGCAAACAGGCAATAAGTAGTGCAAAACTTCGAGCGATTGTGTCGATTGGACGCCGAGGAATGTGGACTCCATCCATGTTTTCAATTAGGTGAAAACGAGCCTCAAAACAAACTAATCGAATATCTCATCCGAGAAGATATTTTTAAAACCAATTTCGAGTTTTACGTGAGTTTTTATCACCGCGATTTCCTGTTCGGACCTCGATGCTGATGAGGTGAATGTATATTGTCAATTTCGGGGGATTTCAATGATCTGAATTCCTTTTGTTTATATCTTCATCGTCGTTAATGAAATCCACATTCCTACGGCTAATTAAAAGTTTCTCCGTGCCTGTCAGCTGGTTGAGCCCCTGTGGTACGGACGAGTGTGCGGACCAAAGCGACCTGATCTTATTGAAGACCAGGCTTGGCCATGCTGCTGTCCGCGGACCTTCCTCTGGTAATCCTGTTGGTACATTGTGTGATGTGAAACCTTGTAATTCTGCCTTCCTTCACTCAAATACTGATGATAAAGACTAAGCTAAGTAATTAACAGATTAATAAATACAAATGACTAATATTATTCATACAGACAGATAGAAATGTTACAAGTAATCGACAGACTAATTACAGCCGTGAGGGGGCAAGGGCCGTGGCGAATTGCAACTAATAGATTAAGAAACCCACAGCTGTGACTGTGCTATATATTTCAATCCGCCATCGCGCGGACTAGAATGATATAATTAATGGAAATGAAAACTGTAACAGATGCCGAGATAAAGTTCGCAGTCGGCCTGTCTGCGCGGGCCGCATTGCAAAAGTCTAACGGAGCTATACCTAAGCTAATAAATACAAAGCAGACAACCGGTCCTTTACGGAACCCCTACGTACATCCGGCGGGCCTGCGTGGGCGCTCGCAACTGTCACTCAACATTATTTACGATGCAAAGGATCCTCGTTTTCGAAAACATAAAAGAAGCCTATCGGGAAAGTGAGAGGCTCTAGTGAATGAGATTTCAGCTTTACCGTAGAAGGTATGAATGAAGTGCATTGCGCTCGCAGAAGGCTTACGCAATTGCGATGCAAATGGCGGGTCCACGCGTCGGTAGTTATGCAAATTTGTCGATTGGTACTTACCGGATAGAGGCACGTGGGCCTCGTGCGAATGGCGGGAGGCGCGCTGGCCGAACGGGCTCCGGAGGGACTTGGGGCTGAGGAAGAATCTTCTCCTCGTGTGAGGTGGTGTGGGGCAGCTCTGTGCTAGGTTGGTGGGTTGCTTCGGCGGTTTCGGCAGCCGCATCGGTGACTGCCAGTCCTGATCTTGTCTTTGTGGTGACGGCGTGTATCTCTCCATGACTTGGCGTCGTCCCTGGCTGTTTCTGGCGCAAATTGGGCACGCTTCGTTCCTGAACATGCAGGAGTAGCAGCGCTCATGTCCGCAAGTGTCGATCAGCTTTCTCTTCTTGCCCTTGTCAAAGGGCATGTTACAACTGGGACAGGTAGTGCCGCCCGTCTCGCTCTCCAGCAGCTGTCGTATCGCGGCCAAGTCTGTAAAGATAATGAACAATTTTAATGCTGCGTTGGTGATTGGTCTATGGCGGTCTGGATGTTGACATATTTTTATCGTTTAGTATGCAAACTGAGTGGTTGTCGCTCCATGCATGGCAATCGATTTACGCTCTAACGATCCTTGAAGCTATAGTAACGAAGGATAATGATATAATTCGTGTTGTACGCGGGAACAGACTGTTATAACCAATTACATGAATGAGGATGTGTGATGGAATTTAAATGGGATTATGGCATAGACGACGGTGTTTTTACGATAGAAAATGCTTATATCTCATGTTTCCTACAGCGGGTCTATTACTGATGTTTGATTTGTGTGGAAAAGAGATATTAAGTCGTAAATAACGATATGTCGTTAAGCCTTGTCTTCATCGAGCGGCTTTTATTTAATAAACTCCTGATTTATTAGTGACCATCTTATGACTTTTGAGTACATAAGTCTCTGCCATCAAAACTTAAATCAACACTTTCAAATTAAGCGGATCGTAAATCAAGTGTCTGTAAACGAAGTAATTAAATACGGGAATTGCTTAACGATACGTGGTGAAGGACGGGGGTATTTTCTCTCTCTGTTCATCGTATGTAGTTGACTCCTTGATGCAGTCTGTGACAAATAACACGAAGATTGAGCGTCGCTTGCACATTCCCTCGGCTCTTTAACATTTTTTTTTGCATTGTAGACGAGTCATTTATTTCAGACATCTGGTACTTTCGTACTTGTTCAGAATGAATAATCTACCTACACTGAATAATTATGTTCAACTCTTAAATGTATGAGTTTGTATTCATCACCTCGACTCACAATTAACATAAGAACATGATCCATCGGTTTATGCAATATGAGTAAACAAGTTGGAAAATATTGGTTTATTTTAAGGTTATGGAAATTTGCAAAATCTGGCAAGGGTAAGTTATGAAATATATTTGATATGGACGTACATAATTTAGCTGTCCCCTAGATGAAGGTTGTACGGAAATGATTATATTGTACACATTTGTAGTGGTAAAATGAAACCTTTCCCATCAAAAGCCATCAATTTGTATGACGGTAAAGAGAAGAAAGTTGCAAATTGTTTTGAATTAAATTATTAACTCAGTAATTTGTAGCCCCATTTCCAATGTTGCGGATGGCATTGAGATTTTGCTCTTTCAAGTCACGACTTTGCAATGTAATGTTAAAATTATGAGTCGAAACTTATACAATAATATCAGTCTGGTAAAAATCGTGCAAGCTTACAATATTTTGCGTCAGAGGCAATCGCAGGTCTGGTTTGCGGCGCCATAACGTCGCTTTCCTTTTTTGACCTTTCCAAAAATACTCGTTTTCTTCAGTTGGTATTGATTTAAACCGAGCAATCACTGATGTTTACGTTTTTTCGATTTGACGATTGACTTTTTTCCGCGATTTTATTGAATTCCGGCAGCGATTTCGGTAATTGGTTCCAATCAATGAGGATTTAAATACTACGTAATCAGAGTCGGCATTCTAGTAGTAGCCACTGAACCGATTTATGAAAGAAAATTGTACCGCACTGGTAATTTGAAATTGTACCAACATTTAAAAACACAACTGTCACACTAATTGACAAATAGGGCTTGACGAAGCTGTATCGTTCTTATCTATCGATATCGATAAATCCGCAATCAATCGGTAGGTCGGGTGGGTACTTTTTACCATTAAGATATGTCAGTTGTATGTACTTAACTAGAAACAACAATTAAATTAAACGTATTTATTACATTATGTAATACAAAACATACCAAAGCTACTTTTTTTACATTATTATAAGTTATTATTACTCTAATGAATTCTGTATCTTCGGCGCATGCCACAAAAAGGCGGGAAGTTCACTCGTTGTAAAAAATCGCTGTCGGGGCAAAAGCGCGGCTGGTTTGGGGGAGGGAGAGAGTGGGGAGCTTGATTTCTTTCCAATCCCATATTTGGTTGACATTAAAACTGAAAAATAGATAGTCCTCTTAAGTAAGCTTGTACAAAACATCATCCTGCATTTTTATCCTTAAGTACAATATATCCCTTACTTGGAAAGTTACAAACTCTTACCTTTTATTATTAGTGGAGATTTCGCAAACACTATACACATTTTGTTTTCGTATATACCGCAGCTAACACAAATTGCAGTTTAGTATTTACATCGTAGGTACCACTATTGCTGTAGGTATGTGTATAATTATATTTGGTTGACCATAAAACTGAAAAATAGATGAGTCCGTTAATGTCAGCTTGTACTAAACAACCATTTATCCAGCATTATTGTCCTTGAGTAGAGTTTATCCCTTACTTGGAAAGTTACAAACTTTTACCTCTTAATATAAGTGGAGATTTCCCACACACTATACACATATTCTGCTTTCGTATGGACCGCAGTTATCAAAAATTGTAGTTTAATATTGACATAGTACAACTATTGTTGTAAGTGTATAATTATATTTGGTTGACTTTAAAACTGAAAATAGATAAGTCCGTTAAAGTTAGCTTGTATAAAACAACCCATTATCCAGCATTTTTATCCTTGAGTTTTCCCTTTCTTAATTTAGGGACATCATCTGTGAAAATTTAAACTTTCTATCACGGTTCATGAGAGACAGCCTGGTGACAGATGGACAGACAGAAAGACAAACAGACAGACGGACAGCGAAGCCTTAGTAATAGGGTCCCGTTTTACCCTTTGGGTACGGAACCCTAAAAAACAAACATCAAATCAAATAAATTACCTTTTTTGGTTTTATCAGGTAAAACAAAAATGGGAATGGGAAATTCCAAAAGGGTTTGATCAGGTAGTAGTGGCATGTTCAATTGCAAGGAAGGTACGGCATTCCTTTTTAATCGATTGCCTTGTTTATTATAGGCGCTTAAAAAGTGGTTTCCACACAAAAAATCATTTAACTTTTGTATAGGTAAATAGGCAACATCTTCGTTTCCAGTTAATTTTACCCATAAACGGCATCTAAAATAAATATTAAATATCTTGTATCGTCAAATTAAGTAAATGTATTGGTGTACTTACAAAATAAATTTCATTTATCGATAATTTAATTTCATCACTATCGTTTCAATAATAAGGCACGATTAATGCAGATTTATGAGAAAATATCAAATCTAGGAGTGCACTTTGTCGTTGCAAATTGCTATTAACACGGTCAAAACAATACATAAACTCGAAGGATAAAAAATATTTTAAAATATCTCATATTAACAAACCTGGTAGGGTCAAGTGGAAATCTGGCCATAAATATATTACAAGCACTTTTATTAACGCGTCTGATCCCACAAACTTCACATTTTCGTAAAGACTTTCCCATTTTGTATTGATTGGCACGAAATTTAATAAAAATTTTAAATAAATCGCAAACAACTCAAACAATTATCCAAAATTGGCGCGACGATGACAAACTTCTACAGATTAGTCAAAGAAACTTTACAATGTTACCAACACTAAACATAATTATTATAATACGTCTAAATTTAATAGTAATCATGGAACTTGTAAGCCCAAGGAATCAATACTCATTTTATTATGATAGGGTATTTTTATATCTCAATGATAGGACAAAGTAAGTTCATAAATACATACTAAAAATACAAAAATTGCGATTGTTTGGTATGTCGACGGCCTGGTTCCAATTTTGTGTCCGTTTAACTTTTCAAATGTTTTGCTCCTAAAGACAAACAAAAGACAGTTACATACTACTGGGTTTTGTTTTCATTTCTTAAAATTGCTCATTTGTTTTTTTGCAAGATAAAACTGGCCAGTAGTCTTAACGCTAGTAAAAGTAACAAGTTTAATTAATTTTTAAATAAAAATAATAGACCCATAGCTTTTGTAGCTTTGCACTTCTTTGTTGTAAGGGAAATTTAATCATGGGATAATGCAAGACTCGTAAAGTCAGGCTAGTAATTTAAAATTTATCGGAACTTATGTTCGCTTTTGATTACAAACCAACACTTTCCTTGATTAAACAAATTACTTTACACATATTAAATCTTTGGTTACTAAATCAAGAATCCACTCTTCGAAGCTTCAGCTTAATGCTTGTTGATAACTGTTATTTGGATGCCTTAAATTTATTGAGACTTGTCATTAAATAGTTTGTTTAAAACAGCCACTTGTCGTGATTACAAACCATTATCATGTGTCATTTACTCGAATTTCAATAAGAAGTTTTATCTTAATAAGGTATATTTTGACTGCAAAGTTAAGGGTGTGGAGATACGAATAAGGCGATTTATTAATTTTTACAAAATAAGAGTTAATAATACCTACTTGATAATACCTTATTATCATATTCGCATCTACCTAATTTCACAGATATCCCAGTAAGAACTTAATTTGTGTTATTTGAGGTTTCAGTAATTAATTTTCAACCTTTTGTTAGACATCACCAGCATAGTCTATCTCTACACTTTTGATTATAAACATGTCTAGATAGAGTGTGGTGCTGCAATTGTCACCAAAAGAACAGGCCAGATTTGAGTGAGTAACAACTATGGTTACTATGGTAACAATTATGGGTTGCTATATGGTAACTGAGCAGGCGAAATAAACTTTGGCGCCAACAGTTGGCGTATATATTTTTTCTCGTTTATGACACTGGAACCGGGAATCTAGACATGTTTATAATCAAAGCTCTACGCAAAGCTCTACAGTTCTACACTGACATGCTTTCATGTATTATGATGTCATTGTTGCAATGTAGGTAAAAGTTGGTATTTTTTAATTGCCAATTATCTATCTTGCGTTTAATTTGGTGCAACTCCAATTTCTATGCGACTTTTACAAGTGACTGATAGTAATTATTAATATTTTATTATTATTAATTTTCATTCATTTAATGTCCAGTTTTTAAAGTAGTATTTATCCGATCTGTGCTACTGTTGAAAGTTTTCATTTCGATATAAAAGTTAAGTCGTTACTTGTAAATTCTATACATGATGTCCCAACCTAACCTTTTCTAAAAAGTAGATACAACTATCTAGCAGTGTTGCTAAAACGTCAAACTCTACGGATAAACGAAAAAGGTTGAAGTAATATTGCTAAGAGCTCATGGTTATGCTCATGTTCAAAATTCAAATAGCGTGATAACTTATCAATAGTTTTGTATCTGGACCTCTTTAGTTAGCATGATTTTAAAAATATAATTTAGTGTATCGCTCGCATAAAATTAGATGTCTGGCTGGATAGACAATGACTCACGTTAAATTTGCCTGCAGAAAAACAAGCAAATGCACGACCAAATTACGCGTTCTATTAGAATCAAAGGAATTTGAGCCATATGTACTTGAATTAAGACTGATGACCTAATTTCATGGTTGTAAACTTAAAATGGTTTAGCCGAGTGTGCATAAAGTATGGAGGAATCTCGAGGTAATTTACAGTAAAGAAACTCATCAATTTTCGAGTCGTTTGCATTTTTTGTTTTGTTTTGTACTACAGCTAGACGATTTTGTTTTGTTTTTGCTTAGAACCGGTCATTTAATACGTAGTTGTGGTGGTAGCAATTTAGTTGAAGGCTTTGGTGGAATAAGGTCAAATGTTCAATTATATTTACTTGGTCATTAACATCAACCGAATACGATGCTCGTGTTTGTTGGTTATATTTAGTTCAAAATAATAGTAATAAAGGTAATAATGCAATATTCTCAATAAAATATAACAGAGTTAATTGCAGAAATATTTTAACCAAAACCTATGAAAACTTATGTTTTTAAAAAAACATAAGTTAGTATTTGAGTAGGTTATAATTTATTTCATACTAGCTGTGGCCCGCGACTTTGCTCGCGTGATCTGTAGTTTATTCAATGTATCTCACAGGATCATTTATCGGAGATAAAAAGTATTCTATATCCAGATCATAATTATTCTATATGTTTGCAAAATTTCATCCGAATCCGTTCAGTAGTTTTTGCGTGAAAGAGTAACAAACATCCATTTATACTTACAAACTTTCGCATTTATAATATTAGTAGGATCTGAAATAACTACGTTTATATAAATAAATAATTACAAGTTACAATTCGTTACACTATTATTCACACTTAATGATCGACTTCCGACAAAAAACAGCAACAAAAACTATTTTCGAATCCAAAAAAATCGCAACACAAAAAATTTAAACTAAAGTGTAACGTAATTTCTATTGTTTTAAAACTGACCATGTTTTACGATGTCTCCTTTTTAATACAAATCTGCTCATTTGAATTTGACTTTTATTTTGAAGATCGTAAGGTCGAAAGTCATTTGGTGGCTGTTGACTGCGTTTGCGCAGGAAACGGCAGGTGCATGAAATGCAACGATAATGTTGCAAGACCTTATGGTGGGTTATTGGGCATTGTAAAGTGAAGGTGACTGTAACTCTACATTCTGTTATCCTAAAGCTAAGTTATTGCTTAGGCAAATAATGTGTTATTCTAGCTTTTCATTTTATTAATAAATTTTACTTTGACAATTGTCTGCGGCCTAATTTCCATACCTAATTGAAAAGTTATCAAAGTATAGTTTCGATCCTGTCCCAGTCAATTTACTGTCGAAAATGGTATTCTCGTAAACTTAAAATTTCATGTGCGATAAAATTGTCGAAATGTAGTTATATATTAGTTAAGGGCAATGCGATTAAAAAAGGAACAAAAAATAATCCTCAATCCAAAGTTTAACTCTTTGTTACAAGCCTTCAACTTCCTTTATGGAATGCCGGAAAAAAATTCATAATCACTAAATTAAAAAGTCTATCATATTTAAATGGTTGCATTTAAATTACGTACCTTTTGTCACGGTTCCATTCAACAAAATTTTTCTGCAAAATATAATTTTGTATTTTATACTATCTGACCCGGCAAACGTTGTTTTGCCATACAAATATTTTTTAAGTAATAAAAATGTTAAGGGTGGACAACCCTTATCACTAAGGGGTATGAAAAATAGATGTTAGCCGATTCTCAGACCTACTCAATATGCTCACAAAATTTCATGAGAATCGGTCAAGCCGTTTCGGAGGAGTACGGGAACGAACATTGTGACACGAGAATTTTATATATGAGATTTATCTATCAACGCTACTAGCCTAATGCACGGTAAAACTTGGATAATGATCAAAAGGATAATCCTCTAGAAGGGAGTCACTTCAGTTCAGTCAGTTGCCAGTTTCAACACGTCTTCGTAACCTAGATGTAATCTTACTCTATGGGTACCAGTGAGTCGTCCTTTTAGAATGTCCATAGGCCCACAATCTTAATGTAAGGTCATAAGCTGAGTTAATTACAACGTTCCATTAATTGCTATAATTACTCCCCAGATTATGGCATCATCCACTTTTAACTGGTAATATGTTGATCACAGTCGTTTTTTTTTTGTGAATACGTTAAATTGTGAGAGCGAGTGGGAATAGCTAGACTAACCGCAATTTAAAAATCGTATTTTTTCTGAAACTGGCCGAAAATAATTACCTACCTATATGTTTAAAAAAAAACAGTTTTCAGAGAAAGTTTTGCGCTTGCACTGTGTTTGGGAAGCAAGATTTTTTATTAGAAGATTTTCAGCAAACCAGAGCAATTTGTTAAAAAAACTTTTAAATTTGGAATCCAATTCAATTTTATTATTGACCTTGTATATTTGGAACACAATTTTGATAATTAATTGTTGTGATTTTAACATACTTATCTGTGGGCCAAAAGGTTCACTTTATGACTGTTTGCGAACTAATTTTTATTAAAAACTAGCTGATCGGTCAAACTTCGTACCGCCTATGTACGCAGCCTGTTCGATAGGAAATGACAGTTTTTATGTGGAAATAAAATTGTTGTTTTTGTTATTTTTCTTGCAATTTTACACATTTTCCTACCGTTTAAGCCTTCCCTGCACTTCCATGAGTATTTCCAAACCAAAATTTACCAAATTCGTCCAGCGGTTGTCTAGTTTTAGCGAAACTAACGAACAGCAAATATTTTTTATTTTATAGATAATAAAGAAAATACGTTTACAGCATTTTTAAACAAAGGAAATGTGTCTATCGTGCTTCTTACTTAAGTATTTTATGTCTTGGGACATTATTTGTTGGAGAAACTACAAAATCACTGTCTAATACTAATTGACGAAACATTATTTTACAGTTAATAAAACGGCGAAGTTATGAGCTATGTAGGGATTAAATTAGTAGGTATAACCTATGAAATGTAGGTAATATCGTTTCTCAATTAATTTTATATATTAATTTAACAACATGTCACAGTTTGTTAGCCTTACTTGACGACTCATTAACTGATGAGATGACCATAAATGAGGATTTTATTAGTAAATATTAACCATTAGAAGAAGTTAAAATAGTAATAATAATTCGTTAACCCATAAACCAGTGGAGTTAATAATAATATTCAGTCTTTTCAAAGTGAATAACTCACGAATGCAGTTTCTTCTACGAGAACAGGCCAGTACCTGAATATAAAAAGAAAATACTTATAAATAATAATATTTATGTCTAAAATATTTTTTTATATATTTTTTTATTAATAACGTACCCTATGTAATTCAAAAGCGTATCAATTAATGCAGACATCAAAAAATATCTTTGCAAACGATAATTTCAATTGTTCACCGCTGAGTCAATTATCGCTTAATGGACTTTCCCACGTTGCACTCGTAAGAACTTAATAAGAGTCGTTGAGTTAGGTGCATTCGGCCCACGACCTGTCATCTTTTTTCTTGACATGCATCCTACGTAGTGTAGTATACGTATGAACTTATTGAAGGTCAAAAGGTGAAAATTTAGGTATGACATACGTAGAAATGGAAATAAGAAAATTGGCTTCAAATTGTTGACTTTCTATAAACAATTTTTGAGAAGGTATCTCCTCTACCTACTACCTCAATTGGTTAAGTTGAACTAGACATTAATCAAATTTCTTCAGATAATTTGGAAAGTTTTCACATACTTATTATTATTTATTTTATTTTATTTTATTTTATTTTATTTTATTTTATTTTATTTTATTTATTAGGGAAACAAACAGCTTGACCTAATACATTTGAGCTAATTAAACATTAAATAAAACATTAGCCTTAATAGTTTCCACTACTAAATATAACATAGTTGTCTGTTGATTTTAGACTACAACTACCTTACAATTATTTAACCTTACAATACATTAAATCTATTTAAACTGTTTTATTTTGAGAATATGAATTCATGAAAAATAGATGTGTTGTCTGGGGCGTGTTTTAAATTACGTTTTCTGTCTGATTTCATGTAACGAAATAGTTTTTGTAGGCTTACACAATTATGTTAAGATTAAGGTACTTAGATAGAACTTCTTCTATTTGGTCACCTTCAAAATCAAGTATTTTTTTCTGAATAAAAACGAACGCTCTACATAGACGATTTTGTATGGAGCAGCAAATTTGTTTTAATGACTTTGATGTCCCCAAAGTGATTAGCAAATATATAAAAAGTGCTATTCAACCCTAGTATGGTTTTTAGAAATAAATGAATTTTATTTTATTTTACTTTCACAAAGATGTTCAGTATGTTTGTTCCATGTACACATTTTACTTATGAATTAACATTATGAAACAACTTATGAACAAAAAAAATGTATCGCAGACTAACAATTATTTTGTCATTTTTCTGCGATAATATCTTTAAAATAACCGTAAAGTGTACTTATTAAATCATCATAAATGATGACATGTCTGGAACTGGCCGATCATGACATAGTAAACATAATAAAAGTGTGCACACAGTAGCTCAAATAAAGCATTTGTTTTAAACTTTTTTAATTCATGTGATTTTGTCGAATGTTACTCGTATATTTTTATAATATGCATTTTTAAACGAGAAAAAGTAACGATATCGTGACCGATATCGTTACTTTTTCTCGTTCAGTATTAGAAACTACCTTTCTAGTGAGCCTCGTTCTTGTCTTTTTTACGCTTTATAACAGTTGAGTTTAAAGGCATTTCGTTAGATTAGTGAACTAATAATAATGGAATTGGGTTTTTAATTCATTGTTGAAATTACTGGTTTTACCTAGCGTTAGAGAACGTTAGTACATTAGGAGAGATCCATGCCTTGCTACTTATTAAGTACTTTTATCATTATTGTGTAACACATTTGTTTTTCAAATTAAAATAACTATTTTAATATCAATGCCTAAGAATTTTTTTCTTAAAAATACTTCAATATTTTGCAAAAAAAAAGCAGTGAGCACAGAAATTTATGCGTATGAAGTAGAGTTACTGCCAAAGCGAAATTCGTGTACTGTGGTCTTGATGCAATACATCGCTGCATTCGGCTGTCAAATGCTGCGATGCCGCAACTGCACCGTGACAATTGAATCGTCGTGTCCAAAGTAAACGTCTGTCGATACGATCTTTTGCTTTTGCGGTTTCGTAAGCTCATGGGAACCAGCGGTTGTTATTTTTGGTAAGATTTATTTTTCGGGCAATTATCGTGTTTTTTTTAGAGGTTTTTATAGCCGTTTTACTGGTAGCCAGTGACATCGTCTGTGTGGCCTGACTTAAGCCAAAGAGGTGTGAATAATCTTCCCACGGAAAAACGGGATAAAATTATATTATAATAGGGTAACATCAATCTATTAGATAAATTTCTCGCGTCACAGTGTTTGTAACAAAACTCCTCCGAAACGGCTTGACCGATTGTTAAGAAATTTTGTGTGTATATTCAGTAGGTCTAAGAATAGGTCGTAAACTATATTTCGCACCGTTAGGGGATTAGGGTGTCCCCACCCGAACGAAGTCGCGGGCCACAGCTAGTATGAGTTGGTGAAGCTACACAATTCGATGTTGGTTCCGTGATTCTATGATTTCCGGATGATTCATGAGCCGAAATACAACCATAAATACAAGTAATATCCTTGTAATAAATGAAATGAAATGAATTTCTTTACTCGGTATACAGGCCGTACTCCGGGCACTTGTACACGTCCCAAAAAATAACTTAGCCCTACTATCGCTTAAAAACTTCTACATCAAACAAACTCACAGACTTTAACGCTTTAAAATATTCATAAAATTTAAATTCGCATTTTCAGTAGCCGAGTAAAAATCCCTCGATATTTGTTAGTATATATGGCGCTTGCAACAGTGCCGAAATATCAGGAACTCAAAAATAAGGTACCTACATGGTAGCAATCTCGTAACAAACTATTAAAATTTGTTAGTATAATTTAAATTCGCACTTTTTAGTAGCCGATCAAAAAATCAATCGAAAGCTTTGCTCTATACGCCGTGAATTTTTAATTACCCGAGAAAATTAACTTACATACTCAGATATCGATATACATCGAATTTGGCTAATAAAAAAAAATATGAGAAATTTATTTAAAAGATCCCTAACATTCCTTAAAAAATATGCACCATAAAAGCCCTGCTAATTCAAATAGTAATCATTATCATTCCAACATTAACGGAACCAAAATCCACCTAATTTGGTCGCGTAATATTGGCGTACGCCAACGCCGTACGCCGTTCCGTTTTTTTATTCGCCAAATTCGATGTATATCGATATCTGAGTATGTTTGTTAATTTTCTCGGGTAATTAAAAATTCACGTTGTATTTTGATTAATTGAAGTGGTTACCCTACAAAGTGCTTGACCGTGTCACGCCGCCAATCATGACTTGTAGCTTAGCTTGTAGCGTTGGCTTAAATGTCATAATTTGCAACACCAACACGCTTTAGAGATTCGATAATAGGCACCATTTTGAATTACTTTGAAACCTGCGCCCACTTAACATTATTGGTTCAAGCTACCTAGGAATTTAACTTCAAATAACAATTTATATTATTTACCTTACTAAAGGTACTACGATCTCACATAAAGGTCTTTTGGAATTTAATGTTCGGTTGTGAGATGAAAAACTTTGTGAGGATATACAGGATGTTTGGATACTAGCGTAATGTTAACATACGCATATTTATTTTATTCATAAAATACGATAGTGAAGTCAGAAATATTGATATCATCATATAAATTGTTTTAATTTTCATATTGATGGAATCCAAATTGTATGAAAAGTTTTTTTGAAAAATGATAAATATCAAACTATTGACTTCACCATAGTATTTATATGCATATGTTGTTGTTGAAGAAACTACTTGCCGAGGGTTGCCCATCACACGACAATGCATGGTTTGAGTCTCTCGCCGACAAGCGATTGAGACGGCATAGATTTGAAAGTGATGCTGCAACTCCAGCCAACACACAGTTTATATGCCGAGTGTGCGACCGTATTTGTCGTTCGCGTATAGGGCTCTACAGCCATGAACGACATTGTAATAGACGCTGATTGAATCATCTGTAAAGATGGATCAAGGCCCATGATGATTATAAGCTAGGATTTGCTTGATATACCTTTTACCTAACACCCTGTATACCACTGGATGTATAAATTGTGTAGTTATTATGACCTTAATTGGTCTGGGACTGCTTTAACTACGTAAGTAAAGGCTAGTTATTAAGATATATGAATTTACTACAGTAGCCTACATATACCTACTCATAACTAGATGAGATTGAGGCATTGCATTTACAATAAAAATTCAACACGTGACAAGCATAAAAGTATATAATTTATAGTTAGTTCGCAATAAAAGCTTTAATAATCAATAACAACTTTCGCATTAACTGCTCTATGGATTTCCTATTGCAAATTAATAAAGTTTTATAACCGGACATCCTCTATTCTATAATGCCTTAGGGCAAAGAAGGCAAGCGATTCCTTTATCGGCATCACAAGTACAGTTCCGTGCGAAAGTGTGGCGTAATCTGCATTTGTTGCCATGTAAGTATAGTTTTAAAAACCAAAAAATTTTTTTTTTTTATAGAAATACCTACTAGCTCCTTATCTTTTTGTCCAACATTAGTATTGGCAGGTTTTAATTACAAAAAAAAACTATAGTAAAGATTAATAAATCATTTAGTAAAGGCAGGTATTTTTTTCGATTTAGCCCTTCTTCTTACAATAAAAGTTATTGTGTATGAGCAATATGTCTATAAGAGGTAATGCGTAAACCAAAAAACTTTGTTTGTGCGACCTAGGCCCCGATTCAGAACCGTTCAAAAGCAAATTTTCGTCGTAAATGATTGACAAAGTGTTTTGATCGAGAACCTAGTATTAATAAATATTAGAAGTGGCGACAAAGTAACATTTTGCACCTGACTGTACAAAGGTTTGCGCCATTAATTAATTTTGCTAATCACGCGCAGGTGATCAGATCGCAAGCATTCACTCGATTTCCATTTACGATTGAAGTTTGCGTGAATGCATATATTAACGAGCTTTGTAGATCAGAATTTATTTAAAAAGTTTTATTTAAATGTTCATTTTACTTAAGTAAGTTTTTTAAGACGTGAAAAAGAAAAATGTATGCAGTTGCACATGAATTTAATACTACACTGGAAATTAGTTAAAACCTATAAGCATGGAAATAAATAAGTTTCTTTCTTGGATATTTCATACTCTATTCTTTATTATAGTTTTAGAAGTTCCTGTAAAATGATAGTTGATACGAATGTTTGAAGCAAATCACAAGTCATTTGATTAAAATTACAAGTAAAATCAAAATTTCGTTCGTTGCATTAAATTCGAAATTACATACTTTCAAAGAGCAAAAATAATAGTTCTATTGAACTATAAAGTCTAAAGATAGTCAGCATCAAAGTACAGCTAAATCTATTACCACTTCCGCCTTCGACAGTGTCACGAATCAAATCCCATACATCCCTAATTAATGAATCCAATCACGTATCGATCGCACGCATTTTATCGATTTCCATTTGCGATTACGAGCATGCGCAGTTACTGCTCTCTATCGGCGCATAGATCACTCTGACGGGAGAGATCGGAGTCCGTCTGAGACGATTTGCATCTGTCAAAACGCTAACAAACCAGTTGCATAATGAATTACGTTGCGCAATAGGGAATGCTGGCTTACAAACACGAACACTAAACTATATTAAGCATAAATCTAGTTGAAGAGCTTGGCTAGGATTTGTAAAATACTAAGTAAGAACAAGAACAATTGCTTACATAAAACATGATACAAACAAAGCTGAAAGTAGAAAAAACAACTACTGCATAAACGTCACAAACATCTTTAACCAACCAAATAACATTAACTTAGTTTTAAAACTTTGAACCATTTTTAAGGAACCAATCAATTTTAAATGATATCACCTTTACTGATACAAACCTAACATGGCATACATTTGGAACTGCTTGGTTAATCTTTACTCCTACTCTAACTGTCCATAATTATGTTGTTTGTTTTGAGGGGATATGTCTATCGGCAGATTACAATAGCATTGCTTGCAGTTTACAGATTACGCTTGTTATAAGCAAAGTTTGTAAATGAAATTATTTAACAAAAGCAACTAAAGTTTATTTTGCCTAAAAACAAAAAAAGGTTGTCTATAGAAATTCACTGTTACCGCCTTGTTTAGTTCCCAAAAAAAACACTTCCAGACAAGCGAGCAATGAAAACATAAAAGGTTGATAATCACTAGTGAAAGTCGGCAAACCTGTCGCCGGCAGTGTACTCCTGTTGGAACTATAACAGTATCTCAGGGGCTGGTTTGGATCGTGACTCAGTTTCTACCGATCCTAGGGCAAACTAGGGCTGTCAGAGCACACTTGCACCGATATGCTTAGCTCTTTAAGCCCTACATTAAAGATGGCTTTCAGAGAACAGTGGTAGCCGTTGGTGTTGGTAGACTTGGTAGGTAGTAGGTATGTGTTACCGAAGCATCTACATCGTGAGAAATCCAGTTCTTTCAGATAACACCAGATTTAAATAATTATGAAAATGTAATTATTTTGTGGTGGTGGTGTAATTGGGGTTCCTATGCCAGCGTAACTGAGCGGAAGTTGTAAGCAAAATAATTACATTTTCATAATTATTTAGTTATGGATTTCCGCAAAGTAACGCCTGATTTTATTAATTTTAACACCAAATTTATATTGTTATGGTCCAAATTGGTCTACTTGATACTAATCAGGATGTTATGAAATATTCATCAGATGTCCTAGAGAAGTTTTATCTCATTGGTATTCTGATTTGACAAACAATTTAAAGTCCAAAGATTTGCGCATAAATTTAATAATGAAACTAATGAAACTAAACAGGTCGTAGCATTAAGGCCTTCAAAACATAATTTGTTGGTAGCCCTGCACAGCATACTATGCTAACTAGAAGCGAGCACATTGTTCAAACGGTTGGAAAATTCTGCTAAATGTTTATTGTTTTGTCGGGTTGCGTTGTCTGCTTCGAGCAGCTCGCGTATATTTCAGGCTTCACATTGAGAAGTTGAATTTATACTTTAAGTAAATGGTTTAGAGAGGGCGACGTATCAAGTTTTACTTAGAATTATAGGAACTAGGTTTTATGCAAGACTTGTTTATTCACTTCTTTATTCGTATTTAGTATATGCTTAGATGCCTCAAAATTTAGGTTTTTTCCTTTAAATTGACGTCTTATGTTAGATTGGCTATTCATGAGATCAAAACATACGCATCAGATAACGCACTGTGTCATGGTCTTGAAGTTAGGAATTGACTTCTTCGTGTCACCAGGTAAAATAATTTTGTTAGGGCTGTCATTTAGGACATTCAGACCAGAGCCAATTTAGAGAGAATAGATTTTTAAATTGATTTATCCGGACCAAGAATTCAACCCAGGGCTCTTTGGGTTTAAGCTGATCACCGCGAAACTACTATGCATCGCCAAATGATGACACCAAATCCGCTGTCCTGTGTAAAAGGCTGAAAAGTTGAAGCAGAAGCAACATTGCCAACTGAGATCAATGGATACCTACCATTGATAAAAACAAAAAGCATCATTTTTATTTTTGTTTTCCTCATTTTATCGTTTCAAGGAGATTCTAATTCCACAACCTTGGTACTAGAACCTCGGTTTGCCCACAATACGAGGATCTAGCGTGAGATGTTAATCTGTAGCGACGTGACGACAAGTCCCAGTTACAACCACATCGGCGTGAAGGCGATAGCATCGCGATCATAGATGCGTCCGAGGACACTTTGCTTTTGGATTGGGTAATGGTTGTTTAGAAAAAGAAACGAAGTGTCCATGGTTTATTATCCTTGTATTTTTTTAAGCGAACGTTTCGAAAAAATATGCTGGAAGATAACCTCTTTTAAAATTAATTGTCTAGCACCTTGTAACACAAAGATGATTAATTCTTTGCTTAGAAACTAATTATATTTGTGTGTAACCATCATCACTATTTCAGCTATAGGACGTCCACTAAATTTAGGTCCCCATGACTTCCAGGTTAGTCTGGCGTATTTTTTTTAAGCGCACTTGTGGATTTGATTCTCGCAAGGGGTAAATGTTCTATTTATCTATCCATTCAGCCCATTGCAGTCCACTGTTGGACGTAAGCCTCGCCCAAAGAGCGCCAAAAAGCACGATCTCCCGCTTTTTTCATCCACTGCCAGCCATGTTCCTAAGATCTAACTAAGACAAAATCTAACTAAAGATTCTAAGGGGTATGTAAGTGTTGTTAGATGTGAAGTAATGTATTTCAGAAATTCCATCTTTATTACATAACTATGTTAAATAGTAGATCGGAGCTATTAATTGAAAGATTGCCGAAACAAGAACTAATATAATGTGTGAAAGCTTAACTTATACTTATACTTGCTTAATAAATATTAACAAGTCCCAAACCTTCAAGTTGCAAGCGAATGCATGTAGATTCAATTAAGTGTGCCGATAGAAAATCGATCTCCGACTAGAATGGATCTTTGCCATCAGTTATCCGCTTTCCAATGGAAGATTCTATTTTGACGTATTTATTATGACTGCAGACCATCATTCTTGTAGGTAAATTGAAAATTTTGCATGTCTAATTTATATGCAAGCTTTGGTTAGAGTGTTTGAAGGAGTTAAAGATTTACCATCATCGGATAGAAGGAAGAAAATATTTTTATATATGACCTAATTTTTTTCACACAGTGAATACTGAACAGTGGCTTAACCATGAGTTTTTAAAACAGTATTACTTCAACCTTGTTTTGTTTTTTTGCACAAAGTGTGACATAAAACTAATCACACTTTGGTACTCTTTGGAATTTATGGTTAAACCCTAGAACTCGTGATCATTCTTTAAAAGAGAATACATTCTAAGTTTAAACATAGATTTCATTTTTTTTAACTAGGTAATAAACTGTTTAGGTAGTTAAGGGGGTGCCATTCGAACGAAAAACTTCGGAGAGAGCCGATCGGGCCCGTACGTGAACACTCACACATAGAAAAATAGCTATACAGAGTAGGCTGAACGACAGAGTAAACAGTACCTGCTATTTTTTCTTAAAGAAAAAAATAATGTAAAGAAGTAAATACTATTTAAGATCATACATAATATTTAGTTTATAAATACCTACCTAAACTTTTGTTCTAAATAATATTTACAAACTTTATTATTAATTAACGAAACATTGTTTTTATTGAAAAGCAAACCTTAGCTTTAAATTGCAGAAAAAGTATTTAGGTAAGGAATGTGAAACACAGGCCAGTTTAATTGAACATAGGCGATCTAAATAATAGAGTACACTATTTTTATTGTTCGAAATTAATTTTGAGTAATCATTGACAGGGATAACCTTATTATCCGTGGCATACTAACTAATGACCACAGCACACCAGTGTGCCGCGGTACAAAATTTGCGGAATACCATCAGCTATGAGTATGTCATTAGTTTTTAATGTACTTTTGAAGCCTTCTACTATGGCAGTTGACTCCGTACCGCTAGATGATCCAGAGTAATTTTTATAGCACACATGCTCAGGTACTTCAAGATTGCAGTCTAAGCTCACGCGCATACCATACACTATTCATTTTTATCAGCAAATGTAGAGAGCTTTTTCTGTAGCCAATGATAATTGCAGCTCCTGATAAAGGTATTTATGTTTTTCTATACGACCTCTTACTCCAACAATGCATTATAGAGTAAGAGGCTACAACTGTTATCATCGGTACGCCACATGCATTTACGTCACCATTTTTAATAGCCACTCAAATTCTTTTCTGCTCCCTTTTTTTGCTATTTCCTCTATGACTTTCTCTTTGGCCAGCTCCCAGAGTTCACATACTTTAGCATGACATTTAGCATTAAATATTTTCCGATATGTAGGGTATATCAAGAGGATTTTTGACATACTCGAGGGCACCTACTCCCAAACCTATAGATAGACATAATGTTACTCGTGATTGTGTGTCAGTTCTTTGCTGCTTTGAGGATTTCTACAACTCTCCAATTTTAATTTTGCACACCATGTAAAAGTAGTAATGAAAACCATTTTTATTTTCTCCAGTAATATTTGGATCACTTAAATTGCAACCAAATTGAGAACTGGGGTGTGTAAGTGTGTGTTACCTTACGGGTTGGGACCCGAACCCGCGATCATCGCATACCGGGCGAGTGCTTTTCCAACTAAGCTACCGAAACGTTTGCAGAGCAGACTTAATCTTTCAAGTGTCAAAAACGCTGGCTCTGACAGCGAGAAGCTGTCGGAGCCAGCGTTTTTAGAACCCGATGCAAAAGAGAGGGGTGTTATAACTTTAACGTGTCTGTCTGTGTATCTGCCTGTGGTATCGTAGCTCTCAAATGGATGAACCGATTCTTGTTTAGTTTTTGTGTCATAGATAAGGATCGTTCTCAAAAAAGTGGCACCGTTGTATTATTTTAACGATTTTTAAAAATGTGTCAAATATGGAATTTTGTAAATGTAAATCGAATTAATGTATACTTTGTGTTCATAATTAGTTAAAGGGAACGGAGTTTAGACATAAATATGGAAAATACAGTCTTTTTAAAATTTTTGCCTCACAGGTTAAAGAGCTTTTGTACAGGTTAATGAGAAATGGTACTAAGTTAAAGAAAATTTAACTAGTAAGTAGAAAAAAAAACAGTTAACTATGCAAAATCAGCTTTTTATTACCAACCTGACATGCACAAACAGCGTAGGAACAAAAAAGACGCCGGGTGATGGTGGAATTACCTCAGTGATTCAATACAACACAGATACTGAAAGTCCATTAGAAACTCTTCAGCTCCGTCTTGCTCGAGGAGATAACGCCGGAGGCATGAAAAAGATTAGCGTTTGTGGACTATGACAAGCCCTTCGCTTCGATCGAGACTTGGGCAATACTACAGTCTCTCCAACTGCGCAATATTAACTATGGGTACATCGAGGTGCTGAAAAGTTTATATAAAAACGCCACCATGTCGGTCCGAGTGGAGGAGCAGAGCACGAAAGCTATTCCTAGTGGTCCATATAGGTCGGTTCCAACCAGCCGATCTGGAATTCACTGTGGGAGTCCTATGCTCAGCTGTGGAGGTTCAATCTCATTAACCTGCTTTCAGAACAGGGTAAAGAGTGGCAGGATAATCAGACATTAAAGATTATGGTGTGATAACAATGAAATGGCTACGTTTATAGGTATATAAATGTACTGCCATTACATATTTTAAGATTATTATTCGCAAACATATTGGGCTACAAATAATAATAAAGAGGTCAGTTTAAAGATTACATATCAATAATAATAATAATAATAAAGCCCTTTATTCTGGTATTAGAGATAACATACACATTGTTGGTAACTTAGCTTATAAAATATCTTTAATCTCAGTGTGCCTCTTGACATAGGCCTCCTCTTATAGTTTCCACTGAGGTCTATCCTGGGTTACTCGCCTCCACCTTGGGCCAGCAGTCATTTTGATGAGGATGACATCAAAATGACTGCTGGCTCAAAGATCACATACCCGTTACAAAATCAGATTGTCGTGCTTCGACGTAATTTGTACAAAAACAACACCAATTTCCACAAAAATTGTTTTCCCGGTGGATCACCGACTACTGTCTGTACATTTTACGCAAGGGGTGCAGGTCATGTATATTGTAGTGTCTGTGTGAGGCGCAAGAGTGTTAGCGGCAGGTTAAAGATTATATTTATTTAAAAGATAGAAATTTGGTACCGTGTTATTTCAATGATATTGAAAGTATATGGTAAGGTAATCAACACCTAGGCAGCCGATACAGCGTTTTTGGGCTCTTGTGAATGGTGATTATAAGTGAATGTTAGATAATGACTGAGCCCTTGGGTTGGTTGTAACAAAAATTAAATAAAAATAAAATAATTATGGATGTCATCAATAATGTATAAATAATAATAAAAATTGTAAATTCAATGTTTCGTTCACTTTTTCGTCAACTGTGAGATTTATTATAAGCAAACGGTGCATATTTTTATTTCCGGCTAATTTAAAATGTTATAATACCTACTTGGAAAATAGATTTTTCTCAAGTAGCTATTATAAAATTTTGGTGGTCCCGATCAGATGGGACCCGAACCCTGGACCATTGTATACCGGGTGAGTGCTTTTCCAACTAAGCTACTACGTCTACAACTAAGTCTTAATCTATTGATTAAGATCAGAAAATCTTTAAAAAAAAAAATATTCTTTTGGCACTTGAAAAATTTGTCAACTCTGCTAACGTCTCAGTAGCTGTTTTTGTTTGTGTATTTGTTTGCATGCTCTGCGTTTGCACTACTCTGTACGGGATAAGACTTGACACTTGAGTTGAAAGACAGCAAAAACACTAAAATTTACTGCAAAGTATAGATTTGTAACACGGCTGCCTTTAGTTGGGGACATCGGGGAAGAATTCGGGGATGATCATCAGCTGGCAGGCTGGCTTGAAATAATATCTGTGCTTCATGTGCATGACCTCACCAAGGAATCTATTGAAAATACGCATTACACCATCCAATTAAGTGCGCCTAGTAAATTAATAAGAGCAATGTTTCCTTTTAAAATATATCAGGCGTTTGTGTTTTAAATTAAGAAATCTTAAAATATTCATATTTCTTATATTTATACTAAATTTTAAGAAGGGGGCGGTCTGCGGAATTGCAATAGAAACATTTTCATGTGAGAATCATTGTTTAATGCGTAAAATTGATAAAGTAATCGAAAAAAAATGATTTTAGAAGTTATTACCTTTTATGTGTATTTTTTATATTTTAAAGGTATTTTTTCAAAATTTCAACAAGGCGGCGACCTAGATCCAGGATCAGGCTAGCCTACAAAGGTGGTTTTAATGTATTTAATCAATTCAGCGCCTAGAAAAAGTGATATAAAAATACCTTAATTTTCACAATTTCGTGCAATACACTCTTAAGTTAATACTGTTTGGTAACAGTTTACTTCTTGGATTTCCTGGAGGTCAAGTTTAAATCCGTAAATTATAATACAACTACAATTAGTTTGGTGTCTTCATGTCATGTCATGTTGCAGTCTTAGGATGGTGATTTGTATCAATTTTGTTATTTGTATTTTTTTATTCCCTGCTATTCTCGTTTGTAATTTATTTTCTATAATGTAATAATAAGTCCCTAGAGATACTCGTAAACAATTATTTAGGTACAAGCTTATTGCACTCGCTACCGGCTTTCAATCCTACCCACATCGTAGCAATATTTATAATTTATTACAATCGTATGACGCAATAAATCGTCGGTGGAAGGGTGAAATCGATCGTATTCCGCGATCCAATTAAACAATGAATGCGCTAGCGCAGTTAGGATAGCACGAATGGGTCCTACTGTTGGAACTCGAATTGTGTGGTTTGTAAGTAAAAGTTGTAATAATAGAAAGGTGCAGAAAATGTCTGACTGTTATTATTGTAATTGTGATTTAAGATGATTACAATAAGCTATATAATAGATCCAAACTGTTTAATGTTGTGTAAATACTCTGAGAAGCTATAGTTCCTAGAGTTTGTTCTTTCTTGTCAGTGTAGATAGTAGAGTATTGATACTTTAATGAAAGTTTTGTTCACTATAGTAAAACCATACAAATACTACATTACCAACATAACTTCACGCCCTATATGATATGGCCCAAACTTCCTTTAGTTGTGGTAAGGCCTGTACCCTGCAGGAGCATCTAATAGGCTTATAATACTTGTAATGTATTTTTAAGTTACGAGTATATGACTGTCAACAGGAGGCGTGTCGTAAGAGGCGACTAAATCCTGTAGCACGAGACGGGGAGCAGCGTCTGCGTGCGAAATAATAAAAAACTGCGCTCGCCAACCCGCCTGCCTAGCGTGGCGAGTATGGCAAAAACCCCCCGATGACAGATGTCACTGGGGGAGGCCTATGTTCAGCAGTGGACGTCCTTTGGCTGAAACGACGAACGACGATATGACTGTCAGTGTATGGTGTATGCTTTGTTGGTTGCCATTATGAATTTAAAAAAAAAACAATTTTTTTAAGCGTGTTTTCCAGCAGCCCAGAAATTTTAAATCAAAAGAAATAATAAGCCAACTCTTAGTAAGACCCCAATAGCAGGTTCACACGCTTAGTCCCATCTAAAATTTACACGACGACTCTAAATGTCACAGTCTCACTGCAATCTGCTATTTAGAACAAGACCGAATGTTTTCGCTTAAGCACTATAATCACGGGCACTGACTATAATCATTAGATTATACTTATTAGTCTTGTTAAAGGTGAATGAAACGGTGGGTGAAGGTCAACAGTATCTGGTTTGAAAGAGTTTATTTTCTTGAATTCTGCGTATAACTTATCGGAATGTGGATGAGTTTTGATTGGTCTCCTATACTCTATCTCTTCAGTAAAGGATAAACTTAGGAGAGATGGATGTATTTTGGAAAGGATGATTGACTGAGAAGGGAGCAAAATGATATGATGACGAGTGACCAAATAACATACTTCACCATCATTATTATTTGTACCATCGGTCTATGAAGTCAACTGCTGGATTCAGGCTTGAATAGAACGCCATGGCTCAGAGCTGTTTGGGTTCAGATAAAAAGAAAACAGATTCTTGAGAGGCGAACTGGTGATCATAAACGAACACGTCTTGCTGTGACTTAAGTTTGCGGCTGTAGGAAGCCACTGGATTTACAAAACGTTAGTAAAAAGCATTCTTTACTTCATTTACGGGCTCTGCTACATATACATGTTCCGTATTTAGACTTAACGCCGCTCAAAGCTCAACATATACTTCATCACTCATCTCTTAGTCAATACATTTACTATGCAACACGGTTGTACTAATTTGTTCTATCAATGAACTTGTTGCAACTTTGAGGTGCAGATACACCTGAGATATCACTTGTAATGAGCATTTGGTTACAAATGATCTTAAAGGAGATTTAGAAGTAGCTTTAACTTAAAAAAGAAAGGATTTTCTCACTGTGGACTGAGGGTATTGTTTTGCAACTTTGTTTAGATCTCAGCATGATATTTACATAACATTTAAGTTACTAAAAGAAAACTTTTTAAACGAAGTGGAAAACCTCCACATTCACGTAACACTGGGTATGTGCATTAGCCATGGTTCCAAATGGTCAAAGGGTTACGAAATTCTAATGGCAATCGCTCCAAATGTAATAACCAAATATGTTGCATCAAAGATCATGGTCAAGCGTGAATGAACAAAGCACTAGACGTAAAAAGAATAAATTAATAAAAGTTTCGTAGTGACATTTGGCTCCATTCGTTTAGTTCGATAAATATTAACAAAAGCGAATGTTCAATGCGCAGTTACAGTAACGCTAAAGTTGATCAGAACCTTTACTTTCTGAGCCACATAAGGCATTGGAGGAAGAAAAATCGTACCCGCTTTCAGAAAAAGCAGTTGGACAGGGCAATCTGTGCCGACCCATTCATTTATGCATGGATTTTGTTTAGTGCAGTTTCTCTAATAAGATGTGGACTTACTTATAATGAAATAAAGACATCTAGCTGTATTAAGTTATAAGGGAGAGTAATAATGTTTGAGCAACGATTGCCGACTTGCACGATATTTTGAAATTGTTTTACTGCAAGAAGTAAAAAGTTACGAATGATAAATATTAGCTTATTAATCTTTTTAGCAATACGATCTCAACATTCCATTGTGTACAAACCAATAATTTGGTCAGTATAGTCACCAATAACAGAAGTTTGACTTTACCATGAGAAGTATATTTGAACTTATAAGATTGCCAGGATTGAGGTGTTTACCTGTAAACAAAGAAAATAAATTGTTATTATTAATACTCAAATAGAAGACACAATAACTTGTAATAAATATTCTTCTTTTTGGGGCCAAAAAGCTCATCAAAGATTTCTTTCAGCTTATCAAATCAGTAATAAGAACTTTATTAAAACACGTCTGCCATTCTGAACTAAAACGAGTCCCTAATGAAATATCCAAGTACCAAAGACAGGAGCAGATTACCATTGATTATGCGCGATTGTATTCACTGAACCACATACATCATCGAGCGTTTCATTTGCCATGTGAAAGCGATGATATATGATCATTACAGAGCAGGCAATGCATTTCAATAGTTGCTCAATGCTTTTGATGTTTTATCTTATTGTTTGGTATCTCTGATGGGGCAGTCATGTTTTGTTCAGATAGCAGAAGAACTTTTTCTTGAGGTTTGAGGCTTCTTATATGGACAACTGTTTATTACAATAAAAGTCTTGAAGATTAGGTATTAGAACTGAAAGTGAAGATTTTTTTTAGGAAAATATGGATAATACTTTTGCTGCTTGTTTGCTTACACAATACCTATTATCAAAGTCACATGGTTAGGTATCTTATTTAAATATTTCGTCATCAAAAGGTAAAGTAGCCTACTTATATACTTTCAACTACAATGCACAGGCTCAACATGTGCGCCCAGTGCGGTTTATTGGTTTGGGTGTTGTAAGGCCAGATGTTTAAACTTTACCTACTGTCAGATATAATCAAGCCACCTTAAGACCTCTGGCTAAGCGACACGACTAATATCAAGCGATATTAGACGGAACACAATTTTAACGTGCCTTCTGTAGCACAGATGCTTGGGATAAATGTTCCTAAATATGATCGGAATGGTCACCCATCCACTTACAACCGTAGCGTAGGTTGCTTACCTTTGGTAATCACTACAAAAGCGGGGGTTACCACTAGACTGGTATCAAAGGTATTTTACCTACTGACCTACATTTCCAGCACCTGTAAAACAATCTCGTGACCTCAGTCTTATTGTCATATTTGAGGAAAGTGAACGTAAAATATGAAAATGTCAAGCGCACCAAAATGGAGGATTCTGACGGCATGCCCCGTTATGGCGTATTCGTTAGACAACGGCTTGTTTGCGCAAGGTTGCAGGTTTGATCCTAGGCAGATATTTTGTAATGCTAATGGGGCATAAATGCTGTTTTCCACCAATCATGATTTGATATGCATTGTAAAGCTAGTCACTGGCTAGTTACGGCAATCAAAACGGACAATAAAAAAACATAGGTCATCTTAATAAATAACAAAGTGCTGATTTTTCTATTTACCCTACCTATTTCATTTTTAATCGGAATATATTTTGATAGTTTTATATAGGTTTTTATTTAGCTACACGTCATAGTTGAGGTAAGCCCATGTCATTGCCTGCATTCTGCACGTGACACGTCCTACATAATAATTTTACTATGGACGAATTCAGAATACGAGTAGACACTATTAGACTGCTACCTATAATATTTTCTGAGTAGGTGTCATACTAAATTTTAGATACGTTTCGTTGTCGTGACTGGACGTGTCGTCGAGCTCTTTACTCTAACCGTGACTGGCATTTGTCTTCGTTTATACTTGTTTAAAACACACCTTACCGTCATTTCAATTGGGATCAAGATCTGGTGCAGTGGCCTGCCGTGTATCGCAGCAACTCACAGGATACAAGACATTTTTGAAGGTACTTGCAAAAATTGAAATTATCATGACTAACTGTGGTGCATGCGGAAAAGCAATAAAATCCGCTGAAAGAATCACTTGTTGTCGGAAAACATGCTCCAGTTCGTACCACTACGTTTGCGTCAACATGACAAGCGATATACATAAAAGACAAGGCTCTTGGACCTGCCCGCTGTGCACTAGCCAGCGTCCAAAAGGGGACAACAGCAACACCCCAATTAAGCCTTCTGAGCAAAGTTCTGTTGATGATGCAGATCGATCCAATGTCACTATTAGGAAACCTAGTACATCTACAACACCTTGTGAGCAACCTGACACAGGCAATGATGAGGAGGAGTTACGGCCCCAGGTCACAAGTATTATCCACCAGGAACTTAGTTCTATTGTTCGAGATCTGTTTAACAAAGAATTTAAATCCTTCAAAGACCAGCTGACCGGCTTAGAGAGCTCTATTAAATTTATTAGCTCTCAATATGAAGATATTAAAAAACTATTGTCAGCCAACTCCAAGGAAATAAAATCGATAAAGGATGAGAATAAGATGCTGCGTGAGGATCTGCTTTCTCTCGAGGCTCGAGTAAAAAAGCTCGAAGATGATAACATGCGCCAACAGCAATGGTCGCGTCTGCAAAATATCGAGCTAGTAGGAATACCCGAGAGCAGTGATGAGGAGACATCTAGCATTGTTGTTAAAGTTGCTAATTATGTCGGTGTTGGGGTGGATCTAAGCGACATTGAGTTTGCCCACCGAATCCAACCGCGACGTGGAGGTACCACGGCTCACCCCAGGTGTATCGTGGCCAGACTCAAGCAGCGATCGACAAAGGATGCCATAGTGGCCGCCGCGCGTAAAAAACGTAGTGTCACTGCGGGAGACGTTGGACTGGGAGGCGGACAAAACGTCAATAAAAACAACAAGATTTACATTAACGAACATTTGTGTAAAGAAAATAAACAACTTTTTACACAGTGTAAATTAAAATGTAAAGAGGCCAATTACTCCTTTGTCTGGACAAAAAACTGTCGCATATATGTCCGTCGCAATCCAACGTCGCCCCCTATTTTAATAACTTCAACTTCAGATCTCAAGAAAATATGTTAATTTCTATTTTATATTTAAATAGCTCTGTCACCAGTATAGGAGTATACTTACTTTTGAATACTCGATTGTCATGCTTTTTATCATATTCTAGAACATATTCTATTATACCTGAAAACACAAAAACACTAACACTCAAAATACAATGCACACCATACATACATTTAACTTACACACAACTACATTCCAACCGTACATACTCATTTATTTCAATGCCTATTGTTGAAAAAATCATCGAACGCCTAACATATAAAATAGTCACTATTCTTTTCAATAAACCTCTCAATAGCTACCGACCGTGTTCCGAAACTATTCGTATTAATAACGACAATATTTTCAATTTTATTTTAATTCTGCTAAATTTGCGCATCCCGGGATACCAAACATACACGTATTCTCCAAGGCATAACACATCGGTTTACTACAAACAATACTCATTTAAACGTTACGTTAATTTGTCTTGTTTTACACCTCTCATGTTACAGAGACTAAATACGCTAAACAACTAAGCTTGTATTATCAGAATGTCCGCGGTCTCCGCACTAAAACTAATACTTTTTATCACGGTGTTCTTGCATCTGATTTTGACATAGGATTAATCACCGAGACCTGGCTCTGCGATGGTATACTAAACACAGAACTTTGCGATTCTAAGTATGACGTGTTCCGTCGCGATCGTGGATCGCTCGGTGGAGGACTGATGGCACTCTGCGCACCGAGGCTGCAGGCTCGCCCGCGGCCGGAGTGGGAGCGAACCGGTCTTGAGTCTATGTGGCTGACTATTCCTGCGCGTAAACTAGGCACCAGACAGCGGCATGACTTGCATATCTGCATTGCTTACATACCGCCCGATAACATGATTCCTACGCGCATAGAAAAATTCATGGATCTGTTGAGGGAGGTCATTAATGCCAAACCAAATGACAATTTCATAATAAGTGGCGATTTTAATTTACCTAACATAAGATGGACAACCGGGAAGCCCGAGTTTTTGAAGAAAGGCACAACTGACTTGCAAGATTCTGCTAAAAGTTTGATCCAATTGACATCTTTTTGTAATTTTAAACAGTTTAACTCGTTTGTTAATTCTCATAACAATACATTAGATTTAATTTTTTCTAACTTTACCTTAGATGTCGGGGTTTCCTCATCCCCCGTAGTCAAAGTGGATGGGCTTCACCCTCCCCTTGATATTGATGCTTGTGACATAACTATACCACCATTAAAAGGATCGTGTACTAAAAAATACCTTTTTAGAAAAGCCAATTACACTTCTATCAATATGGAGCTGGGTGATGTGGTCTGGAAGTCGGTTTTGCAGAACTGCAGCGAAGAAGACATGATTAAAAACTTTTACTCTATTTTGGACAGGTTGATTTTAGAGTACGTCCCCCAGATATCTAGTTCCAGTAAACAGCGTTATCCAGAATGGTATAGTCGAGCTTTAATTAAAGTTATCAAGGAGAAAAATAAACTACACAAGCAATTTAAACGGCATAAGAATCCCATTGACTATTTATCATACTCCATCTTAAGACAAAGGCAAAAAGAACTACAAGATAGTTGTTATAAAACTTTCATAAGTAACTCGGAAATCAATATAAAAAAGAACCCTAGATTGTTTTGGAAATACATAAAGTCTAAAAGAAATTCTTCCTCGAACTACCCTAATATGATGAATTTTGACGACAGGATTTTGGAAGGTGAAAAGGATATTTGCTCTGCATTTAACGAATTCTTTCATAGAAATTTTACTCAGCCTTCTGCTAGTTACCCATTTTTTGATCCTAATAATGTCGCCCACACACTCACGCTCAATAATATAGAGGTGTCTCACTCGTACATATTGAAATTATTACAAAACCTTGACGATACAAAGGGACCTGGCAGTGACGGTATTCCCCCTCTTTTCTATAAAAGGTGTGCTGAAGCAATAGCCACTCCTCTGGTTTTAATTTTTAATCGATGTTTGAGTGAGGGATATTGTCCAACTATATGGAAAACTGCTCTTATTGTACCTGTTCCTAAAAAAGGTTTGAAAACATTGATTACAAATTACCGGCCGATATCCATATTAAATACCTTAAGTAAATTGTTAGAAAGGGTTGTCCATGATCACCTTTATCCTATAGTGTGTCGTTCTGTGCCGTCGCAGCAACACGGTTTTATTAGAGGGCGGTCTACTATTACAAACCTAGCAGTTTTCACAAATGATGTACTCCGCGGAATGGATGGTGGTAACCAGGTGGATGCTATTTATACAGATTTTGAAAAGGCATTTGATCGGGTAGACCATGTTATTCTTCTGAGGAAACTTTGTGAGCTCGGTGTTAATGGAAGTTTGTTGAGATGGACTGATTCTTACTTACGCAATCGTAGTCAGATGGTTGTCATCGGAGGTTATAAGTCAGACCTAGTTGGAGTGCCTTCAGGTGTCCCTCAGGGATCGATTCTCGGACCGCTCCTGTATGTAGCATATCTATATGATATCGATCAATGTTTTAAACATGCAAAGTTTCTCATGTATGCTGACGACACAAAAATTTACATGACTATAAATGATATTAATGATTGCTTAAAACTTCAAGATGACCTGACTAGACTTGACTATTATTACAAGCAAAATCGTATAGGCGTTAACTCTGATAAGTGCACTGTTATAACCTTTACACGTAAAAATAAATATTTAAAATTTGATTACAATTTAAATAACCTTAAATTGAAGCGAGATAAAGTAACAAAGGATCTCGGAATATATTTGGACTCCAAGTTGACCTTTGCTGATCACGTATCTGTGTCTGTCAATAAGGCTTTTAGAAACCTGGGATTTATACTTCGTGCAAGCAAACCTTTTTCAGATATTCACTGCCTCAAAGTATTATATTATGCATATGTGCGAAGTATCCTAGAATACTGCAGTGTAATTTGGAATCCTCATTATCTGGTGTACAGGGAAAAGATCGAATTAATACAAATGAAATTTACGAAGCATTTAAATTACAGAACATGTAAAAAAATTGATAATTATAAGGATTCGTGTAACTATCACCGGATGGTGCCTCTTGAAATCAGACGCACTATTTTGGATATGTCTTTTTTGTACGATGTGTGTTGTGGTTCGATAGATTCCACTGACCTGACGTCGCTGTTCTTAAACTTGCATGCGCCATCAATTCGGACTCGACACACAGTATGTACCCTATTCTCTGTACCTTTCACGCGAACGATTTATGCAAAAAATTCCATTATTTGCCGCATTTTGCGATCATATAACAAACATTTTCACTCCGTAGATCCATTTCACCTAAGTAAAAAATTATTTAAAAAAGGTGTAGTTGAACTTACTGAATCTAACTCTTAGTACACACACACACACACACACACACACACACAAACAAATTGAAATTAATTGCATAAAAAGATCGACGACATCAGTCACACTCACACTTATATGTTTTTGTTTTATAAAATGTAAATCCAATGTTGGCTGTATGATAAGCATTAAGAAATATGTAAAACTGAATTTTTGAGAGCTGTGGATTTTGTTGTAGTAATAAAATAAAAAAAAAAAAAATAAAATAAATCCTAACGAACACTCCACTTAAAAAAAATATATTTAAAAGAATCATTCAAATTGGTTCACACTGGCGAAGATATTGCATACCGTAAAACATAGTTTAAGACCACTTCTTCTTTAAGTCGGTTGAAAAGTACGAAAACTTATGTTATAAGTTGTTACAAGGTGACATTTGCTTCTAATAGTGTTGTTTAATTTGCAGAGCTTTTTTTTGTAGTAGAGTAGCCTTTTTTTCGCTTTCTCTGGAAAGCGTGGTTATAACACCAGCCAATATTTTTCGCAACGCGAATATATTTATTGTAATAGTATGACGACTTTTAAGGGAGTGCGGCTATTAACTATAATTAACATGAGGTTTATGCTATCTTTGCTTACCGTTCGTAATTAAATGTTAATTTGAATAGCGTCTGGTTGACCGTGGGTGCTTTATAAATGATGTTAAAATCTTAAGCTTAGCTTAAAGATATTAAACTTATGTTATTATTAAATTAGTCAGTAATTATAAGCAACTTAAATTAAGTTCAATTAAACTATTTAAATTAATTAAGATATAAAATTAACGTATTTATGTTTCCTTCAAACCTTTTAAATTCGACTAGTCAGATATTAACATCGTAATTTGGAGTCATAAACATAAATATTGCAAAAATACCTAACTTTCACCATCTCAATTATTATAATTTCCTTGAATCTTGTATTTATATTTTAATAATCCTGCTTTACCGGAGCTGTTAACAATTAACCACATGGTTTACCGAACGGTAACTATTACCGATTACCGTAACGCGACTTGACAACCGCAGTTACGGGCGGTGACTGAGAAAACTTGAGTTTCACCCAGTAAAACTTTATTATCAGACATTTTATCGGATGACATATTGTTGTTTGGTATAGCGGGAAAGTAAATGAACATGTTAACGTGTTTAGGGAAGTACAAACTTGTATTTTGTGTGAAGAGCTAAGCATTAAAATTTAGAAATAACTACATAAAAGTGTTCTGGGAGAACTTACAATTGCGGATATTATCGCCTATTTGTAAATTATTGTGTTTAGTATTATTTTTGCAACAATTGAACATGATTTTTACATAAACCAATAAAACCAATTTATTTTTGCAAATGGGCTTAAACTAAAGCACTTTTACACGTCCCATTATTTTTTTCCCTACCACTGCTTCGGGACAAATTTGGGCTAGCCGGGCCACCGGGCTACAATGCTTGGCTGAAACATTTAGTTAGAGATGATTGTGTTCTTTAGTACGCTAGTACATTATACCTCAATGGGCGGTAACCACGAACTCTTTACGTAGTAGTATTACCTACCTACCTATAACTGCGGGGTAACCATGAACTCTTAAAACAATCTCAAATCTGTCAAAAATGATCAAATCTGTCAAATTTTGTATGTAATGACGTACCAAAATTGACAGATTTGACAGCTTTAAGATTGTTTTAAGAGTTCATGGTTACCCCGCAGTTATAGGTAGGTAGGTAATACTACTACGTCCACGCGGTAGGCCAACGCTTAGCAGTTGAAGTCCTGTGGCTGAAATGATAATGATGGTTAGTAGGTAAAAATAGTCAAGAAAGTGTATTATATATACGATAAAATAGTAGAATACATAATAAACTTTTATGGTTTCTTTAGTCTTTCTTACAAAGTCTCAATTAGGCGGCAGATAGGTATAGTATACACACATTTATCCTTTTTTAGGCTCGATCTCCGAGACAGCAATGTGTATCGTTTATTTTCTCGTTTGCTTTTCACCAATTACCAACTTCATGGGCTTAAGATATTTATTTTGGTCCACATTTATTGGTTTTGCCTTTTTTGGCCGGGCCCGGGACGGGATTTTGGGGTTAACGCCCTTGCGTTGATTAACAACCATTTTTGGAGATCTTTGCCTGAATAATGAACACATACAGTTGGTCCCTAATTAGTAATCTTAAGTATTATTTTATAATAAAAAAGTTTAAGTACTTACTTAGAAGCGATCATCTACAAATTAATTTTCAAAAACCGACTATGCTTTATATAAAAAATATTCAGCTTAAATTCAACTACTAATGTGTTTGGAACAAAAGTTTGGTTACATATTTTTATACTTTTTATGCCATTTATAGTCATTTGTAGGAGTTTGTATGCATTTATTGCATAACGAGTATACGAGCCCCTATTATATACAGTATCAAAATGTCTTAGTCGATTTTAGGGTTCCGTACCCAAAGGGTAAAACGGAACCCTATTACTAAGCTGTCCGTCTGTCTGTCTTTCTGTCCGTCTGTCACCAGGCTGTATCTTATGAACCGTGATAGTTAGACAGTTGAAATTTTGACAGATGATGTAGGTATTTCTGTTGCCGCTATAACAACAAATACTAAAAAACATACTACAATAAATATTTAGGGGGCTCGCATACGACAAATGTGATTTTTTTGCCGTTTTTATAAATAATGGTACGGAACCCTTCGTGCGCGAGTCCGTCACGCACTTGGCCGGTTTTTTGAGTATGTGCTATGGGTTGAGGGCAGATTATCAGCTGGTTGATTTATTGGTGACTTCACAGACATTTCGTGTGTTAAATCACCGTGATATGATACAGGATTAAATGTTACGGCGCATAACGGGTTAGAGTGTGAGCTCTTAAGATACATTTGATTAATTTATTTTTAAAATATCTTCCAGAAAAACCGGCCAAGTGCGAGTCGGACGCGCGCAGGATGAGTTCCATACCATTATCTATAAAAACGGCAAAAAAAACACATTTGTTGTATGGGAGCCCCCTTAAATATTTTTATTATTATGTTTTTTAGTTGTTGTTAAGGCGGCAACAGAAATACATCATGTGAAAATTTCAACTGTCTATCACGGTTCTTGAGATACAGCCTGGTGACAGATTGACAGACATCAGACGGAGGGCAAAGCCATAGAATAGGGTCCCGTGTTACCCTTTGTGTACGGAACCCTAAAAAGGGAGGTATATTTATGTAAATAATTAAAATGTATGTTAGAGTTTCGACAGATTTCTAGCACTCTAAGGCCCTTAGTATCATCCTATTCAAATCTGATAAGCTAACGAAAAGGAAATCCATAGGCAAATTATTATGCTATACTATGTACTATGTCAGTGTTTTTATAAAAGCTTGTTCTGCAGGGCTAACATGCGCAACACGATAAAATTTTGTCGTGGCATTTTATCGACTTTTGACGTAAATATGTCGCTTTGTCTCTTCGACGATAACAAAGACAAAACCAAAATATCATGGTAATGCCGTGTTATAACGTAAAAATAAGTGGCTACGAATAACGGGAGACCCTGAAAATATTAAGAAAAAGGATTCGAGACGCCTGTGATCCGTTAGGTTAGGGAAAACGACAAACTTATCGTCGAAGACAAAATTTGTCTTGTCTATCGATAAAATAACCGACGCGCGCATGCTAGCCCTAATGACCATGTTTTAGCGATAGATTGTTATCTATGCTGCCTCCCACGCTAATAGTAGCACTATTTTATAGTGTGTTGACATACGACAAGACCGAATGGAACTAACTATTATGATAATGCACATTATTGCAACTAATACTTTAAGTCTTCAATGTCTGAATTTTTGATATAATATTTTTTGTGATATTTACGGCCATTTTCACAATGTACGGACAAGTTCTGCATTAGTTCTCAAAAAGCTATATTTTACATATCTGAAGGATAAACACGTTTTTTTGACACATTTTTGACATAATTTTTAGGCACTTTTATCCTCTACATATTTTTATCTTTTAAGGCCTTAACACGCTTGAATGACCTTGACGCGTCGCGCCCATACAATTTCGCGCGTGCGGATGACCTCTAAAAATCGGAAAAATATGTTTTTTTATAAAATTAATGCCATTACCGAGAATTTTCAAATAAAACTCTTAACTCAAAACATGTATATTTCTAAAATCTTGTTTTGTGTGAAAACAGTAACGAAATAGCTTGTGCCGTTTAAGAGAACATTTGCAATTTATGAAAAAATAGTCACTTTTTGTGCTTGTTTTAATCCAAGGGACTTAACGGACAATCAAAATTATTCAATTAAAGATGTTACTTAAATCCTTTTCTAGCATATCGTATTTTAAATTTTTAGATTTAAGTAACAGGTATTCTGACAATTTGATTTTCATATTCGAGATTTTAAGCACTTGGGTGGTGTTAAGGACTTAAATAACTTTATACGCAGTACATTGTGAAACAGGTCCTTATTATTTAGAGTTATCTCATTAAAAATAATATTTATAAATTCTACAAACTTTACATTTAATTTGTGAGGTATTTAAAATAGTAAAACAATTAATTACTAGGCAAGTCAAAACCACTTTAAAATGTGTTAACTTTAATATGATAGTAGCTTTTTGTATATAATAAGGTTCCATTTAATGTTTGTTCTTAGGTAGTCTGGACTCTTATATTTAACGCAATACCAAGACCATTTGTTATAAAAGTAGGTAATTATGTTATGAATTTTAATAAAAAAAGTTTAATAAAAAACTAAAAACCGACTTCAAAATGAAACTAAAAAGCGAAAAATAATATTGACTAAAACATACCTAATCAGTTCTTTTTGGAGTCGGTGCCAGCCATCGAGAGTTAAAATGTGTTCATTCGCACCGACTCCAAAAAGAACTGATTAGGTATGTTTTAGTCAATATTATTTTTCGCTTTTTAGTTTCATTTTGAAGTCGGTTTTTAGTTTTTTATTAAACTTTTTTTATTTTACAATTTTAAGTGTTTAGTCCTCTATTTTTTCCCTACTAACTTCGCCAAAAATTACTTTACAGCAAAGTAACCTTAACTAATATTGGTCCTCTATGGACCCGCCATCCAATGGTATGATAAAAATAAGGTGTTATATAGGGTCAATTTTTCGACGAAAATTTTTAAGTCTTAAGAAAAGGGTTTACCTACACTCCAACCAGAACGGCGGCTATTTTGGTGTCGTAACCATAGGATAAGGTCTCGCGTTAAATAACAGGTTAAATTAAGAAAGGAACTTTCAATTTTTTTTTCGTTACTGGGTGGGCGGGTACGCCCCCAGTAAATAAAAATTGGCGGTCTGGTACCTCATAAGCTCCACGTCTGCTCAACACACTGCGAAATACGTTCTGTCGAAAAATTGCAGTATTATCTTCTAACTCCTATCCGTTAAGGAGTTCTGTGGCTTCCATCATCAGGTCAGCAACATGACATGATGATTACCAGACCCAAAAATCAGCATCGAGTCAGAAAATATATGCAAAACATTATGGGTGCCTATAAAAATTGAGGGTTGCCCTCGATTTCCCAGGGATCCCATCATCAGAATCTGACTTGGTGGAAATGGGACCACCTCGGGAGTATACCCTTTTTTCAAACTAAAAAATAAATTTTGAAATCGGTCCATAATTGACGGCGAAATCGCGTAAAATACATACAAAAAAAAAACAACAACATTCAGACGAATTGAGAACCTCCTCCTTTTTTTTGAAGTCGGTTAAAAATGGGTAGGTACGCAGATTTTATCATGCAAAATGACAATTAAATATTTTTTTTTCATAATGCACCGTTCTTAAAATAATAACATTTTTGTTTTAATGAAACTGCATTCCTTTTTGTTCTTTGCCGCTAATATGCAATAAAATTTTAATTAAAAACCATAATACATGTAATTATTGTCATAACATAACAATTGACCTCATTTTTTTCAATATGTGAAAATCGAATTATTTTTATGAGCCCTCATTTTATACGAATTCGAATGGCAAAAATGTAACTATAGTCATTAATTTTTATTATTTACATAATAAACTGATTACATTTGATGATGTAATTTATAAAATAAGTTCCTAAATGGGAAAAATTATTTTAAAATTTCTAATAACGAAGTTGTTAACAAACTAATAAATAAAGACCATTCTGTTTATATAACTGTAGCAGTAAACGGGTTTGTGACATATTAATAAATAAAAGGGTTTTAAATGACATTAATTGTTTTATTACCCCAAAGTGGTTCCATCCATTTTGTGAAATTCTTAGACTTTCGTTGTTGCGATCAAGTTTATGATTTCTCACGATTATAACAACTGTCTGATAGTTATTTTAAAATTTAACGATGAGTTTAGATTAAATTAAGGTCAGGTGGGGTTCAACACAGGCACAGAAAAAATAAACAGGTATTTTTCTGCCAGACGGTGATAATCTATTTTATGGCTAATAGAGATGTATGGCTTTGAAATAATAATGTCAATTATACAAGGAATCTTTGTATCGTGTTTTATTCAATCATTATTATATTATAAAAGAGGTTTAAGATGTTATCTAATTTAACTTTTAGTCTTTTCACACCAAACTAGTTAACTGAGATTTGCGATTTTTTACGTAAGAGGTTACTTTCCGGAGATTTTCGAACTTTTTAGTTGTAAATACTGTATTTTTTTAAATAAAATATTATGCCATTAGGTATATTAAGAAATAATTGATGTCTTTACAGCAATTTGGTGATAATGACATCGAACGAACTTTAATAGGTTTGAATCGAGGACATGACTGACACTGGAACCGGTGGAAAATTATGGCGCCATCTTGCAAACTTATGAATAATTTACATTACAATAAGAATAAGAAATCGTAGCTAGTTTATTAATTCAAAAGGTGCACCTTATCAGTACAAGCTTTTTAACAGTTCTTTCATTTTTAACTTAACACGTTATTTATAATAAAGTGCATTTTTTTGGAAAAATAAGTGTTAAAAGCAATTTCAACTTATTCCACCTGTTCGTATTTGATAATAACGAAGTTCACTTCATTAAAACGGGAGCTAAATAAGACGGGATAAATGAATAAAGTGATACACCAAAAATATAAATCCCAGTGCTTTAATTTAAAAACGTGGCGCGTGGTAATCAGAGTATCGACTTGTAAAGTGTTAAATGCTTTTCAAACATGTTATAATGTCTGATACGCAAAGAATTTTTGTTAAGTGACATCTCATTATCATTAAGTAATTAGGTTAAAATTTAAATTCGTATCATAATTGCCCAAAGATGGAAAATAACTAATGGAGTAAAATTCGTTTTTTAAAAAAAAAACAACAAAAATATGCCGAAATAAATGAATTTCGAGATTGAAAAGCACTTTTATAAAGTAGTAACTCCGACAAGAAACAATAATTCCTATAATAATTATCTTACAGGATAGTTCAAGCTTTAAATACCTGCCAAGTGCGAGTCGGACTCGCGCACGAATGGTTCGCACTATTATCTATAAAAGCCAGCAAATAAATCACGTTTGTTGTATAGGAGCCCCCTTAAATATTTATTTTATACTGTTTTTTATTTGTTGTTGTAGCGGCTACAAAAATGCATCATCTGTGAAAATTTCAACTGTCCAACTATCACAGTTCATGAGATACAGCCTGGTGACAGACAGACAGCGGAGTCTTAGTAGTAGGGTCCCGTTTTACCCTTTGGGTATAGAACCCTTAAAAAGTATAGAATAAATAAATAAAATAAGCAAAATACCTTTAATGTTTTTAATGCTTTATTATTTTTATAAGATGGAAAGTGACCTGATAATCTTTAAAATACGTTATTTAGTAAATAATAAAATCATAAAAATTTGGCCAAATATTTCCTTCTTGCACCTTCAAAATCGCTAATCGCTGACATTGACAACCCACGCCTCTTTAGGATATCATCATAACACCAAATAACACGTTTATGACCACTTCGGCGTCTCGCTAATTTGGCAGCGCGATATGTGGCGATACTCACTGCGGGCTATTACCACCAGAGGCAATCGCAGTTCGCGACCGATGTCAATAAATTTTAATTTTTTTAACAATTTAAAACTTTTTGAAATAAGGATGAATTTGGTATGACATCGAAAACGTTTTTTGCATTTATGTTAGTCAAAACCTATGTTCTGTTAACCATTTACGATTAGTAAGGGCTAAATGATACATTAATAAACTACTATTTGCTCTAAGCCGCCCTAATCGCTGACATTGGAAACTTACTCCTCTTTAGGATATCATAACACCAAACACATGATTATGACCACTTGGTGATTCGTTAATTTGGCAGCGTTATATTTTTTTTATTACTATCTGCTGTTCAAAGATCGTACGAGTGGATAATCTTGTCGTATTCATAAAAAATACGCACGCACCATCTCTGAGCAACCTAGAACTGCAAAGTTCAATGCAATAATAGTCACAGTGGCGCGCAAAAACAAACCTTAGCCTTTTCGATGTAAGGTACATTTCTAAAAGCAGGAGCGCTCGCGCATACCATAAGTTTAAATTGACAAAAAATACCTTAACCAGAGCACCACTAGATATTATTTTTAAAATTTGGCACTACTTCGCATTGTAACCCTGTATAAGTGACTATTTTAATTCGTTAGGTTAATTAATACGTTCGAACGAAAGATACACTTTCGTAGTAGGCCTCCAGATCTTCGTAGCTCATAGACAGGGCCGAGAACTATGATCAGTACTAATTAGGGTGGGAACCACTGTCTTAAATAATTGAGCTCAGGTCAAAAGCCTCGTGTTTTTAGGTGTCGCGGTTTTGTTAATCAACAACATTTAAAATAAGATTAATTTTGTCATTTGGAAATGTTGACAGTAAAAAATTTAGAAGATTATAATTTTGGTAAATTCTTAAGACATTGATTGATAGAGTGGGAATTTTGTATGTAAAAAAACGGAATGCTTTGGTAATAATAATAACAGGTTTGTGGGTTTTGGACTAGTTGACCACCAAAAATAAGCAAAGAATTTAATCTCATGATCTATTTACATTATTTGCTAATATTAATGCAGCAAAACGGAAATTTGGCAAGTCTTTTTCAAATTCAGTTTTATTTTATTATTAGCAATAATGGTTTTGTTTATTAGTTCGCTTAAAGTTATTAGCTGCATGTTCAACTGTTTTTTTAGCCTTAGCTCTTTGTTACTAATTAAGACTTAATAAGTGATTTCACAGTCCCTTATGTTAAGTATCAGTCATGTGCAGATGGTTTTTCTCTAATCAGTAAATAATACTTTAATAATAAATCGTACTTTAAATATATTTAATGCACATGTTCCCAATCGGACCCCCAAAAGAGCAATGGGCTTTATTGTCCCGATAAGGCAATTTATGGGAATTTAATCCTGGGCCGGATGCGTGGGCGCATACTAAATGAACGTCGTTCGATTGGGACGGTAGTGGCAGATAAGTATTGTCTACGTAATGTTATCCGGTGTAGGAGAGTGTTGGTAAATTAAGCATTAGAAGCCTGTTAAGATCTACTGAGGTGTTCTTAAAGATCAAATATTCTTAAATTAAGATCTAAACGATCCATCGGTGGCCGAGTAACAATAAAATTTCCATTTCTGTCTGTCTTTTTTGTGCCTATAGTTTGTCACTTATTTTATTTTGTTTAAGATTTTATAAGATCCTGTATCTTAATCACCAATCTACCAACGTAGGTAAATTCATCGTGTGGTAGACTTGATTTGGGTTAAAGTTTTAGGGGATAATGCACGGCTATAGCAATACCTATCAAATATATAAAGTAAAACATCACAAAATTAAAAAATAAATAATGAAACTTTAATTGCCAGTGGTTTCATAAAAAGTCCTTTATGAAAATAGTACCAACCCTATCTATGGCTTAACTATCACGTTCTCAGATAATAAATTAAGCGTATAAATAGAACTCCATTTGAAAGTCAATTATCAGTTATTGTCCATATTCGATCCCTTTCGTCCCTTTTTGTCACGTGCCCTGACATTTGTCTAATCCCCTAACATTATTCTTTATCACGAGATAAAAACATAAATTTCACCCCATTCTCCTTTTATGGCAAGAGACCGGCTATAATAGCGAATGTCATATGAACGATATTTTGTAATTAAAAAAGAATTGATGTAAAAAAAGTAAGGAATGAAAAGTCAGTTGTAGTTACAGTTAGTTCTGGTGAAAGTTTAGATTAGCAATAAATGGTATCATCACAGAGTAGTATACTACGTGAAATTATCATGTTATTAGGTACAGTTTTAGTATAATTGTTTTTGGATTAGAACATAATTTAAAACTTCAGAAAAATAACTGAAGATAAATAACACTTAAAAAAAATCATCGACCACAGGTGGGAATTGCTAAAAACAAAATAAAAAAAATCAGAAAAATAATTATAATTTATTTTTAAGACTAAGTAATATTATGAAGAATTTTGATCTTAAAAGTTTAAAGTAAACTAGAGAAAACAAAATACATTAAATCATGACCGTCAAAAAGTAATAAAAGGCGATTTCTCTTCGATTTCCATACAGTAATAAACGTCTCATGTTTATTAAACAAACACTTTGATCGAGTTTGAAGACGAATCTCTTTTACTACCCCACCTTAAATGGAGTTGTGTAGGCCAAAAACCTTTTGAAAGTTGCAAAATAAACGAATAAAACTAAAATCTCGTATTTATTGACACTTATTTAGATTTAAGTATATGATCATTGCCAACAGAATCGATATTTACGAGGCTAATATAATTTCTGTCACTTTATAGTTAAATTTATTACGACAGCTCCATTTATGTCTAGTGATAGTAGCGAAAAGTTAACAGTATTCTTATAACTAAACATTATAAAAAACGCGACAACTAAGGTGAACAAATCATTAAAACACCTATCCTTGTTGCTAAATTGCTGTCTACGACTGAAGAAAATCTTCGTTGTAAAACCTCCATAGCAGCGGTTGGTTGTAGACACGGAAAAGTTAAAAAAGATTTCCTTCTTTAACTATTCCGTGGTTGTAGACAAGTTTATGAAATGGAATTCGCACTGGCATTGCCATGAAAGACAGACATGTATATTTCATTGTTCAGTTATAATAATCAGCTAGCGTAAACGGAAAACCTAAATATGATGATTGCTGCATACTATGAAGTTGTAGAAGCTTAAAAAGGCAGTCAAACTCAGATCATTCTTAATGATAACCTTATTATTGACTAGCTTCTGCTCACGATTTCATCTGCGTAGACCTGAGAATCAAGCCAAAAAGAAATAATATAACCACGAGAACACAAGACTATGTTAAGCTAGATGATAATATAGATAATCTTTATGTGAGCCATTCCTGATAATTTCGTTCATTCATTTGAGTGTCATCGAGTAACAAACTGACTTTAACGTTTAAAATATTAGTAAGATTCCAATGATATTCTGTTACTCCAGTTCTGTCGACCAGTCCTGGCCCATCAGCTAGTTGTTGACACTGGGCGTGGCCACTATTATCTACGCTCATTGCGCCTCCGTCCGAGACACAATGGCTCGACATTCAGTTATTTATGACGTACACTTGCCAATGACTGGTCCTGAGACTACACATGAGTATGGCAATGATATGAGGCAAGTAGTCAATGAAATTAAACATTCATGAAATGCCTAAACCAATTTCATATGTAAAACCCAGATTGATAGCAAGAGTAAGGTTAGTTATACACATATTCGGGCCAGTTGTCGGTTCGGCAGTACATGTCGAACAAAAAAGCCGAATCGAAGCATCTACACATATTCGGTTTTTCCATCCAGCTTTGCCGATTAATGCCGGCGAATATGTGTACAGCAACTTAGCAACATTAACTCTGATATTGCTATAAAATTAATTCCGAACCATTAAGAAGAACATAGTAAGGGGTTCTAAAATAAACACAATTATCACAGAAATAATAATTTAGTTCGAACACAAGATAAACGTAAATTAGCATAAGTTTCAATTTGAGACTATATCACTTAGATTTGATAACCTTGTCATAAAATCTAACAAATGCGTTGGTTGGTCAATTATCAATTTAGTTCTAAATAATTTCGCAGACGAAGGCTGTAGACTTAACGGCGTCAGAAATCTTGAGACCATTGAGATTGAACATGATACTCACACACACAACAGTAGCTCCACTGTTTATTTGTATAATGCAAATTAATATACATACTTTATTGTCCTTGATATCCGATGGGTTATTTAGATCGCACAGTCACTTATGAAGTTCTTCCTGCTCCATTCAGAATTTGCATTATTATTGTTAACGATAATAACTTTGAACTAACAGTGCAAATCATGAATTACTGTGTGTTTGACAGAACAACAATTAGGATACATTGTGAGCATTTACTGCGAAGTGTTAATTTTAGTACTATACTTACTAAGATGGAAAGGTGCTCAAATACTTTACAAGCAATACAATCTATTATAGGGTCTCTCTTTTTAACATTATACTCTTGATGCTTTCACGAATAGATACCTAGTCTTCGGTGCGAGAGTAAGTTTTAATAAAGTAAGTCTAAGTATTACACTGAATCAAAACAAAGTATGTACTAGCGAGTCGTGAGTCATGTCGATCTGATTTCGTGATGTCTGTTATTATTACTTTAATTACGTTGTCCGCCTTCTAGTCGTCTACTGTTGCTCGGAGCTATGTCACTTCTACAAATTACTTACTAGCTTGTATTGTATAATTTGGCTTTTGATTTAAAATTAATTGTAACACGCCAATTTGTACTGGTAGTCCTTGTCTAACCAAAATTGTTTTCACTTTTCGTTGCAATTAAAGACATAAAGGTAAAAACAATTTGGCTAATAATAGGCAGATTGTAATAGCTGATTATATGAATCAGGTGATATTACAACATCGAAATAATCAACATTAAAATTTAACTACAGTTGAAACTGGAATGTTACATGACGTTAAACATAGTCTGCCGTGTTCAAGTGACTAAATTGAAGGCTTATATTTATTCAAGAGGTTTTACGACTTTTAAAAGAGAGTATTGGAAGTCGTAAATGTCTTAAAAGTAAACTTCGTAACGACCAAGAGTAAGATAGGAGCGAAACAGTATTGGTCATCAAATGTCGCAGGTAAATGTTAAAGTTTTGAATAAACATTGTTTATTAAATTCTTATTAGCACGTGCCTAAATAAGGTGTGACAATAATCTATCTTTAAACAGATATACTAGGAAGTACCTTTTCTCTTCACCGGCGCTGGATATGGGTAGGTGAGTAGATTTATTGTTTTTACATTTAACATTTGATTATTAGTGTGATCATCAACAACATCTACGTTAATTAGCGCCATCTTTATTGACAGCCATCTTGCATTTTTCGGGATATATACATTTTTCTAGATACAATGTAACAAATGTCTATCTGGAAGGTTTTTTTTTAAATATTAGTCAAGGAATTATGAAAATCGAATATGTACTTTCAGAGATTACCTCATCCCAACTATTTTTACTATTTATGATATTAGTATAAATGTTAGATTCCTAGGAAATTTGTTACACTAAGGACCTAATTTAGCTTTAACAGTTTTCAAACCTATTCACAATGCTTATTTATTGTATGCGTATCGTTGTTACAATGTAGACTTATTACTCTTTTAAGACAAATAAGTTGGTAGAACCTACAAAGTATGACACTATTACAGCCGGGGTACTCCAAGGTTCCCTCATTGGACCTCATGTCAATAACCTCATTTATTAGTGCGACTTGCGCATACGGGCTTCGCACGGGTCTGTGCGTGCGCGCAGCTCGCGAAAAATAACGTCTGGATAATTAGGGCTGTCAACTTGACAACTTTTGTAAGTCCTCAAGCAGATTAAAAGTAGCATTTGGAAATGTAATTCATATTCTTACATAATTTAATAAATTACGCTCTGTTAGCTGTTAGCATTATTGTGGTAGCGAACCATCATTTTTACATAGTGCACCGTAAAATTAAGCACAAATAGATGAATTAGATTTAATTCATTTATTAAATGCATGAATTAAAAAAAAATGTAACAATTCTTTCGTCATGTCGATTACGATATTTGACGACCGTCTGGTGTAGTGGTTCGCACTCCGGACTACAATGCCTGGGTTCGAATCCCGCAAGGGGCAAATGTTGGTGAGATGAAAAAGAGCATTTGTACCTAAGTCATGGTGTTTCTAAACGTATTTTATGTATGTTTATCAGTTGTTCTAGTCGCCATAATACAAGCTTTGCTTAGTCGGGCTAGATAATTGGTGTGATTGTAGAAATAATTTATTTTTTACATGGGGTCTGACAACCATGGCAAGGAGAGATAATAAGGACTTTAATAACAGCACCGTGGTTGCAATCTTAGGAACGTGTTGTTGCATTTCTTTTAAATTTATAGCCTTGATATTTTAAAATTTATTTTAAATATACTATCTAATATGATTGCCAGACGACTGTTCAAAATTTTAATATGCTTTAAATTATATTTGCATCAGGATATCTGAAGATGAATTCTATTGGAATACCATTTGCATAAAACTATGATTGACAAATTTGTACAGTTCAAAATTATATTTCTGTAAACTAAAATGTTTTCTTCTCTTAGTGTAAAGTCTGTCACATCATTACTGTTAAGTGTTAATTATTGTAAGCGTATATGGAAAAGCGCAATATGGCATAAGGCATAATTTAAAATGATTGCTTTGACACAAAGAAAATATTTACATACTTGTAGTAAGCTGTGGGTAATATCAACTAACGTTAAACGTTATTCCCGTTTCCGTCATATAACGCTGTTTTAGTAATTATAACAGCTATTAACATAGAAATGAAAACCATTATGAATTTTCATAAGACGCATAAGGGTATTGTAGGAAACATTAATAATAATTCCATATAAAGTAATTGTTTTATATCAAGTTTTATTTTAATGCACTCTCTATCTGCAAATAAATAAATAGAAAATAAGAATCAATAAGTGTATTTATAAATTCTGGTTATTTTATCTTTTCTATTTATTTTAAGATTTATGGCACAGGTAATTTCAAATCAAATTGTGCTTGTAGCTACTTTTAAACAAAGGATTTGCTTGTACTACTGTATGCATTACCTAATTGGCAGACTTATTGCTTACACAAAATTACCTACTAGTAAACATTAACCTATCAAGCTTCAATTACCCACCGGTGGCCGCGTAACAATAAAATTTTCATTGTGTCTCTTTGCCGTGGCCTGTGCAATGTCGTCTCCTCTCCACCATTGGCTCAACTGCGATCGCCAACCCGCCTGCCAAGCGTGGCGATTATGGCAAAATCCTCCTTTTGGAGAGGCCTGTGCCCAGCAGTGGACTGATATAGGCTGATGATGATGATAAACATTAATGCAAGTAATGTAGTTTATTGCTTTTCTTGCAAAGGAACCATTGGACGCGTTAACATACAAATACACTAAGCTCGACTTAAAATACTGACATACCACGACGTCTCAAAAACCCTTCTCATTAAAAATACATACCTTGTTTTGCGGCCGGGAATGCCTGGGATGGTATTCCTGGACTGTTTGGAGGTCGCGTACGCGTGGCTCATACATCGTCTTAGAAGCGATCTCAAGTATTTCGAAATACTTTAAATTAGTCAAAATAAAGATTAAGAAAATTATTAGGACATTAACCTCGTAAGATCAGATTTTGGATTGGGAACTCAAACTTTGTGATAATTAAGTACACATTCAACCCCTTAGCTCAGAAAAAACGTGACACAATAGAAAATTAATAGTTGCGCGGTCTTTTGTAACCGATTTGCATCGTAAAAATTAAACAAGAAAGCAACGCTTTTTTTTACCTATAAATTTGTATCTAAAGGTATTAAAACAGTTAATTAAACATACTAATTCAGAATTTATCGGAGTTTGTGTCGAGACAAAGAGTCTGTTAGTGACTCGTTTCCGAGGATTTCTGATTCAATAAAGTTAAAGATTAGTTGACATCTCATTAAAAATGGGATTATCTTTATTATATTCCCTTTTAAAACTCAAAACGAACCATCAAAAAACTAAGTGATTCACCATTAGGCAGTTACTGATTCCATTAAAATGCGTTTAAAAGGAACCGTTATGTTTTAATAAAGTACTGATTTGCATAATATCAGTGTAATACTTCCAGTGGTATAAGTTAAGTTAGGTTTTCCAAAATTGGTTTTACAAAGGTAAAGAAACGGGCATAAAATTGAGCCCAGCCCCTGTAGCACGATCAACAAAACACGATATGATACGATATGATATAGCGATTTATCTACTATTTACTTTCAAAATATGATAACATAGCCGCCATCTTGAACTTTTATTGAAACAGTAAGGATGTCCGTGCCGGCGACGTCACGGTTAAGCTCGCTTTTTTGATAAAAGTTCATATTTTGACAAAAAATATGCGATAAATCGCTATATCATATCGTATCATATCGTGTTTTGTTGTACATGCTAGAGGGGCTGGAGAGTCCCCGTTATGTAATAAACTAAGAATTGCATCACGATTTGAATTGCAGATAGCTATGGAACAATAACTGTGGTAATTTGTATTCAAGTAGATCGGTCTATTTTGTGGAATTTTGTTGTTATTTCCATGTCCGTTTATGTAAGTTTTTTATTGTTATTTGCTCATAAAAGCTGGTCACTAGAACCTGTCAAAGTGATTATCTAGTTAAACCAGTCACTTGTGACTAAGCATTATGCAGTTCCAAAATAAGTAACAGATTCCCAGACTTGAAGCAATTTTCAGTTCAGGGTTCTGGTTTAAGACAATAAGAATACAAGATACAGAATACAAAGGAAACGAGTAAGCGTCGGCAATTGAAATCGCAATTCTAACACCGCACTTTCAAAGCCTTAGGCCCCGGTATTACTATTGCACTTATGCGTTTGAGTACAGATGCTTTCTACACCGTAAGATGGATAAGTTTATTGATAGTTGATTATGTGTCGTTTTACTGTTTTCTATTTAACAAAGTTAGGTTACTAGCCTCTGAACCTAGCAAAAAAGACACGATAGAAATTTTATTGTTTACTTTCAGTAAGTTAATTAAAATGACATCATATGGAATAAGACTAAGGGTATTAACCCTGCTCTTTAGAGTTCAAATATGCCAGTCTTGTACCAGCTCTAGCTATTTCAGGCCATATCTGGTGAACATGTTAAAATACACGCTAGGGATATTTGGAAGACAATAGGAACCAGAAAATGCTTAGAGTTCTATTGATTTCATGCCCTCGACTTATATGTCAATGTCAATTCAAGTTTTGGATTGATCTATCTTGGACAATAAAAAGTTTAACTACGGATGCGAAATGAAACTAAAATGTGACTGGACAGAAATGCAAGGAAACATCAAAAATAATCGTAAATCAAATGATATTGACTTGCTCATAAACCACAAAGCACCAGCTCTAACATTCACAGATATTAAAAACACGTATGTTAAGGTTTAAGACCAATTGTACAACAAATTGCCTCTCGTAACAACTAGAAAACGTTGGCAGTTTGTTAACTAGTGTGAACTTTGGTCGCAAAAGTAATAAACTTTTGATGTACACAAAGATAAAGTAACGTTAAAAGGGTTAGTAGAAAAACGAGTCTGATTTTATTTTTGATAAATTTTATTGCTTTACAGTTGCATTTGTCATAAACTTGATGCAAGATATGGACGAACAAGAAGAAAATTGTATTACTAGTACAATGTTGGACATAAACAACGTTGTAAAATTTTGTTTTAAGCAATTCCATGCAAGGTTTAATTGAAGAAAAATTTACAATCTTTAAGCATTTCTGATCTTAACCTGTCAGGCCAAGGTCAAGAGACACAACAAAAAATCTATTATGCGATCCAACCAATAGTCAAATATTTGTAAAAATATTTCTATAGGGTGTTGACGGTAGTATACTACTCAGCTATACATATAGCTACAACATTGATCAAAATACGCTGGCTTTGACAGCGAGAAAAAACACTTGAGGAATTTCATCTTGTCACGTGACGTCCTCGGTAGCTTAGTGGTCAAAGCACTCGCCCGGTATGCGATGGGACGTGGGTTCGAGTCCCATCTGAGGTCGATGATTTTTTTCAAGTGTTATTTATCTTCAATAAACAACGTTATAACGAGATCTCTTACATACCAAGGTCCGTATATTTAAAAAAAAATGTAATTTTAGTAAATTATTCATTTCAGTTACGATTAAGCTTCATTGTCCTAAGTGAGATATTTCAATTGTGCCAAACTTACCATGTTTTATTACTAGAACCTTTTCTATACCATGATCATAGTTCCTCCTTCACACTTTACTTAGTAGCTGTTAATAAATAAGAAACCGCCTTGCTACCGAGTCGCAACAATGTTGATAATTGGATTCGCTTTACTGTTATGTTTGAATTGCAAGATATAACAACGAAGTAGGCGTTGGTCCTTCGAGCCAGATTACATTTCCTGACTTCAAAACTTTAAATAAAGATAATGATAACCTATTTTAATTTCACAAAATTTTTCAAATTAATTCTTCAACAAAAATATTCGTTTAAACTTTATCATTATGAGTCTGAAGTAAACAATGTAAAACATAAAAGCTAAATAGTGTAAAAGACAAAAAAAAGTGTTCAAGAAACAGGCATATAAATCTGGTTCAACAGTTATTATGAGCTACCGTTTGTTAGCTTGTTATTCACAAGGTCAGCAAAACACTGAGGTGAACGCACCGATGACATAACTCATGAGCAAACTAATCATTGAACTGAACTTGATCAGGTTATTGTGAAACTTTGTAGATTGAACCTTGGAACCCACATTGGCTTTGAAATAATTGCCAATAACAATTATGTGGCCTTGGACGGACGAGTACGGCTACATACAATACCTACTCACGGTTTAAAAGTTTGTTTTCAATTGGTAGCAATTACCTATTTATCGTAATGATATAACATTTCAATGAGATTTGAATTTGATTTTTTTTATAATTTATTTTGCAAAAGTGGTGAACTGGTGACCAGTCTTTGGCCAGGTGATAGATTTGTACATAATATGCCTTTGTTTTTATATTTTGATTTATATAATATAATTAATGTAGATAGAAAGTTTGATAAGGATTGCCATTAACATTCAGGTTTAATTTACATAATTTACTTAAGTAATGTCTTGATTTTTTCACAAATGCCTGAGGATACTTTAATATAAAATTAGCAGTAGCACATTATCATTCGCAATGTAATTTAAACTCTCAAAGCAATTATGTGCTTGTGTCAAAATCTTATATCGTAATCGTTCTAAGCATTTAACTTTACTGCGAATCGTAAATGCTGAACACGTTTATTGCTTAATTTAAATTATTCTAAGTAAAATTAAACTAAAGGAAATAAAAATAAGCAAATTTGTATCGGAGCTACTTTTTATTGATAAAACAAACTTTTAAGTTAAAATAGAAACTAATCTAATTAGTAATACCAGTAAAAGTCTGGTCCGCTCTTAAAAACTTGTGAGATTCAAAGCGACTCAGTATGCAAGGTTTGTCCCAAATATAGAAAGTAAAAAATTAAAACGAAAAGATCTTTAAAATCAAAAATATTTCAATACGCTTCACTTGAACAGGCAAAGGAAAGTTTTATCGTTAAATAAAGGTGTTTGGCTGATGACATTATTCATTTTTTGGCAAATACTTTGCAGATAAGTAATTTTATTAAATATAAAATGGGTATTTTATATTGTTATGATATAGTTTATAGGAGCGTAAGCTATATCTTATGAGTTAATTTACTCTACTTCAGTTTTAAGTGCTATTCGCAATAAAACTTACAAAAGCCATTAGCTTTTTAAAAACATTACATATTTACTATATATGTAGTTAATAGTTGGATACTTTCTATACAGATCTCATAAGTTAATTTCACAATATTGCATTTAAGAATCTCCTTTCGATTTTAGCTCCGGGCCGAATAATTTTCTATGGCTAATAACTGTTGTTGAGACCGATTTTGTCCAGACGATATCGTCTTTATGGTTTTTAGCCGTTTTAGTATTTATCTTGAAACCGGTAACGAAGTAGGTACTAAATGTCAGGTCTAATTGAACTTCTGTAAGAAATTGATGCGTTTGGATCAGAGATGTCATAGGAATTAGGTGTACACTTGGCTAGTTACGATTTCTGGTAACTGAGTGAAATTTATTGAATATTATTTTTGTATTCACAATACCAGCAATATGAAACTGCACTAGGTGGGAATTGAGCCCACGTCCTTTGGAAGAGTAGCCGTTCGAATAGCGAAGGTACGTTAGTTCTATTCCTACCTTTGACAGTCAAATTGTTTCAAGTGAAATATCATGAAGAGGATTTCACAAAGTAAGTCTCAATTCTACTCAGTCTCAGTTAAACTCAGTTTTAAATAATAAGAAAAATGTTTTCCAAATACCCAGTATTATGTGTCATTCTCTTTCTTTGGAATTTTATTTAAAATTGACAGTTTTTTTAAATAATCCAATATGTATGTAAATAAGGTTGTGACGATCGGGCTATGAATAATCGATCGTATCGATATTTCTTAATCCAATTTGTTATTCATTGGGGATATTATTTTCTAGCTTTATAAAAATAAAAAAGGGGTAAACTTGCTTTTTGCACATCAGCCGGTACATAAGTTTACTACGCCGAGATACTGTCGAAGCCTCTACAAGGTACTGATTCTACGACCGGTTGTAACCCCACACCTGTAGTGATGTCCATTCATCACTATAACTATCGATAAAGTCCATACATCGCTGTGATTAACGACTCTTTCGCTTTTATAGCCAACTTTGAATGCCGTCAGCGTAAATTTCAACGGGATCAAATAAAGCATCTAGACTAAAGCGATTAAGAGCAGTATTTACGTCAAATCTCAAGCCATAATAGTCGGTCTTACCGAGGTTTCACTCACGCATTTCATTGGATTTACATTTACAATAACTTATAGATAAAATAAAATTGATACTTACTATCTTTTTTCTTCAAGATGGTTTAAACATATTTTAGATGTACTTTTCATTCTACACGACATGTGATACCTTTGGAGTATGACTTTATATAGCTTGTTGGAGTTTAATGTTCTATAGTTGGCCTGTATTAACGCTGATATAAACCCGTTACAAAATAATTGGTACTTCAAAAGATAGATTGCAAAAATATCACGATAGGATGAACTAAAATGCATTGTTTTATAAATAATTTATCTATTAAAGCAATATAATTGCTTTTTCGAATTCACTATTGCCTTACGTAAGATGAAAATTAAACACACGATTGTTTGTCTAGCCTAATTATTTCAGATGCCTTTTGAGTAGACAGGATTTCTCTTTAACGAGATCGCTGTCAACCGTTATCGATCGACAGTCTATCGATGTGTCGATAAGCTATCGGGCACGTCACTAGTGGCCAGACGGGTATTATTAGGTCTTCCTGCTCTCTATTCGCGGCTAACACGACAATTGTGTTGAATTACTAGATAGAGATATTTTTGCTATGGAAATCTCTGTATTTGATTTTGTCCTGTCTAGTTTAACTTGACTATGACTTGACATCTTATTTAAAAAAGTGTAGAAGTATTAAATATAAAATTAACATTTGAGTCAAGGCAAATTCCATTGAGTTGAAGGATAAGCATATCACTAAGTATTCTTGCCAAAATGCGGGTTGTTAAAAACGCTTTAAAGCAAGTACTGTTTTTGATATAATTATTGTAAAGGCTTGAATTTTGTATGCCTACAATGGATTATGGGAAACAGATTAAAGGCTTGCAAAAATTCAACTAAGATAACTGGTATATGAAAAGTAATGTTATTATGTTCAATAATTCTTTTCAGGAAAGTACGGACAACAGCTCGTCGACCTACCAAAAAATGTTAAATTTTCTTATTTGAAAATGATCTCTGTGTCAGGCTTAAAGTTGAAAATCTATTGGAGAATTTTTGACTTTATGGGCAGGTCGACGTGCTGTTGACTGTACGTAAGAACCTTACCACCTTTTATTACTAAGTAGAATATAATCCAAGTTTTATTTTGTACTTAGCAATGAAGCTTCAAGATATCGGGTATCACTTGGCAGTTAATTAACGATTTGTTTATAGCAAATTAACATAAAAATGTTAAGAGCCGTAATTTAAGCACAGAAATACAAGAGCAAATTTTGTCCTTTAGACTCATACGGGGAACATAAGCGTAAAATTACTTTGTAAAGTAAAAATAGTATTTTCGAAACTTACTGCATTTTCTTATCAAGCTGGCAAACGGCTAGCCTTATCTTATAGGGCAATTTTATTACAAAAATTAAAATAACTATAAAAATATTTGTTGTTTGTCCCGTATGCGTTCTTAAACCATTATTTTTGCGCATGCGAAATAAGGCTTGTAAATTGTTATAGTTTTTTAATTAAATTAAGATCACGCAAACGAAAACACGGGCCACAGCTTTCTAATAATATTAATAAAAATATAAAAGACTGTGATAAGTAATAACGAAAGGTTTTTCTTATTATGAACAATTTGGAGCGAACATTTTCTTGGGAAACCTATTTGTTCTTTTCTATATTAGTGACAGAGCAATACCAGAAAAGTTGGAAAAAAAATCCTTGTGTTAGTATAATTTTCAGTAAATTTACCTTACATGTATTCTGTTAGAAAATATACTTAACTATTATTATTATTTTCCTACTGTAGCTATAACTTATTCAGATGCTAATCCAACATACCTGTTAACCGGTGTATTTAAAGTTAATTCCTATTCTTAATTACAAGCCATGTACAATTAAAACATTTAGCTCCAGTAATTGCAGTCCAGCTTTACGACCTAATTGCATTTAGTATTACGCAAGATTTTAATTAAACTAAAATGGCCAAGAAATACTATTAATTATTTGGGCTTGTTTCAATATTAATGAGTCTTAAATTGACTAGCCAAATATTCATCTTTATTAGGTGTAAGTATCCATAATCATATATATCATATATATATCCGTACCCATACCGGTATCCTGATCCCGTATTTTGCAAAAGCAATACGATAGTATAAATTGTCCAATTCTGGCTTTAAAATCGCAAATTGACAGAAATAAACAAAAACAAAGCAGTCAACTGTCAGTGCTGCACATAGATTTTGACACTGATTATCAATCGGGCGATGACTGAGCGATTATTGCTGATAGCTAATTTTAGGGAATAAGGGTACCGATTGGCGCACTGGCTCGGAAATTCGGTTTTGTCAAAAAGGACAACGAATTCGATTCCCGGTTCGGGCCAATTGAGAAATGTATGGTGTTCTGGGAAACAACCCTGACATATTCATTATTTAGCTTCTCGTACGTAACACAAGTTTATCCTTACATCGAAACCATGATGTGTATTTTCTGGCGATTTTTTTAAAAATAATCTTACAAAATCTCTTCCAAGAAGTTAAATTGTAACACGTACAAACATTTTATTTAAGAAGTTTTGTCTCTTGAGTAACACGCATGACTCACTTAACTAATGGTTTAAAACAGGGCAATAAAGGAAAGTAATAAAGTACAGTCAAGACAAAAAGCACATTACATTCCAACGCGTTGGACACAGGGCTGTCACATTCAAAGATAAAAACTCAACCTGATATAAATTAGGAAAATAGTTCGGTAAGTTTTTTTTTAAATTTTCTCAGCCCTAACTAACGAAAGAAACAATAGAGTGCTCCCATCTGAGAGACAAACAAAATAAAAAATAGTTAAAAAGTGAAATTGTTTATCATTATCACTGGAAAGCAACATCGACAGACAGAAATCCGCCATTAAGTAGACCTTTCGACGCTAGTCTTACGTTATTGTTGACTTACAATGAGAAATATTAGATTCGGTAGAATCGGACCTTGAAAAGTGACGCGGTGGAATTGAAGCATAGGTTTTTTTACCAAGGTATAAGATGGAAAGTCACTGAAAAGTATTGATAAATTGTGACAAGCCAGTTACCATATCACCACTACTAAGAGAAAAAGTAAATACATTATTTACCTATGTATTTTAGTTTTAAGCCTATAATAATCGCATTAAAAACTACATTTTTTTAATCATTATTTTTAATTATTTCTTAACAACCCTAGTTCCATATATCACACAGCCGTAAACTTCACCCAACAAATAAGCTCAGACTGTTACAGAAAATGCAAAAGAAGTTAATGAAAAATAACCTTTATTGCTTCCCAATAAAGTCGATAACGCTCGTAAACGTCTTATCTTTCCTCATTAAACTTTCGTGAAGCAATGTCAATCCGAATTAAAAGGATTTAAACATTTCGTCTTACGCAAAGAGCGCACTGCTTAGCGTTTTTTAAAAATAAGTAAACAATTTATGCCAGATATAAAACGCAATCTACGCGATTTTCGCTTTTTATAATTAAATTATTATGCTTAAAAAATCTTTTGTGTCATTTAGTATAATATTAATTCCAACTGGCAGTGGCTAGATGAAAAAAGGAGATCGTGCTCTTTGGCGCTTTTTGGGGGAAGCTTACGTCCAGTAGTGGACTGCAATAGGCTGAATAGATAGATTCTAAATTCAGAAAATTATTTTAGTGAAGTGGAGTGAAATAGGCTAAGATGGTGATAATTTTTTAACCTCCCTGAGCCTACCGAGATACAGCTGTAATCTAGTACGTATGCTGCTGTATCATATATATATATATATATATATATATATATATATATATATATATATATATATATATATATATATATATCATTGATATATATATATATTTTTTGAACATGTTTTGAATTTGTAGCTAGAGTCGAAAATGATTTCCAAAATTTCGGATACAACATATTGCCAATCGACCTATAACTTCTTACTTAAACAAATCGACACCAAACAATGCCGTGTCCCAGTACCATTTAGTCCACAACCACCCCTTTCACCGGAGGTGTTTTTGTGCGAGCACTGCGAGCAAAAAGCCGGTTTATTAGCGCGAGTAACGTTTCGCTTCCAAGAAGCGGTGGTTTATGTATTTATAACTGGACCTGAGACCAGGGTTGGTGAAGAAATACGCAACGAAATCCGCAACGGTGGAGTTAGATTGTTTACGAACCGCATATTGATTGAGTCAACACTTCACCAGTTATTCAGTATCGGCATCCAAAGCAAAACTACAAAACCGATTTCAATTTGTCTCGGGTACTTACCTTGGGATCAGAGTACTATATGATATTGTGGTCCAATATTTATTTAAAAGAAAATAGTACAATAAAAGCCTAAAGGAAAATTGTATGTTTAGTTCTCCCCTGAATAGTAAAATAGGGGTGACAAGATGTAACATTTGGAGGAAGCCGCACTATGCGAGTTACACTAATATAACCAAATATTGACTATAATTATTAAATATCTTTAAGACCTGTACACAGATTGTGAATCATCTCGTATTAACACTGCTGTCACATCATAAGGTGACTATAAAAAGATATAATATATCTTTATCTATTTATATCATAAAACCATTACAATCCAAAATATATGTCAATTCGGTAAATTATTTGAGTATTAGACTACATATTCGCTTCTGGTTTAAATTATCTTGCTAGTTCTTGTTGTTATACTCGTAGTTAGAAAGTATTCCTAAATTTCCTAATAAGTAAAAAAGGTCCAGTAAAATTTCGTGTAGGTATACCTACCAACAGGCTAATGACAATTTCGCTTCCATTAGTATTTAACGTTTTGAACCATATTCTGTATATTGGGTACAAAATTGAAGTATGTGACAACCCTATTGTAACGTATATATATATATATATATATATATATATATCATTGATATATATATATATTTTTTGAACATGTTTTGAATTTGTAGCTAGAGTCGAAAATGATTTCCAAAATTTCGGATACAACATATTGCCAATCGACCTATAACTTCTTACTTAAACAAATCGACACCAAACAATGCCGTGTCCCAGTACCATTTAGTCCACAACCACCCCTTTCACCGGAGGTGTTTTTGTGCGAGCACTGCGAGCAAAAAGCCGGTTTATTAGCGCGAGTAACGTTTCGCTTCCAAGAAGCGGTGGTTTATGTATTTATAACTGGACCTGAGACCAGGGTTGGTGAAGAAATACGCAACGAAATCCGCAACGGTGGAGTTAGATTGTTTACGAACCGCATATTGATTGAGTCAACACTTCACCAGTTATTCAGTATCGGCATCCAAAGCAAAACTACAAAACCGATTTCAATTTGTCTCGGGTACTTACCTTGGGATCAGAGTACTATATGATATTGTGGTCCAATATTTATTTAAAAGAAAATAGTACAATAAAAGCCTAAAGGAAAATTGTATGTTTAGTTCTCCCCTGAATAGTAAAATAGGGGTGACAAGATGTAACATTTGGAGGAAGCCGCACTATGCGAGTTACACTAATATAACCAAATATTGACTATAATTATTAAATATCTTTAAGACCTGTACACAGATTGTGAATCATCTCGTATTAACACTGCTGTCACATCATAAGGTGACTATAAAAAGATATAATATATCTTTATCTATTTATATCATAAAACCATTACAATCCAAAATATATGTCAATTCGGTAAATTATTTGAGTATTAGACTACATATTCGCTTCTGGTTTAAATTATCTTGCTAGTTCTTGTTGTTATACTCGTAGTTAGAAAGTATTCCTAAATTTCCTAATAAGTAAAAAAGGTCCAGTAAAATTTCGTGTAGGTATACCTACCAACAGGCTAATGACAATTTCGCTTCCATTAGTATTTAACGTTTTGAACCATATTCTGTATATTGGGTACAAAATTGAAGTATGTGACAACCCTATTGTAACGTACATGCGTAAGTTGGATGGAACACTGACACTGCAGCCCTGTTTACGGTTTGTTTTGGAACCGATGAAGGGTTATAATGTCTCAGTGTCAACGTATTGCAGTTTCGAAGTAAGGGTTACAAGTCAAGGTGTAGCGGCTTTTGGTGTGGTTATAAACAAAAGAGGTATACAAACGATAAAAGTAACAATTTTTGTAGATTTCTTCTGTTTGAGTTTTAAAACTTCACAAAAACAGTAGCCAAATTTATGGAGGGAAATGTGTTTATCAACAAACACAACTTTTATAAATTGAAATCATGACAAAAACTTTGCTACTCCATACCGTATTAGCGTAGAAGAGCGTTGGTTTGAACGGAGAAACGAAAAACACGATAGAAAAAGTTGCTTAAATTCATGAAAACATTCGCCTCCTTGACTATAATGTTAAGCGACACCTCAGAAAAATAATAGTTATTTATGGGTTTCAGAACTTTCATACGAGTACTAGACACGCTCGAGTCACACACACACATCGATCACCAAGACATCGCTCACGGACACCATTTCGGATCTCGGTACATTTTGTCATTCTAAGCCTTCAAATATTATTTATTCTGTGACATCGTGTATTGTCACATTCTTGTCATTACTTCTCCTAGGACATGCAATATAAAATCGGTATTGTACTCGTACTAAACTTATAAATTGATTTCGGATTAGATCGACACTCGATAAGCATTGTACTCGTACTAAACTTATAAAACTATTTCGAATTAGATCGACACTCGATAAGCATTGTACTCGTACTAAACTTATAAAACGATTTCGGATTAGATCGACACTCGAATTCACTCGATAGTCAAATCAGTCACACTTTCTTGTGGATTAATGACACAAAAATGTATAATCAAAGCGGAGTAAATTAGAGATCGAACGGCTAGATCTCTCGTCCCCTAGTATTTACTTGCAGCCTACTTATCGAGTTATCGCTTGTATCGATTACACTTATTAAGCGTACTATCTGTGCAGGGTTGGCACAATTGGAAGTCAATATGGCATTGTTAAGAAATTTTATTTTTTTGGCTGGCAGCTGGTCAACCTTTTTAAAATACTTGTATTTTTTTCTTTTAATAGTTTGCTATTACTCGTTTTTGGTATATTTTGGTGGCACAACACTACGAAACTACACATAACCGTTTAGAATTAAACATAAAGTAAAATATTAGCTGAGTCTTCATATTCATATCCCCATACTTACAGTATATTAGGTAACAATGTCTGGATTGTTTCACTCACGAGTTCATGAACGGTGTATTTTATTTTTCTATTTCGTAAAAACCTTATGATTATTAAAAAATATATTATTAGTCTTTGTTTTAGCCAAGGGGGCAATAGAACAATAACGGGTTGCACCACTAGTACCATTAATAAATTTATAACTTTAGGTTAGGTTGTCCTTCCCCTAAGGCCGTTTTCTGATATGTCGGCACAGCAGCGGCGCGACATCAGCATGCTCGGTATACGCGGTACAGAAAGTATGGAATCTGTGCCGCTAATCAGGAACGTGACAGTGACAGAAATTGAAATATAGGCGCTCGGTAAGCTTTCTGTACCGCGTATACCGAGCATGCTGATGTCGCGCCGCTGCTGCGCCGACAAATCAGGAAACGGCCTTACTCTAATGTTCGCGACTTAAAAACGTTTTTTTACCAACGGTTATCAGCTATAAGACCGATGTATCATTTACCTCCGCAGCAGTTGTCACCTCTGCAAACGATCAGTTTTTTAACCAAAGTAAATTTTGACAACCCTACAACAAGCGTTGGTTTGAAGGCGGAGTTGACAACGCGATGGCCGGTATTAGCGGCAAAACATCGGTTATTTACTCTCGATAGAACGGATCAAGGTTGCTACCTAGGTGTTCTGGCATCCTTACTGCGGATAGAAAAATGTTATGTGAAATCATATTAGATAAGGCCTACTTTATAGAAGAAGAGTTCAATAGGCTGTGGATAATAAATACTTATTTAAATATCACTTCGACCTTTCATTTTTTAATTTTTACATCTTCTGATGGCGAAGGACGAAAGTCGAAGACGTTTGTGAGCTAAGTGGCGTGGCGTTTATGAACCCCCGACGCAAAAAGAGAGGGGTGTTATGAGTTAACGTGTCTGTCTGTGTATCTGTCTGTGGTATCGTAGCTCCCAAACGGATAAACTGATTTTCGTTTAGTTTGTTTTTTGTGATAGATAAATTTATCCCGAGTGTTGTTAGCCATGTTTCATGAAAATCTGTTCAGCCGTTTGAAGATTATCAGCTCATTTCTAGTTGATGTGGGGAACTGACTCACTTCTTTATGTCCAATCGATTCGAAATTTGGTACCGTGTTACTTTAATGATATTGAAAGTACATGATAAGGTAACTATGACCTGATCAGCCGTTTGAAGATCATCAGCTCTTTAATAGTTGATGAGAGAATTCTCAAGTAGGGTATTTTTTTAAATTTTATTTTTATTTTATTATTTATTTCAGGAAACCTTCTTGCTTCTTCTAACGTTTTGTACAGTTCAGTTTTAGCCAGGGCACTGATCAGGCAATATGTCAGGGTTAGCATAAATCATACTAATATTATAAATGCGAAAGTTTGTAAGTATGGATGGATGTTTGTTACTCTTTCACGCAAAAACTACTGAACGGATTTAGATGAAATGTTTCATACATATAGAATATGATCTGGATTAACATATAAAAAATCCGGTTAAATGTTTCAGTGGGATATGTGGAATAAACTGAAGAGCAAGCGAATGAAGTCGCGGACAACAGCTAGTTGCCAAACTTAGTGTCAAGTTAAGCTAGTAAACAAATATCGTTAAAAATCGTTGAACTATTTAAAATAAATGTTACCGTTTTGATTCGCAACAAAAAATTAATCTTCCAAAACAAGAAATCAAACAAAAATAATAATAAAAATCTATCATAAAATTGGTAATTGATTGCTTCGGTTTCCAAATATGTTAATAAAATCACTTCAAAATGTAAATCAATAGAAGACGATTTTGGTGTAAATATATTGAAATTCAAAACACGAAGAAGTAAGTTATTCAAAACCATGTTCTACATGCTAAGACAGTCAAACGTATGTCCATGTTTGATTTATAGTTTGTCAAAACACACATTTGGAAAATTAATAAATCATTTAGACATACAACTACGGTATTTTATATACAGGATGTAAATTTTACATATAATTTCTTAAAAATATTTTTTGTAAATTTAAGATTTAAAGTGTTTTTTCTAACACCTTGTTTATAAATGTATTTTTCAAGGATCTAACAGACACCTATAATTTATAGTCACACGATGCAAGTCATAAAATTAGAAAAACTACGCTCAGCGAACCAATAAAAAATCAATAGAGCTGTAATCCGGTTAGAAGACCGTAACTTTATGGTACTTCTGAATGTCAAGTGTTGTAAACTTTCGGGTTTATTAATTCTTAGTTGTGTCGCGGTACAAATAGTTTAATAGTCGTTTATCGTATTGATATTTATTCTCTAGCTCGATGGACCGACGACTTTAGGAAGATAGCGGTGGCTCGACGAAAAAAGCGGGAGATTATGCTCTTTGGTGGGCTTACGTTTAGCAGTGGTGGGCTGGAATAATCTGAGATGATATGATGATAAATATTCCTTTGCAATGATCTACTAGGTTCGACGGCGAACCAAAGCCATAATAATAATTAGCTGGAAATATAAGGAGTGAGGTCTGGGTAATATGAGTAGTAGGTACCTTTAAGGACAACGCATGAAGTAAGGACTGAAAACCTTTAAATTAATGATCTTAATTTTTTACAATTTCATATTCATAGGGAGCCATATTCCGTTAATGAAGAAACGTCAATTTGTATAGCGTTCGGTATGTCGCCACCTGGTGTCACGTTAAAGAAAACGACACCCATTTTTCTATAGAAATCTGCGTTTACGCTCTCATTATAAGCTGTATCGAGTAAAACAGAATAGGCCTTCAATTCCCCTAACTGATTGCGGCTATTCTCATAAGAAAGGCAACAAAACGCATTATTAGTTTAATTTTCTCGGAATGCTAAATTGATACTTGGGGGCACAGATCGATTTGGGTTCCCATTCGGGTTAAGATTGTGGGAAATGAGAGAAAATATGCCTTTCTTGTCGGTGAAGTAAATAAATAAATAAATATTGGACAACATCACATACATTGCTCTGATCCTAAGGTAAGTAGCTAAAGCACTTGTGTTATAGAAATCAGAAACAACGACGGTACTACAACACCCAGACCCGAGCCAATATAGAAAAGTTCGTTTTCTACATTGACCCGACCAGGGATCGAACCCGGAACCTCAGAGATGACGGCGCCATTTACAGTCCGGCGTGCTCGCCTCTCGGCTACGGAGGTCGTCTAAGTATTTAGCAATACTACTACTAAGTAGTATTTAGCAATACTACTTAGTATTTAGCAATAATACTAAGTAGTATTTAGCAATACTACTTAGTAATACCAAATTATTTAGGTACTAAAACCACGTTCCGGCTTCGTACGAGTAGCACTTAGTTTGTAAAGTTACAATAATGTATAATAAATTTAGTACCCAGGACCATAAATAAACTCAAAATAGGTTTTATATTTAACACGACTATTTTATTTGGTAAAGTTTAATAAATAAGAAATTAACTTACCCTGAAAATATAGTTTTTCTGTTTTCAGTGTTATACTCAAACAAGTTACAAACAACAAAGTAACAAAACGTTGAGAAGTTGAATATTATGCAAAGTTTTTCAACTAATAACATGCTATAGTTTAATGAACAGGTCAACAAACGTGAACTATTACTTCACGGCGTGTCCCGGTAGTCGCTTAATAGGTTGCATTATTCAATTAGGAGTGACTGTTCCTAGTTATTCTATGGCTTGCTCCATATAACCACAGATAAGATAATATAACGCTTTACGTCAGTTAGCATCTCAGCTTCACATATACACGAAGACATAAGAACTGACAGGCGGGTTAAGGAAACCCTTCATTAAAAAAAAAGCCTTGGTAAGATTAAATGGTAAGCTAGATTTTTTAGGGTTCCGTACCCAAAGGGTAAAACGGGACCCTATTACTAAGGCTCCGCGGTCCGTCTGTCTGTCTATCTGTCTGTCCGTCTGTCACCAGGCTGTATCGCATGAACCATGATAGTTAGACGGTTGAAATTTTTACAGATGATATCTGTTGTTGCTATAACAACAAATACTAAAAACCGGAATAAAATAAATATTTAAGGGGGCTCCCATACAAAAATCGTGTTTTTTTGCCGTTTTTGTAGATGGAATGGTACGGAACCCTTCGTGCGCGAGTCCCACTCGCAATTGGCTAGTTTTTTTATACAGTTTGAATTGTGTTTCGTCGTCTACTAATAATACAAAGGATTGAAAAGCAGTATTAAACAGTTACTCGTATAACCTAAAGATTATAGCGTACGTTTCCTATTGCCAGTCATATCATTACCACCACTCAAATACTTCATTAAAGTATTTACTCCAACGAGTTTCGCATGGTTAAATAATGGTCAGCATAAGTTGTTCTTAGCTGAACTTATGCATATTTTTACATTAATAACCTATTCCTAATAAGGTACAAGGTGTGAATAAACAGCTTTAAATCACACCAAGTTGGGTGATTATTATTGAGAGCGTAAGGTAGAGTAGTTTAAGTAGCAATTTATGCATGGACTGGACACTGTGCCTTAAGCAGTTCATAAGTTGGAGTCTATACTTTATCTATTATCTATCTATTCAGTCTTTTGCAGTCCACTGCTGGACGTAAATCTATCCCAAAGAGCACCAAAGAGCACGACCTTCCGCTAATATCATCCAGCTACTGCCAGCCATCTTTCTAAAGTCGTCGCTCTATCGGGCTGGGGAGCGTCCTACAGTACGTTTGCCTAGGCGTGGTCTCCACTCGAGAACCCGTTTACTCCACCATTCCTCGGTTCTGCGACAAATTTCACTGCCATTATGCATTATTTTATGCATGAAATAAATGTTTTTTGTTATTTTAATGGTCTCGAAGAAAGTAATCAGCATCGTTGTAGAACTAAGTACCAGACAGTGACTTTTCGCCAGAGGCATCTCCCACCCGGCATCTACCGCGACGTCATAGGAAAGATCTTTTCTAAATTGACCCCTTCCGGTAATCGAACCCGAAACCCTTCGCGTTTAATAATAACCCTTCGAATTAGGGCTCTACTACAACAATAAGATCGTTTATGAATGAAATTAATAAAGCATAAGAAATTATCGATCTATTTATTATATAAGCGGTGGCCATTATATAGGCTTTGCTTAGTTTGCGATTAGATAAATTGGTGTGGTGGTAAAAAAAAATATTTACTAACTATATGATTTTTTTCTTGAAGCTAAGTATTATCTTATTAACATTTTCGGTACTCGCTAAGTAACTTTGGAAGACAATATTCGTATTCTTATTTGTTACGTTTGTTCATTATTAAGTGTGCCATCTGGGTCATTATATAGAGCGTGTTTCTTTATGTTATCATGACGATATAACGATAGTATACAAGTTATCAAATGCATGTGACTGACCTCAAGGTTGGTAATAGATAGTAAGCCTATTGATGACGGAGAAACGTTTAGCAGATGCTATTAAGATCTAAATACCTAATAAAAACATTATAATGGGACTCTGAATGAATGGATACTAAGAGAGGAAGGAGGTTTAAATCTATCTACAGAGGAAATTCGGGAGCCTTGACCAGATAGAGGACATACTCCACTCTTTTATTTTAACATCGTAATTCTGGAGCGGGGTCAACAGACTAGAATAAATAAAATTAAGTAAAATATATACTGGGTGTCCTTAAAAGAGCGTGCCAAACTTAAGCAAAGGATAGACTAATTATTATAGCTGACAGTCAAAAAAAAAATAGTAAAAGTAACCATTTAGAGATATGATTTTTTAAAACTCCCAATTATTTGCATAAGTACTTATCGCTTGTTGCTGCGTGTACAAATGAGCAGATATTTGACAAGATTAAGAAAAATATCAATAAATAATAACAAGGGAAAGGCTCAAAATTGGGAGTTTTAAAAAATATGCAAAAATATATATATCTCAGAAATGTTAAAACTTTTACAAAAAAAATTGTATAGATGTCATCTATTAGTCTATCATCTCCTTGATTTTGGTACGCTCTTTTTGGGACATTCTGTATAAGACACATCATACATTGCTCTGATCCTATGGTAAGTAGTTAAAGGTTCTTTTGGAAAATTTAAATTTTCGTAATAAGCTACCGTTCATGTTGACTGTAGATTAAAATTGGTCATTAAATTGCAGGTTTGTCCCTTAAACGTCAAAACATGTCGCGTTATAAAATTATGATAAACCCGCAGATGTCGTGTTATAAGCTGGAATATTTAATAGTGTGATTAATCTCCTTAATGGACTCAGGTTACCAGCTAAAGGTTAGCTAAACAGCCCATAGGATATTGTCCATTATCGTTTAAACACTTAATAAAATTGTAACAAGGCCCCCGTGATATCCAGCCATATGCGATAGAATATATTTTATAAGACTAGAAAAAAAGATAAAAAAATACAATTATAAAATATTTTTCGTTTTACAAGGATATTCACGAACCCCAATATTAACAAAGATGGCTTAAAATTAGTTTTTTAACTACTGCATCGTGCATGCACTGTCCCTCTTTTGAAATGTTGCTGTTGCTAAAAAAAGAACGAGAAATGTACATTAATATAAGTTAAAACAATTTTAATAAACAATTTCTCTTTTGTTTCGATGAATAAGAGGGTGAAAGTTTAAAATACCAGGAGTCTAACAATTATCTCTAAAAGTAGTATTAATAATTTAATGTTTTTTCTGTATTGAATTTGAAGTATAAAAATAAATATTGCATTTAGCATGCCCCTCAGTACAACAAGTTTTTATAAAGAGAAAAGTTATCCACTAACGTAAACTATTTCTTTACTTAGTTTCTGACCGACCTCAAACAATTTAAACAAACATATAACACACGCTTCATGACACTAATAAATTCTTGTTAATTGACTTTCTAGACAGACTGTTATTCTGTTAATTATTCATAGAGAAATTCCATAGGATCGAATTCGAAGCATTTGAACTTCGAAACTATATGTCCGATCACGAACTGCGTAGATTGGTGCGTGCGTTAATACAGTGTGCTGGAGAAAAATGTTTACAACTAAAGCCCGCCCACGTTGAATTTGGATAAAAACAAAAGGTTAACAAATAAAAAGGTCATCAAGTAATTGTTAGGAAATATGTGAATTTTCTCGGGAGAAAATGCAACTTATTTATTAACCCATATTTAGCAGTAAGAGCGTGAATCGAGTGAAAAATATAGATACCCAAAACGTTAACATTAATAACACATACTGAAATGTTATTTTTCAAAATATTTAACGTAATTTTTAGTAAATTTATCTTTTTTTGATGTTAGTATTTATTTAGGTCAGGACAAAAAGACGAGTCAAATCCAAAAAGTTTTAAAAATTGCATAAGAGATGTAGTAAGAAAACTCAAATAATATTATGAAAAAAAATAAAAACACTAGTATAGAATATTCATCTAGCTCCACTTAATCATCTAAAAACGACATGTCCAGCAGAGATTAAAAAAGTGAAGTTTATTTTACCACAGACTGTACTATAATTACCTTACATGCAGTTCTCGAAATAATCACGAGAAAGCCGTACGTGTGAAATGGTTATGGCGTTGTAAACATGGGATTAACTAGGTTAAGGGATGGTTAATTTGATTAATAGTTTTACGCACGAAAATAACTTTTCATTCGTGTTAATTATAAGCTTTCTCGGACCGTATGCGAAGTCACTCTGGTTTAGTGGTTTGCGGCGCGCACTTTTAAGACAGCGGTCGCGGGTTCCTGTGTGTGGAGGCCCCCCCCCCCCCGGAGGGTCTGAGACATGAGTGCCATTTATTCACTAAGTAGTTATCGGATAGTCCAAGACATTTTTATTTCACTGCTATAGATGTGCAGTATTTATTATGGAAGCCGCTCATAGGTATAACTTAATAGCTTAAAATTTTAATAACCCTATTCTTCAGAATTTTTAAGTGTTTATATATTACCTAAAAGATTCAATAGAAGGTTTAGACTACGATTTTTCAAGCAGCTATTTTTAGAACGACATTTTTTTTATTAATAGGTTAGATGGATGAGAAATATTTAAATAAACCCGACTCATTCGTTCCTTACATATCTGATACAAGCCTTCTCAATTTTGATCATTCCTGACAACGCGACGTTGAATGGTTTTAGTATTTTAATGACTCCCAATAAAATGGATTTCATTTATATTACTTTGTAGGTTCTTGTAACTATCTTTTAGTTCAATACGACAATGTTAGAAGGTACGACAAGACAAAGTAAAGGGCCTGCTCGCCCGTATGTAACTTACAAACAATAAAATTATAGTTCTTAGATTTCAGAAATATATTCAACGTATTTTTATAACTCGTCTTCAGTTAGCACCTCATAATCTTCAAGCTGGAACTTAAAATACAAAGTTGCCAGTTCAGTTTAAAGACTAATATATCTTTTCAGTGCCGGTTGTATTACTAAAGAAGGTTTAATAGGTAATTTAGACTTAAGTGACTGAGTTTTAAAATCACTATAAGCTGCTTCAAAGGTAAAATACAGGGTGATTATTCAGTCCTTCTTGGATAAATCCGTTATCCACGTTCCTTGTGAGGCTAGTTTAATTAATTGCCAATAAAATGCTGATAAACCTTAAGACTGCGTTTCTCAATCAGATAATTATGCTGGATGACACACCTAAGCTATAAAGGTATAACTGATACATTATTATTTTTAACTCGAACAAAAAATACGTTAATAAAAATGATTTTGTATTATTAATTATCAACTAGTGGTTATTTTGATACCTCTTAACTTACTAACTCAACTCAACATGACTTACTAGATTCTATTCGCAAATATTATGGTTCCGCCAAGAAAACTTACCCACTTAAAAATCTATTTTACAGAAGACTTTCCAAAATATTACCTGTAACAAAAAATAAAAATAAATTACTATACGAGCCTGCAAATGAACAGAAAAAGTATTAAAAACCTGTGTAGTAAAGAATATTATCCTTGAAACTCGTCCTGGTAACATTGTCGCTTCTGCGCCTGCGCACTAGTGATGGGACAGTGTCTCCGGACTCGAGTAATTTCCCACAAAAGTGAAAACTTATATTGCTACTAAAATAATGATACCTATAGTAAGGTGTTGAATCTAGTGGTAATAAAATTGTACTTGTTTTTTTGAAAACGTTGTTTTAGATTTCTCACGGTCAAATTACTGTAAACAAATGGCATACTGAAACACTTTTTCATCTGTCTTCAATTCAAGTCAATATAGTTTTCAATAAAATACATCAGAAGATAAATAACACTTGAAAAAAATCATCGACCTCAGGTGGGACCTCAGGTCGATGATTTTTTTTTCAAGTGTTATTTATCTTCAATTAAACCTTGCATGGAATTGCTAAAAACAAAAATTTACAAAATACATCAGTATAAAAAAGTAAGTGCCATACAGTCATAAAATGGAGTTTGATTTTAGTATTCATGCGTGAAAGGAATTTAAAGGAAGCTCCAGTAGAAGATTCGATGTGCTTTGACCTAAGCTGCCTGGTAGGGGATATGCTTTAGCGCATCAACGAATAGATCAATTAATTATGTAATAATCACGCTGTCACACTGCAACTAATTATCATTATTCGAGTTTCTCGCTACAGTTTTCATCGCGACCATAGAACTCCTTAGTGTGACTAAAACGTAAGCAAATTCAAGAACTCTCAGAACATCACTACGCATCATAACTTTGATTTAAAGGTCGTTTTATCAGGCTATAACTCTAATCGGTTCAAAGCCAAGCTTATGTTATGAATCGTTAATCATCTTTACGAAAATAAACAGAACGACTTGCATATATGGAGATTTATAGGAAGTTATTTTTTGTATGACAAATATGGTGCAAGGGATGCAGGAAGCTTTGAATTATGGAGAAAATAAAATATTAATGTTTACTTGGTGTGGTTTTGTCTGGTTTGTGTATAATTTCTGATATTAAACACTCGTTGAACTTTACTAAGCTTATTACAGAAAAATCAATTTATAGCAGATATGAGGTTATTTAACTTGAGCTTCTTTATGTATTAAGTGTGTAGAATCTTACTATGAAAAAGAAATTTAAAAAAAATATTTGTAAAAAAAAACGCTACATAACAATATAATTATTTTATCATACTATTAAGTTTACTCAGTTTACAAACTGTTAGTTACTGAATAATTAATTAGTATTTCCGATAACTTGACAAAGTCTCAAGACACCAACTCAATATAAATACCTATAGACATCTTCATTAGTCCAAAATTTCAAAAATGTCCACGGATTCCGGCTAAACAGACAAACCGTAGACACATAAAAAGCGGACAATGATTCACAAAACAAAAACTAGCGATCACGTCTCGTCTTGGACAAACACAATGAGTAAGTATAGTTAGGAATACCATACCTCTACACCTGGACAAACAAGCTGACACAGTTTAAGTCACGGAAGATTAGAGGGTTTGGGAAGGATTGACAAAAGTAAACTTATTTCAGTTGCAAAGTGCTTATTGGCCGAGTCTTTTAGTAGTTATTATTTGGTCTTTTAAACAGGTACAAAAAAGCACGCAAAAAGAGAAAATAAAAATAATAGTTGTCCTGAAGGTATTGGTAAGGTGTATTTTTTTTATCATAAACCTATATAAATGAAAAATGAGTTGTTAAATGAAACGTTATTTGTGTTTCTGAACTACGCATTGAAATCTAGCCAAGACGTGATGTTATAGTTAATCAACAAATTAAAATTATTCTTATATGGTTTGTAATTCAATACAATCGCATAGGAATCAAGTTGTCTAACCACACGAACTTAAATTACACTGTTTGTTTGTTCTTGGAATCCCTATCAAGTAATTATTTACATAATAATACCAGATATACCTGATATGTGAGAATCGTATTCTATCGTTTATACTTCTATAAAAGGCCTGTAATTAAAGGTTATATTCGTATTAAAAAGACATTTATATCCTTCAGAAAGGACACGATTACCCATTGCTATGTGAATAATACTGTCAATATTTTTAAGAGGTGTGTGTTTATTTTTAGAGACAAATAAAACCAGTGGTTTCGTCAACGGTCGTTATGAAAGATAAACAGTCGGTTAAAATACTGTATTAGAAATTACTTAATTAAACATACTTTATGTACAAGCTAAAATTTACCGCTAAACATAATCATTAGGACCAGTAGAAGGTGTATGTAGGTAGAGTCTATTAAAGTCGGTGTATGCAATTAGTAAAAATATACATAGTGACAAGTGTGCATAAATTAACACAGAAGCAAGTTCTCGAGATAATTTGAATCGCATTTAATAAGAGTTAGTAGCTTTTAATAAAGTGTATTCATGTTGAGATACCGATCTAGTCTTTAGACCGGGTGTCATGAATATTGATGACTTCCAATTTATGGGGATAAACAAGTCAATCGTTTTAGGAATTTGTTACCGTGAAACCTAATACTTTGATCTTAATACAAGTAACTACAATTTAATGTTTGTTTTAATTACTTCAAAACTTTATGATATTGATAAAGATACTAAATCTAAAATGGCTTGAAATCGTAAGACCAAAGTCAAGATATAATATCCAAATGATAAACACTGATGAGAAAACTTTTTGGATAGATATGTTTTAAAGATATACAATTACTTTGCACCTTGTATAAATATAATCTTGCAATTCGACACTGGTGCTTTAAAAATAAAGTGAAAGGAAACTGGACATGAATAAGAAGCCATGTTTGAACAATAAAGTTTTGTAAAAGACGAGGTGATTCAGCTGGACTTAACGTTCACACCCACACAAGTAAATCAATGAATGAAATATCACATAATTGCAAACACCCAAGGTAAAGATTACAAATAAATATTAATTAGTCATGATTTGTCAGTTATTTGATCTTCTACGAGATCAGGTTATATTAAGCCTTGATCATTATTTTTATTTACAAATTCATTTTCATTATTGAACTTTTTAACTACAAAAAACCTGATGCTTATCGTACTGATGTTACGTTACGTACATTTATACATCATTTTGCTATGATTCTGAGCTTGTATGTAAAAGGAAATTAAAATACATTTAGCATACCATTAACTATAGATTTACAGCCTTAAATGCTTACACGGATAATAAAAATAACCTGACTTTAGATTTAACTTTCGCTATTAATAGACAATTTGCACCTGCTTAACAAGTTAAAGTTTTTCTTCCACCTAATTCATTTTTGATTAATGACTCTGAGTACTAAATAACAGCCGGGAAAGTGGTGAAGGTAGCCCAAGATTGGCCGTAGTAATCTGTTCAGATAATTGAGGGACACAAAAAGTTTAATAGCAGTCTATCTTTGAATACTTTGGATCCATAAAATCAAATTAGAAGATACATGATCATTATAATCTCTATTTTCTGTAACATTTTGACATATTTTACTTTATTAACTTTAGATTGAGAAGAAATATCAATCACGTTAAATTTAAGTATGTACTTAAGTTTTCAGAACACAATAGTGATAGATCTTATTGATCCATCATCCACGTTTTCTCACACTCAGAATGATTCACATGATGTGGTATTCGAAAAGAAATATATGATGATTCACGCAAAAATGTAAAGTTCTACCGGTCTAGACGCAACAGCGGGCTAAATTAGGTCCGGAAAGTAGCCTACAGGCATTCTTTTTTAAATTGAGGACCCACCGAATCTTTTTTTTTTACTAATTCAAGATAAGCGTGATTCACCTTGGAAACAGGGATAGTTCAGAAAAGAAAGTTTTTTAATGTTGCATGGTGGCCTTGGGTGCCCCCTGAAATATTATATGTCTGATACATCACCTCATTACACAAATAATTTAATTCCTCACTTCGAGACAAGAGCAGATTTCCAGCTGGCCATTATATCTCTTTGTCTTTGACTCTTTATTTATTTTCAATCGGTTGTATTCATGGCATAGTAATTCTCTATTTTTGTTAAAATAATAATAATCCATCCACGTTAGTTTACCAGTAATATACTTGACACTTCTTTCTTTATTTACTTCTTTCAATGCCCTAATCCTTAGCATTAATTTATCCAATCACTTCCAAAATTAGAATAGTTTTTTTACGAGATTGCTACCATGTACCTTATATTCCCAAAATGTTAGCATTGTCTTCTGTGTACATTTTCGATATTTCCGTTGGTCTGTCGACAAATTGGTATCATCATTTGATTGTTTCTCCCGCACCTCCCGCACCGCACCGTACGCATAAATTGGTTTTATCGCAAATGGGAGCTTGCATCGCTATTTGATTAAGTTTACTATTTTCATTTTAGTTTCTAGAATGGAAAGCAAACTTAATAAAGCAGTAGTACCGTTCACAAAAGTACACAAACAAATCCGCAGTGTACTCTCGGCGTACAATTTACGAGATATACGAGCTATCATCAACCGCCGCAGGCGCAGACCACCGGTAGACGGATTGTAGAAAACGATTTCTAGCATGGAAGCTCTAGGTTGGCGACTTGATTTTTACTTGCTGATAAGTATGAGAGTATGTTAAAATTAAGTATGAGTAAGTTAAATCGTGAAACCCCAAGCGGGTGCAAGAGACCGCGTCACATTAAAATTTCCACTGTCTCGTTTTGCTAGGCTTCGGTATAAGTCAAATTTACATTTAAGTGCGAGTATAACAGTTTTTTTTTTTTTTTTTTTAATAGACTTTTAAAATAGGTCTAACTAATTTTTATATCATTTTGGTAGGTACTACCTACTTGAAATCTGGTTATAAATTATTACGTAATATATTTAAATTATGTTACTATTATTTACAGAACGCATTTTTAACAAGTTTTAAGTACAATACCTTATACGTCTTAATTAATAATTGCAACAGCAGTTCATTAAAGCCTGTCTCCTTTGTAAATTCTACATCTTGTATAGCGAGGAATTTTATTGAAAAACCACTTCAATTGCATGGACCACATCCGATCTGACAGGTGTTAATCAAACCTTATTCAAATGCATTGGTTTCTACAAATAAGTATATCTTACCGACACTAATTCTATTCCTCTAAAGGCCGGTACTTATCATATCCTCACAAGTGCTGTTATAGTATTTCGGATATGCCCATAGGTTTTTTGTTTCTTTCGGATATCGGGTGCAAATGACAGATATTTATTTTTATTTGTTTGCATTGCCTGCAAAATTCAGTATCTTGTTTGTAAATTTAATTTGCAACTATTATTGAATTTCAAAATTTCCATATCCATTCATTTTCATATTGAGTCTAATAGAGAACGCCTCACAACTATCGTTCTCAGGCGATATTTACGGTACTTCGGGCATCTTGCCCGGAAAACATCTGATAACCTGAAGAGAGCTATCCTCATCGGAAAAAGACAGGGTAAAAACCACGTGGCAGAAGAAAAACACGTTAGTCGGACCTACTTGTGAAAACCCTGAAAATGCCGTTCTACGAAGCATTCAGACAGGCGTAGGATCGAAATGCCTGGAGACAGCACAACATCCAGGCAACTAAGTAGGCTAAGTCACGATCCTGAACCTATGAGGGACCGACTATGGAGGGACGAATTAAGATTAGACTTGACTAGAAATATTAGACTAGATTCTATAATTAGGATGATGATGAAGAGAGATGCATGCAATACACATTTACTATTACAAGTTATTTTAATGGAAAAAATGAACTATTCTTTAAAATACTACATCTCTCTGAGACTATCTGAATATGAACAATTAAAAATCTTTTTCAGTTAACTGATAGTTTCGGATACAGCCGATAATATCCGATCACGTCCGACGGATATACACATCTCTAATCCTTGCTCTAGTTAGCGGGAATGCTGTAAACAAGCTACTCGATTTAAAACTCATTTGTAATTTAGATTAAAGCTGGTACTACAAAAGTAACAAGAGCGAAAGTCATTCACTGCTTTTTGGGCACCACCCACTGATAGTATACTAGTGTACAGTCGACAGCTCACCGGTCTACCACAAAACCTAAATAACTAACTTTGATATTGAACTCTCACTTCTTGAATTTAAAGTTGAAAATTTGTCAAGGAAATATAACTTTGGTTGGTAAGCTCTTGCTGTATGTACTTATCACTACACTTGTTCAATTACGATCTATCCTAGTTTGGATAACAAAAGTTGGAGCTGTGTCGGCGCCGTAAATAAATAATTATAAGATTACTTTCTCGAATGAAATGCCATTTTGCAATCACACTATTTTTATTAGATTTAGTATATTGAATGATCAAAACGGAAAATTATTTGTTTTTAAATCTAGCTAATTTAATTACTTACCGAAATCATATTAATAAGTATGTTCTGTGTATTGTCATCGTAGGTATTTATGTAAAAGCAAAAATTTTCCCTCCGACCCAGTGAAACGGGACAATGGAAATGAAGACTACTTAACATGTTATAAAAACGGAGTAAACGGAGTTCTCGAGTGGAGACTGCTCCTTGGCAAACGTATTGTAGGTAACCCCCAACTCGATGGGGCGACGACCTTAGGAATGGCTGGCCGTGGCTAGATGAAAATAGCGGGAGATCGTGCTTTTTGGCGTTCTTCGGGGAAAATGATTGCGTCCAGAAGTGGACTGCAATAGGCTGACATGATGATGGCATATAATAAGTTAAGCAAATACTATAGTTGTCAAAACGCCGTCAGCGGCACCATACCATATTGTATGCGTGAGCGTCACACCAAATTAGGAATTAGCATTTCTGCGCATGCGTCGATTGTTTATATTTGGAGCGTAGTAGGCGCATGACCATACGTAACTAGGACTCTGTATGGTCATTACGATCTTTATCAATCGCGCGAGGTTACTACAAATTGGTTAACTATTCGATTTAGTATGCAAGTTGCACAAACGATTTTATCAATGAAACCTAGAAAAAACGTTGCAGAAATCGTTACGAGGATCTGACCTACTGGAAAGTGAAATAGAATAGACATCAGGGGCTGACCATGAGCTCTTATAGCAGAGCAGTATTACTTCAACCATGTTTTGGTTTTTAAAGAACACCAAGTAGGTCGCGTCCTAACGTGATATAATTTAAAAACACAGTACATACGAGTACTATACGGAAGTTAACGCGATCTTGAATAGGTACATACTTTACCTTGTGTAGGAGGTTAGAAGTAGCTTTTCGTACCTCATAGAACCGCTATAGTGCGTATACCCATACTTACACTATTGTCGTGTGGTGTAAGTATTCGTAGCATGAGAATCGGGACGTGATTTCATACTTATGTCACCGCATCGCCCACCGTAATCACCCACTGACAACTACTGTCTACTTGTAGTAGGTAGTCTTGGAACAGTTACACAAAACACTTAATCAGCCCACGTTAGTCCATTGCTGGATTTGGGCTAGCTCACAAAATGTAATACAATCGACTGCTATTATTCTTTCATCATCTGACCACTTGGTGTTTTTAAATCCGTCAGTGGCGTCAATCAAGAGATTGACACAAGAGTGCAAGAGATACAGGAGCTAAAGATACTCAAGATGGATTGGGTGACCATTCTTGCACTACTTGTGACGTCTACCTATTCTGTGCTATAAAATGTACCTTAAAAAATAATCGCTTGTCTGTAAAGTCGGTTAACGGACGTTAATTTTACGTGATAACGTCACAAGAAAACATTGATGCTACTCGGACGCATCGGTCGATGGAGTGGAAGAGAGATAGATGCGTCAAAAGCCGAACGCTTAGGCCGATCTTGGCTCTCTATCGTTTGTTCCGCGCTCTCGCTCGCACGCGGAACGTGACAGTTTTTCGTGCGTGCAGCCGGTCATTGATTTATGAGTCCTTATCCTGGCGAGCCTTGTTAGCTTGCTGGAACGCATCTGATAGTGGAGTTCGATATTTTCCCTTTTTCCCCTTTACCGACCCGCATTAGGCCCTAACTGCCTCATTCTTTAGGTGGGATCTATGCTTTGCAGTTGTATTTAGTTTTTCAAGACCATTTTGACGATGTGTCAAATGTACCTACGCCAGAGAGCACACTAATATTGATCACGAAGTAAAACAATATATCCTTGTGTTTCGAGATACCAGAAGTTTTTTCAAGAGCTATTTTTTATTAAGCATTAATCTGAGCCAACATACAAAAGATCGTTTTATAAATTGACCAGACTCAATTCCTAGACCCTGCGTTACATGTGAATCACAACGTTACTGCATCAATCAGGCCTTCATATCTCGTACGTATACCATCATTAACCCTGATAGTTGGCAATGACCATATAGCTACTAAATTGCCTCTTTATACATATACGCAAATGTACTTTTTCACTATCACTTGCACTTTTAATTGTGTCACGCTATATAGAGAGGTGTGAGTCACCGGACGGCGCCACGGCCGTGCGCAGGCGCCGGTAACGTTGGCATACATCCTCCACGTTAGGAAGCGTACTCACTTAAACTAGGCTTAGAACTAAAAGTCATCAGTTATTTTCAGTATAATCACTGGTGTAGGATGCAATGTTCTGCCATATCTGGCAGAACGTGCCGGTGGCCCAGAGGCTAAAAAGTCGCCAGAACTTTATCAAAAAAGTTTCTCCTCTGGACGGGGATGCTAAAGACGCCCGCTTAAAGCTATGGAAGGAGAACTATCCCATAGATCCGAATATAGAGCTATTAATTAGAGCGACTCACCCCGGACATGATCTGCCTTGGGCAACCTGGAAATTTTTAAATAGGTTACAGACTCCAGGTAGGCCGAAGCAGTGAAAACATGCACAGGTGCATACAGCTTGGAGGGTGCATGTCTATGTGGTATTTCTTCCCAGACAATGGCACATCTTCTAACATACCCTGCGTGATCCTTCACCTACACACTCGAGGATCTTTACACGGCCACCGATAGTGCTATATCGGTGGCTAAGTTTTGGTCCTCACATATATGAAAGCCAGGGGGCCTAGCGCGAAAGTGTATCGTTCGATCGGTCGTATTAACCGATCAAATTAAAACAACCATTCCCCCGTATCTTAGGTTTGACACTTTATGAACAATTGAAAACAGTCGGGTTTTTTACACGGCTAGATTGAGTTGGTCATATTTTGTCAAAGGATTGACACACGAGACTGGCCATTTTAATTTGTTAGGTTTATACGACCGAACGAAACATACACTTTTGCGCTAGGCCCCCTGTGTCGGCATGCAAAGAAGAAGAAAAAGTATTTGGACAAGTGCTACCCCTAGGCAGTTAGTTTTCGGCTGGAGCGTGGGGCACACTAGGGACAAACCTAAATTACGTGTAAGTGATGAGGCTTTAATCGTCTACATTGGTAGCGTACTTTATTTTATGTTATTTTTAAGTGTCTATTAAATGTAGGCCTTGATAGCCAATTTTACCTTTTAGTTCATCCTGAAAGTGTTGTTTTTTGTGAATTGAACATCGTTTTTTTCCCCACAATGTTGCCTTAACAGACCACAGAAAGTAACTAGAATTACCAAATTTACTACAGAATGTGAATGAATTCAATTCAAGGTTGTGATAAATGTTTAGGCATGTTAATCCGTTACTTCGTTTATGTAATTTGCTTGTAAGCTTTGATTTGTTTGGAAATAGATGGTCGGTGTAATTGTTGAAAGAATTTATTTACAATGTCGCTCAAGTCAATGAACTCCTTTGCGTGCGCCTGCGCTGTCACTTTACTCGTTTCTATTTAGATGATAGACCAATCATTTCTAAGGCTTTTCACGAGCAATTGCGACTAAGTAACTATCAATCGTAGCTCAATATCAATCGACGTTAATGGAACCGATTTTCTACCCATAAATTTTCTATATTAAACAGTTATTTCCATGCAGATGTTGGGAAATTGTGTGCTAAATATGGTGTGGGTTGGTGTTTTAATTACAGTTTTGTTAAATTTTGTCGGGTAATTAATTTCTAGTTTGAAATCTACAATTAGGAAAATGTGAGATTAGGAATTTTCGATAAACGAAATTAAATTTTGATTTGACGCATATAAATAATGATCGAAAATAAAAATCACTGTTCTTCATTTCATTGATGAAAATATCTGCCAATGCACACATCGTTTTTTCTAACCGTTCGTTAACGTACCAGGATTTCAGAATTCGAACATTTAACTGTCATTTATTGTAAACAGTTTAAAAAATCAATGTTAAAAATAACCGAATTGTTTTCACAGTTAAACAATTTAAGTATGATTTTCAAGAAATCCAATTCCTTAAATATATTTTTATCCTGACCAATCTCAATGAATAATACAGTTTTATCGTGTAAGACGGCATGCTCGTTTAATCTTACTGGATGAGAGATTACAGGGCTCTAAATCATAACTTTATTGGTTTTGGAAAACCAATTTGTGTGGGCCTTTGATAACCGATTACTATAGATAGCTTTAATCGATTTCAAATCGAGCTCGTATCGAGCCAAAAACTAATACAGGAATATTAATAGGACCAACATACAATTATATGCAGAGGAAGCCATTCATAACAACAAATACGAGAATATTTTCTGAAATAATCTATTTGTATTAATAATAAATACATTATTGAGTAATGTTGTCTAATCTAAAGAGCCTCGGCTTCGGTCCTTCATACGTCTTCCAATTGTTTGGGACTCTATAGTCTTGTGTTTGGTAAAAAGTCTATAATAATAAAATAACAAAAACTAATAATTTGTTTCTCACATGCTTTGTTTTTTTGCAAAATGCAAGAATTTTAACCTTAATAATTATTTTTCCAGATATTTAGATTGTCAGTCATTTGCTAGAAAGTAATCATTAGCAGAAATATTCAATTTTTTATTGATTTAACCTCTCTATCTGAAGGTTACCAAGGAGTTTTCTACTCAATTGTTCAATTTTTTTATTGGTTTAACCTCTCTATCAGAAGGTTACCAAGTAGTTTTCTACTAAATTGTGGAAGTAATTAATAAGGATGTTTTATTTGTTGTTTATATTGTGCTGTGACACTTAGTGAAGAGAAAATGGTTTCCCTTTAAATAAATTAGGGTTAGTAACACTTCTGTTGAACAAAAGACGACAAAAAATACGATGAAGTATCTAATTAAGTATTCTACTTACCTACCTTTCCACATCTTGAATAAAAGCAAATTGCAAGCGGATAAAATGGCAATTGGATTTAAAAAATCACCAGTCATGTTCTTTGATGTCTATGATTCGGCTTTTGATGGCTATTTCATTAACTTTTTATTATGTAGGTATATTTGCTTTCCCTGGCCAATCCGAGTTTATAACATGATATTTTATTGTGGGTTAACTACTATTTTATTTATCAACATCAAACTCTTAATTTTACGTTATATCGCATGTCTTTTGTTATTTTATGGTATTATAAAATTAAGGTTTAATTAAAATCTTTTTTTACTATCTTCAATTTGTCCGTCCGGTTTTATAACGTTAATTTATTTTAGTGCTTTCTCTAGCTTTATGTCAATCTTTGAAAACCTTTACGGTCAGGACGGAGGTTGTTAAAACAATGCCTATTATATTAATGTCTTCTTGTAGGCTTATTGTTCTAATGTTACTCGTAAAATTTTAATTACGGTTACAGATGATAACGTCTTGTTGACTTTTAAAAGATATTTTGCTTAACAGTCATAAGTTTTTTGTTTTTACTAGCTTGTTTTGCTATGTCTAGGACCTTTAGTACTTTTAATAACGGTGTTTTACCTAGTTGTAATCTTCTATTTGATTTCATGACTTTTGTATTATTTTAATTAATAATTCCTTGAAATAAATTAAAAAATCAGAAAAGTAAATTCTTACATGAAAAAACTTAAAAAAAAACAGATGCCTACTCAAGGCATCTGCGGGAGTATTAGTATTCTTAGCTGCGGGCGTTCCCTGGTCTCAAAATAACAGTGATTGGCACACATAACATACCAATAAGATAATTAGACACACTAATTATCTATGAAGGGAGCAGATGCTTTTCTCGATCAACCATAACTGGGACGGTACTATTATAAACTCATTAGAAATTTTCGACAAAAAATGCCATCAGTAGAGCAAGTAGTGTAATGTTGTAATCATCGCCCTATACAAGAGTTGATAAGTTACTACAATTAAGAAGCAAGAAATGCCCTTAATTAAAGAAGGGAATTTCTTTTCATAGCCTTTGTATAGGAAATTTATTCTTGAGTGGACTTTTAAAGAAGTAAAGATTTGTTTTCCCGTTGGAGAGTTGTGAAAGTGGTCAATAGAAACAAATACTATTGAGAAATAATATGATATGATATGACATGGCATCATATTATTTATCAATTATATTTGTTGAAAACACAAAAGAACGGTTTATTCTTTGTTAAGTATTAATAAAAACATTAGAAGTTAAATCACAAAAAAATATTGTGATGGGAAAAATCTAAACGAAAGCTGATCTTTCAAGATAAAAGCTACTGGTATATAACTACAATTTTTTGTCAAATTAAGACGGGAAATATAAAAACACCTTTTCAAATCTTGAAATTACAATAGCACTTATTCTCACAAAAATTTGCCATTGCAATTCTTATATTACAAAATAGTATTTCTCTAGCTAAACACAACACGCAATTGGCATGTCATGCCCATTGCCCATTCCTGCATTGGACGCATGTTATCTGATGCATCGATAGTGCACAATCACGATGCACTGCAAATGCCGACGTCACATTGTGCAAGTCCGAGCGAAATCGTCTAGTGTAGATGTAGATTGTGTAGGTATTTTCAGTATATACAGCTTTACATAACTAACTTGCACATTCTTACAACTTAGTTAAAGAGACAAACTCATTTATTATGTATTAGGCCTCTTCTGGGTACTTTTACACGTTTCAGAAATCAAACTTGACACTGACACTGCCCAAGGCAATCTTTACCCAAAATTAGGACCTACGTTTAAATTTGAATAATCATTGGAAGATTAAATTAGTCTGTCAAGTAAGACAACATTTCTAAAAGCAATCGCTATGCAAACTCAAGTGTTTATTTACAAACATATGAATTCGATGCTTTATGATTAGGGTAAATTATATTCAATCAATGAACTCTTTGAGAGACTCCTTAAATACTGGCCATCGACATCCATAATCTACGTTTTAAAAATAAAAAGATAAGCAGACCGTGCTCTTATTTGCGCAATGCGCCGGCGCCTGTAACGAATGCCATATGCAACTGACGATCAATCAGCCAAAATGAGCTATCGATTGAACACCGATTTAATAAAATTGCATTTCGAGATGACGAATGAACGTTTTCTTGGTTGCTAGGTGAGTAGTGAGTACGTTTTGTATTATTCTGAAGAATATGACATAAGAATATGACATGTTAAGTACAGACATATATTTGTATATCCAGGAATATTTAATTTTAGTAGGCAGTGATAGGAAAACAGCGAAAAACTTGCATATAGCCAATGGACAAAACTATTCTCCTGTTCAAGGATTTTGAATGACGCCACCATTTTAAATCATGCAATCAAGGATCAGTTGAAGCATACTTTGACTAGGAATATTAGGTAAAGCGCTAGAGAATAAAACACACACTGTCATTGAGTCGCAAAAATAAAAGCACACGAATAATTTATGTTTTGTAAAAGATGCCGTATTCGTCTGAGATACACCTAAGAGTATTTTATTTTTTGTTACCGTTCGTTTCGATGTTGTTGTGAAGAAAACAATTATATGCATTTGCTTTTTTATAAATTCAGGCAAATTAAACATTGGATAATCCTTAACAGCGCTGTAATATAACACCAATTCATTGAAATGATGACGCCAATGGCGCCTCGCAAATTGTCAGCCGACGCAAAATGTATTGTTTGCTGGTGCGGTGTCAAATGTGTTAAAATTCGTAAGAAATCATTCAACTTCAAATTCAAAGTCCAAGAGAAATTCTATTTCGGGTGGTCTAAATCCTAATTATGTAACTCATTTGTTATCTGTGTCATTTGTCTTAACTTTTGAATTCGAATGTGCGACCTTATTCAAAACTCAAAGAGTTTAATTTCGTTGTAAAAGCTTAACTTGGAAATTGTCCGATAACAAATAGGATACACAATTGGCTTCTGAGATCTGAGGTGAACCATTTCATCTTAAATGGTTTAAAATGTTTTCAAACGTTATCAGCCAAAGTGTTTTGTAAGAGAGTAACCATTTAGCCGCAAGCCACACAGGATCTGGGCACACAGCCGTTTTCCATTCTATTCAAATTTCATGTGCCATGTCAGCTCCTGCGCCAGATCCTGAGTGGCCTGAGTGTCAAATTGTATGTGATGTTGTCCAATATTTATTTATTTATAAAAAAAAGCCTTTCTTTTGAAGGTAGGCAACACACATTTTGTGTAGCCTGATCTATTAAATATAATATCCGGCTATAAAATAATGAAATTTTCATTTGATTTCTTATTAAACTGAACTATTTTTTTAAAAATAAGTATTACAAGGTCGAATCAAGCGATAAGACCGCCTAAATTGTACCATTCAAAATGTACTTTTCTTTGTGTACTGCTTGTTTTATGTGGTGTGCAATAAAGAGTATCTATCTATCTACAATTTTTCGTAGAACTTGAAATCTGTATTTTATTTTTAAGCACTTATGATTAGAATAAAGTTTATTGACTACAAAATTTGCAAATAATGTTAAAAATATTGCATAACAAAAATGATGGTGATTATGATGATGATTTTGAATAAACTATATTTTACTATTTTAATAATTCAATTTTTTTTTCTTAGCATGCTTAACACACTTATATGACGGGCTTTCTGGGTTTTTAGGCGTAGTTTTTAGGGTTCCGTACCCAAAGGGTAAAACGGGACCCTATTACCGCTGTCCGTCTGTCCGTCTGTCCGTCTGTCCGTCTGTCCGTCTGTCCGTCTGTCCGTCTGTCCGTCTGTCCGTCTGTCCGTCTGTCCGTCTGTCCGTCTGTCCGTCTGTCCGTCTGTCCGTCTGTCCGTCTGTCCGTCTGTCCGTCTGTCCGTCTGTCCGTCTGTCCGTCTGTCCGTCTGTCCGTCTTTTACCAGTCTGTATCTCATGAACCGTGATAGTTAGAGAGTTGAAATTTTCACAGATTATGTATTTCTGTTGCCGCTATAACAACAAATACTAAAAAAATAGAATACAATTAATATTTAAGGGGGCTCCCATATAACAAACTTGATTTCTTTGCCGTTTTAAAGATAATGGTACGGAACCCTTCGTGCGCGAGTCGGACACGCATTAGGCCAGTTTTTTAAAATCAATGAATCTCAATCATATTGATTTTATGCAACGATCACGAATTATTGACATTAAAACTCAAAGGAGTCCATTAAATCAACAAGATATGAATACTTAAAAGCACAATCCATCATCAAAGCTTTTAAACCTTGACCTATAAGCGAAGAAAGACGGATGCGTTATGCAAAATAAATTCACCATGCAAAAACCCCTTCAGTCATAATATTAGGGTATGTATTTATATTATGTGTGTATGTATTTAAGTGCATTCGTACATAAGATCAAAGAGGATCCAATAGGATAGGATCTTGATAAGCAACCTTCAGACAGAGAACAGATATAGAGAAAGGTGTGCTTAATTTTTTTTGATTTACCTAATAGGTGGGTTTTGAGTATATTATTAATGTAATTGATGAGGAATTCATTATTTACCTTATATCAAAAATATTGACGATTTCATATCTTATAGTAGCACGATATTGTGTTGTTTTACCTCAAGTCTGTTAGCCCCTTGGTGTCCTGCGATGTGCTTTCTTCCGTCGAGCCATATCAAGTGTTAATAAAAGACAGTTCTAAGAATCGATTGTGAGTGCCATGAAATGATCAGTGTCTGTGAGCTGTGGGCTTAATTGAGCCTATTGACGTGGCTCCACGCAGATTGGTCGACAAATAGTTTTATTGTCGTGTACTGTCATGTCTTTCATAATTGCGATTTCAGTTGAATGCTTTTCACCCGATTTTGTACGCCATTTAGCTGGTAATTTCATGTTTCTGGAACTGATTGATACGAGCTTGCAATTACTATACCTATTTAAAGAAAGGCTTTGTGTTTGTATTAAGTGCTTAATGGAGAGCGAGGTTTGATAAGATTTAAATAGAAAGAAAAAAAATATTCAGCTCGGCTCCTTATCGTTTAACTTTTGACTTTTTGATAATGATAGGCACGGTTTTCGTCGTAAATATTTAAAAATGCAGAATAATAACAAAAATAAGTTTTAAAAGGCTTAGGTTTTTAATCTCATCTCATATTTCCAATAAACAATTTTAAGTATTTTGCTTCATCGAAAAAAGGTTTAATAAACCTTCTTGTCATTGTCATCAATCTTAAGCATAAGCAAACAAAAACCCTTTTTGAAAATATTATTCCTCACCGGGTAACCATTACGAAAGTCAATTTCGCCGGTATTCAAAACTCACCACAAACATTTGCCTATTCCCTCCGACCACTTGGCTATACAAACATGTTGGCTCCATGCATGGCCAACTTGTTTGGTTAGCTTCCCAGACGGTTCTGTGTAAGTTCTGTGTAGCTGTCAGCTGTCAAACAACAGCATAACCTGACATCGACCTGAGGTGTAAAGGGTGTGTATGGTTATGTGAGAGAGATTAATAGAGAGTTGTTTGGTAGGGATATACGAACGATCTATACTATAGCAGTGACTTATTATATCATTAGCTTTGTTTTATAAGTATTTGGATATAAACTAAATTTAAAATCTATGTATAGCAGTGATTTTACCTACTAGGGTTTTTATGTTAACTTTAAGGAGATAAATTATGTACTATTTGGAAAGAATTAGAGAAAATTGTAATTTTGAAGGCTGGTGATGATAATAATGATGATTTATTGTACTAGTAACCAACCTGCAAGGGAGTAAAAGTTAGAAATACTCATTTACAAAATTTAGTTGACACAATTAGCATTGGTATTAGGTATTAGTTTTAGAACTAATTTAAAAAACAATTAACAATCACACTTCGACATAAGAAACTTGCCGAATCTGAATTAAGTAACTAAAACAAAGAAAATAAAGAAGATGAAGCATTAAAAAAAATGGGAACCTAACAAACTAACTTCAACTTAACAACAGTCAATTGATTGCTTACATTATGTAACCTTGTACTATTAAACTTTAACATAAATAATAAAGATGCACATTCGCTTATAATAAACTCATACAAAACACAGTAAGAGAAATCTAAGGACATTTCCATAAAGGCAATTCAAAACAATAAAACCCAATAGAGACAGAAATAACGCTGACATAATTCAATTCATAAATGTGGCAATACATTTTAAATAATTTATATTTATTCATGGCTTTTATTTTCACAATTGCAACTTATATGCAAAATCTTTTTCAGTCCGGTTGTTTATTTATTTAGCTTCAACTAAAGTTGTCGGGTTTAGATTCGAGTCCTGCTAGGAACTAATTTGTATGTGATTTAAAGAAATCTGTACGTACATGATTAGCGTGTGATGTATTTAGTCTAGTATTAGTTCTGTTTATCTGAAGCTACATGGTTGATAAGTGTCCTAACAAGAAGAATAAAAAATATTGTCTGTCGCCCAAAGCAAAATTATTTATCATAATACGCATTTGTAGAATGCTGACAATAAATACAATCTAGTCACTAGTCAGACTGATATTGTATCAAAGTAATACCTAGACACACCCTGCAGTTAAATTTACTTTGACATCAATTGCATCTCTGTTTTACTAATAATACTACAAATATTCTTATATTCGTTGTCAAGCTGCATTCCTCACTAATGTATTCATAGATCAATTTATAATCACTTTATTAGTTACAATAAATCTTAGATACGGTAGCGTAGACGGAGCTTATTAAAAGTTTGGTCATTAGCTCCTTCGAATAAATCATGTTGAAGATTAAATGCTTTTTTTAAATTCTCGGGCTTAAAACTGTCAAGACGATTGAAAGATGCATGAATGAATTGGATGTTTAGGACCAATTAGGACCTTTAAAAAAAGGAACGTAAGATATCAAGACTTAAAAGAATAAGAGTTAGTATCAGGTGTTGGATTAAAGATGAACGAGCGATGTAGTTTTTTTTAGTTTCTTTTCTGTTAGTTAATTAAAATATTAAACTAGTGGCCAGTATTACGCATTGCGCATCTTAGCTTAGGTGTGTTCTGGATAAAAAGAAAATATAGGCATCGTGCATAGGTAATCGTGTTACAAATTCGACTTCATCATCATTCATATCATCAGGTAAGATTGAAGTTAAAGAGTAACACTCCCGTAAATAAAAAGAAATGGGTCTTATATTTAAAGTTTTAAAATTCCGACCACAGGATATCTGTACGTACAATCTCATTAACGCTTTCTGGGACACAATGCTAGACAAACATAATATAAATTTTATTGGTATCACGTCTACGTGCGTGAAAGTGAAGCAAAAATGTAAAGCTACTACTAAACGACGAACTGTTTAAAATAATAAATAAATTGTTTCGACAATCACACCAATTATCTAGCCCCAAACTAAGCAAAGCTTGTGCTATGGCGACTAGATAACGGATAAACATACTTAAATACGTTTATAAACATCCATGACTTAGGTGCAAATGCTCGTGCTTATCACACTAACATTTGCCCCTCGCGGGATTCTAAAATCTGTTAAGAAAATTTGTCATTTTTGGGTAGGTCAATCTTCCTATAAACTGTTCATCCTTGCTTGTTCATACGCTGTATGATCTGCCTGAATTCAACCAGTTCAACGATAAAAAAATGCTTACAAGGAAAACAAAATTGACCATTTTAGCACTCCTTCCAATGGTAAGCGGGAACTCATAAAAGTACAAGTTATTCAGGCACATGGTTCAGAGTACTCGTAACTCTTTAAAGGTTCGTTCGTTGAACCTCCAACAGCTGATTAACTTTTTCCGTATCTTAAATAGGCAACGACAGTTTACATCCCATCAATCACGTACTAATCCCTAACAGTCGTGACATTGGGAACTTTCTTATCTTTATTTACAATAGCTTCTTCTTTGGTTAGATAAGTTATAGTTCACTGGATATATTTGTTTGCTTTATAGACGGCTTTTTTTGAACATTTTGTTGATTTAGTAAGTACCCAAGTTACCACAATATCAACGTTTATATTCAAGTATACTTTAAAGAATTTTAGTAATTATTGGACAAATCAAGAGGTAGTACAAACGACCAGTAAGTGAAAATGTAAAAGATGTCGAGATGAGATACAAATAAATAATAAATAATTCACACGCTTAAAAACTAGTGCATACCATAAAAATTGCGTAGACATGACACCAGTGCTCTAAATTGCACATAAGAATGTACATATTATTATGGATTTAATAGGAATATCTTGTTTTCCTCATTTAATGACCAAACTTGGACAGAATAATGTTTATTATGAACAAGGCGTAACTATAGACTGCATACTAGGTAATACAACCTCCGTCCTTGCAAGGTTCCTGACACCTTTTCTGACGAACTACATCGCAAATTGTATATTAAATTATTCGAACTACTCGATAAAGTTAGTAGTCATGTATAAACAAATAGAATCTAATATAATGTTATCATGTACAAAACGACCATATTAATCCCAGATTCAGGTGGTCAATCAAATCGATTTGCAATATGCCCGATTAAATCAGTTGGCAATATTATCGATTATTATCTTAGATCGATACTTGTCGGATTTAGTTTGGATTGCGTGGGCGTAGTTCGGTAGTAAGTGTAAAAGTAGATCAAAAGGAATACTATGTCAATGTGAAATACATATTAAGTAAGTAAGCATAACACGTTATTCTGAAGAATATATAGGAAAATGTTTGGGACATGTTATTTCAAAGAAGCATTTCCTTTGTGGTTAAAGTGGCAGTAAGCAGTTTTATTTTTCGTAAAACCTATTATCGATGGGGTAAACGTGTTCTTGAGCGAAGACAGTGATGAGGTTCGACAGCAAGACTAAGCGATGGTATATGCGAAAAGCTGTTCATAGCAGGTGGAAACGAATACGACAAAGGTCTAGCAAGGTATGTCCAGGAGTAGACTGACGTATTATGTTTATGATAATGATGATGAAGGAGATTATAGGATATGCTTGTGGTATTAATAGTGTAAATTGCTCAAGCAGTAAACAGAGGATATCCATAAAATTACTATAATTTAAAGTTTTACTATGGAAATAGATATATTATGAGTATCTTATTATCTTGAATTATTCGCAATGCTTGTTAATGAAGTTCTTTTATGGATCCTTTACTATCTCTATCTCCGATTGACTAAGCACGGGTTTCTTCACGACTTACCGCGATATTTATTACAATTGTAGATTATTTTGAGTTATAGCTCAGTCCAAAGTCACCTGACCTTTTGCCATCTAGAAGATATTGAAGCAAGATTCACACTGAACGATTTTTGAGGACTCGCTGTATATTTGAAATCTGCAAAGCTAGATATGACCAATTATCTCACTGATTTTTGATTCTAATAGGATAATGGGATTTTATGCCACGAATGCTCTGCTTTAGATCCTGGGAATTATCAGTACGTGAAAATATCTCGTTAGTTTTGTTTTACTTAAATGATGGGTATTAATAACCAGGAATGTGCAACTGCCGAAGTGCCATGCCGAACATTATATGGCACTTACAATAAAATTACTTACACCAATGTTAAATTACATTAGATGTCTACTAAAGTGAACAAAAAATATTTTTATGGCGATATTTAAAAAAGCCTGAAGCTTTGCAAATAATTTTTGATCTGAATCGATCTAAATACGGCACAACTAAAAGTTGAAAAAAAAGATAAAAATCTTAATTTGTGTAGTCTCTTTTAATAGTAGTAATATAATATGTTTCTAGCTGGTCAATTTTATAATGGGTACATAATCCTTTTAATATTTTGATATGTGTGGTCCTATAGAAAGGTTGTTGTATTGAGTAGTTTATTCATCAATGTTTTGTAAAGTACCAGTTGAAAGTCGGGTCATGTAAATACTCTTCAAAGCACTAAGTTTCAATAACCGATAGACTTTCAAACGCAGTGAGTTTAATTGCCAACACATTACCAGCTAATGGAGGTAACATCGAGAAACAGTAATATAGATAAAACCAATCGTAAATCTGTCTGTGTGTGTATCTCAATGTTTATCAGACCCATGGGAAAGTGCGTTAAATTGCAATAGGTAAATTATTTGTTTATGGGGAACCATTTAGTTTGTATACGAGTGTAATTAGTAATTCAGTTGTCAGTTTGTCACATAAAGATCTAAGTTTAGTTAGCAAATATAATGAATTAGATTCATATAAGAGAGATTGTAGGTTAGTAGTAAGATAAATGCAAACTTATGATTTAAATTAACTACTGGCACCACAATACTCAATCTATCAATTTTAGCAACAATAATTTCTGTAGTAATTTTGTTAACTCTATGTTTAAAAAATTATAGAACATCGGCCGCTTACATCATAAAATACTCTTAAAAAATTTAACAATCAATATATATTTTTAAAATTTTAAAAGAAAACTCGTTCGCATAGCAAAAGGACGCAGAAAGATTCACTCTTGAGACAGTAGGTATTTAAAAAAATATATTGTTTTGCCACTAATTCCTATTCTATTATTTTGGAAATCATTTCTTTTTATCTCTCGCTTAGTTGAAAAGCCAATTGATCAGATAGCAAAATGACGTGGATTTGATTACCCTGAAGCAGTTGAGTATTCTTAGTGATAATCATACATGTTTTAGTCAGTTATTCTTAGACGATAGTTATTTGTTTCTTGGAATCTTGCTTTGCATGTTTATTTAAATTCAGGCGGCTCAATTCCCACATAACCAGTGTTCTTAGGTTCTTACCTCCTAATTGGTCAGTATACTAATTAAACTCGGTCCTGATTTCTACCGCTAGACGGATGAGCGCGGTCGACTTATCCTTTTTAGTAACTGAACGGTAACCCTGATATAAACTTGATCTGTACTCGCTAATTACGGTTTATAGTGATAAAAACGCAATTAGTTTTTGCTCTAATGTTTTGTTGTGACAAGTGTAAATAAGGAATTAAGGTGAACTGAGATTTATTCAAAGTTACTCGCACTTGAGTTTTCAACAGCCGAATTTATTATTTTTAATCGATGAAGGAAATACAAGTCACGTATTAAGTCTGGTTAAAGGTTTCTAAAATCTAAAATAATAGGTGCAGTGTTAATAATTATTGTCAATGTAAAAAATCTACACTAACAAGAAAATGTTCTTAATGCAAAAATATAAGTACTTTAGTTCAAAAATTATCTCTACTGACAATCCCTAATATTAATAGGTGTTTTCCAGCATGTGATAAAACTTGGGTATGATCTACTATAAAATTTTCTCTTAATTGTTTTCAACCGACACGTAGTCTACGTAAGGTATGGCCAGTACACATGATAGTTCAAATAAAACTTGCGATTGATGATATACAATATCGCCAATCTAGCTAAAAACCGAAACACAAATCCTAAATCATCTCGAAGCTGTAACTAAGTAGGTATATTAATCAAAATGTCTACAATGAAGAAGATTCTAGATAACGAAGTGTTAGTTTCGGAATCTTCATCGATGTTGAAAGGCTTTTAATCAAATTAGCGCACACAAAAACTTGATCCGACATAAGCCAACGAACATTAATAAATTAAACTACGAGTATTATCCCCAAAGATTAATCTTGCAACAAATAATTTACAATATTAAATTCGCAGACAATTTTGTCCGCAACAAATTCTTAAAGACCTCTAGTAAAATCAGAACCGTTATTAAGTCCTTGCCATATTTTACAAGTTAATGTTTATTAAACCCATATCTCGTGCTTAGACGATTAGCTACGGACTGAGCTATCTAAGGCAGCCAATAAAATGTAGGAAATATCAATAATAGTCTGACTGGGAAGACCATGTTCGTGAAATACATTCACTACAAAGCAAATGTTAAGGGGTAGTATTTGGCGATTCAGAAGTGGAGTTCGGTCTGTATAGAAAAATACTGCCCAGGTTTTTTTCTCGAAACTTTTTTCCTTTAAGTACTATAGCAAAAATTGTGCTAGAGGATAATAACCATGTGTGTTGTGTTATACACAATGATATGTTTTTTTTTTTCAAAGTTTATCATTGATTGTGATCAGATGTTTACTATCCATCCATCCATCCATCAGCCGAAAGACGTCCACTGCTAGACATAGGCCTCCCCCAAGGATTTCCACAAAGATCGGTCCTGTGCCACCCGCATCCAGCGGCTTCCCGCGACCTTCACCAGATCGTCGGTCCACCTTGTGGGGGGCCTACCAACACTACGCCTTCCGGTCCGCGGCCGCCATTCAAGGACATTCCTGCCCCAACGGCCATCAGCTTGCGAGCAATGTGCAATGTTTACTATACTTTTAGTTTATAGTCTCGTTAAATCATAAAAAAAGTTTAAAAAAAACTAAAAACCGACTTCAAAATGAAACTAAAAAGCGAAAAATAATATTGACTAAAACATACCTAATCAGTTCTTTTTGGAGTCGGTGCCAGCCATCGAGAGTTAAAATGTGTTCATTCGCACCGACTCCAAAAAAAACCTGATTAGGTATGTTTTAGTCAATATTATTTTTCGCTTTTTAGATTCATTTTGAAGTCGGTTTTTAGTTTTTTTTAAACTTTTTTTATTTTACAATTTTAAGTGTTAAGTCCTCTATTTTTTCCCTCCTAATTCGCCAAAAATTACTTTACAGCAAAGTAACCTTAACTAATATTGGTCCTCTATGGACCCCCCATCCAATGGTATGATAAAAATAAGGTGTTATATAGGGTCAATTTTTCGACGAAAATTTTTAAGTCTTAAGAAAAGGGTTTACCTACACTCCAACCAGAACGGCGGCAATTTAGTGTCGTAACCATAGGATAAGGTCTCGCGTTAAATAACAGGTTAAATTAAGAAAGGAACTTTCAAATTTTTTTTTCGTTACTGGGTGTGCGGGTACGCCCCCAGTAAATAAAAATTGGCGGTCTGGTACCTCATAAGCTCCACGTCTGCTCAACACACTGCGAAATACGTTCTGTCGACAAATTGCAGTATTATCTTCTTACTCCTATCCGTTAAGGAGTTCTGTGGCTTCCATCATCAGGTCAGCAACATGACATGATGATTACCAGACCCAAAAATTAGCATCGAGTCAGAAAATATATGCAAAACATTATGGGTGCCTATAAAAATTGAGGGTTGCCCTCGATTGCCCAGGGATCCCATAATCAGAATCTGACTTGGTGTAAACGGGACCAACTCGGGAGTATACCCTTTCAAACTAAAAAATAAATTTTGAAATCGGTCCATAATTGACGGCGTAATCGCGTAACATACATACAAAAAAAAAAAAACAACATTCAGACGAATTGAGAACCTCCTCCTTTTTTTTGAAGTCGGTTAAAAATAAGCAAATCCTTCCCCTTAACAGTGCAACCGATTAAGTAACGTTATGCACCTAATGCGGTGTTGCTCGTCTATAAAATGTTGCTAAGCCCAAGTTAGTAGTGGGAACCCATTGATTTACATTGCGTAGGAACATTGTTGGCTGGAGGAATTTCATTCACTAGTGAAGCAAATCCTTTGCATTAATTGTATGGTAATGCCACGAGAAATCTAATCCAGAATATTTTAGTAGCAGTTTAAGCTATTACTAACAAATGTTTGTATATATTAAAAGGACACACTTGTGATAATTTGGATCCTGGCCAGTTCATGGCATTATCAAAATCAAACATCTGTAATTTGTATCAGCCTCTGGTGCTGCAGTCCGTAATTAGTCCGTAAGTAGTTGTCCGTAATTTTAAGCAAGCTCTTTAGATGTCACTCAAGAAACATGCAACTTCGTGTTTCGTTATTGAAGGGACGGTCCGGACTGAAACTGTCAAGTTATACATCCAGTTATTATTTACGTGTGGCAAACATCACGGAACACAGTCACGAAAGTGAAAGACTCATTTCGCTGACTTACTGCGACTGTCGTGCTGCGAGTAGCTGTCAAGTTGACTTAAGTGAGTTGACTTAAGAGATTTAAAAATACACGAACATATTCCCCCAAAGATATTGTATTTCTATGTCTTTATATTCCCCATACAAAAATAAGCCGTCAGCTTTTATGATTAAAACCATGAAAAGTTTCCGATATAAAGCGTGTGCATACGTTTCAAAATACTTTTTTGCGGATCTTCTCTTACATTACATAAACTCTGGTACTAGTATCTTAAATATTGATCTAAGCCCATTACAGATCAAATAAAACGAGCTTAAAATAACCTAATGGTCAAAAGTAATGTAAAATGTATTGAGATACTTAGAAAAACTACAATGTTCGTGTCACATACATCGGCGTCGTCTTATGTTAAATCGGAAAGTTTGGTGGGTTTTAAACGACTTTTCATTACTTGATCTCGATGAATAATGACATTGTAATCATGGAGATTTTGCGATTGCAGCTTGGAGCATCAAGAAGAATTTTAATTTGAAGAGACAAACAGAAAGGTGTTCAGAAAAGACACTATTCAAGTCAGCTACAAATGTGATCCATTTGAGCATTAAACAATAATATTGCTTGGAATTGCAGGAACATAATATCTAGGCACCGTTTGTAGTAGAACTCCACTCAGGAATGATAGTATCAGCAAAACAATAGAAACTGAAAATACTAGACGCCTTTCTTAATAATTCAGTAAATCCCTCACCACTTGCCGGCACTTTCACTGGAGTATCGATATCGATAAACAATATCGAACAAGCGTCGACATGATTCCGCATAAATTCAACGGACGCGATTATATCTGATCGGAGGTTGTCAATGAGAAAATGGCAGGCGAACATATCGGCGTAAACATTTTTTTCATTTTGCTAACACTCCTAGTGTTAGCATTCACAATTTAGCCGACGTAAAAAAAAGGTAATATTCAAAGTCACACTACTTAGGTACGGAATATATTCGCCCAAAATTGTATAGCCATGATATTTTTTTAGGTTGAAAAACCATTAATTAATTAAATTTAATGCTGAACGATTGCATGAGACCAAGTAACAGTAAAATTTATATAGTATTTCGTTTTGCAGGGTCGAGAGGTTTTGTACTTGTTACGTAGTTGTTGTTAGAAAGAAAGTGGGTAATTCATTTTTGGAGAAATGTATAAAAATCTTTAATAAATTATCACAAATTCTTGTTGACTTGCCTGTTTATAAGTTCAAAAACCACATTAAAAATCCTTATGGAAAAAGGATATTACAGAGTTAAAGATTACCTAAACGATAAGAGTGCATGGACTTAATAACCTACCTAGCTCGCCTGCCTAACTATGTTGTAATTGTATTTCCTGTAATAAAACCAGGCTGACAAAGGTTTGACTGAGTTTGTTGCGCCGTTTCTTCTTATCACCAGACGATATGTAGTCCCGAAACAGTGGTAGGGCTAAGTTATATTTTGGGACATGTATAAGTGCCCGGAAGAGGGCCTATATACAGAATAAATAATTTCATTTCATTTCATTTAAAGTAACAGACATATAAAACCATACACAATGAACACAATCTTCAATACAAGCAGACCTGGACCAGTCCCTCCACAATCTCCAACCATCAAAAATCCCGTACAACCCCACACTTTCACTACAACATTGACGATAAACTATCGAACATGATTCCGCATAAATCCGACTCGAATACGACAATGTATCTGATAGTCGGTTGTCAATGCGAAAATGGCGGGGCAAACAATATCGGAGACTTTAAATGTCATCAGACGCATCTGACTGCGGGCGTGGTCGCTGCGGGCATGGAGAAATCGAAAAAGCACAACCATTCTGTTGAGCACAATATATAATTTAGATATCAGTTCGGTCAGTGGATTAGTCACGTTTCCAGATCGATGCTTCCGTCAATCTTTTATGCTTTTAAAGACGGTGATGACATTATATCTATTAGTAAAGTCAGTAGTAAGGATGATATAAACATTGTAAGTGAGCATTAGTGCCTTTCAGAAAATATTTCGGACAATTAACACAGAAATCTCTCATAACACTTGGTACTTCACATGGTAGGTATGCATGCCACTGACAATCCACCTACAGTTATGATCGCCCATAAGAATATTAGTTATGAGAAGACAATTTATAGAAGTAAAGTAAAAATAATGCGTTTATTGCTGAGATAAATGCCAAATGAATTGTAGGATAAACTAAAAAACGTTTTCTCCCAGTAGGTATGTGTCAGCACAATATTGTTAGAATCGTTGATGATGACTACGAGATTTCATTGACAACATGTAATTTCGTACAGACTCAACTGTGATTTGCGAATTATCTAAGCCTACGAATCAAGTCGATGCCCCATAATGTTAGGCGTTAAATCAAACGTGAGTGCTAGATGGTGGAGCGAATGTAAATTGTAGCATGCAAGTGGAGTAGACAAATATGGAAACTGTTTATCTTAGTCATTCAAGTTGCGCTACTTCTTTCGCTTGTAAAGTAGTAGTAGTATTCTTTAAGCATTCAGAATAGATTTCTGATGCAATTTGCTGATTGTAAGTTAGCAATTAAATTAACACAACAGTGTGTTTCAGTATCATTCAATGGTTTTCTGGACTACCTACTAATTCTGATGATTCTACTTACTAAACTTTTAATTCGAGGTGACTACATTCTAAGAAGTAATGCTAGGCGCTCCAAATGTAAATTCATTTTAGGAAGTGTTAGATGTACTTCAAGATAAACCTCCTCGCTCGTCTCTTTTTGATAGCCTCTAATCAAATAATCCAAACGTAAAATATTTAATTGGAAGCCGCACAAAAAACGTGTCGAATAACAAGTCCAACTTGAGAAACACGAGCCTATAGGAGTAAAATATTAAAAAAAAAAAACTAACGCTACCGGTCAAGTTGAACAAGCACGAGCGGAGCAACTTCTCACTTTCGCTTATCGAAAAGGTGACATGATATCACACAAACCTCACGCATTTGGATTTGAGGCGAATCACATTCGAGATACTTACCGTGAAATATGTAAAAATGAACCAGTAACATTTGAAGCTTGGTTTTAAAATAAAGTGTGTAAATGATATTAGAAAAAATGCATCGCAATAATGAGATATACCGTTAAAATGTGTTTTGATATTATCATCCATCTAATCCTCAAATATCTCTTAAAAAAAGTTAAAAGTCTAAAATACATCCACGAAAATATTTTCTCGGCACTTGATGGTCACTTGTGGACAACTTTGTGGCGAAACTTTTCTCGGTTTCCAATCGGTGTATACCCGTAATAGAATAGTCATGCATAATAATTTTAAACAGAATGGATACATATAACAATCACGAACTAGCAATAAACCTTCGATTGCCGCTTTCAATTTCTTTCTTTAATTGATTTGTGCCAAGATACCTCGTGTCAGAAAGAAAGCTTCCAAATGATTTATTTTCAAAGGGTCAATAAACTTTCTACGCGAATAATTTGATTTGCAATACCGACGACGTGCGAAAGAAATAACGGGGCCCAAATTTATTTGTAGCTAGAGGCACTAGACTTTATCTTCTGTCTAACAATTCAAGCGGGTAATGACTGGTTTAGTTTTAGAGATAGCTTAAAGATTTCGTCTACTATAAATTTTAAGTAATTAACATCTATTATTTGTAGTTTATGGGAGGCAAGTTCTAGTTTTATTTATTTATAATTTTGTTTTTTTTTCCGGCTTTAATGGCTTAGATCGTTTCCGTTTTATGATAAATTTGTTTAGAATGTATCTTAAAACTTTTTTGCGCTATACAGGTCTTAAACTTTTTCTAGGTCTTGAAGCATATTTTAATAATATACATGTATATTGGAATCAGCAATTTGGGGAACAGCTTGACCTAAGAGTGTCTTCAAATAAACAGAAGTACACTACTTGGAAAGCATAAAGATGAAACTTTAATAGAATTTGAAAGTGATAAAGATTATCAAAATGACTTATTTGCTAAAGGATATTAGTGCCAGCTACTTTTTAATCAAAAGCGTGAATAGTCATTACTCCTCAATTACTGGTCTGTAATAAATAACTCTTCTACTGTCGACGACGTCATTATAGTCACGATTTGTGTTAAACTCCTATCGAGTGAGATTTATAGTGTCGCCTGTTCTCACCTCGTAAGACGCACGATTGTTTGGAATTAGAGCTATTACACACTGGTTCTTCGTTTCAGAGTTGAGTCTTGTTTTTTTTGGTAAATAAAGTAAAAACAAAACACTAACATGGTGCTGGGAAGGATGGTCACACATTAAATGTGGTAATGACAGATAGAGCAAGTCCTGCGGGGTAACCATGAACTCTTAAAACAATCTCAAATCTGTCAATTTTGGTACGTCATTACATACAAAATTTGATAATGTTTGACAGATTTGAGATTGTTTTAAGAATTCGTGGTTACTGCCCAGACCAAATGGATAAAAGAGTAGTGACTGTTGAGCGGGTGTATCTAAAAAACAATAGACATCGATTGGAGTCAAATATCGAATTTAATTAGCTGAAATGTTGATGCTAGTACCATATTATTTCGCTGTGCAAAATTATTAATATTAAAAATTGTTCAAATCGGTGTGAATCACAAGTAGAAAAGTTTTTTCTAACTTTTTATCAAATAATATAACATTTAAAGAGTTTTACTTTCATTGCACATATTTCACGTAACCAATTTTTTCGCGTGTTGTCGATGTTACGCGATCTATAGTGGATATAATACATTATTTAACACATTAATCATTTACTTGTGTTTATGCAATACGTTATGTAAATTTTTGAATTTAACGCAGAAGCAATTTTATAGAATACTCGCAATTCAATATAAGTGTACCAGAAATATATGTATTCAATATATGTGTATATAGAATATCAGTGTAATGTAAACGACACCTTGTATTAGATATCAGAATTAGAACGTGAAGAGTTTAATGAAATTTTAATTTCGCAAGACAGACTCATCGAGGAGAATATTGATTAATGAATTGCAAGAAAAGTAAAGCTTAGGTCACACTTGTAGGACTTGGAGTCTTAGACTAAGTTGTTCTGAGCCAAAGTAAAGAAGCTATAGTGTGTTCAGTAAAGACCGCACTGTCATTTGTCGTGGACAATGCATCTATCGGAGTCGTACTCATAGTTGTTCAAGAAAAGGTGAAGGGTCCTTGAAGATCTTTAATTTAAAGGACTGGTCAGTCAGCCTAAAGCACCTGGATAGTTGAACTTACATGTCAATTTTAATAAAGAAGGGGTATTGACTGATGTAGATGAAGAAGATGAAGATAAACATGACGACCGTCCGGTGTAGTGGTTCGCGCTCCGGACTACAAAGCCTGGCTGCGGTTGCGGGTTCGAATCCCGGGAGGGGCAAATGTTTGTGTGATGAGCACGAGCATTTGTGCCTATGTCATGGATGTTTATAAAAGTATTTAAGTATGTTTATCCGTTATCTAGTCGCCATAGTACAAGCTAATGCTTAGTTTGGGGCTAGCTAATTAGTGTGATTGACCATATATCTAAGTGATGATTTACATTGCGAGTATTACCACAAAGAAGTATGATAAGAGCGATACCTTACTTCGCGAGCTTTAGTAATCATCTGATGAAGCATTAGTCTTAAGTGTAAGTAGTGTGACCTATGCCTAAGTGAAATGAGTTAAATAAATAATTACAGGGACTTCAATTGATTAGGCGCAAGCGCAGACAGGTGTTTGAGTGGTTGCTTTTTTTATTTTAGAAATGCTTTAATTTTACATTTCATTTGATGGAGATGGACATAATCGATCAATTTAGCAAAATGAAAGGTTCTGAGTGTAGCTATATTTGATCGAGTTTATTTTTACAGGACTAAGGGGGAATCTTGAAAAGTTAATTGAATTAGTTTACCCTTTTCATTTTATAAAACGAAAACAATAAATGTCGTTCAAAGAGCATGCAATACCAAGTTTTTACGGAACCAAAATTTTGATGTTTTTATTTATGGTAGGCACAAGAGTTTGAAAACATATAGGTTATTTACATAATTATTTTTAGGGTTCCGTACCCAAAGGGTAAAACGGGACCCTATTACTAAGGCTCCGCTGTCCGTCTGTCTGTCCGTCCGCCTGTCTGTCTGTCTGTTTGTCTGTCCGTCTGTCACCAGGCTGTATCTCATGAACCGTGATAGCTAGAGACTTGTAAAATTTTTACAGATGATGTATTTCTGTTGCCGCTATAACAACAAATACTAAAAAACAGAATACAATAAATATTTAAGGGGGCTCCCATACAACAAACGTGATTTTTTGCCGTTTTTAAATGGTACGGAACCCTTCGTGCACGAGTCCGACTCGCACTTGGCCGATTTTTTAAATCTCTATTGCCAGATGCTATATTCTAGTTGCCAGAGGCGGAGAACATTTAAAGTTTATCAAAGTTGGATAAGTAAACACGTTTCGAGATTATTTCGACTGTACTAATACGAAAACAAATAGTAGGACTTACATGTTCAAGTTCAACAAACAGTTGTTTTAACCGACTTTCTAATAGTTGTGTAATGTTTGTTTTAAGATAGCAGAAAGACATACTGTCTCGACAATTTAAATGCATGTGACAGTAAGATAAAAGAAGAAATTGTTAATTAAACGTTTAAAATAGGTATTTAGGTAAAGTAAACAGTTGGTGTACTAAATAGTGCAGTATTATACAGGGTGTACAAAAGAATGGGACACTCCTTAAAACCACGTGATCAGCTGGTGATATCCAAAACTTTTCCTATGAGAGGAACATAGAAATCGTGTTTTCATTTTCAGATGCTCCATACATTATCATCGAGGTATGCGAGTAAGTTTGTATGGAAAAGCTGAAAAAAAATATCGATTTCGATGTTGCTCCCATAGAAAAAAATGTTGTATATGACCAGCTGATCACGTGGTTTAAAGGAGTGTCCTATTCTCTTGTACACCCTGTATAATACTCAGATGCCGACATTTTTATGTGGATCCTGTTATTCAGTTAGCGTGTTATAACAATAGATCTGATGGTTTTATTTGATTTTGAAAATGTTTAAACAAACATATATTTTACCTAAGTAAGCGGGCGCGGTGGCGATCACAGTCGCGATTTGTTTACGATCTACTCAGGCATGAAACACGAGCTCCTAAAACAGTATTACTTCAAGCTTGAATCTACAATTTATTCTAGACATAAAATCAAGATAGCCTAAGTACGTAATTTATGGTTAGACCCTAACGTAATAATGTGATATTATCATTATTTTGTAGAACAGTTTTATCATTTATAAACTAGTTTTTTTAATAATTTGGAGGCTAGTTTTAAATTACCTACTCAATGCTTATGCTTGAGTTAATTTTTTCAATATAACCAATTTAAGCAGAACCTTCTCCTTATGACACCAAATAAATGTATACGTAATAATAAGTTATGTTTGAAAGTAACCAAACGCTATAAAATGTGTGATATATAAAAAGTGGGCGAAACGTCAGTTTTGTTTAGTTCTTTGAGAGACAAAACGGGATGGTTTTCATACTTTAAGTAAAACTTTATACAACAAAAAAATATTAAACCTGCCGACTAAAGTATCACTTACAACTTATTACATGTGGTTGAATCTTTTATTCTGCTCTTACCTGAAACAAAGAATGTTAACTTTAGTAAAGTATACAATTTCAAAGATTACATTTTAAAAGCCGACGCACTAAAGTGTGTCATGTTTATTGTAGTGGGATTCCGTATAATTGCATCGACTCAGTCAAAGTTTTGAGTAGGTTGCGAGTTCAAAATCCGGCAAGGGCCAAATGTTTGATTGATAAGAACAAAGATTTGCAACAAGTCATATATATTTAAAAATGTATTTAAATATAATTATTATTAATTTTATTTTTATTTAAAATCCAAAGCTCTTAAAAAAATCCCACAATTCACATATAATAGACGTAACTTACAGCTAATAATAAAAAGCTGACGTTTTCTATTCACTATAGTGCAAGCTTACTTATTTTTATTTAATTATTAAGTATAATAACTTGAATGAATCATATTCGTTATACATTTTATTTGTATTTACTAATTTATGCCGCTCTCGAGAACCTTTCAGCCGCTCTGAATAAATCCGAAGAAATAATGATAAACTTACTCAAGCTACTTCCAAAACAGTTAGAATAAGCTCAAAGAACAGACACGACCTTTAAAATTTAAGAAAGAAAATTGACAAACATTTGAATCTGGTTCATTTATCATCGGATCCCTAAAACCGAAGAATCTCGCATAGTCATGCGCATGCCACGAATGCAAGGACCGTAATCCAATCCTTCCCTGTTCGCGCCGATTTCGACCTTACTGTCTTCACAATAAGAAAACGACAGGGCGATTATAATAAATTGATCAAGATTGCGATCACGATTTAAAACTAAAAATAAACACAGAACAAAGAACTTTGACTCGTAGAGAGCGAATGGCAACGCTTCCCGTTTTGCATACTTATCGGTTAGGGTCAAGGCGAAATTCATAGAACCCGTATACAGGGCTGTTGAGAATTGTAACAATTTTTTTAAGTTAGAATTAACGAGTTAATATAGTGGTTAAAATTAGGTACCTATTTAAACAGGCTCAGTTGGCCTAGTTGCTCTAGTTTTTCAGAAGTCGTATAATTTGTAAAAAAGTCACGAGCTTAGACAAATCCGTTTCTTGGATTCAGACCAATTCTGGCAAAATCATGAAATTCAATGGCACAATGTTGCAAAGCAAAAAAATACAATTAATTAAAAAAATGCAACAACTAATCACAGATAATTTTTGCCTAGGCAAAGTGAAAGGCCTGTTTTTCTGTTACGATACCCATACGAGTTTTTAGAAGCTATTTTTTCATCACGCTTTGGCTAAAAGCTGTAAGTGGAGTTTAATCAATTGAATATAAATAAAATAAAATATATATAACTCCTTTTACTTTCGGGTTCGAGTCCCGCAAGGGGCAAATGTAAGTGTGATTAGCACGAGTATTTGTACCTAAGACATGGATAATTAAGTATGTTTGTTTATCCGTTATCTAGTCGCCATAGTACAAGCTTTGCTTAGTTTGGGGCTTTAATTGGTGTGATTCTGGAAACTATTTATTATAAATTAATAATTTAACTGAGTAATTAAAAAGAAATAAATGTTTGTTTTTTTAATCAAATGATAATGATAACTTTTTTTGCGAAAATTATATTGATTTACTTTAATATTCGTTTATTAGTTAATTCTGAAGGCGCTTATTTCAACAGTAACAAGCGGGCAAGTATGTGACCTCCTTCGTTGTTTAAACACTGATAACAAGTCTTTGTTTTAACGATTGCTAAAATAGGACCGCTTGTTCCGCATATTATCTTGAGGTGTTTGGTACTAATATTTGCGCTTTTTTGACATTCACAAATTAGTTCTATTTGTGACGCAAATCAAAAATAAAATGAGTTACTATGCAAAAAGTAACTACTTGTAATAAAAAAAATGGTTTACACGTCTTCTACTGTCTTCGTGTAAACCATTTTTTTAAATTACCAGTTACATAACTGATAGCAAAGCCAGTCTGTCTCACCATAATTATTTCAGCCACAGGACGTCCACTGGCTGAACATGGCCTCGAAATTGCCAGTGACTTCAAAATTGGTCGGTTGCGCGCGGCCTGCATCCAGCAGCTTCCTGCAACCAGTACCAGGTCGTTTATCCACCTTGTAGGTGGACGTCTCGCGCTGCGCTTGCCGGTACGTGGCCTTCATTCTAGAACTTTTTGCCCCATCGGTCGTCAGTTCTACGTGCTATGTGCCCCGCCCACTGTCACTTTAGTTTGCTAATCCATCGGGCTATGTCAGCGGCTTTTGTTTATTCACGGATCTCCTCATTTTTTCCTTCATCTCCTCATTGATCTCGTAAAGAAAAACTGAGCATAGCATAGCAAGTCTATCTAAAATGTACTTTTCATTTAAAATTGACATTTATAAAATTTTGATCAGACACCCGGTATAATACATTATATATTTTTTATTAAATTAGAATATCAGGGATTAGTCTTATGAATGACTATATCTGAATATGTAAGTATAGATAATTCTATAAACTGTCTGTAGATAAACTTAAGTATTTTTTAAAGTAATGTTGAATCAGATAGATAATGATAAGAAACGGCGCCGCTATGATAATAGTATTATCCTTTAGATAAATACAACAATAAAGGATTTATTGTTATTCTTCAATAAGCCATAAGGTTGGGTATACAAGGCACAGACATGGAAGATTCGTTTAAAGATTTTTTTAAATTGGATATAACATTTCTTCATATTATTGTATTTATTTATTACTTTTAAATATCTTTAAATAAAATCTTCTTTCACCAGGAAACAACTCTGAACGTAAAACAAAAAAACAAGTTCCATACGTAATTGTCAAGGTAAAGGATATATTAGTTGCTTTTATAGTAATAGTTATTCATCAGCTGACCACGACATGTACTTTGAAATAAATATGTCACTTCATGTACACCAAGTAAATAAGGTAAAGAAAAGGAATTAGCAAGACCAACCATACTGCCATGTCAAATGCTATCAAGCCTTAGGCCCCTGTCTCTTGTATGCATGTCGTATAGTGGAGTATGGCCCAAAATCACCCCGTTGTTGATTGATGTAAGGCCATACAGTTTAATGTTATTATCATCGTCATTTGCTTCTGAAAGTCCGCTGTTTAACATCCTTAACGCTGTTAATTCCCTAACAAGTATTGCAAATTTTTGTTTTTAGCAATTCCATGCAAGGTTGCAAAAAAAGGCATGCGATGGGACGTGGGTTCGAGTCCCACCTGAGGTCGATTATTTTTTTCAAGTGAATTTATCTTCAATTAAACCTTGCATGGAAAACAAAAATTTACAATGTTTAAGCATTTCTGATCTTAACCAATAGTCAAATATTTGTAAAAATATTTCTATAGGGTGTTGACGGTAGTATACTACTCAGCTATACATATAGCTACAACCTTGATCAGAGATACGCTGGCTTTGACAGCGAGAAAAAACACTTGAGGAGTTTCATCTTGTCACGTGACGTCCTCGGTAGCTTAGTTGGTAAAGCACTCGCCCGGCATGCGATGGGACGTGGGTTCGAGTCCCACCTGAGGTCGATGTTTTTTTTTAAGTGTTATTTATCTCCCTAACAAGTAAATAGGCCTTACCTATTTACTTATATTTTTTTGTGTCTAGCTGTACTTTCACATAAACAGTAAACAATTACCTTGTATACTTTAACAAGTTCGTATACTTTAATGGCTCAAGTTAATGATTTATGTGTCTTTTTATGGCAGTTTAGCAAATGTTTAAGATTTGCTCGACGACATAGCGCCGGCGCCCTACTTACTTCCCTTACTATTTATGGTATGGAATGTCTTAACAAAACATACACTACGAAAACATCACCTTCATGTAGCGAAAAATAATTATCAACCTTACCTCATTTGAAATAAAGCATACATTTCCTTTGCTCGCCAGCAACAATGTTTAAAGGTAAAGGTAATCGACTTTAAACTCTTTGTGGTAAAAAATAGGGGCGTAAATAAGTTCAAATGCTATAATTAATTATACGTTATGAAGATAATCTGTACTGCTTGTGATATGATCTGCCTATTTTTCTAAGCTAAGTGTTCTACTTACAATCTATGCCTATATACTTAGGCGTAGTTTTAGAGTCAGAAGAAATCAAATAAAATTTTGTTTGACTATTACATTTTTAGGGTTCCGTACCCAAAGGGTAAAATGGCACCCTATTACTGAGGATCCGCTGTCCGTTTGTCTGTCTGTCCGTCTGTCACCAGGCTGTATCTCATGAGCCGTGGTAGCTAGGCAGTTGAAATTTTCACAGATGATGTATTTTTGTTGCCGCTATAACAACAAATACTAAAAGCCAGAATAAAATAAATATTTAAGGGGGCTCCCATACAAAACGTGATTTTTTTTGATCGTTTTTATAGATAATGGTGCGGAACCCTTCGTGCGCGAGTCCGACTCGCACTTGGCCGGTTTTTTGAAATCAAGCAACAAAACTATACTTGTTAATAATTCAGAATAATGCACTTGCACGGTGACTGTTCTAGTCGTATGTACGATAACACTTCTCGTTTTTTTTCTGGTTTCAAAGATAATTAATATTATTATGTTCATTCATAGCAAACGTTTAACTACGGTACGATCTGATCTCATACTCACTTACGCATGTATGTCACCTTGCATAACCACATGATAAATTGCAAGAGGTCGCAATAATACCAGTACCTAGAGATTCTTGGGCTGATTGTTTATGGAGTGACAAGTCTTACTTAAGTTAAAAGTCTCCAGAACATTCTACGCAAAATTGCAATAAAAATATATTTTCAGCCAGTATTTTGACGAGTGAGCACACAATCATCGTCAACATCAGTTGCATCTACTATTATTAGAATAATTACTTTTAAACTTTCGCGTTGCATAATTTAAAACTCAATTAAACGGGAATTAACGCGATCATAATTTAGGTACAAAATGTTACCTCTTTTGCCTGACGTTTCGATCGACGTACACCCGGGTGTAACCCGATCGAAACGTCAGGCAAGAGAACATTTTGTACCTAAATTATGATTGCGTTAATTCCCGTTTAATTGAGTTTTGAAATAATATTAGAAGTTTAACGAGGTTTAGTTAGTAAAAATAAAAATAAATGATAAAATACTAATCAATCAATCAAATATACGAGTAAGTAAATTAACTTAGTCGACGACCCGACGTAAACTTTACTCAATGTATTTGTACCAGCGACAAAATAATTGATCAGAATGTACTTGTTAAGTTTAGTTCGAAATTTTGCATGCAAAACAGATCATATTGTAATCTTAGTGCTTGTAAAAAACAAATTTATGTTGCTCAGTTTTAGTGGAGGCACATAAAACTATAGATTAAGATATCCTATTTCAGTTTCTAGACATCATTTGTAGACCAGTTACGAAATTCATAATCAGTCTAAAAGTTTTGGCGCCATGCGTTGCAACAACGCCAATTTGTTTACGATAAAAACGATAACTTCAAACATAATATCTTTATTTATCGATGGCTTGTAAATAACCATAAAAATTGTACACATTTTATGATTCTAGACATATTGTTTGTGGTACATGCATACCTAAACAATAAAAAGGAAAATGAATGCATATATTTAAGATTTAAATTTAAGTGGGACAGGTTGCATCAACGAATTTTTAAACAACGCCATCTGCACATGTCATTATGCTGCTGGGAATATGGTTCCTATTTCTGATAACGTTAATTATTTCTAAAAATAATAGATCAAGTAATAATTCACAGGGTAAGTCTAGAATAAACTTCAATATGAATCGAAACGTGATCAGGTGCCTGAATGGTTTCGCATTCGATTTCACAGATATCTCTCAGACTAAGACATTTTACGTAACTCTACACGCTGATAGGGAACTCGTATTTGCCGATAGTATCAATGTTATTGCTTCACGGAATCAACCGATAGCGTGACCTCGATAGATAAGACATGTAATGCCTACTCAACCGTCTTTTTCCTTATATTGGTCATAGTTGCATCAAAATTCTTTCTAAATTTCATAATTTTTAATAGATGAAAGAATAAAATAATCAGAAACTCTTTCCAAGCTGTCATTTACTTCAAGAGTTATCTGCAATCAGTAACGCAGGTTTTCTGTACTGGTGTCAATGTATACCCTTTGTGCTGCGCTTTTAAATAGTTAAACTATAATAATAAGTAGTAATAATTTTATTATTAATTATCATGAAACTTAATGAATTTAAATCTTTGAAAACGAAACAAAAAACTCTGATGAATTTATCATCATTTATCATCATGCTCATCCACATCATTTGTAGTGTCATTGACTTTATGACTTTTATTCTCACGCTATTATGTTTTAGTCTAAATTCTCTATTGTCTGTCGCCGGGCTTTTAACAATGTTATCTGAACGGACGCGTTTCATGTCATTCAATTATCTTTCATTAAGAGATTTGGAGGATTCAATTGCATTTTTATCTCTCAACGGTCTAAACTATTGTTTGTTAGACGTTAAGTAGGTATTTGAAAAGCGAAAGCGTTTTAATCCGCAAGTATTTATTTTGGAGTCATCTATCATCACCATCACCAGCCTATATCAGTCCACTGCTGGACACAGGCCTCTCCAAAAGGAGGATTTTGTCATAATCACCACGCTTGGCAGGGGGGTTGGTGATCGCAGTTTGGCCAATGGTGGAGAGGAGACGCTGATGCCCGTCTTCTTATGGCGGTTCTCCTGTAGTCGCCTCTTTCGACACCCATAGGAAGAGAAGTGTGTGGTGGTGCAATTCTTTTAAAGTGTTGGCACCACACGGCACATTTTGGAGTATGAACACTGAATACAAATGTATAAAATCAATTTAACTGTTTCGTAAACATTCTTCGATTAACATTGGGCCACACAATCTGAAAGTATTTATTTTCTTAAAAAATTTCTGTACTGGACCAATCAATTTCACTTCTTGAAAAAATGCATTAATGAGCTCGATTTACTGAAGCGCTCGCAGAAAACCGTTTACTTAATGAATTAATGTTGCATCGACTATCATTTAATTAATCAGTGTAGTAGCTATCTGAACGAATGATATACGGGGGGAAACAAATTGTAATTACGTTCCTTGGACGCTTTTTTTCGTATCTTTATTACAAAACAATAGGGTTTACTTCGGCTTAATTTTCAAAAGTGTCATTATCAAGATTCGGCCTTTCTTCACTTCGTTATCGGGGCCGCTTTCTTGTTGTTTAACACTGTTTATTGTTTATGTTTGAGATCTTTTGCCTTAGGTTGTACCTCCTATCAGGTTACCGTTATAACTGTATAATTTGTTTCATACCAACCACCAGCTCTCATAATGTGATCGAAGCGAAATATTTAAGATATCAGAAACTACACTCGGCGTCAAAAAAATCGCACCTCTAAGAAAATCACGTTCAAATGTCATTAACTCTTGATATGCACATGCAGTCGTATTAATTATAATTTTATTTAAAAGGTTACTTAATTAACTTAATAAAAAACATTATTTTTCATTATCAAATAAAACCAAATGCAACAAATAAAGTGTCACAAAAATTCTAAGGAAATTTTGCTGCTCGGGAGAGTCGCGAGTTGCGCTACCTTTGTGGGTATAAAGGGGTCAACACGGGGTCAATGTAAGTCATTCGCTATTAAACCGTTGAAGAGGACACACGCACTGATTTTACTGAAGAAAGAACATCTGGAAAATGGATACTACAGCTGATGAGGCCGCTCAAGTGGTTGCACTACTGCAAGCAGGGGTGCGGCAGTGTGATGTCGCCCGGCAACTGAATCTGAGCCGTTTTGTAATATTTGAAATTTTGTTAAGTAGTGTTTCACTTATATAGCACCAAGTAGGTATAATAATTCACATTCCTTTGCGTTGCTTTGATCATTGCTATTATTTTATCTTTTTAAAACAAGATCTTCTCAATGGATAATAGGATCTGATGTGAAATTAGAGATTTCGATAAATATTTTTAGATCGTGTTGACTAGAGATCACTTAACCTTAACCTTAATGTAACCTTAACCTTAACGTAATATATAATGATTTAATTTAATGCGTTGGAAGTGCGTTAGGGTTTTCGTTGTTTTTACATATTTTTGGAAGATTTATAAAATTTTCTGTAATGTAGTCGTTGACTGCCGAAAAACCAGACAAAATAGAAAATCTATTGTTTTGGGCTCACCGGTGAGCCGCGTGGCGTTCAACGTGTTAAGCTTAATTTTCAAAGACTGATGTTTTTCTTCATATTCCTTATCTAATTAGACGTTTAGCAACCGCTACTACTACCTGAGGTTCTTTCCTGAAGCGATAGGATCTCAAAACTCGCTGTCCATTATCGTTCATCTACAGCTGGATTGCTAAGCTGTTTATGCAATGTAGGAATGGACACTAAGTGAGGCGTTTGACACGATTACCGGATGCGAAGAAGGCGCCTTTCTTATCTGTCCCGACACCTTCGCTGTAATCGATTTGCTGAAGTATGGAGAAATGTTTTGCAGTAAAGGTAATCACTTAAACATAAAACAGCATGTTATTTGGGGCAAAGTTAAACTCTATTTTTTTAATTTCACAAACAGTATATGAAAACTGTCATTAAATATTACCTAATCAAAGTAATTAATAAATATTTACCAGATAAACTGCGTGAAGCTAGCTTTTACAGTATTTTTAATGTGCATAGAAATTTAATTTCATTGCACGCAGCAAGCTAAGTAGTTACTTACTTACACATTAGACATTTACCAAATTATATTTAAAAACATTTATGCTCTTGTCAATTTCTATTGACATTGACTACGTTTTAAGTTAAAAATTTAATTAAATCATTCCTTTTATTGAGGGTTTTAGAAACCCTAATATATCAAATATTAAAGTGGCAAGTATTTCTAGCATCATTGTTTATATCATATATATAGCATTATGCTTGTGTTTTATTAAGCTCTAAGCATTTTATTAAAATGTCTATGGCATTTTAAATCTATTCGTTCGACACACACATATATTGCGTAAGGTTATCATAAAGTACATCATAGAATGAATATCATTTAGTTATTATTTTGACCAGGAAGGTGTTATGTTTTAATAATAGGTACTTGAGGTTTGGAAAACAAATTGTTGTTAATTAGACTTTGAATGAGTTGTTAATATTATGAGCTGTTAACAAGGCCATTGGTCTCAGTTCCGAACGCTTAGAATTATTTATATGCCTTTGTTCATAAAATAGAGCAATTTCAATAGAAAATAGTTTAGGAAGAAACATTTACACCGTTGAAATTATTACATATAATTTATAGGATTTATGTTGTTACCCTTTTAGCTGACTTCAAAAAAACAAGGAGTTTCGACATTCGGAATTATGTATATTTTTTATCGTCTAAATTAGAATATCTTTTAGTTTTCCAATATTTGCAGAAATACTAATGCACCAAACTTTAGCTTATTTATTTGACGTGAAATTTTTCATGTCACGATATTCTTTTACATCACAAACAAATACCCATGGATATTCAAACAATACATAAATGGTGATTCAGGATGTTGTTTCGCCACGAGCATTTTCGCATTTCACGGTGCAAAATTAGTGTTCAGCACAATGACTCATTAAAATTAAACACAAGAGTGGACATCCGAGCTAGACCATTGTAGACACCACAATAACACATCCTGCGTCAAACGAGGGTCAAATTAAAATAATATTTACTTGTTCGAAGGACATCATCAAAAACATTTAGTCTAATTTTAAATAAAAAAAAAAGGCAATACTGCACATTTGTGAAAATACGAGCAAGAATGTTTTGTAATTTTGTAACTTCAAAGTTTGTGATCATCGACAAAATAATTTTTGTAAATTACAATGTAATAACTTCATGCATAATGTAGCCTTCAAATTAAATATCAAACCAGAGTTGCAAATTTCTGTGTCATCAGATGAAATGGGCGTACTTTATCAGCATTTATGAAATTTTAAATATCAATAAGAACCATCAGCACTGATAAATGAAGAAGCGTTCGCACATAATCATCTTGACACAGTAGCATATTAAACAGTTATCTGACATTTAACGGGCTAAAGTTATTGTTTTGCGTTACGTCACTTCTTTTCCGATGCGCAAGATATAAGAAGCAGTATTACACGCACGCAAAATTGAAATTAATTGAAAAGAGATTAAGTGGGTTTTTCATTGGCTCGTAAGGAGAATTTGCATAATGAGGGAGTTAATAGATGGGCCCGTTTTTAAATAGGGACATCGACCTTTCTGGATACGGATGGCGAAGTTCTCGTTTTGTGGTTAGCAAGCATTGTTACATTGCCAACCTGTTTTGCAACGGATTCGAATATCTGTAATTTTTTTTTGTTTATTGAATTGTTTAAATCCAAATTGGTACATTCGGAGGAAGAGATGTAAAGTTGGATAAACATTTAGTAAGTAAGCAAAGCAAAACAACAAGGTTAGCTCTTGAACAGGTCATGAATGTTAACAATATTGCAAAAAGTGTCGTTGTTTGTGTTGACTGGCTACCTACGTAAGAATCTAAGAACACTGCCAGAAAAATTGAAAATATTTTATAAGACCACGTATGCTGATAATGTGTCGTGGTGTAGTATCGTTCATTTTAAATTTTATTAAAATACAAATGTTTATGTGCGGTAAAAGTAAAACAGAGATGATACTTTAACATATATTTATTTAAAGACAATATTAAACTTGAAGAAGTAACTAATTCAGGTGAGATTCAAACCTTTTGCTTTACTGGCATTTGCTTTTTGAAGTAAGCTACATAGATACTCAATTTCTCCTATTTTTAATAGGTGTTAGTTACGCTGAGAGCCAGGTTCAGAGCCTTGTTTTAAGTTAACAATATAACCCAAAGTTTGTTTTATTCACATTTCACTTAAAGAGCTTTAGAAAATGTTTTGTCTCTAGTTTCGAAAAGGTTCTTCTACTGTCGGCACAGTAAAGTGCATAACTAAACCTTCATTAAGTGTGCTTGCACACTAAGCTGCCGCTTTATCTTTATTGATAAGATAACATCGACTGAGGTCATGACGCGAACACAGAGCACTGCCGTTTCAAAACTATCGAGTTCTGGAAACGCGACCTTTCGAGAAACGTTTCGAGTTGCCCAGGAGTTACGACTGGTTTTACAACAAGTGATAAGTTGGTGAACTTGTGTAACTCTGTCCTTATAAAATGTACTAACTTGAACAGGGTTAAATTGATCTATAAGAGTTATCAGATTCCGAGATCACGATTTCTAAGTCAGCATACAGTTGCCTTATAAGACTTCCTGAAGTAAGTTTATCTATGAGATTTGAAACTATCTAAAACAATTAAGGTATCAGTATATAGCTCAAATAATTAAAAAATAAGTTTAAATTAATATGAAAGTCAGAGGCAGAGATCTATCAGACAGAGAGTCCTGGCTGGATATAATCAGTAATATTCAATCCGTAAATAAAAATTATCAGAAAAAAAATAGGAAAAAAGGAGTTGCTGTAATAAGAAGAAATGAGATTATTCATCGGTAAATTTGCTTATGCCGTTAGCAATAAACGCGTTTTCTTTAAAAGTTGTTACTTCTCCAATGGCAATCGCCATTGCGCTAGACGCAATTGAAACTCGTATTAACGATATTATTGATATCATAAAAATCTATAAACTTGAATAGTCATGAGGGTAATTTTAATTCAAATGACAATTTAGCTATAAACATGTCACGAGTCGGTAGCTCGCTGTGATTTCATGAAAAGATACGGTACAGTTCAATAAATAGTTATTCTATCTTGTGCTATCAATAATGTCATAGTAGCATACATATTTACTTCTGCATCGACCATATCTTTGTTGGTAAACAATATCTTATCCTACAATGATCGAAAAAGCTGTTTCGTCTATAAATACATATACAAACAAATGTTTTGATGATATGACAAATCTTTATTTGGTTTTGATATTTTACATTCTTTTAAGCAAATATAATTTTATTTCTTTGTTTTGTAGAAGTCAGTATAGTTATTATTTCGGATAGCAACATTTACAATCAGCATGTTTAGTGGAACTTAGATGAAGGAAATTAGCCAAGTGCCAATTGGACTTTAATATGGACTCCGGGATTTAATATTGCACTTTATTAGAAGTATGGATGGACAGATAAACAGATTTAAATATGGTTTCAATTCTATTTTAAAAACCAACGTAATACAAAAGTTACTATAATTATAGTGTAATTTTCTGCTTTAAAATATAAACTCTATACCTCCTGCTGCTCAGGAACTTAATAATCCCATACCCTAAAGCTAGTACAGCAGTTTAAAACCGTTAAATCGACCTTAGTGTGTTGTACCAGTAATTTAATTTACAGATCCATCAAAGCCGCTGCAACACAATAGCAACTCTTCGGCGAACGTTCTGAATGCACGCAAAATGCACAGGAAGCGTGATAAAACGGTGAAATGGCTGATGCTAACACCGAAGCAAATGGTTTAAGCACTCTTGAGACAGAAGGTCTTGATGTTCACGATGAAAAAGAAATAGTATTGAATATACAAGACTTTTAAGAAAAAGAGAGATAATGAGATGAGCGAATGTTGGCAATACATTTTAAAGTGGGCCCTTTTAAAGGATTTATATAATTATAATATGGTTTACGCGGTTTTTGTAGCATAGACTAAAACTTTTGAGTGACGATTGATATTCTTTGAATGAATAACTAAGAAATTATTCTTGTTCCATTACCAACTTAAGTTGCCTCTCTTTTAAGTAAATAGATATATTTTGACGCGTACATTTTGCTTAACTTGATTTATAATAACCAAAACAATTTAAAAAGATCTTCAACGACAAGCCTGCTTTTTTCGTAATCCAACGGTGTATAAGCCGGCCGGTTTTAATAGACGCTCCTTTGTTCTTAGCCCACATTGGCGGGTGAACTACGGCGAGGTTACGGCGAGGCGTGGGAGATCAGACGCGTGTGCTGCGTGCCTTATCAATTGGTGTTTATGTCCGCTGTAATTTCGAATTTTAAACTTGTTTCCTTAACGTCCCACTGCAATATAAGCATTGTTTTTTCTTTGTGTCTGGACTGGACTTCATCTACTCGTAGCGTATACTGATGTTTAGCGGACTTAAAGATAAGTGACAGCAAAAGCTTGTATTTTTTTCGCATCATAGCTCATTATCAAAATATCATTTATCATCTCAGTATAAACAACAGATAGTCATCATATTTAGGTGACATGGAATAAGTATAATATTGCATTGATTTTTTGTTTGTTTTTGAGCCGCAAAGGTCACAGGATTTTTATTAGTCTTGTAGGTGGTGACGTAATGACGTTGATTATTAGATTTATAAAAGCATTGCTAAACTGCTAAATCATTCATTGAACCAAACTTGTCTTTTCATAAATTTATTAGTTTTTAACTAAAGAATAATAAAAGCACAAAAGACTATCGCTTGTAAAAGAATACTTGGTATCAAACACATGTTGCTTTGACGACTAATTTAATACTTCCTTCCGGCGGCGCCACGTGGCCCCAAGAGGGATGTGGGCGGCTTTTTTTCGAAATCTATTGAAGTACTTGTCCGACACATTAGGAGATAATGGCGTTTGTATTTATGCTTTAAATAGATTTGACGTCCAACCACAAGGTATATCTGGACGACCTTCTCTAATTGAAAAGTAAATCTGACAAAGTGTTGACTGTAGTTTTGAAGGAATAGTGTCATTAATTTAATATTTTCTAGCATTAAATTTTTTTACAACCTTAAAGATGGACTAAGTGTTCATAATATTTTACAATAAGGCAGTCTTATCAAGTTTTCACCGAACATGATTTCTTCCTGGCAATATTCAGAATTCAGATAGAGAAAATGTTGTTTAAATAAAATGGTATATTAATTATTTGCAATATGCTGTAAATTCTAATTACTATTTGAATTTTCGTAAGCATAATATACTTACCCATCTTTTTTTTTAAAAAATTAATCAGAAACTAACTTAAGTAAATTGCTTAACCTTTTTCATTTACGTGGATGACTTTTTCCTTTTCTCTACGGGCAAGAAATTCAAATTTAAGGGACGTGCAACTATTTATAAAGACTGCCTTTTACCTAGTTATTTAAGAACATTAAAATTTAGTCAATTATGCATCATGTGTTCATTTTCTCCGTCATAAGGTTCCCATTAAAACTATTTTAGGTCCCGAAATGGTCTTTGTACATGATACTGTGTATTAATCTAAGTATCTGTATGTATAAACGCAAGAACCTTATTTCATAATTAATAAAATACTTGAATAAAAGAAATGTATTATTCCAGCCAATCTTAATAATTAAGATCGGCTGGAAAACGGTTCTCGGTACAAGCTAGTAAGAACTGCTGATAGGCTGGAGAATTATACAATTAGATAGTTAGTATACAAGAAGATACTTTTTTTTTACTCAAGTATTATATACTATCAAGTATCACATAAAAATTATATAATGTATTTGTACAATACTCAAATACAATTTATTTAAAAAAACAACCTTAAATGGCCAGGTCCTCGGTTATTTATAAAGCGTATATATTTTTATTTATTTGATATAAATTACAGAAATGTACTTAGTCTGTTGGTTTGAAAAAACATGATGTCAATGTCTTAATTTTTATAAATACAAATATAATAATTTCCCTTTTTTAGCGTAATAGTTTCTATGGGGTAACCAATTGTCAGGATTATTACGAAGAAAATTAACAATAAAATCTTGTTTAGTGAAACTTTGAAAACTGATACTTTAAAAAAAAATTAAAAGTAGTTGAGCAAAAATTTTTCTAATGTTAGGCTTAAAACATGGCCATATTTCTCACGATTTCTCATAAAGTAAACAATTTTACTAGTTCTAAGTAAACTATCCATTCTCTACATCATTCTATTTTTTGCATGTGTTCAAAGTTTTTTTGCTCCATTACAAGGGTCAATGTTCTCAAATTGCTTAAACAGGCGTGTGATGTCAACAGACCACTTGCTACCATAGCCTGTCAAAATATTCTTGGTAAATTTTGGCCTCTATTTCGTTGCATTAAGGTCTATAATGATAACTCTTTCCAATCAAGTGCGGTCTATTTAGATATTTGCACATATGGCTACCGGTTTTTTGTCTATCTACAGTCAATATCAAAATCATCTTATCATTTTCGGCCCGCATTAGTGGGTATGTACGGTGGCATATAAAAAGTTACGTTTTTGACTGACTGTACGTCGAGTTATGATGAAATTTCGCACGCAATGTTTTATGATGACTAAGTCAACGCGTATGTACTCTATGGACACATACATTTATTTATCTTATTTAATGAAAAAAACATACTTAATTAAAAACTTGAAATCATTATAAAAATTAAATATATTTTAATATTGACATGGAACATTAAAGATAAATAACACTTGAAAAAAATCATCGAAAAAAGCACTCGCCCGGCTTGCGATGGGACGTGGGTTCGAGTCTCACCTGAGGTCGATGATTTTTTTCAAGTGTTATTTATCTTTAATATAACCTTGCATGGAATTGCTAAAAACAAAATTTACAATTGACATGGACTGTTTATGAATGCACAAAGACATACAAATAACATGTCTTATTCTCTACCAGTCAGCCAATACTAGGCTAGGTCGGCATGTTACTATTTGAATTTGGTAATAAATATTATGTAACTTGCTATTAAAATTGCGTGTACCCTAATCTTAAAAGCAACCAGGAGATTTTATTTTCACTTTCTTAAATGAAATATTTGTCAACTGATAACAATATGCGAAATTTTATATTGCCGATTTTTTTTTAATCCGGTCTGACCCTATTGAACTTTAGTATGAGGGCTTTTACGACGGTATTAAACACAGCAAAACGAGGTAAAGTAGCTCCTTTGGCCATCAAGAGCCACATTTAATAATATAAAAACAAAAAAAGTATTACAACATAATCAAAATTGTGGCTGATTCACAAAAACAGGGTTGTGCATTAAATTTGATTTGTAAAAAACAACACCTAAAATACCTTCAGTGACTTTTATATTTTCCAAGTCTCAGTAATTATGTTGTTAAGTTTTTTTAATAATCTCAATGTCAAAATACAGACTCTACAGAACCAGAAATACAGTGTGATATAGAAATTAAAACAAAACTTCTCAAGAACAAGAGACTTTAAGGTTAGACGCCACAAAAAGTATCAATATACTTTTTGCGACCGTTTGGCATCCAATTAGTTAAAGTTAAAATGTACAACCTTAGCTTAAAACCTTAGCTTAACCTTAGCCAAAAAAATTGGCAACCCTAAAACATCGACCGTTATGACATCGCCTTGTTTAAATGTCAATCGTTATTTAACCACTGCGCATGCGATTAAAAAAGTCACTTACGCATGCCCTGTTGGGTTAAATGTATCGATGCTTATTAAAAACAGTACAACGCAACCGTTTTCTTTTGATTTAAATTTCGACTTAGCATTTAAGTACGGTCTGTTCAGCTGCACCTTCAGATCAGAATGTCTTAATGGTCTTATAATTAAAATTAATTTCAGTTTATTGGAAAACTCAAGATTTTTTTTTTTAAATTTAGTATCTCGGAGTCATAATTCTCTGATATTATGACAAGATTATCAAAATTTTGATACAAAAGATAAAATGTAGTTATTTTTTTTCCATATTTGAGAATCGGAGACGTTGTCATCCTACAGTCAAGCCAGTAAATATCAATCAGTGCCAAGTGAGGACATAGATTTACATTCTGAAATATGTATATTTTTATAATTATTATGTTCATTGTAGTCAATTATCCACAAAGGCTGTAGCTCCAGAAGCTTAACGACAACCTGTGCAAGTCATAAAGCGTATAAAAGCCTCTTTAATCTTCATGATGAATAAAACAATTAATCAAAATAAAATTTACTTCATTTACAATTTCACAAACCATTATAATTATGCAAAGGTAACAAATTACCAGAACGCTTAAACTTAAGGCGTGATAATTGGATAACGAGAGAGGTTTAAAAATACGAACAATTTTAACTGGTAACAAGTTGGATATTACAAAATTTACGTAAGAGGGTCAACTAAAGGCTGAATTTTTTTGCACAGTCAATAGCATTGCAAAACGACTACTGAGAAAGTTGTGTAAAGTGGCAAAGGGAAATTGTAACAATGAACTTTTATTCTAATTAGCTTGCCTGGTTTTTTTGAACCACCCCTTTAAAGCAATACCGACAGTTTTGGAACTGAAGGAGAAAGGCCTTGCAAAAGTACCTATAACACCACTAAAATGTATTTAACTCATATTCATAATATGCCATGGCATGACCGTTAAGGTAAAATAAACTTACAAGAAGTGTTTGTTTTTTTTTTCATGTTCAGTATTTTTCATCATGTCAATAACTCCTAAAAATAGCTGAAAAGCATACGATTGATTTAGTGGTACAAGCTATCAAAGTCCAAAGCTATTGACCAAACATACCATTAATATTGATATTGGCATTACTCGTTTAAGGGCTGTGTATAGAGATACGACAATTTATAATAAAATGTTAGCTTAACGATTCATATTCATGACAACTCGCAATTTTACTCCACATAATATGCGACTTTACACAATAGCATTCTATATCGACCTACTTGTTGCTACCCAAGGGACTCCAGACAATAGGGTACCTCTCATGGGCAGAAACATTCGTGACAGTTATTAAGGTCTTAATATAAGCTAGCACGCGTGGCGAATGCGCACTGGTAACGGTATAACACGCTAGCGTATAAAAGTATGGGTTAAAACGCAAAAGTCAGAGGTCAGGAAATGGTATTTGAACAAATACGGGACGTCAATGTGTAGGAAGAAATAATCGTGATTGACAATGTGGTTTTCGTAGAAGAAAAAGCCGATAAAACTTTTATGATGGGTTTAATATTTTTCAATATTGTGATTTAAGGCTTAGGTTATGATAATCATCGAATATGTATTGTGAAGCACAAGTGTAGTACATGATGGTTATAAAATAAGTGCTTCATGTAACTTTTTTCTTAACATTTGGTTTCGGAAACGGAGCAAATTTACCCAGAAAAGTTGAAGAAAAAATGCTGTTTGTAGTAATATATAGAAACACGATAACCTATAATGATGACACCAAACTCTATGTACAAATCCAAAGTAAACTAGGCGTTTACATGCGTAGTAGCATTTACTTCGACTTTCACTCTGTCGACCAGGCTACAATTTCCGACGATTGCTTGGCTCAGGTTACTACTTACTGTTAAATCGTCACTCCTACACTATTGTCTTGTGTTTAGTCTTTGACTACTGAAGCTAGGTAATTTATAGATAATAAACAAGAAATTGTATGACAGAGAAGACTGAGTACCATTTGAGGTAATTATGTGACAGCAAATTATGACGCCGTTAGTGGTAATACTGGATATCTTAGAAACTACCAATTAGTTAGAAATGAATGAAAATGATATCTAAGAAATATGTATTTACTGCATGAGCCAAGACCAAAGTGTGCTTTAATATTTTGATTTTATAAATACAGTTCTCAGAATTAAAACGAACCAGATCATACATATTATAAGATCGACTAACCGGTTGCAACAAAGTCAGTAATGCTAATTTTAATTTGTAACATGCAAAAGTGCTTTCGCATTGACACTAATTGCTTATTTTAATAACCCCAAAAAAGATTCTTATCCAAACATCAATATTCACTTTGGATTAATGCCGTAATTGGCATTGCTTACTTTTCTTCACCATATTAGTCTTAAGCTAGCGATATTAACGGGACAAAAAATGCTGACTGCGAAGCATCTGATACGCGATATCACTTTAGCTGATAAAAAGTGACAGCCCACAAGATTCAACAAAAACCGGACCACTATAACTAGTTTGCCTATTATTCACTGCTTTGGTATCGTAAAAGGGGACATCATGCGACAAATCAAAACATAGTGAACAAGAAAATTGGTCAAGGCTGTATTCTAAGATATTAAGTATGGTTCTGGAGACATTCATTGATTTCTGTATTCAGGGTCTACTTTGGGAATTGTTTATGACTGCGATTTTCGAAATGTTATATTGATCTTCTTATTAAATTAACTTTGATGTGCTGCATTTTCAACATTAAATTTACAGTTAAAATGAGAACTTCAAATTAGAAGTTTTAGTTTGATTGCTCTTATTAAACAACGTATTGACGAAATTTCCTTATTGCAATATTCAAGTCCACTCCTTTAGAATCTGAAAGAACCTAATTTTCGAGAATTATTTTAATCCTCTGGTAAATATTTCATTTCTGAAAATATTTTTGTTTAATGAGGGCCGCTATCTTCCCCGACAGCTGTTTTTCCGCGTTAACTGCGGAACCCTGCAAAGTTGACAGGCCACAAACTAGTTCCGTATAATCGAGTTCGATCTCGATTATTTCACTCGTAATAGCGCCAAACGTCATTTTATTTATACCGGGTGGGTGATTAACCATGTCATATTTTATAGACAAAAACAGACCGAGCCTGTTAATGTCATTCAGATTGCCTTCATTATCAAATATTTCTACTTCTTTTAAATAAATCGGACTGTAATTTGCCAATTTAGGAAGATTATCAGTGATTTCTATTCGGTATTAAACATTAAAATGTAAACTAAAACATTTGTATGTTCGTCGGTTAGTTCTCGAGGTTTTTCTTCATTAAGAGCATTAACAAGTAAACAGATTCGGGGAATCAAGACTTTCTTTATTTCCTGGTCTTCAAAATAAATTACGGATTAAATAGAATTGTCAGGCAAAACAAGTTTAAACAATAAATGAAAAAGCATTATAGCAGTTTCCCATATAATGGTGCGCTAAATGATTTTTAAAAGCAACTTGCCTATAGCCACCGCCAATAATAGTACTTTTACTCGGTAAAAACAAACATCCAAAACCACAAATAATTGAGGTCACTCATCAATCTTCCTAAAGTTTATCAAGTCTAATAAATGCACATTTTTAAACACTTATAAATTCTGACAAAGCGTCAGCATGTGTACAAAACTGATTAGCCGCTTCCCGTGTTTTGTGTAAAATTTACGGTAAAGCACAAATTTGTATTAATTAACGCATATAATTTAGAAGCAGGCACCGGCTTAATCCGCACCGTTAAGGTGAATTTACATGAAAAGATCAATCAAACTAACATGATAATCGAACTAGTAAACAAAAGTGATTAGATCACAGCATTGTTTTTGCGAAAGTGGCTGGAGCAAGCAAAATTTTTGGATGTCAATAATGGTAATCTGGTTCTGGATATAGATTACGAATCTAAACGTATTAATGATAAAAAGGACCATATTATAGACCGTTACATTTTAAAGTTTATATAAACAAAACGAATTAAAACAACAAAACTTTAGTTAAAGTAGGAAACAGAATAACCTTATTATATCTCGATTTGGCATTCATTTATCGATATAAGGTCAACTTAAAAGTCAAAGGACTAAAAATAAAGAACCTACTTAACGTCTCACGGATACACGGCAATGTACTGTTGTGACAAACGGTCGATCGGTAAACAAATCATTATATTATGTAAATATTCGCAACGCTAGTCATGCTCTTGTCACGACTCCAATCGTTGTGTGTAAACCCCACCACGCGTAGGCAACTGTTACCCAATTTATGAATGGAATGGCCCGGGTCGAGTTCTCCCACACGCTGTTATCAATGAAAACTTGTGTAGAAATACAAGGGTCGGCGGACAGTTACGAAATGCGCCATTGAAACTTCTGTGCTTGCCCGCTCCATTTACCTTTTCGCGGATAGCAAGCGTAGGTATAAAGCTTCCGGCCTAATGTACAAATCCTCTAAGAGCTTTAAGATAAGCTTATCCACCAACCATTGAAAATGGCACCTTATGAATAATAAAAACATAATTCAAAACGACGAATCGTTTTTATTAACAATACAGAATTTGGTCAGCATAAATTGTTCCTTTTCTTAAACACTTATTTGAAATTCTCATTAATTGATAAAGTATTTTTTTAACGCCACAAACCTTTTTCCGTTTACAGTATTCATAACGGTGATATCATGTTCACATGCAGTTTCTTACTGGCCGGCAACATCTGTTCCTATGATTTTATCATCGACCACAGTGGCGTCTCATTCTTCAATGTTTTATGTATCTAGTGCAGTATCAACGTCGGTTCGTGATTTATTATCAATCTTACTCAATGGCATTTTAAATTTCAGATCGACGTGTACAGTGTCCATTGTGAGTGTAAGAACAAAGCGATCGACGAGGTTTTCTTTGTCAGGATAAAGTGAAAGTAAGATGTCGAGATTAAAGCAAATAAGCGATTGTAAATGTTAAGATTGCAAGTGCCAGATCGCGCAAGATGACACGATTTGGGCCTTGATATCTTATTTGGGATCGGCTTTTTTGGTGTCATTTTGTGTCTGACAGTTCACACTGTAATATTTATTGCTTTAAGTCCTTGAAGTTTGTTGTAGTATCAATCTAATTTTGTGAGTTTGCTCATGTTACTTTGTGTTTTGGCAGTCGATCTTACGATTTCACAAGCTATGCACTGTAATTATTAATGGATTAACGGGACGACTTCCTACACTGTCTTTTTATTCGTGGGCGCTATTCAAGGACTCATCTGCTTCAATTTGTTATGTTTCAAGTAGCCCGCCTTCTACCACTTAAGCTTTTGATTTCTTTTCCTTTTTTTAATCCGTAAAAGCCATTGTGTAGCATCTGGGCACTACTTATAACCGAATTTTATGCCCTTTGTCAACGTATACGGTTTTTTATGTAGCGATCATTTCTTCTTTCTGGTCGGTCCCTTAATGCTGAGGATCGTGACTGTATGTCAATCTTCTCCACTCGGTCCGGTTCTGCGCCATATGTACCGCTCCCTGTATCTGGCCTCCAGTCACCTCCTTGATTTGGTCTACCAATCTAGCTGGCGCTCTTCCTCTAGCGCGCTTCCCCTCCATTTGTCCGAGAATGATGAGTTTCTCTAGGCTGTGCAATGGGGATCGCATTATGTGCCCAAAGAAACTCCGGATCCTTTCCTGGCACGTAGTCAGCAAGCGATCATTTAAACAGGTGTTAAGACTTAAATCCATTTATTAATGACACATACATTTGTAATGGACAAACGTAGTAGTGGAGGTAATCGGGACAAAAGATAGCTAAAACTGCGATATTTAAGTGTTGTCTAAAAGATAAGAAGAACTACAGTCTGATTGAAGACATTCCAGGTAGAGCAAAGTAAAGAAGAAATAGCAAGAAAACTAACAAGACAAGCAAAAAAGTAAATTTTTATACACTATAACACTATCTGGCGTATGAAGGTTTGCAAATGACGCTAAGAAAGAAGACATGCAAATCATTAGTTATGTATTCTAAAAGATTTACATCCTAATACATCTGATTAATGACTCACAGAGAGGCTTACATACTGTGCTGAACTGTAGCAAAGATTCGATGATTTATTTATTAAAGTAAGCGTTAGTGATTTATCGAATAAACAACGTTTCACTGAACTGCAGCAGACCTGCAGCTTTCGCGCGCCAATTAAAATTTTAATTAAAATCTTAAGCCGCTGTCAAATAGAACCGACCCTTATAACCTTATGACTTTTCGTTTGAGAAAGCGCAATTCATGAGACCATTGCTAAATGGGAAGAATTCAATTTAAAGGAAGTTTACAACTGCCACAGTTTATACGCACGCAATAATTAGCATAGTTGTAGGTAACCTAGCAACAAGGAATAATTAATTAACATTTGAAAAGCCAATTATAGATAAAAACGTAAATATTCTTACATTTCTTTCATCCTGTAAATATTTTACAGTATACATAGGTACTCGGAATAATTATGAGACGAAATAACAAGATGCGTCCAACCCTGACACAAATGTTATTTGCATAGTTTAACATGTTTCTTGTAATTTAAATTTGCATTAAATGCATAAAGTACTCTCGATATTCGTTTTAAATGATAATAAAGTATTTTATACTTAAAAAAATGACCATGACCTAAGTCAAATTTGCGTTTTTTAGTATATTTTATTTCGGATCTAAAAACAATTAATCCTAAATCGCTAGTTTCCTACAACTTGGGTTAGCCACAGGTAATGCAGCCTTTCTTGTACTCCAATCAATGGCACCGATCAGCTGGTCTACTTTAGGTGTTAATCATTTTACTGCGCAGTGAAATGCTAGCGCAATTTAGTCTTTAATGACAAAGTTAAAGATAGCGAGCATTTATGAAGATACATTAACGACGGCAAGTTTACTCTTGATAACCAAAGATGGACTCACAATCGAGGAGCCGCTGAGTGTGGTCCTGAATATACTAATAAAACATCAGTTAAAGACGAAGTTAGTGGTAGAAAATTTAAGAAATAAAAGGAACATAGTAATAATCTCAAATTGTGTATTTGTAGATAGCATTTTAATCTATATGGGTTCATAAGTGGAGATATTGCAATTAAGCCTAAAAAAAGCTGTTCCATGCAACAGGTCAACAGTGTTGTAAAATTAACCCTTTAAATTCATAGCAATGGCATTTCAAACCAAGCACTTTTCATTCTTAGAACCTCTTTTCTCGACTCCCACATACACAAAATAACTTATACATACAACGACAGATATAGGCAATAAATAGCGTAATGTCTGTCGTTTCTAAATCTAAAAGCCGCTGAGCTTTGAATGCTAAACGTATCGATAAATGTTAAGTATTCCGCACAGCTCGACGGTAACAAGTGCTAAACAATGATAGTGCAATAAGAACAGGATATCAGTCTGTATGATAGTGTAGTATAAGACAAATCTTAAATTCTTGTAGAAATTACAACGAATTTCTAACTGCATGTGAATGCAGCAGCTAGATAAATTAATCAACATAACCTGATAAATTATCACTATAAGTAGTAACTAAGAGTTCTAAGTTCTCTAATGAATACCTACTTTTGTTTCAGGCTTTAAATGTCCTTATCATGGATAAAACAAGACATCGGAAATTATAAGCCCTTTCTTAATAGAAGCAAACAATTCAATTTACGAATATGTAGGTACAGTAAAATCCCAGCTTTCTCTATATACGAGTCATATTAATTTACCGATGTCCCGTTTACTTGACACGTTGAAAAGTTAATTTATTTTAGTACTTAGCAATGAAAAAGCTTAAGCTGATAATGTTAATAAAAAGTTTAATTTATAAGCTGACGGCACAAATTAAATATTTGTAAAAGTTAAGTTAATTTTACTAGTTACTTTTATATCTACATTATTTATTCTGTGTCTTTACTTGGACTGGTCACTGAAATCGGTAACAGATTTATAATAGCTTTAGATACCTATTATTATTTATCGAACCTAATATAAAATGTTGATAATCTCTTTAATAAAAATATGAGCAAAACACAAACTATTATTCCGCTCTCTATAAGATTATTGACAATTCTCAACAGCTTTGACCCAGCATATTAGGGATTGACTGAGAACGTGACAAGTAACAACGCCAATACTATCAAACACAAATTAAACACCATCATTCTTGCTTTGATTGTGTACCATCAAGTTAAACACTTATCTAGATGTTGCAACACGTTCCTGTACGAAGGCCTATTCGACACGGTACGTATAACTGTTATGGATGCTCCGATAGCAGCCATTGTTGCTTGACCAATGAAAATATATCATCAAGCACTTTGCAGTATGAGGAGTTAGAAAACGTATTTGATAGCACAAAATATCGACTAAACCTTGACAAAGTTTATAAAAGAGCGCTAGTCGTAGATAAGGCATTTTTTCTAATGAAGGTCATTGTTTAGTATTAATCAAAGTTGCCGAATACAATGACCAACTATAAGAAAAATGGTACCTCCAGCACGAGAGCTTTAAAGAAGGGGAAAATGCAGATCGTTCAGAAGGAACTGTCGCATGATGTCATTGTTAGGCTTTCTAAAATCGAAACTAATATTGTATTGATTGTAACTGAATACTCATAAACAGTAACTTGAGAGAATCTTTGCAAAAATGTAAAGTAGGCACAAAAAGTTATGTCTATCTTGAAAACGTAAATAAGATAATTATAGTTGTTAATGATAGTAATTGTGGCCGTAATTAATATTGCGTAATAAACATATATCACTGATGAGAGAGGAATAAACGGTCGAAGTAATAAAGTTAAGAATATAGGACGATACATTTTTATGATCTTTACTAAAATGTTTATTGCGGACTACAGGCATAAAGTACTAATTATGAATTTTATTAACAAGTGTATAAATTGTTGCGCCAGCTGCACTACCGTATATAATTTGCCCTGTAGCAGTTTAGTGGGTTATGTCAATGTGCCTTCATACATAAATATTGTTTAGCGACAATTCGTTGTATTATGTGTCATGTGGTGCCGGCACGTTAAAAGAATTGCACCACCCCTTCTCTTCCTATGGGTGTCGTAAGAGGCGACTACAGGAAAACCGCCATAAGAAGACGGGCAGCAGCGTCCTCCACCATTGGTCAAACTTATGATTTAGATTATGGCAAAATCCTGATTTTGGAGAGGCCTGTGTCCAGCAGTGGACTGAATAGGCTAGAGATGATGTTTTTTATTTTTTATTTTATGATGATGATGATGTTGTATTATGTACTTGTATTCGATTTGAAATAACTCTATAGTTCACACACTTGGAGTCAGATATCATTCTGAAATTGTTAAAGAAAGTATGCAATTAAGAACTTACTCGTGTTGTATATTTTTTTGGTATTAAAGTTATTAATTTAATTTCTATCATATCGTAAAAAAAAAAAAAATTGTCACCGAATTTCAAAGAAACCCTTCTATAAACTTCTAGTTAAGTTTATTGCGTGCTAGACAGCAATACTAATAGTGTGATATTAGCAAACATTTCTGGTAGTATAAAGAAAACATTATCATAAAATGATTAAGCAACTACACCAGTTAGTAGGCTAATCGCGTTTGACACTATAAGACGGAAGGTTAACTATAACAAAGTTACTATACTAATCAATGACCCGGTTTCTAGCTGATAATAATTCATTCACAAATATTAAACAGATAGAATTAAATTTTAAGGGTCGAACGTGACTAAATTAATAGATTAAATGTTTCTTAAGCTATTAAAGTGTGATAGATTTGGTGGTTCTGTAAGCGATCATAGATCAGTGGTTAAAGTTTCGCCTCATAGCCATGGGTGGTGAGTTCGGATCCCATGTACCCCTAGATAGTTTAAATTAATCTATAGCACTTAAGAATAAAATATAATGAATATGCTGAGAAAACACATTGCATATTCAGATAGCAATGGATTGGATATGCTTCAATGGTCTGGTTGCCTAGTTCTGCCTAACAGTTACGAAGGTTAGGTGGCGTCTCTACAAATGTAAGAACTTTGAAGACCTATCACATCTTAAACATACCTCGACTAGAAACGGGACAGAGAAGGTGGTAGATGAAAGATGATTACCTAATCATTTTTCGTCTTACCAATTGGAGAGATAAAGTGGGAGAAATGAATGTGATATCACAGCGTTATTAAATATTTTCAAAGAACTTGCACCTTTGATTACGCATTGCATTGAAAATTTTAGAAAATTAAATGCGAAATTATTTGATTGAAATGTTTAATGTCAAAATATTAATTAATTTTCCAAGTGTAAATATAAAACACCTACAAGAAATAACCCATACACGCAGTAAATAGTTATCTTGCCACCTGGTCTATAAACATAAACATCTGTATTGAAATATGACTGGAGAAATTAATTATATTTATAGCACGTGTTGTCTGATTTACCAACAAAATGTACTTTATTGCGTCGCTCATAGTTAGAACTGCATCTAATTTTATTACTTCACTATTTGCTTTATTGATTTTATTAGGTACTACAAGTAATATAATATTGTTGATATTATCAACACACTGTTTATCGCCCATACACTAAGATTTTTATTACAAAACTGTTGCTGCAATCTGTATTTCCTAATTTCTTACTTCTCTCTAGCCTTTTCTTTTATCGTTTGATTGCGTGTTGTAATTGATTGTCTTCGTCGATGAGATAGAATGCCTTCTTTTGGGCATTTTAGGCTCTTATAGAAAGTACATTTTATAAGCATGAGCAATTAGATTAATTCGATCACAGAATTGGTTTTTTGAAGTTAAAAAGCAGTTCATCATTTTTTTATTGTTCTGTATTTTTTATTGGGAACTATGTCTACGTCTGACATCAATTTCCCATCTGCCATCCTTCCTCATATTAGGCTGTGTTAGAACCTAAAATTAAACCGCTAAATCATCGATCTCATTTTACTCTTTGTTGTTTTTTCATCTTTCAACACAAAACACCCATTACAAGTGGTCTTTCAACGCTTTTACGCCTTAGAGTTAGTTGTAATACATCGAACACGATTGCCTCAATCCATTCTAATTTATTTAACCTGATGTCATCGTGCAAATATTCTGAGTAACATTATATTGTATCTTTGATCTGAATGTCGACATTTGCATGAACATAATTGCCATCTGTAACGAATGCTTACTTTGAAACAAAGCTAGTAAGTATTTAAAATACGGCTCGTAATTTTAGGTTCATTCTCTAATTTTGTTTTTGAGTTAAATTTTACTAACTACTAACTCATTTTTATTTGCAACTTAAATAAGACTAAAACCATAGTGTAGGTCGATTTAACGTTATTTTTTAAATTTTCCGGTAAAACAATGTAAGTTTTATAGCATTAAGAAAAATATTTCAATTTGTGTTCATAATTAGCTTACATAATCTGGTGACTAAAATCCACTTCGAATTACCTGTAACAGAAAAATATTAATAATTAAATTATTTATTAATTAAATTAGCATAGGTTAAAAAGGGATGTAAATGGTAGTGCCTAATAAATATGCATGCAAAACTTTTCTTAAGAATAATTCAAAATATAATTTAAGTTAGGAAAGGTGGACTTAATAATTCAGAATTTATAGTAACAAACTTTGTATTTGTTTTCACATTAAGTGTAGGATTGGCTATAAATCCAATTACGAAAGGCAATTGGTCTCGAGCGGATAAAATAGATCACGGAAGAAATTACACAAGATACTATTAAAGTGTTTATAAAATATCCTTGCGGCTGAAAATTGGATACAAGTGAATTAGTGGTGGCCACCCAACCTGTAACTATTATCATGATTTTATCATTTGTCCAAAGTATGTATAAATAAATAGTTTCGATGACAAAATGTATGTTTTGTTTATTTTTAAATATTTTTTTGTGGTAGCTACTTGCTTTTATAATGTACAAATGACGTATTAATTATTACGGGTAAGTCAGTTACGGTTTTTAATCATTTCACATAGAATACTGAGTCATATAAAAGTGGTGAAGTGGGAATGCTAAAAACTATTAAAACCACAAAAAAAAAATTTGGATTTTTGTTCATATATCTTAATTGTTTAATGTTACAGACCTGTAGTAAGAATATTAATTTATTTTAACTCATTTAAGATAACTACAACTATAAATGAAGTAGGTAGATATTAATAATACATTAGAACACGAGCAGAGTAGTACAGGCATCAATCAGAGCACAATTACATAGAAACTAACGCCAGGTGGCCAGGTTATGTAACTGCGATTGTTTACATTAATATTAATGACCCACCGCGACGAGACACAGTAGTGCGCCGGCCAAGTTATTAGAAAAAGCCGGTCAATAAATTTAAAAATGTGTACTTAATTATTATGGTGAACATAATAAATTAAAAGCAAATGTTATTTGTACTGATTTTTACATTTTTTATTTATAAAAAAAAATAAAGAATAATTTATTTGCATTAAACACGGTAAGATGTGGTCGTTGAACATTACCTTGGTTTTGTCCAGGTTCATCCGCAGACCGATGCGTTGAGAAGAATCAGCAAGGCCGTTCAGCATGGATTGTAGATCCTGCAACGTTTCGGCCACGATGACGATGTCGTCCGCAAATCGCAAGTGTGAGATGTATTCACCGTTGATGTTGATGCCTTGTCCTTTCCAGTCCAGCATTTTAAACACATCCTCCAAGGCATTTGTGAACAATTTGGGGGATATAACATCCCCTTGTCTCACACCTCGATGTAAGGGGATATGTTTAGTCTGCTGGTTCTGTACTTGGACGGCCATTGTGGCTGCATTGTAGAGACACCTCAACACTTGGATATATCGCCAGTCGACTTGGCATCGCTGCAGGGATTCTAAAACAGCCCAGGTCTCGACAGAGTCAAACAGAGTCTCGGCAGTGATCTCGAGGTTGTTAAGGAATATGTCTACCTCGGGCAAATTTTGCAGTTGGGCAGAAACAACTTCGAGAGAGAGGCCAGTAGAAGAATACAGCTAGGCTGGGCAGCATATGGGAAATTACGTCGAGTATTTACGTCGCCCATTCCACAAAGTCTTAAGACGAAAGTTTTCAATCAGTGCGTCCTACCCGTCATGACATACGGAGCCGAAACGTGGACACTCACGATAGGGCTGGTCCACAGATTTAAAGTCGCTCAGCGAGCTATGGAAAGGGCTATGCTCGGAGTTTCTCTGAGGGATCGGATCCGAAATGAGCTAATCCGACAGAAAACTAAAGTCATCGACATAGCCCATCGAATAAGCAAGCTGAAGTGGCAGTGGGCCGGCCATATTTGTCGCAGAACCGATAACCGCTGGGGTAAACGAGTTCTTGAGTGGAGACCGCGTGTCGGCAAGCGTAGTGTGGGACGCCCTCAGACTAGATGGAGTGACGATCTTCGCAAGGTTGCTGGCAGGAGCTGGATGAGAGTAGCCGTGGATCGTGCAGAGTGGCGTGCAATTGGAGAGGCCTATGTCCAGCAGTGGACTAGTGTGGGCTGATGATGAAACACGGTAAAATACAATCATGTACTTATCACAATTTCGAAGATTTGTTGGGATAATTGTAACAGGACGACGTCAAATTTAGTGTGATAATTATGCAAATCCTGTACTTAAACCACAAATATAAAAAACTGTAGTTAAAATGCTAAAGTATGGTAGTGCCCACAAGTATAATTTAGATCTAGAGTCCAGAGGATACAGTGTGTTGTATCTTAAATAAGATTTACAAGATTTGTGATCTTTCTACTTTCAGTCTCCAAGTAATGGCTCATCGTAACCCGGCAAGATGTTTTTGCGATCGTTTTAAGGCGCATTCTCATAGTTAGAAACAGGATCGAAGCAACGATTGTATCCATTTTTGGTGATCTGCGCACTGACCACATTTTCGGGATCACTTTCAAAGGGTACCTTATAAGGAACATAATGCCTCATGAATTATACGAGACGGCAATTTACTTTTATACCCACTTTTTGATGTTTGCAAGCATCGGTGCGATTCTGCTTGAAATACTGCAAAAGATTTATCGATGGGACTTTTGACAGGTTATGAATGTTCGGTATTAAAAACGAACTGAGATGCATTTTCGGATATTTTGGTGTAATGAACAGCTTTATTTAATTTTAAAGCGATATATCTGGTAATTTATCTTACCAGCAAGTAAATGTTGGGAATTGGCTTGGCAAGCTTGCTGCTCTTTTACTGGTTTATTTAGACAGTTTTTTTTTAACACAACGACCCGAGCAATCAGGTCTAAACTAGTACTATACCCAAATTTATTTAATTTATTTTATTATTATTTTTTTATTTATTATTATTATTTTTCTATTAAAAGGGTTTTTGAAATAAAACCTCTTAAATTCTATCACAAAAACTGGTGCTCTACTCAAAGAATATTTATTGTATGACGATAAAAGTATTTAATAAATTTCCGAATGACTTAAGAGAATTACCGTTCACTAAATTTAAAAATAAATTATTTAAAATTTTAATGGAAAAGACGTATTATACAATGAATGATTTTTTGAATGATGAAATTTGACATTTGTATATAATTTAAGTTGACATTTTAAACTATTTATGTCTTATGTAATAATCTCTATTCTATATTTTTTATGATTTATTAAAAAACTATGTAGTCATATCCTAATTAAAATTTGCACATCGATAGGCGATAGAATATGTTGGAAAATAATTACATTTTAAGAACACATTGTAACCAATATCTGGCAAATAAATAAATGAATTGAATTGAATTGAATTGAATTAAAAAATTCCAATAACGAAAAAATCGTCTAAGCATCACTTACTCAGTCTTTAAACGGCTACTGCTAAACATATCTAATTATGAATAACATTTTCCAATAACTGCAAATATCAAGCTAAAAAATTGCTTATCTGAGGGTTTTAGAACTCTTGAAAATAATTAAAAGCCCAGCTCAAATCTGATGTAGAAATTAATAAAAAAGGTTGATTTCTAGTCCTTTAATTGATCCAATGATCTAGGACTACCATTATCAAGCAATCCTAGTGTAACAACTGTATTCCCACGACGATGTTATCGGCGTCTGCGCATTCAACGCTCAATCTAATTAACTTGCTCACAATTAAATCTAGATGCTAGTGATTTAATGGCCGATTTAGTATCGCTTCAGTGCAGCAGTAATTAATGGCTACCACTGTTTTTCCCGATAACTATAAAACCCGAAATGTTAATTAAATTTAAATTTAAATTAGGTTTCCTTAGTTCTTTTTACAATTTAGATCTTTATTATTGATATCCTAATTAAAAGCAATGAACCGTTTAGTTTCGATATAAGCAGCGTGCTAAGAATTTTCTGAAGCTAAAACTGCAGTTGTGCTGCTGTGCATTTGATTTTCAGAGGCAGTAGCTAGCACCAGTCTCAGTCAGGGCTGCCACAGTGGTTCGCCTATGTAAACACTTTTTCAATTCAATCCAGCGTTGGTTAATATATTTTCAACGGGCCATAACTAAGCCATAACTTCCATAATAAGCTCCGCGTTCAGTCTAAATCGCTATGCTGTTTGTTTATTGTTTTTAATACTATACGAGGAATTCAGCCAGTTAAGTCTTTACGATGCATTGTTGTGCAAAATTAAATCCAAAAGTAAGAGTATGCACTTAATGTTTTCCGGCAATGCAGCCCTCGCCCTAGCCGGGAGCATGCCCTGGGACCTCGACTCCCTGGTCCTCGCCGCTGTTTACGAGTGGCGGGGAGACCAAAGATCTCAGGGGCAAAGGCCTGCGCCGAGAGAGATCGAAGCGGAGCGTGCTTGCAGGGAGCAAGACGCCTTAGAACGCTGGAGGGAGCGCCTAGCCGACAGCCACGCTGGTCGTCGCACCGTGGGGGCAATCCGCCCAGTGCTCGTGGAGTGGGTGCCACGCCAGCATGGTCGCCTAACCTTTAGACTGACCCAAATACTGTGCGGCCACGGCTGCTTCGCAGCGTACCTCGCCATGATAGGACGCGAGCCGTCGGCTGCATGTCACCACTGCAGCCACTGCGATGAGGACACTGCGCAGCATACCCTCGAGACATGCCCGGCCTGGGCGAGGGAGCGTAGTGACCTTGTCGCAGTCATAGGGTGTGATCTCTCCTTGACGGCAATTATGGCGAGGATGGTCTCCAGCGAGGAGGCTTGGATGGCGATGCTCACTTTCTGCGAGGCTGTTATCTCGCATAAGGAAGCAGCGGAGAGGGAGCGGGAAGCCTCAGCTGACGCTCCAGTTATCCGCCGACGACGCACTGGGCTCCGAAGGAGGAACTTCCACCTTCATTTGCCTCTTCCAAATGGGCCCCAGACGGCTGACACGGGGGTGTCTGCCGTCTGCTTAAGGGGACCCCCGACGGCGCAGCGCGTGATCCCGCGCGCCGCTCGAAGGAGACTGGGGGGAGGCTCCACTCCCCCCTAAGCTAGGTGGCGCTCGCTGATAAGCGAGCCACAGCCGAGCTGGGACAGCGGAGCATGCCTATGGCGAAACCCGTAGTCCCGACTCACATGGCATTGGCGGGACACCGTCAGGTTTTTAGTGGGTAAACGGGCCTCATTCTGAGGTCCGGAGTCCCACATAACCCCCAGCTGCCCCCGCAGCCGGTGTGGTATGCGTAAAGCATTTTCCTGACGAAAAAAAAAAAAAAAAAAAAAAAAAAATGCACTTAATGTTTAGCTTCCTCAAGCGACTTGTTACTCTGTCTAATGTAAAAATCTTGTAGCCCTAATGCAAATCACATGTCAGTTGCAATGATAATTAAAATCCTAAATAGGGCCTTAAACTGTGTATACCGTTACTGCACTTTCAACAGTTAAGACTGTTTATAAGCAAAGAGCTTCAATCTCAAAAGGGATTCGCTTCGGCATCTAAACATGAATAGTGCAACAGACAAATTTAAATGTACCCTGAAATCCGTATCAGTTGATGCAATTTGAAATAATGCACTTTAAGTCTTAGGACTAGAGGTTGAATTTGAACTTCATGCTTTCTTTAATAGTGCATGTCTATAAAGAAGCGAAGATAAGCAAAGGAAATAAAACATCAAAGTAGTAGATAAGAAACCTTCGAATGTTTGTACTGATTCGGCATTTGTCGATGTCGAAACTGTAGGAGCAGTATTTATTTGGATAATTTCATGTTTGAGGTCTTATTATGTAAAGATAAACTTTAATCTACTTCCGTCAGTTATTATGTAACTGTCATAATTGAAGTTTACAGTGCAACTAGCCTATTGCTGCCTGCTGCTAGAGAAATGTTTTCTTCTTCAAGCTCAGCCAACCTATTTATTTTATTTGTAACGGGAGCATTTTTTCAAAGAAACAAAAATGTTGTTAACGTCACTTTCAGTCTTTCAGTATACATAAACGCCTTAAAAATTTAAGATGGAACAAATAGTGCTATTATCATTTTTACTTTTATATTTTATTTGTAAGTAATCGTTATGAGTAAATAACGTTACATAATGATGTAGGTCAAGCATGCTATCAGGTTAAAAAAATATTTTCCTTAGTTTTTTTTTGAAGATAAGATGTCATCTTCTAGATGTTTTATTATTGTCAACACCATTGGCAAGTTGTTTTGTAACAAGCACGTTTTGGCATGAGAAAAAATATATTATACTTGTAGAGTAACTGTCATCAGATATAATCTCTTCTCATGACCTCTTGACTCTTGTTTCCTGTAGTAAAAACATGATTTGCATGCTTTCGTAATATTACTTGGTATATTTTTAAACACAGTAAGTAGCTTGGGTTGGGTCGAGTTTAATTTAATTTATTTTTTCAACTATCTTCAGGAGTTGGTCATGGCCGACATTCGTGAACCAAGTCTCGCTTAGGTAGTTTTTTTCTGTTTGGTAATGTTTAATAAGGATATTTCGTGTTTTAGTAACGTTTGTAGGTATTGTTTTTGATGATTTATGTTCAATTTCTCATTATGCTAAAGTAGGTACTGTTTACCGGCTTAATCTAGTGTAGGTACCTCAAGTAAAAAGTTTCAGAAAATATGGCAAAAATGTGTACTCATTTTGACCAAAGAATTATTAAAAATAAACGCTCTCTTTATAAGGAAATGAGTGGCTGTTGCATTGAAAGTTAACTGTATTTTTTGTGAATACTTAAATATAGTTTATGACAGGATTAGTGAAGTAGTGGTTCATTTACTTTACTGTTATAGTTTCCTACCTTTATTACACCGTTATATTCTACATTAACTTTAATTGCGACTAATCTTCTCTTGTACATAAACCTCTTATGAGTACATATAATTATTTTACGGTCCTGTTTATTAATAGCTAGTGTATCCGCTGTGCCCGTACACAGTACACATTGCAATCCGTAAGCAGCCCATATTCACAGGGTGATCCCAGGTTCTTAACTTAGATTCATATTTATATCAGGTACCTAATTGAAGATGAAATCACAGACAAGATATTTATTACGAATCGTCGAAATAACAGCTGGAAATAGTTTGTTACGAGATTGCTACCATGTACCTTATTTACTCCTTATTTATTTCAGTTACTCCGTGATCATGGCGCTTGCAACAGTGCCGAAATATCGGGAACTCAAAAATAAGATACATGGTAGCAATCTCGTAACAAACTATTCTAAAGCTGGAAATATTTTGAGTAAAAGGAATCAGATCAGACCAATCAAGTATTATACCAAAAGTATTATATAAAGATGTATTTTTAAATAATGGTTGTGGTGATTTGAAATTGGTTTTATTAAATTTAGTAGGTAAGGTATTCAAGCCTTTCGGCTACTATTTTAGTTCAAAATAAAAAGTATGAGCAAGCAGGCGTGCGTGTTTCCTTGGCATTATCAAAAATCTTATGAAGAAACTTGTTATACAAATAAAATTATGAATATTTATAGAACGTAGCCTGCGGCAGCAGACTTACATGTACATTGACGAGGTCCTCACGCATTTCAAAAACAGGATAATAATTACTAGTGGTTCTAAAGCAAGGATTGGATACTGAATTCGTGCCTAGGAAGGAGATATAACTATTCAGATAGGTACAGCTTTGCGCAATAAGTCAGTGAAAGCAAAGCGAAATTGAAGGGTCTGAGTTGTTAATACTTTATACGATTACTGGATTTCTCTAAAGGTCTCTGAAAACTTATGAGCCTTAAATTAAGTAAGGGAAACTTTACACGAAAGCTATAAATAAAGTGGTTTCTATTTTCGATTTAGTATATTGATTATATCCAGAATGTATAAAAATATGTAATGTGTTTTCGTGGTGGTCAAATGACCACTACGAAAACACATGGAGGCACTCTCAGAAAGTACAGCGATGAAAGACGATATAGTAAAAAAAGAAGAGGTGCTCGCTTAGTGGCGCTTTGGTATCGATTACTACTAAAGTTAAGCAACTAATGCCGCGGTTGTGAGTAGATGGGTGACCATTCCGACCATTTTTAGTGACATTTATCACCACCATTTCCGTGGTTCGGAAGGCACGTTAAAGTTAGTCCCGGCTGAAGTGTATAGTAATGACCAATAATCGAACTTAGGGAAGGGCCTATAGTCCATCAGAGGACTGAAATAAGATGAATGTGGCGATGATGTAGTGGATAACGTAAGTTGATGCTACCTTATGTGAACCTTGTATGAATTTGCTTTAGTATGCTTTCATACAATTATTAATAATATGCCTAGCCACCCGGCCCGCCTTTGCACTGGTAGTAATATACCTATACATATAAGTTAGGGTGGTAAGTTGAACAACTTTTAAAAAAACAAACAGACAAAGATAAATAAAAATTGCCAAAACGTTTTTTCCAATTGTACGAGAATAATTGTTTCTTCAGATCACACTATTATCGCTACAATACATCGGAATGAGTGTTGAAATGGCAACATTACCTAATTTTGCGATTTAATTGTTCTTTATAATATAATTACTGTCAGGTACGGGACAATAGCGTTTCTGCGGCCGTTCCCGCGTATGTGAAAGTACCTTTCTCTAATAACGGTTTGCGTACCGGCTGGATAGAAATTACGCATTACGCTGGACCCAGTCTAAAAGACCCATGAAGAAAGTAAAGAAACTACCCGCATATAAAAGGTTTAATAATAATAATCTTTTGTGTTTTGCTTTGAAGTTTCCTGTGCTGCTATACTTCTCGTCATAGCCCACAATTGTCCAGAAGAAGTGGAATGTGAAAAAAAAGTTTTTCTGGTTCGAAAATACGCTAAAAAAATTTGATGGTAAAACTTTGATAAAAATATTTCAAAACTTAATTAGGTACATGATTTATAAAAATATACTATACTAGCAGCCCGTCCCGGCTTCGCACGAAGTAGACAATTATCGCTAATAGTTTCGGCAGCGCATTCGACAAAAGACATTTTAAGACTCATTTTTCTACACCTTCGGTTACATTGTTTAAATTTTACCAAGGATCCCTAATTTTTTTCAAAATGAAATGTAGCCTATGTCAAATTGGAGGAATGTAGCATTCTATTGGTGAAAGATTTTTTTAAATCGGCCCAGTACTTTTTGAGCCTATTCATCACAAACATACAAAAATAGGTACAAATCATTCCTCTTTATAATATTAGTATAGATTATGGACAAAAAGTTGTAAAATATTTGTCAAAATATAACTAGCTTCTGGGCCCGATAGGCCTGACCATACCCGCAACAGGTTAACGGCAGTTCGTTGGGGACGATTCTGCAGCGGTTAGTTTACTGCCGCGGTTTATCCGCAGGGATTGGTACAAATGGTACCGCAGTATCTCCAATTTATTGTAAGGTCCATGCCGTTTGAATAAGCCGCTTTACTATTGTTAGGTCGCAGCCGCACTGCTAGATGCATCGCTTAGCGCCTGGCGACTAGGTGAGACGCCAAGAGAAAGACTTGCTGTAGAACAAAATAATAGTTAAGATAATCAGAATTTAAGCTTCATAAAATGCGCGTTTATAAAATACAAAATGCATATCGCTCATAGACACGAAATGTCGGAACGATAAACTAAGTATCAAAAGGAAGGAAAAAGTAGAAATCAGTTTTAGTACAGATATGAAAGTTAATTTACAAACAAGACGGTTTAATAACTTACAATAATAAAAACGTTTACTTTTAAATAATCAGCACAGTAAACATTTTACAGTTAACAACCAGTAATTAATAAATCATCAAATAAATTTTATTGCCAGTAAATTAAACGTCAATTCATAAAGATTATCACATATATTTTAAATGATGCCATTTAGTTTTTAATTCGAACAAAATAAAGCGGCACCCGTCAACTTCATTCTTAGCAAAAAATAAACATGACTAATAAAATCTTATTCAATATTACAGCAGCTAAGTACACTAGTATGTACCATTTTCAACTCGGCGATACTATCTTCAATTAAAAAATATATAATAAGATGCAAATATGCAATTTTCTTTCTTCAAGCACCTTGTCCTTTTTCTAGTAAAGATGGCTAGACCAAGATCCTAGATGTGTCTTGTCTAGTTTATACTCCCAGATGTGGCAAAATTCAATAGTATTTAAATGAGGATTACTGATAAACTACACCCTCCCATAAAAATCTTAAAACACGCACACTGCAGTTGCTAATTTGTATGGGGTATCAAATGTTATATGGACGTAAAGCTTTTCTGAATTGTGACATACTGTTGTATGTCACAATTCAGTAGAGCAACAAACCTCGTTGACAGTTAATGTTAATAATCGTATTTCTTAATAGAATTATATTTAAACACATACGTTGGTAATAAAAATCTTGCAAAATATTTGGTGCTCGTAAACATTCAAAACAGCCTTTATATTCCATAAAACCTTTATAGTGGTTACTACATTTATTCGATATAATAATGTCATAACTCCTATGCAATAACAGCTCTTGTTCTAATAAATCTTAAAAATATCTATGCTTCTTCATTAAGATAAGGTTCATTTTGATTTGCACAATTTTTAATTTTGTTTTCTTACCCTGTTAATTTAAACGCCACTTACACAAGACCCTTAAATGACCTGATCGATTTTACATTGTTAAAAACACACTCAAAAACTGGCCAAGCGTGAGGTCGGGCGCCCCTAGGATTCCGTACTAACTAAATTATGTTTATTGATAAAAATCTACCTTCGACATACTGCAACTTCGAAGTGTTAGTTTCTACAACAATATATTTTATTAGGATATTGATTTTTCCTTTTGCAGCTTCTTAGGTCTTGGTAAATATTTTTTTAATTATTCAGGAACCGATTAAAAGCAGACGGATTTTACTTAGACACAACTCTGATCGAATATCGTAGCTGGAACACGCAAGCAAATTAGATCAATTAACCACTAGTCTCTATTTCATTGAATACCTGTTTAAGATCTCCATCATAGAGACCAAATATGGAAGTCATTGAGGGAGGCCTATGTACAGCAGTGAACTTCTTTTGGCAAAAAATATGATGATGATGATGATCCTAGATACAGTAAATCTTTAGTTTCAGCCAATTTAATTCATAATTGTTCATGCTTCCGCTTCGTTTATCGTTCTCTAAGACAAACAAGACTCAGGACAACAAGACAGCCTTAACAGATGACCGAGGAACGTATCGGTCCGTTTTTTGTTTAGTGGTTCTATTTTATCTAAAATTTGAAGCGGAACCCTTAAAATGATTCGAGTGTTAATTTACGCCTGCTACTTATAGGTAATTAGTTTTGTCATGAAGCAGAAAAACGTTATGTAAGAAGTACCTACTTACAGTTAATTACAGTTGCCTTTGTAAGTAAAGTAAATCATAAAAGTAATTAATCAAGAATATTTGTGACACGAAAATAATATTTGTATACTTTACCGAACTGGTGTTCAGTTCGTAGGGTTACCCAAATTCAGTAAATTTTATATTATTTATTTTACAACTTTTTAATAAACTTACAGCTAATGTTACAATGTTACACAATTAAGTTGAGGTTAGGCACTGAATGGTCGATAGGTCGTGTATCATAGACTTACTTTACTTTATGTCTGATCAACCCCTCTAGCATGAGTAACAAAACACGGTATGATATTATACGATATAGCGATTTATCGACACCCAACTTTCAAAATATGGTAACATAGCCGTCCGCGCCAACTTGAACTTTTATCGAAACAGTGAGTGTGAGTGAGTGATTTTTCGATAAAAGTTCATATTTTGACAAAAAATATGCGGTAAATAGCTATATCATATCATATCATATCGTGTTTAGTTGCTTATGCTAGAGGGGCTGAACTAGATAAAGTACTAGATTTAGTGATAGATATCTATCTGTGATAGTAGTGATAGATAGATACTCTTTCAGTAATTGTTTAAAGAAAGATGTACAACTATTGCTCTACTCAAAATATTTAATTAAGGTAAATGTTATTAAGGGGTAAGAATACACTACAGCGACGAAATATGACAAATAGCTCATTCCTCAGAATATTCACATTAAATTACCTAAAATAATAAATGTGGCAGTCAGACTCGATAATTGGATATTTTAGAATCATCCAGCTGAGACCATTACCACGGTCGTAGATGGGAATGCATGAAATTTTGGGACCAAAACTTGAGAGACGCGGCTTTTCTCTGAACTAACTTTAACAGACTCAATGACGTTAGCATAAAGTCCATTTTCGAATGCGCCATTATTTTCGAGTCGGTTGTTAGAACTATCATAAACACAATAATCTAGTGCTACATCAAGGTATAATTGACTCCTTGAAAACGAAGCGAAGGGATTCTTCAATTAGCGTCTGGAGGTTCTTTCTACACTTTTGTTTCTTTCATTGAGAATTTTAGGGATCTTTGTTTCATTGAAATGATCATGATCGTCTTTTAGTTTCGGTTTCTTAGAAGTTTTTTGGGTCATTGTTATCTGTTATGTCGGCAGCGATGTTTACATCTGTGACAATGTAACTTGGGCTATGACAGTGCCTATAACATAAGGGATCTTTAAAGAGCAAACATTCAAAGTTGACTTTGCTATTTTGACACTTTGAGCAACATTGTATGGTTACTATGATATTATTAATTCGAAAGTTCAAAATATATGAATAAATGAAGAAAAAGATTTACAACAAATTTAATACGTGCTTAGGTTTAAATGAAATTACTTTTACGGATTATTTCGCGATTTATTAACATTTTATTTAACCTGACGTTTCGAACACTTTACAGCGTTCGTGGTCACAGGTAGACTAAGGTGTTATTCGTCTTTACAATATTTTGAAAAAAACTATAAACTACCGTCACTCAGTTAATATTAATTTGTGTTCCTATCTACGCAAAAAGAGCTAACTGTATCTAGAGGTCTTGCAGTGCGGGGCCTAGCATGGGATTTCGTTAAAACAGGATCCCATGCTGGTGGTATTTTCCAACCATCTTCTCTGTTGAAATTCGGGTGTCTTCTAATTTCAATTGCCTCCCGTAACATGCGAGGAACAAATCGTCGTTCTCTTGCAAGGACTTTAGGCTGGTCAAATCGTATGAAATGGTTGGGTGTATCTAAGGCATGTTCACACACTGCAGACTTAGTATTCCGTCTATGTTTGATGTCGGCTATATGTTCTTTTACCCGCACGCCTATACTTCGTTTTGTTTGACCGATATAGGAGAGCCCACAGTCACATTCCAGTCTGTACACCCCCGCATCTTGAAGAGGTATGTTGCACTTGACAGGTGGTAAAAATTGGTTAATCTTTTTCGGCGGCTTGAAGTAGGTTTTGATTGAAGCGCGCTTCAAAATGTTTCCAATCTTGTCAGTGACACCCTTCATATAAGGTAGTACAGCAGGTTGGCGTTCGACGGTGGAATGCTTGACCCGGGGTCTGGAACGACGTGGTACCGGCAACTGGTTTTCCCGTAGTACCTTCCTGACATGCTGGAGCTCGCCAGCCAGGTGTTGGTCGTCACAGATACCCCTTGCTCTCTGAAACAACGATTTGCCTACGGTAGCCAACTGTCGAGGATGATGGTGAGAGGCACCATTGAGGTATTTATCTGTATGGGTGGCTTTACGAAAAACTGTATGACTAAGAGTATGATCCGGATTCCTAGTAAGTAAAATATCTAAGAAAGCTAGTTTTTTGTTTGCCTCAATTTCCATAGTAAATTTGATTTTTGGGTGGATTGAATTTAAATGTTCTAGAAAAGCAGAGACTTGATTGGTGGGTAAAATTGTAAAAGTATCATCTACGTACCGTTTATAGAACCTGGGTGTTATAGGTGATGTGCCTAGAGCTCTGGCCTCGAAGTCCTCCATGAAAATGTCTGCGACAACAGGTGATACTGGAGAGCCCATAGCCACACCATCTACTTGTACATAGAATTCATTGTCCCACAGTAAATATCCCGATGTTAGGCAATGTTCCAATAGTTCCGCATATTCTATAGGCATATCAAGTTCAACTAACTTCCTTTTAGTAATTTCAATGCAGTCCTGTACTGGTAAACTTGTAAATAGGGACTGTACATCAAAACTGACCATAGTTTCATTATCCGCTAGGTGTAGGTGTTTAACCTCGCTGATAAACTACAGACTGGCTCAGCACGTAGCTAGATCACTATCTCGGCTAAGAGGAACAACTACAGCACATGTGAAGGATTCCTACCATTTTATCAGCGAGGTTAAACACCTACACCTAGCGGATAATGAAACTATGGTCAGTTTTGATGTACAGTCCCTATTTACAAGTTTACCAGTACAGGACTGCATTGAAATTACTAAAAGGAAGTTAGTTGAACTTGATATGCCTATAGAATATGCGGAACTATTGGAACATTGCCTAACATCGGGATATTTACTGTGGGACAATGAATTCTATGTACAAGTAGATGGTGTGGCTATGGGCTCTCCAGTATCACCTGTTGTCGCAGACATTTTCATGGAGGACTTCGAGGCCAGAGCTCTAGGCACATCACCTATAACACCCAGGTTCTATAAACGGTACGTAGATGATACTTTTACAATTTTACCCACCAATCAAGTCTCTGCTTTTCTAGAACATTTAAATTCAATCCACCCAAAAATCAAATTTACTATGGAAATTGAGGCAAACAAAAAACTAGCTTTCTTAGATATTTTACTTACTAGGAATCCGGATCATACTCTTAGTCATACAGTTTTTCGTAAAGCCACCCATACAGATAAATACCTCAATGGTGCCTCTCACCATTATCCTCGACAGTTGGCTACCGTAGGCAAATCGTTGTTTCAGAGAGCAAGGGGTATCTGTGACGACCAACACCTGGCTGGCGAGCTCCAGCATGTCAAGAAGGTACTACGGGAAAACCAGTTGCCGGTACCACGTCGTTCCAGACCCCGGGTCAAGCATTCCACCGTCGAACGCCAACCTGCTGTACTACCTTATATGAAGGGTGTCACTGACAAGATTGGAAACATTTTGAAGCGCGCTTCAATCAAAACCTACTTCAAGCCGCCGAAAAAGATTAATCAATTTTTACCACCTGTCAAGTGCAACATACCTCTTCAAGATGCGGGGGTGTACAGACTGGAATGTGACTGTGGGCTCTCCTATATCGGTCAAACAAAACGAAGTATAGGCGTGTGGGTAAAAGAACATATAGCCGACATCAAACATAGACGGAATACTAAGTCTGCAGTGTGTGAACATGCCTTAGATACACCCAACCATTTCATACGATTTGACCAGCCTAAAGTCCTTGCAAGAGAACGACGATTTGTTCCTCGCATGTTACGGGAGGCAATTGAAATTAGAAGACACCCGAATTTCAACAGAGAAGATGGTTGGAAAATACCACCAGCATGGGATCCTGTTTTAACGAAATCCCATGCTAGGCCCCGCACTGCAAGACCTCTAGATACAGTTAGCTCTTTTTGCGTAGATAGGAACACAAATTAATATTAACTGAGTGACGGTAGTATATAGTTTTTTTCAAAATATTGTAAAGACGAATAACACCTTAGTCTACCTGTGACCACGAACGCTGTAAAGTGTTCGAAACGTCAGGTTAAATAAAATGTTAATAAATCGCGAAATAATCCGTAAAAGTAGTTTCATTTAAATGTATCGTGTTCGCGTAAATAAAAGACAACAGTACGTGCTTAGGTGTAAATTATAGCAAATGGATTTTAAATTGAAACTTTTTAAAACATTTTCATTCTAAAAAACCCTTTAGCATAAAAATATGAACGGTCTAAGTGTTGTTTTTCTTGTTAATATAATATATACTGGGGCTTCAATTAGTCTAAAAATAGTTTTTCCTTTTTTTTTCAAAAAGGGTAAATTTTACAAATATTAGAATAAATTTGAACTATAAAAGTAGTCAATTCCGAGTAAAATCATAACAGTTAATTTGTACGGGTCCTTCAAACTACCTAAAGGAGACCGTGACTTTGTTCCCTTATTAACAGGTAACAGAACCAGTATGCCGACACTCTGCCCTTCTCGTTAAAAAATAGACACCTTCCTTGTCCCATCATCTATCCCTTTCATTCACAAGCATTTGAGTGAGACGGATAAGTCATTTCATACGCCCACGGGACACTGTTCGTCTCCCGCTGTTCTACGGATGATCTTGTTTCAATTAACAATATTATAAAGTGACCGACATGTTATAACCACCAGTATTACAGCCCTTTGAATAACTTTGAATATTTTAAAAATTAATTCCTTTTAAGTACATACTATTTTCTTGATTGATGAATAATGTGAGAAACTAAATCCGACTGTAAGTTCATTGCAAAGAGTTGAGAATATCTTTACAGCGGTAAAGGTTGTGATTTAAAAAAAATAACGGAACGTTAAGTTTGTTACTGTATTTATAATAAGCAAAATGCCCAAATCGGCTTTCTTGTTAAAATAAAAATGCTTTTTTTTAAATAAAAACAATAATGTTCTCATAAAACGCATTAAATAAATGTCATAACACTACATCTTACTTTACCTTTGAAGTGGTGTAGCTAATGCCAGATTCTACCGATACGATAACGGCAATGTATATATAGAAGAATATACTCAATAATACATACTAAATTTTTATATAAACTATTGTGAAAATCAAACTTCAACCAAAATAACAAGATTGATGTTGAGACTGCAACATACCCATTAAACCACTACTTCATTCATTAAAATACTACACCACTTGTTTTCATATCGGTCAGCAATGAATCAGACTATAATTTCTTTTTTCATGCCAATGACGTAACCGACACACCCTACATAATAAATCAATGTGATTCACGTAATATGCATAATTGGAGTCTGGCAACACTGACCTCGAGCCTGCATAATGGGTCTGGTCTAGATTAAAAGTTTAACAATGCATCATTTCTGATTTCAATCATGAAGAATCCGTGAAGAATTAAGTGACATTTCTACGAGTAATATAAGAGAACTAGCTACTACTACTGTACGAGTCTCTGAACACTGAACTCCGAAAAGCAGCAGAAAAGACATCGTGGCTGATGATTTACTAATAGTTCACACAAAAACACATAAATATACGAATACGACAACCTCCGTAACCGGACTCGGAGTTGCCATTTCTGAAGTCCCGGGTTAGATTCCCAGTCAGGGCATTGTAGAAAACATACTTTCATACATTGTTTCGGGTGTTTTATTTGCCGTCATTGTTTCTTAATTCTGTAAAAAAAATGTTTTTGCTACTTTCCTTAACATTAGAAAATGTAATACATTTCTTATACTATGTGATGTTGTTCAAATGTTCAATATTTATTCATACGAGTATAGTGTAAAACTGGTTCGTTTGAAATGATAAACTTCACTATCTCCCCTAATTCCCAAACAATTTACTCGTCGTATCAATCTATCAATATTGATACACATTTCAAATATCCAATCGAGCGATCTCGATTCGTTCCCCATACTTTATAGGCGGAATTCAAAAAAGCTTACTAGAAGCCGACGGCCTATTCTCGTAGCACTTCCAACCGGTACAATGCACTTGCTCGATAACAACGCTAATACAAAAAGTACATGATGCATCTTCGAATCGCAGGTGGGTGTGATTATTCCTTTTAGGGCTATGCTGTCCAGGGTTACCAACTTAGGCAGAAGAACCATACCCTTTAGGATGGTTAAGAAGTAGAATCTTATAGATCAGCGGGGCAAGAATTTCATAAGGTTTTTGAAATTATTAATAGTTGAAAAACGAACATCTTGTATACTTTCTTTCGCAACTGACATCATCGTAGAATCATCAAATCAACAGCTAAAATATAACTTTTTTTCAATTTAGAAATTAATGCGGATATTTCCAGTGATTGAAAAATATTATGGGTTTTATTTTCAGATATTGACATCCCTGTTGCTTGTCTTTTCTAAACGTTTTATGTAGTTGTGCACCATAAAATGACTGCCGGCTGTGATAGTGAAGCCAACTACTATACAAAACGACACAGAAAATGTACAGTGAAATTGGAAATACAAACAATTGTTTAAGAAAACGTTTATTTAGACATGTCATAATATTTGTGGTATACAGTAAAAAGATACGAAATAGACGGCAGAGACCAAAAAGTAGATAAAACTTTCAGTTCTTCTTTACGATTCTGACCAAATAGCTGCAAATACAAATGTCCCCACAATCGACAATATTATCCAAAACAGCATCGTTATCTAGATCCACACACACATATCATCGATTTAGTATTATTAATTCTCAACCAAATTAGCTTGCTTGAAGCAATAAATTAGATTCTCACCGCATAAATCTATCTTTAACCCGAGGAGCTAATCTTTCATTAACTTTCTATTTGAATTACGCAGTTGATTTAAGGTCAATGTAAGACCTTTCTATGACTACCTGTCCTGTGCCAGGTCGCCTACCTAGTTCAGCCCATTCCCTGTCTTTATCATGTAGAGTTATAAGCAGCTTAGTGGTTTATAAATCTTCGTTTATTTTAGAAATCTTGTGCAGATTAAAGTCTCACCACACATTTCTTGGGCTTCATAAAGCCTTTCTCAATATTGAGAGACCTAGAAAGTCTTTAGTGTTCAAGTTAATAAGATATATTTAAAATCGTGATCAATTTTTGTAAGTAAAGATAATTGCAACGAAAATTATGCTTTCCGCTAGCAAACTTTTAGTTCCCACATTAATTGTTACTGTATTTGGTCTAACCTTAGATAATTATTGCTTCAGCTCTTCGACTTTCTTCACTAATTGTCCAGTTTCCCAACTGTTTCTTACAGTATCCGGCGCCCGGCAACTCCATGTTTAGAAAAACTAAACACGACTAGTAAAAGCTTAGTCAATATTATAGCAGCAAATTAGTATGTACCGTTTTCAACTCAGGGTGAGGTTTGTTTAGGTCTACCCATTGTTTTAGTCCACCTGTTGTTAGCAGACCCATTACAGTTGGAGACCGATGGAACAGGTTTCTTTTGTAAAAAAAAAATATGCCTAGAATGCAAGTTTAATTTTATTTGAAAAAATATTTTATGTAAATTTAGTTAATTATCTTAAAACATATAATAGTTTTGTACTATTAGGAATTAATAACTTCATGTTTTATATTTCATTACTTATTGGACTAATAGCTTTTTTAATGTGAACCAATGAATAATTATTATGACAGGTCGTCTTTAAGTCATAATTCCAGATTCCAAATAAATATATGAGATATTTTGAAAAAAAAAAAACAAATGACAACTACAGGCACTTACAAGTATAGAAAACACAATGAACATAAAAGACTCAAAGGCGTAGAAACACATTTGCAATATTCATCCCTTTGTAGTTAATCACTAGACCACACCGATGGTCACGTGCCTTCAGTAGTAAAACACTAACGTGGTTTACGAAGATACGGTCAATAACTTAACTATTGATGATGTCACTGTGCAAAATAGAGTTAGTTTTCTATTACAGGTAGTGCAGCAGACCGTGGAGGTATGAACTAGATACAGGCTTCGCAAAGGACTAGCCTATAAAAGCAGTGAACAGGAAAGTGCTAAAAGAGAAATACGGGTATAATCAGGCTCTTTAACGAGTTAAAATCCTGAATCGGTGATTAATTGAACTGCAATAAGCCTCTATTCTGATAACAATACCTAGGGACTAATCTAGTTAAAGGAATACAAGTAAATAATGAGTTTGTACGTATATGTATAGAAAACATAATTTTGGTATATCAGAGTTCGAACGAATATACATAATATATTTCTCTATGAAGGTGAATTGCCAGAAGCTGATGATGATATACAAACGTTTATTAATGCTAAACTCAGCTAGCAGTATATTACTACGAACAAAATTTCCCTTTATTGAGTAAATTCCACTTTATAACATTGAGCAGTTTAATCTAAACCATTAAGCTGTATCACGGCGGACGGCTTTTTGTAATGTAACTATCAATAAGTACTCTTAAGCCGTATTTGAAAGCAGCGAAAGCTTATTTGAGTCGCTTAACTGCGGGTTAATATCAGAAACGATCGCAATTTACCTATATTTTATCAGACATTGTTCGGTTATCATAAAGCAATACCCTTTTTTTATTAACATGACCATAGATGTTGGTTTCGTGAAAGTTTAAGTTTATATATTTAAGAGTTTCAAGAGTGTCGAACAACTTAAAAAATCCATCTAAAAATATTTCATTTATAGAATTTTCTGCATCTTCTTTATCAGTGACCCATTGTTGAGTAAAAATTTTATCACCCACGTTGTATTCATCATCTTTATGACATACTTGCTAATGTCTTTTTTATCTGATCTTAAGTCTATATTTAAGTCTTCTCCGTTCCCCATTACTATAATCCAGAATAAATTGCCCGAAACAATAATGTATTGTCCTATGTTAAATCATTATTTTGTCATTATGGTGGTGTATTTTTAACTATAAATTTTGAGTTATAGTTTATAATTAAGATTTAACACTTATGGTGATTACATAATAAATAACTTGATCGGAATCAGATCTTAGATTGGCTTTTGATAAGAGAAGAGCAGAAAGATGTAAAGATAAACTAAATTATGGGCTGCTATTATCATTACTTTACGTTTCGACGTGACAGCGCTGTGGGATATAATATTTGAACATTAGCTTACAATTCTATGTTTATTGAAAATTAATTAGTTCCGTACATTGTAATAATCAAATCAATGAACGAAGAAATGCCAGAAAAAGAATAGTTTGTTTATAATATTTACGTCAAGATTAAATTTATGCGAGAACTTCAAATTACCATATTATTATCAAAACCTTAAATAAAACTCATAATGGTGTGGGCGAGGACATTAATAGTTTAGGGTCCACAAAGAAAACCGTTGTTTATGCATAAGCTACATTTTGAGGTCTTTACCAATTAGCAAACACATAAATATTTAACGTAAACCTACTTTCATGAAAGTTCAAAAATTGGAGCAGGTTTGAAATAAGCGACTTTTATGTTCATAACTTACGAATTGTGTCTTTAATTATCTGGAGTAATATTGTAAATGTTGCCAATAAAAATGTTTTTTTAATATTAAGTCCCTTTATGTACAACATACAGCACTAAATTAGGTGTTGATGAGAGTTTTACACTCATACAGTGAAGGAATTATTCATACTTTTGAAACAAAAAATATCTGAAATTACTTTGGTACTGCTTAATAAGTAATTATAATGCTTTAATTTTGTTACAAATCACAACCATTTTTTGGATCACTGTTAAATGATGATTTTACAATGCTTATTATTATGAAAACACGAGATTAAACTTATTAGAAAAAAACTATCATCATTTTCTTAAGGTAAAAAACAAAATAAGAATTTGGTTTAATATAAATACATAATAGTCGTAAATTTTAAAACAGTAGGTACATTTCATAACCAATATTTTAAATCGCAAAGACTATCAATGTCTCACTTAATTATATTATTTAAAAATATGCCCAAACTGTGAGAATTCTATAACGTTTTAATTAATATTCTAAACTTTTTTAATGGTGTTGATCAAAGTCAGTCCAAAGAAAATACATTAATACTGAATTATGTGACGGGAAGTTTGTTGTAGAACTAATTCACATTTTTGGGTTTAAGGAAAATGCTTTCTTTTTGATAGTTTTGATTGAATTATAGAATTCTGACTTCGTAAGATCATTGCTTTTTGGACGCTTTTAGGATGCTTTTTTAGGATTTTTACCTTTGTAAAAAGTATGTATATTTAATAATGCTAAAAGCTAGAATCCTCCCAAATGTTTTAGACATGTTAGAACACAAGGTTCATCTGCTTCTGTTATAAGGTTACTTACTGTCAGTCTGTGCATCAACTCCGCCATCTGTTCGGAATGTGTTTTTTATCGAGAAGCCCCAGACAAGATACTCAATGCCCTTGCCGAGATGGTATGTGATAAAAAAAACAATGGTAGAAATTCAGTTGTGCTACTATGTAAGCCCAAATTTCTTTCTCTTTCTCCGCTATGAACAAAAAGTGTCAGAATAACTTATTTATTTAAACTACTAAAGAATTGTCAAAAGTACTTTTCTTTAACTTTTTCCCGATGTTATAATCGGTAACAATTTGGAAGTTTAAATAATCTGTAGATGCCGTGTTTGACAGATAAAGGCGTTTATTAATATACGAGAAGAAAGCCATACTGTTTTAGTTTAATTCCTAGAGTGGTGCAGCCAAACCGCGACTATTGTTTGCAGTATTATCAAATCGGCATGGGCTTTGAGAGCCTTCGTTATACCCATGTCTTGAAGTACGAATTTGAAACTGGGTTTTTTGCAACGTATAATAGAAACTAGGTTATTTTCTTTCTTATATACAAAGTACTTTTTTCAAATCGTGCTATTTACTAATATAGTAAGTAAGTAGTAAGCAGTAAGCAATATCACTTTTCAACAGAATGGGATTTAGAGCTTTAGATAAGGGAAAGTGTTATAGTACATCTTTTGCAAATTTGGTTTTGTGCAAAATGATATTCAACAGGTACGACAATGGTAAAAGCCTTTGGGTAAAAAATAAATATCAAAAATGATAATCCCTTAACAACTGCATATGGTACTTGTACTTTCTTGGTCCGCGTGGGTGATGCGCCAGAAGTGTCCTAGCCTGCCTGACTCAGACAGAACAGGATATTCTGTAACTTCATTGTCTATGAGTAATCCACCCCCACAGATTAACCAAGTCAAAATCATCTTACGAAATCCTATAAAATATTTGAAATTTGGTGCAATAAAGAAATTTTAAAGCTCTACATAAATCAATTTGCGCTGAAGTATAAATTTTGTCTAACTAATTCAATTATATTTAAATTAAATACAAACTTCCAACAACAACTCACTTTCATCAATGTCTACTCGTAGACTCTGTAGTACGCAAAATTTGTACAGCCAAAGAATTGTAAGTTGGTAACTCAAAATTTTACAATCACCAATCCGTATAGGGATTTAATTTGCATGTCAACAAAAAACTGGATGCAAAGCCATACCTTTGCTGCAAGAAAACGTTGCAAATTTCCAAAAGGATTTTTATTTCTATCAGCGATTAAGATAAACCTATTCAAATGGCATGATCGATGGCCAGCAATAATTTGCTGTGCTATCGCCTTACGCAATAAACATAACTCATCATAAGAGACGATGAGTGTCTAATGTTCGAAGATATTTTGTTTCTGCAATAAAGTTCTCGAGATACTACTCTTATTAATAACTGTCCCAAGACTCTACATTATCAACGACTCTACACGCACTTTTCTCGATATAGCTATCAGAAGAGCCATATATTAACGCCTCATTATAATATCAGAAGCTATTAATGAGCCTGTTTGTTTACAACCATGTATGGACGATACATTAACTAGGTATAAAAACTTACCTAAAAAGCTTAGACTCTGTTTTCCGTCCACGGAATCATCGTCGTCGAAACACTCCAACTTTTTACTATTCATGTTGTCATCACTATACAGGCAAGTTTGATTTAACTTCTTTTTTGTACCACCGAAGGTCACATCCACTTGTCTTTGCACCGCACAGAACCAATAGACCACCACTAGTTTTGAACACTATAAAACTTCATTGGAACACTGGCTGTTTTTACACAACTTTTTTTTCACTGGGTGTTCTTTTTGAATTTGAATTTGGAACGTTGAAGCGGAGCGCGCGCGCCGCGTCAGTGCCGCGACGGATCTCGGGCGCGAGTGACGCCGAAGCAGACATGTGCCTAGATTCATGTCGGACGATATGACCTGCATGTGGCTAATCTGATTAAGCGGACTGCCTTTGCTTGGTGCGTTTTGTTGTATTTTCTCAAGTTTTATACATTGCTTATGCGATGTTGAGTCGCGAATCGCGATTTTTAAAAATACCTTGTAAAGTAGAGCTAGCAATAGTTTATGTTTAAAAGTACCTGCGTAAATATCTTACCCCGGACATTGTAGGATGCCTAATATTATTTACATTTTCAACAATAAGATTTTATTCGATAACATTCTTTCAATTTAGAAAATGAAATCTTATTAATAGACTGCTCTAAATTTCAATAAAGTAAAAAAAACCTAAGCTATTTTCAAATAACTATTTTTTGTACTACTTACCTACATTTATTTGAACAATCTCAAGTTTATTTAAAATTTTAAGCACATGAGCTGCGAACATTTAAAACGGACTCACGGACACAATACGAAAACCAAATTATTATTGCATGGGGTCGAAGTCTCACCCTATTTTGCATTGTCAAAGCACGCGTCTCTACCTAACAGGAGAACACCCCTTCATCCCTTTTGTTATAACAATACCCATTATAGGGGACCTAATTTTGGCCTGCTAGATCTATTAATTTGCTATGACTTTGGGAACTCTATTTTTTATATTTAAAAATGCAGCATTAATAGCTGTTTGAGTTTGCTGTGTTTATATGAGGATATTTAAAGTTAATATTTAACTTCAGAGTTATAGGTACCCCATACAATCCATTGCTAGAACAAAATGCGTTAAATTTCATTGTTAAACAGCTAGTGCTAAAGAAAATATTTTCTGTCAATACAGCCGTGTGTGTGGATCTAATGATTGGTTTCAATATTTGCTTCATTCATAATTCATAATTCATTTATTTTTTCACATGGTATACAAGATGTTACAAATAAATTGGTCCATCACATGAACCCTGTTAGGGCACCACAATATGTATAATACTAAACATTATTTATTTATAAAAAATTACAATAATGAGATACCAATTAATAAAATAACATACTCCAATTACAATAATATTAGAATGTCAAATATCGAATAATTTAAATGTCAAATAAAATATTAATAATAAAAATAAAAATATGTACCTACCTACCAACAATATTAAATGTCCTACTAAATTAAAGGGTTCAACAGTTTATCTATTCTTTAACTTATTATTACTACGTACTATTATGTATTCTGTGCTACCCAGTCACAAATTCAAATCAATAAGCAAATACAATATTTTCTGAGTTTTGAAAACTATTGTATTGTAGCATAAAGAATTTAAAATTATACTTAGGTATACGCTATTTTGTCATCGTCGACTTTGATTTGATCAACAACAAACAGAAAATATGGGTCGAATATTTAAACCATTAAAATGTTGTGATTCATACTTAAATGAAATTAGAAGCGTCAACAATGACACCTTACCAATTGTTTACACTTATATCTCAAAAACACTATTGTTCCGATGACTCAACAGTGTAGTCTACTCACCTTCTTAGAAAACCCCGGACCGAAATTAATGGAATAAGTCTTGTCTCTTGACGGCCCAAGAATTCTTTTCTTCAAACCATTTCCCCTCACAGTTAATGTACTTTAAAGACCACTGTTATGAGAAAATCGTCAATACATCAAACAAATACGACATATGCCGATTCGTAATAAGATCTATTTTAAAGGCGGAACGAGTAACGGAGAAACTGTCCCTTAAGTTGTAAGTTCCATTGACTGACTGCAAGACAGGATAGTATGTTATAGAATTTCCCATTCACTTATTCCTACCAACAAACATGTTTTGCATAATTTTCAAACCACTGATGAAGAGTTCCGACTTCTGTTGGGTAGGACCATAGGTAGGATGGCCAACAGTTCCTTAGATAAAGACCATAGTACAGGCTGTGGACGCTGTCATTATAAATATCTTGTTTTGGAGGATATAGTGTCGCCAAAAAAGTGGGACAAATAATAGGCTTAACGTAGTAACAACCATCACAAACTGCACGTTTCTTCGTTCGCTTACTGATAACTAAGGTATTAGTTTATAATTTTAATAGAAACACTCTTTATTGCAGACCAAAATTAGTATGTTATTATTTATTAGAGAAAGAGTTACAATTGTGTGCCAAATTTTGAAACTAGGATAAAAAAGCGGTATTTTTGGCATCCCTCTTTAGGGTCCTTGCGGGAAGCGCTCTTCGAGAGCTGAAAACGAGACATCCAGCCAAAAGCGAAACATCTGGCAATACTATTGAAGGAGACCTCATTTGATGACAAAATGCTAACAATGATAATAAAATTAACTTCAATAGTTTAATGCGTTTTATAATTACCAGTCTTTATATCTTACCGATAGAGGTAAACAGAAACGCTGTCGGTATTTCAAAAATTAAAATAATTAAGATAAAACACGAATAAATAGGCACTAAAATAGAACGCGTCTAAACTTTATCTTCATAATTGATTGGAATTAAAGTCGTAAAATTATTAACAGAGATAGTAAAACTTCGATCATATCGCCGACCGTGGTTCCTTGAAGCATAAAAACTGGTCAAGTTTCATAAATAAGACTGGAACAGTAATGTTCCGTAGCTTAGCAAGTTGTTAATTCATAAGTTGTTGTTAATTGAAACATTTTTAAATTAAAATGTTGGCATTGTTACCTAATTTGGCATGTTTTTCAAAATTATAGTTTTTTTTGTTATCATAATATGCTGAACATCGGCCTCTCCAGTGACTTCCAGATCGGCCGGTTGGAAGCGACCTGCATCCAGAAGCTTTAGCTTTAGTAGTCCCACGCTGCGCTTGCCGGTACGTGGCCTCTATTCCAGAACCTTTCTGCGACATCACTGGAGGAGACCTATGTTCAGCAGTGGACGTCCTGTCATCTCAGCCTATTGCAGTCCACTGCTGGACGTAGGCCTCCCCCAAAGAGCGCCAAAGAGCACGATCTCCTGCTTTTTTCATCCATCCACTGCCAGCTGCCTCCTTCAGGTCATCGGTTCATCTAGCCGGGGGGCGTCCTACACTACGTTTGCCGTTATTTTATTATATTGTCGTTATTTTGTTAAATAAAAAACAGTGATGATATTATTGCTACGTTTTAAACTTACTAGGTTATACCAAAAGGACAATTTATTATGTTTACATACGATATCGAATCATTAAGACGCCATAATAATATTTAAAGTAACTATGCTCCAAATGGTTTAAAAATACAAATCCATTTCTTCATTCCCTGCGGACTCCTACAAAAAAAATCCAAAACTTTTGAAGTGTGTAAGAGGTTAGTTCCCACACCACCGAAGTTTTTTACCGAAACGGTTCACGGACCATGGTTCTTGGGCCAATTTTGTGAGACCCAACCACCTTATAATTTTGGACACCATTAATCATTGACGGGACCAAAGAATGACAATCCGAACAATCAAGTGAAAGTAAAATTTATTTTGAAATGCAATACAGAACTCTATTTCGAAGGCATAAGGGCGTGCAAATAACAATTTTATAGACGGGAAGAGAGAAAAATAAAATTTAAAACATGAAAATTATACGAACAATGATTTGATTCTTTTATTCAAAGTCGTATAACGGTTTACTACAACTAAATTATAAACTTTTTTGATAAAACACTTACGATGTATAGACCAGTGTGTGCGAGACTAACTTTTTGAATTTAAACAAGCATATTATTATATCATTCAAATTGATTTTGTAAATTGACACACAAAAATTTTGATATTTAGGAATAAGGAAGAAAAGTAAAATCTAAGGCAATAAACTGCTAAAATAAATAATACTTAAGCGTGTTTCTTATTTATTTTTTATCAGTAGCTGTGGTGTACTTGACAAGGACCAAATTCCCAGCATTCTTTTCATTCGAAAGATCTTTGACATTTGTAAAAGTTACTCGTACTGTTAATACTGTTATACCCGATACTATATTACACCGTTCGTTGCGTAAACTACTAAGAAATCAGTTAACATTACCATTCAGTTTTGTGTTAATGGAGTGCAATTGAGTAGGATTGAGACCACACCACGACAGGATATGTAATGTACAGTCAAACACAAAAATATGTAGTTACATAATTGAAAACCCTACCCTGGGCTGTTCTCATTGTTTGTATGACAAGAAATCTGTAAGGAAGCGTACGTATAAAAAATCTAATTTTTACGTTGTTTAGAAGTTATCAGTTTGGATAAAGATTGCCACTGGTGTTAAAATTAGTCTTAATTAAAAAAATGTTAACGAATATAATAATAGTTCTCTCAGTCTTTTTGTTCAATTTTTTTTTACAAAAAAACAAGTTAAAGATCTTTCGAATAAAAAGAATGTTAGGACCATTTTTAGGACTCAATAATTAACTCATTTGAAACAATATTGACACGATCGCCAAATTGCGCTTTAACGAATTGCTAGTCTTTTTTTTTATGTAGCCCAAAGTAAATAGCCCGTAGAGATAAGCTTAGCTAGTAGTTAAGTTGAGTATCAAATAGCGAGATATTTAATTTACTCGAATAATTTAGTGCGCTTCAGACTGAGATTATTTATTACCAATTATATTACCATAATACAGTAATTGTTTCTAATAAAGCGCGTACATATTTCTAGTTTCTAAACCTTTCTAATATTATTGTGTGTGTTTGGTATTTAATGTCGCTTAACTGGCGGAACTAATTATTTTGTCACAATTAATTATCATGTTTTTGTGTTTAAGTATGAGAACTATTTAATTTAATTTCTTTTTATATCAATTCTAATGTCTACATAGATGAAATTATATTTAATCTGTGGACAACGGGGCTGATTACACTTTTAGTTATAAGTTATTGTGTAAGTTTAAAGTAAGTTGTAAGTGTAATTGTAGGTTGTTCCTAAAATAAAAAATAAAAAAACCTACAGACGCAAAAAATAAAATAAAATAATCCATAATTGGCTTATGTCGGATAAAATCGACGCATGAATACTTGTGCTTGACTGTACAGCCGTTATTAATAATGGCCTACTTTTGCGGACAGGTGCAGCATTGTCCGTGAAGCAATACCGTCTGCGCTTTAACTTTAAATCGACAAATAATAAAGAGAACTTAAAGAAATACATCTGGGTTAAGTGCATTATGAAACTAGATCCATGTAAAACCGATCGTAAAAGCTCAGTGGTTAAAATTAACGCCTGTCAATACCACATTAGCATAATGACCCATTCTGTCTCTTAAATTCAGTGGTACATCTCAAAATTTATGACACAGCCCCAAGATATAAGTGGACAAAATTCAAAATGTAAGTAGGCGCGAATTATCAAGGTATTACCCAAAAAACCTTGGTGAGTCCGTGTTTTTTTGGTAATTACGTCTTTATGATGCCCAAAATGGTATAAGAAATGATAAATTGAAACACTTTAAGTAATAATTGGGGTCATATTTTTAAGTTTGTTTACTGCAAGGCTTGATTTAAGGTACTTATAGCAAAAAAGCATGTTAAAATTGTAATTTTAAGTATGACATAATTAGTGCCACCACCATCACATAATAAGCTGTTAAGAACTTACTTTTTTCCGTGCTCATCTTTCATCTATCCATCATAGATGAGCCTGAAGTCCAACTATGTACTAACAGAAGCCAATAAAAACGATCATTCTCATACATAGGAACCTACTAAAAATACAAAAAAAAAAAATTTGAGACATACATATTATCATTCATTTCTAAAACATAATATTTTATCTAATGGACCTCAAAAACGATGGCATGATCATTTTAGACTATGTACTTTTTTACTAAAGTTACAATTGAATTGAAATAAGTTGGAAAATTCCTTAAAAGTGCTATTCAACCTTATAACAACACCTTTGTCAATACGCCGAAAAATTTAGAGGTCACTGTCACGGTCAGCAGCATTGCTAGAACCGTTTTTGTCCTTTAGGTATCCCGACAGCCCTTTAAGGGAGTCCCTGTTTAAAATTCCATTCCCGTACAAGCAAGGCGCGCTCCGAACATATTTAAGCGTCCCGAGTCCGTGATCTTTTCCCATCCATTTTTTTTAAATCCTTTTTATATTTATGCGACGATATTTTGAGACATAATTCAGACTGAGTTTATTAACAACTGGCACGGTCACGTAGTACAAAAGAAGCGATATTTTATAGTTTGTTTGAGATTATTGACCGTTGTTAATTTTTTGTGGACGTGCTCAAATCTTTTTAGTCATTGTAATAATATTGTGTGAAATTTTATTGATTGAGATTATACCATGACACAGTTATATGAAGTAAAATAAACACCCGAGTAAATTTTGCTAGCTGTTTGACATACAGAGATTTTAAACCAATAGAGATGACGACTGCAAAAGCAAAATAAATTCTATTCAGTCCGTCAATTCTATTATCAGAAAAGAATGGCCTGTTAATATTCCTTTTGCCAACAATAAAAAAAAATACAAAGATAGAGCACGTAAAAGTTCGGGAGACATCACTTAGGCGTGACGTCATGTGACATTTCAAATCAATATATATCTGTAACATTTTGATTTCGTGAAAAAAGAAAAAATACGTGTCCAATAATTTTTAATAATCTACCTGATAGACGAAGAAAAAAGTTATCCCTATAATTTTCTGATGCAAATCTAAGCCTTATAGACTATTTACACGAGGCCAGTAAACAAGCTAATTTACTAAGGGCCTGTTTCACATTTTTTTTAATTGTTTCCACAATCACACCAATTATCTAGCCCCAAACTAAGCAAAGCTTGTGCTATGGCGACTAGATAACGAATAAACATGCTTTAATACTTTTATAACATCCATAACTTAGGTGCAAATGCTCGTGCTTATCACACTAACATTTGCCCCTCGCGGGATTCGAACCCGCAACCGCCAGGCATTGTAGTCCGGAGCGCGAACCACTACACCAGACGGTCGTCAAATTGCTAAGTAATTGCTAAGTAAGTCTCGGTTAATTTTATCTGCCAGTTAATTCATACAAAATGTGTTTTGTATTTGAATTTATTTGTTGAGTAGTGCTTATTTTTCGATTGTGAAACGGGCCCTAAGACAAGCTATTTTTGTTCTTGTGTAAAAAATTACTACTTATTGGAGTTTCATATTCAATAATACTATATTATTGTCACATCTAAAACTCCGAATTATTGAATCTGAAACTTCATGGTGCGGGTATTGACCCGCACTATGAAGTTTCGAATGAATCGAAACCGGGACTCTTTGAGTTCTAGGCAAATAACCACGCCACTGGTATACTATTGAGTTCTTTACTCACCAGCTTCTTATCCAGACTTTCAGAATATTCATTTTCAATAACAGAAGTTTATTATCACCATAGATTAAACCCTCGATATTCCAAAAAGTCGATCAGATCAATTTTGTTATAACATCACTCAACCTGTCACACATTTAACCGCCACTCTCATTGGTCCACTAAGATTAATTGCTGCGATTATAACACCAGTTATGTATGATCGGAATACGAAATCGTTCACGAATAAAATGGCTATAAAAGGAACTTGTGTGTAAAGTTGATACTATCTCATTTGAAAGATATAGACCAATGCGTGTTGAGAAATTGAAATAGGAATTTATATGCTAAGATATTACTGTCAACGGAGGTAAAAAGAATTTAAAAGACTAAGAAGGAAAAGAGAGAAAAGAAACAATCAAAAACATGCTTCAGTATTCACAGACTTTTAAAGTAACAGTATTCACGATGAGCAATAAGTTAGAAAAATACACAATACATTTTTCTGTTTAAACACTGATAAGAAAAAAAAAACTTTTCACTAGAAAGTGAAATGTAATGTCATTATAAATATCTAGTTTTTTTTAAATTTCTCAATTCAATTATTAAAGATTCAACAATTGGTCATCAGAGTAGTAAAATTATATTTGGTTCATCATATCAGCCTGTTGCAGTCCACTGCTGGACATAGGCCTCCCCCAAGGAGCGCCACAGCGCACGATCTCCCGCCCTTTGCATCCAGTCGCTGCCAGCTACCTTCTTCAGGTCATCGGTCCATCTAGCCGGGGGGCGTCCTACACTATGTTTGGTATATTTAGTTAATCGAAATTAATTAAATTCTGAAGCTAAAATTGTTTTCAAAAACATCTGGAAGTGTACTTAGATTAATATAGTACCGTGTATTATTCCAAGTAGGTATTACTTTCATTTCTAGGACACTAAAAATTTATTATCAACGATAACACAAAGCTACCATGTGGTGACTTTGACACACTACCTGCTACGTAATACAATGTGATATGGGCGGTACTTCTAATCCGTTAAGGCTAAGTTCCGTATCTAATTTAATTGACAAAAAAAGTAATTTGGGGTCAAAAACATTGTGCAAAAATAAAGTTTTTTTTTCAAAAATAATTTAATAAATTATTTTATTCTAGCCAAGGAAACCCTAAACACCAGCAATGAAGTTTATGGTCAGTTACTCTGTTCTTTTAGCTATCTTGTGGTATTTCTTTCATGTTTCTACGATACATAACACCTTTGTGATAGTCTCAATTGTTAAAAAAACCAAAATGGCCGCTATTCATAGGGGGTGAGGGTTTGGACCCGCAAATTATTATTTTTGTCGATAAAATTAGGTATCGCACTTAGCCTTAACGGGTTAGAAGTACCGCCCATATCACATTGTATACTTACCTATAAGCAACTGCGTCCTAGATTGTGAAAAAACAAAGCAGCTGAATACACAGGGTTTAATGTTAGTCCATTTAACGATATTACGTAACACAAACGATTGCTTTCTCTCAGAAAGTTCCTAGGTTTTATGCAGAGATATTGAAGTAAGTAATGCGAAGTTGGAGCAATATCGCCGCTTTCCACTCATAAAAGCCAGTGGCATAATTAATAAAACATTATTTATTATTAAGACATAATACGCTTTAGTTTTCTTCGGTTTTCCCCGGACATTCAAAAACATATTGATAGAAGAAAAAGAACAAAATTGTTTACAAAACTGATCAAACAAACAAGACCTAAATAGAAACTGCTTAGTTATACCTACCTATCTAAGATATAATAACTAAGTAAAATGATTTATCCGGTTAAGTATAATTTTTCCCAATAAGATATATTAAAATTAATTTTAACTCTACGTTTTTGTAAAACAATTTGAAGTTTTTGTATGTAGGTATGAATGTTTATATTTCTACTAGGGCATAATTAGGGTTTTTTTAAAGTATTTTAAACTTCAACGTTATTAAGTTTTATGAGACGACCTCCGTAGCCGAGAGGCGAGTACGCCGGTCTATGGCGTCGCCATCTCTGATGGTTCCGGGTTCGATCCCCGGTCGGCTCAATGTAGGAAACGAACTTTTATATATTGTCTTGGATCTGGGTGTTGTGGTACCATCGTTGAATCTGATTTCTATAACACAAATGCTTTAGCTACTTGTCTTAGAATCAGAGCAATGTATGTGATGTTGTCCAATATTTATTTATTTATTCTAAATATAGTCGTAACGAAACATTTTATTTTGAGTACACAGCTGTTAGGCCTCAGTTTAGATTTCGAAAATGTTTTATCTGAGTACATTAAGCGGCTGTAATCACGGAAACGGAAACGGCACAGTTTATGGTTTTACCGTTCAGTCGTTGATTTGATAGCGGCATTATTCCATCTCGATAAAAGTACGTAGCTTATAGTAATCAAAATTGAATCACACAATACCTTTTTCAAATAGCAAGTTTTAAGAGTGATACTAAACAACAATATAAAAAGAATTGGGACAAAGCGATACTTAAGTGTGACTTTACATTCAGCCATCCAAAGAAGCCGCTAAAAGTCAATCAAAATTTCGAGCTATTAATTGAATAAGGCCGTCCTGATGAAGGTTTAGGTAAAAAGGCCGCGGCAAAAAGTCCATGAAGGTATACGGTCGAGACGCGAGCGTTGACTCGTCTGACTCATCGAGGAGACGCAAAAACTGGCTCAGGGTACGCTAAAATGCCGCTGGATAGAGATTCCTTTAGGTTTAGAGACAGTGTTTGAATACCAGACAGTGGGACTGGTCTGTCTGGTCACACCAAAAAGTCGCAGTTAGACTTCTTTACATTAGTAAGTAATATATTGTTATATCGCTTTCATGGTCACTAACATTAGAATAGTTTGTTACGAGATTGCTACCATGTACCTTATTTTTGAGTTTCCGATATTTCGGCACTGTTGCAAGCGCCATGATCACGGAGTAACTACAATTGTAGATCTAAAGCAGTCTAAAGAGATTTAAGTACCGGAGTCTAGCCGTGTATACAATATTTGACTTAGTGGGGATTACAACACTTACTTTATCTTAAGTTAATCATCGAATTTTCATGTACAAAAAAACTACTGTAGTTACTCCGTGATCATGGCGCTTGCAACAGTGCCGAAATATCGGGAACACAAAAATAAGGTATACATGGTAGCAATCTCGTAACAAACTATTAGTACGTAAGTCTAACTGCGACTTTTTGGTTAGATTGATTGATGAAGTGGGATCTTGTTTCGTTTTAAGCGTAAGGTGGCCTGAATTTGATTCCTAATATGGACAATTTATAAAACAACTTTATTAAATATAAAACAATTGAGTTTGCATGTTTTCTCACTTTAACTTATTTTTATTGATATTTGCAAAACTTTATATAATTTTTGTACATGAAAATTCGATGATTAGTAAGTGTTGTAATCTTCACTAAGTCAAATATTGTACCTATACACGACTGGACCCGAGTACCGGGGGGTACTTAAAAAAAAAAAACTCTTCAGACTGCTTTAGATGTCGACTATCAATCCATTACTTTTAACCGCATTTGTAACATAATTTATTCACTTTCAACTAACTACGCATAAGGTACTAAATTAAAACTTTGAAATCGAGTTTCACCTAATTCCTTTTGTACTGTCGAGTCGATTTAAAACTTTGTAAGTGTAATTTGGATAAAAATCACCACATTTAAGCCACGAAAGTCCACTCCTAAACAGATTTTTGTAAATTGTCCCATGGTTGTGGTCATTCAGCGGCTTAATTAACACTTTAACAGGTCATCTTTTCATCTTGTGGAAAGATGTTTGACACAGCGATTGCCGGTACGCGGCTTTGGGTGTTGATGTCGGATGAAAATACATTAATTAAAAAATATCAACCTAATACCAGCCACAAAAAAAACTAAATATAGGTAAAGAAAAAAAGAGCAAATCTAAAGATCTGATATAGAGGCCTAGAGTTGGATAGTAAAACTTTAAAGTTACAAGTAAACCCTTTCGACTTGTGAAGTCCCATGAATATAAAAGAATAAATAATAATAAATATTTTTAGTTTTATAGTTTTAGTTTTATAATAAGTTTTTTCAGGTCACATAAACTGGTTATAGTAAAGAGCATTTAAGTAATAAATAATAAATAAATATTGGACAACATCACATACATTGCTCTGATCCTAAGGTAAGTAGCTAAAGCACTTGTGTTATAGAAATCAGAAACAACGACGGTACCACAACACCCAGACCCGAGCCAATATAGAAAAGTTCGTTTTTTACATTGACCCGACCGGGGATCGAACCCGGAACCTCAGAGATGGCGACGCCATATAGTCCAGCGTACTCGCCTCTCAGCTACGAAGGTTGTCTCGTCGTAAGAATGTTCAATATTATTAAAATATTAAAATTCATTCTCACCGAATCACCCAAAAGCGTCATTTTACGCTCTCAGTTTTCCATCCTTCTAATAAGTAAATTGTTTGCTATAAACGGCGTGGCGCAACCTGTTCCCATTGTTACCCGGGTGAAAATGAGTGTCGCGGCGCCCGCGCAGCCGGTGGCTTGATTTGTGTGAATGAATATGTCAGCCTGACTTTTTATTTGAGTCTAGACTTAATTTGACTTGAGGTTCATTTGAGGAATACTTTTGCCGCGGCACGACACCGTCTGTTACGCAGATTTTATGTATAGGTTTAGTAATGGAAATGTCAGGTGTTAACTCTGTAATAGTAATACATTTCCTGATATTTTATAAAATAAACTATTCACTAATATTTTAATTGTGTTATCAACAACAAACAAAAACAATCACTGATGAGCATCATTCCATTTCAGGTAAAAAAAATCATTCTGTGGTAGATGAAAAAAATCTGTACAAGCTAAAATCTCTGTACAGTTTGAGGCTAGCTAAAATTTGTATCATCGTAAGTAAGAATATACTTCACCTCATTAGATTACCAAACTCAACAAATCCCCTACTTTCGACGTAAATAGTGGTAAACACGGCTTTCCATCCGTAAAAGGATAGAATTACAAATCTATCAGACGTGTCAACTTTTCTACTATAAACTGTTCTTACTACTTACCGAACGATATTATCGGCGTCTATCAGTGTTGCCAACATGTAATCCATTTAAAGTCTGCTTAGCTAAAGATTCAGGGTAAAGATAAGTAGTTAATCGTAAATAGAACAGCCAAACCACAAGAAACATAAATTGATAAATATAAATTATCTACCTTATATACCAAATTAGGCAGTATCATCGCCAGAAATTATCTCTTTCTCGCAACTTTCAGATTTATTTATATTATGAAAGATTTATGATAAACCCATGAAAGCTGCTAGAAACAGATGAAAAATTAATAGCCGAGGGTGAGTAGCTTAGTAGGAGTGGTCTATGAACGGTAGTGTTCTGATGGGGCTAATATTTATTTAATTATGAAGATGATAGATTTATGCATTAAATCCACGCGTTTTAATTTGTAGGAAGGCATAAAGCTTTGAACACTGTCAGATATTATGGATCTTTGACACTGCATACCTACCGCTCATTGTTTTTGTAAAGAGTAGGAACCGTACAATCCGAATTAACTAATCAGCTGTAAGCGAAATAAGTTTTTTGTTGTTTAATTTATAATAACTACAAGGAAGTTAAAATAAAAAAATATAAAGTGTTTCTTGAGCATAACTCCAAAAATTTCGAGTTAAGTCTTGAACATCTTATTTAAAAAAACATATTAGCTTGTACGAAATGAACTGGCTTTCCTCGTCAGCCTTTGTAAGCAGTCAGCAAGCGGTTGGATTAGCCGTAAATCAGGGAATTTATCAATCGAGCCGGTTGGTAACGCCGGCCCCGTTATGTGCATTAGTCCTGACGTAACTGTAAAGGACACGAGTCCTTAAAACGTTTAAAGTATTATTTATTACCTGGAGTAATCACTCCAAATATTTTGATCTGACCTTAAACGTACGGATCGAATCGAATGTATTACTTTTTTTTGTGATGTTCGTATGTGCTGCATAAATGTTGTTAATAGCTTTCCCTCAATATACCTACATATACTAATTAGACAGTTCCATCAGGATATATTAATTTATGTACAGAGTAATGCTTTATGTCAATTTAATTGTACAAGAGCAATAAAAATAAACTAAACTAACCTAAAAACAGATTTTCACTAAATCAATGCAACTGAATTAATTGCATAAAAACCGTGATGTGTAAGTATGGTATATTACTGTAAAAATCAATAAATTTGAAACAAAGAATAAATACGTCATGCCTCCAGATATTAGACAATGTACTTTTTCACTGGCGTCTTTTGACCCATCTAGACCCAATTTCTATAGTTCGTATTCTAAGTACACCCTAACTGGGCATCGAATAAGGAACCCTTTGAGTCTAATGCGAATTACAGTGCCACGTCACCTAGATAATATTGATCTGTATTAATTAACCCCTAATTGGCAACCGTGGTTTTTGACAACACCCAAAAACAAATGAAAATGTATAAATTCAGGACTTGTTCAAACACGTTTGCATTTTTAGCATAATTTTATTATTATCTCATCCCGACCCTATTGAGGCTTAATGTTATTGTTGACTGCTTTACATTTACGATAATATCATTCTACCTGCCCCCCAAGTCTTCTTGGAATGCTGTTTGATACATTTGGGTCTAAACATGGACAATATATTACTTTTATCAGAGGAATTTCTTGATGATTGTAACACTACATTGAGCAATATTTTGCATTTTGGAGATGGTAAGTGTAAATAAGAGATAAGTGAAAAAAGGATTAGCCGGCTGAAGTGGCAGTGGGCGGGGCACATAGCACGTAGAACTGACGGCCGATGGGGCAGAAAGGTTCTGGAATGGAGGCCGCGTATCGGCAAGCGCAGCGTAGGACGCCCACCCACAAGGTGGGCAGACGACCTGGTAAAGGTTGCAGGACAACGCTGGATGCAGGCCGCTTCCAATCGGCCGATCTGGAAGTCACTGGGGGAGGCCTATGTTCAGCAGTGGACGTCCTGTGGCTGAGATGATGATGAAAAAAGGCTTGCTAATTGTAATCCTGCTATAAACTTGGGTTTAGTATTAAAGAACGCACCAAATTGATACTAGTCAGGTCTATTATATTTGACTCATATCGAGAAAGGATAAAATAATCACCATCCATAATAAATTATAATAATGCGTATATGGTACCTAGTCACGTACACATTGCACTCAAACTTTCATTTGAGCAGAATTTGGGGTCTGTTAGCACATTAGCAAGCCCTAAAAACCGTTACCGGCCCTGAAATCGGTTGAGGAATGATAACATAATATAGTTTCAAAGTTTCAAACTAGAGTATGCTACGCAACCACATTTTTTTCAAATCTAGTCCTCTCATGACCAGTCTACTATTTTTTTTAAACGATATCATTTACACGAAATCCATATCAATAGAAACCGAATCTATATTCAGCATAACATTACGGAAGCATTATTTAAACGTAAACATTTACATCCGATTTCCTCAGAGCACATCTGGTTCTGGGCAGTTCAGTTTTTACTGCACATTGCTTGATAAGCAAAGGAGGTAAGGTAAATAAAATAACTCAATACCATTTCGGGGTTCAATCTAATGCTCGAATACATCAACTTTTTCTATCAACTTAACTACAGGAATTAAAAACAACTGTAGACAAAATCTAAATCAAAACAATTGTAAAAGACGTTCCCGTTATAAACCGCGACCAGCTGACATCAGTTTGTGCGAATTTGATGTTCGTTCCATAGAAAAAGTTGTTGCACCAGAATCAGCCTCTAAGAGGTACAGAGAAAGTTAACACAAGTGCTTTAGCTACTTACCTTAGGATTAGATCAATGTATGTGATGTTGTCCAATATAACAAAAAAGTGCAAGCCAAAATTTTAGGGCAGATTCAGAATCAAGTCATGTAGCTCCTAATAAGGAAATAAAACATCCTTAGGTAAGACAACCTGGCCTTGTTAGAAGTTTCACTTCATCTACTGGTTAAGTTAGTCGTTCACTTGCCTTACCTACCAGGTTACCGTACCACCAAACTCACTGGGTCTATCTAGGCAGTGGTGTAGATTTCAATCTGAGCACTAGTCACTAAAAAGACGTATGACCACTTACAGAACACTAATTAAGAACCAATTATTTAAAAAAATAAAAAATGGAGTTTTAAGCTAATATTTTTTGTAAAACCCTTACTGTACAGTGGCGTGAGATACTGCGATAAGTTTGCACTGCACTTGAGTAGAAAACACGCAAAGTATCGCGGAAAGCATTCTGGCATTGATAACTTTTCCCTGCCGTCCATTCTTGAAGTTTAATATTTAAAATTTGAAGAAAATTTTAATAATTAAAAAAAAAATTGAAGTACTTTTTTTTCGTAATTCGTGATCAGTATAATGTATAGATACCTCTATAAGTACTGCTCTAGAAATCCACACCCTGTATACGTCGCACTGCAGGGCACAGGCCTCACCTCAACTATGAGGTGGTTTGGGCTATATTCCAACACGCGGGCCTAGTGCTGATTGGTGGAGGGGTGTTGTAGACACTGGCCTTACAAGTTTTGGTCACCAAATCCTACTGTCAGATGTAATCAAGCCACCTTAAGGCCGCTGATTAGGCTTCACGACCAATATCAAGCGATATGAGCCGAGACCAACTTTTGGAGTGCCTTCCGAAGCACGGAGATGCTCGTGGCAAATGCCACTAAATATGATCGGAATGCGGTGACCCATCCACTCACGACCGCGGCGTTGGTTGCTTAGCTTTAGTAATTAATAACAAAGCGCTGCCGCTACTGAGCTACGAGTACTTCCCCAGCCCTGTAGTATTACATATATGTTAAAATCACCAAATAATAAAGCCGTACTTTTAAAAACATGATGCAATATTAATAAAGCTAAGGGTTCTGCCGGTTATGATGACGCATAAAATCATGCCTAAATGCGAACCTAACAATAAAATTAAATGACAGACATGCTTGCGCAAGAGCAATTTGCGTCTAATCAAATGCACTTACCGTAGATATAAATAGATAGACATGGCATTGTTTTACTGGGCGTTGGACGTTGATGGGCAAATGATTTAAGTTTAATGGATTGATATACATCCCGTGCATAAAGTCATTTTAAATAGTGTATTTATGAATACAATGGTTACTTTAGATACCTATTATAATCATTATCTATTAAATCACAACTGAATCATCATTATTTCGATTTACGTACCGTTGCCTGTGCTGTGACTCCATATTTGTAAAATTCGTTTTCAGGAAATCTAAATCATGCATCTACGATCATCTGTTGGTCTATGTTTTAACCCAATACCAGGGCCATAACCATGAACTCTTAAAACAATCTCAAAGTTGTCAAATCTGTCAATTTTGGAACGTCATTTCATACAAAAATTGACAGAAATGATAATGTTTGACAGATTTGTGATTGTTTTAACAGTTCATGGTTAGGGCCCTGTACTTTATCATTATTATAAACACTAGTACCTAACAAAAAGTGTTTTTTTACGTCAAACTCTACACAGGAATCTCAAAACAAGGCTTAAGGAAAGCTGCTGAAGATTTATGGTAAATCAGTCATACTGTCATGATTATGTTCTCGGTTATTTCGATTGTCTAAATTAAAACTAAATTTGCCTATAACTGCATTGTGTAAAGCATTATTCATCTTGTCGGAGGTTGCCCTACACTTGTAAGTTTTACGGCAAACATGGCTAGCCTTTCTGTTGCTTGACATGCGGGGTAACCATGAACTCTTAAAACAATCTCAAAGCTGTCAAATCTGTCAATTTTGGTACGTCATTACATACACAATTTGACATATTTGATAATGTTTTAGAGATTTGAGATTGTTTTAAGTGTTCGTGGTTACCGCCCTGTGAGCTATTTCAGTTATTAATTCTCTGTCAGAAAATATCATTTCTATCCCTCTTGTCAAATGTGATAAAATGTCATTGTCATCATCAATAAAAAGCAATGTTATTTATTTTACTTCATAAAATGTTAATAGTCTAAAATAAAATATTTCCTTCTACATACTAGGTTTTTTTAGCCCCGGACTATATGATCTGTAAGTATCATATAACTATTATTGTTTAACCAACATTTAAACTAAGTTCGAAAGTGAAAGCCGAATGAAATTAATTTCCTGCGATAAAAAGTAAAATGGACGTTAATTACGTTTGTTTTAATTAACTGCGTTCTGATCAACCAATTTGTATGGTTGATGATCGGCCATTTTGTTTGTTTAGAGTTTATGGGTTTATTTATGGTATTTGTGGTGTAATTTATAGCTGCCGCCTACAAAATAGTACTATGGTTGTTTGTCCGCTATTAAAAAATGCAATAAATCTTTCACATTGTTTCTACATGTGACTTGTGTTATAAAAAGCGGGTCGCGCGTATCAGGCTTCATACTTTCTTATAGTAAGTCTACGTTTGAATTTCCGTATTTTTTATACTATGATAGTACTAAAAACAACTCAGTTGAAAAGCAGGTTTTCTGCATAGGTACAATGGTAAGGGGCATCGTAATAGCTTTAAAATATTAAATATTGGACAAACATCACATACATTGCTCTGATCCTAAGGTAAGTTGCTAAAGCACTTGTGTTATAGAAATCAGAAACAACGACGGTACCACAACACCCAGACCCGACCCAATATAGAAAATATCGTTTTCTACATTGACCCGACCGGGGATCGAACCCGGAACCTCAGAGATGGCGGCGCCATTTAAAGTCCGGCGTGCTCGCCTGTCGGAGGTTTGAGTTTCTTTGAACAAATGTATTGTATCTATTATACGTCACGCCGAAACTTCACGTGAGTAAAGCTGATCCTGACCTAACCTCTTAAGGTTATTCGAGCACTAAGAAAATCGAGACGATATTATGTTAGTAATAATGACAATAAATAGGTAAGTTCTTTACAGACATCAGGAAAACGATTTGTTTAAAATAATATAGCTTACTTTTCCAAATAAATGAGATTGCAGTTACAAAGTAGGTGCGAGTAGGTATGTTAAAGTTGAACTGATTAAAAAAACACGAAAACAAGTGAAAGTCGGAATGAAGTCGTTTAAAAATTCCCAACATCGCTGTAGAACTAGATAATTGTTGGAGAGTGGCCCTTAGGATTCTTAGGCAGAGGGTACACTAAATGGTATGTAGTTTATCGCTACTGAGAATAGTGGGGATCAGCTTTGGGGAAACTGGATCCTGCATTGCACGAGAAGGAATCTGAGTACCATCACTATTCTTTCACACTGTTTCAGTATGGTGCATCGAAAAAGAAGTACGTACTAAATGAGCTACTGTAATCGTCTATACTTCAGGCGTTGGCGTAGTTGTAATGTATTTTGCTTTGAACATAAAGGGTTCTTGATTCGATTCCGCGTTCAGGTCAGTTCAGAAAACTAACTATACTAATTGTCTTGGTCTGTGAGTGTGGAAGACGCCTCTACCAAAACCCTGATGGTATTATTTAATCGTAATATAATGATGTTAATTTTTTACTAATCGATTTGCTCTATGAATAAGCAAACTGAAGTAGCAGTGGGCTGGACAAATTCACCCACCGTTAAACCAAGAATATATTAAGGATAAATAAAGGATATGTTATGTATAAGCGGTAGACGTGGTAGAGACCGCACACAGCAAAACAACGTAAGGCGCCCTTTGACAAGGTGGAGCGAAGATTATATTACGTGCAAGGTTGCTGTCATGGGTGGGACTAAAAAGAATAGCCGAAGATCGAGCCTAGTGGTGTGCATCGGAAGATGCATCCAGCAGTGGACTGACGCGGACTGATTATGGTGTACACTTCAAGACCGTGACAATTAGTGTGGTTTTTGGTCGGTTTGTTTTAATTAAGTGTAGCCTAGCCTTTGCCGCCACAAGCCCTGGAAAGCTGATGTGTGTTTATTTACACGCACCGTGCGAATGTTTATTATTTATGTAAGACAAGTGGAAAGTAAGGAAAGTGCTACCGTATGGTCTGTGACAGGGTTTATATGATCCGGTTTTAATTGAATACATTAGGTTAGAATTGTTTTTAGATATCTAATGTTCAAATTATTTTATAGTGTCGTGTGGTGCCGGCACGTTAAAATAATTGCACCACCCCTTCTCTTCCCATGGGTGTCGTAAGAGGCGACCACAGGAGAACCGCCATAAGAAGACGGAAAGCAGCGTCTCCTCTCTACCATTGGCCAAACTACGATTGCCAACCCGCCTGCCAAGCGTGGCGATTATGGCAAAATCCTCCTTATAGAGAGGCCTTTGTCCAGCAGCGGACTGATATAGGCTGGTCATGATGATGCAATTATTTTATCATACATCGAAAGCTAATATGATTTTCTAACACATACGTCTTTCTGAATTTTTTAGATTAGGGACTTTTAGCTGCCAAAATTATGGTTGCCACTGTATGTGATGTAGTTCTCTAACAATTTTAGAAAAAAGAGAAAACATATGCAAGGAAGGAGGAAACATAAACCTTGTAGTAGGTGTTGTAGCCTACTACCTACCTAAAAAGTGCACATGAAATAAACAATGACGAGATGAGAACCTAGCAAAGTTACCAATTGAACTTTCAAAAAATCTTGAGTAGGTAACTAAAGTTTGACAATGTGCGCTCATTGATTACATACACTGATTATAAACTAATAAACATACATTTCACAAATAGCAGACGGTCGCCTATCGAAACTTGATACTGGTAATGGATTACAAAGTGATTTTCAATCGAAGATCAAAATCTTAACGGTGTCATCCGATAACATCGATTTGGGCATTTCATTAACGTGTACACGTATAATGTGCGACCCATTACATGTAATTTTCAATTTTTCAATTTATTTATTTATTTCAGATAACTTTAGATCCATAGTGTTAGTAACATAGTCTTACGTCTAATATTAGTAAAATGAGATTTGATTAAAAATAATTAAATAATAATAATAAATAAATAAATAAAACAATTCAACTCAATTTAAAATTAATTAATTTGCATAATAAATTTGCTCCGACTTTGGGTTAATTAGGGCAGTGATCCAGTGCTTCATTAGGGCACTATCCCATCTCCCCGCCACAACCTTTAAAATACTGTTGGGACTACCGAGCATTCTTTTTTGAATAGAAAAAATCTTTTTCCGCATTAAAGCATGAAAGCAGTCTACGTGAGCGTCGGCAAACATGCCAGACGCGCTGCAAAACCTCGGCAGTCCCACCAGCACCCGGAACATATTATTGTAAAGGACGCGCAGAGCGTTGTAAGTTTTTTGCGTATAGCCTACCCACAGGCCACTTGTGTAAAAAGATTGGCAGTATGATTTAAATAAGGCTATTTTTACCTCAAATGAGCAACGAGCAAACCTGCGGGCAAGCATATTACCGCGTACTGCCAACGCTCTGCGCTCCCTCCCTATGTCACAATCATCATTGAGGTCGGCGGTGACTACATGACCTAAGTATTTGAATGTAGGTACTATGTTCAACTCTTTACCGTTCAGTCGAATGGGCGGCACATGCTTATTGCTTACTCCTCGCGTTGCGAACACCACGACTTCGCTTTTCTTACAGTTATACATAAGACCGTGACCTCTAGCGTACTGTTCGCACACGAGGAGCATCTTCCTCAACCCACCAATCGAAGGGCTCAGCAACGCCATATCGTCCGCGTAACTGATGTTATTGATCATTTGACCATCTATCGAACATCCCGCATGCATGCTGCTGAGCCCGACGATCAGCTCGTTGATGTACAGGCAAAAAAGCTTAGGAGAGGTTAAGCCCCCCTGCCTAACTCCACATTCCAACCTATACAAGTCAGACGTTTCTCCTGCCCATTTTACAAAATTTTCTTGTTTTTTGTACCAATAACTAAAAATGTTAACAAGCTCCTTTGGCATTCCAGTTGCTCCCAACTTGTTCCACAGGACTGGATAAGACACCATGTCAAAGGCCTTCGATAGGTCTAGAAAACAGCCATACACGGATGTTTTCCTTTTCGTGTAGTACCTGACGGTTTCCTTGAGGGCGAAAATGGCACTTTCCGTTGAGAGCCCGGCTCTGAAGCCGAACTGAGCGTCATGTAGCTGCAAGAATCTATCCAGCTGTGTGTCAAGAAGCCCGTCAAGCACCTTAGCAGTTATAGTGGCCAATGATATGGGCCTATAGTTACTAATATCGGATACATCCCCCGTCCTATTTTTTACAATTGGAATTACAACCGTTTTCATCAGGTCTGGTGGCAAATAGGCGTGTCTAATACAAAGATTGTAAAACATACTAAGTACACGTGGTAGGTGGACACCAGCATGCTGAAAATGCTCGATACTGAGCCCGTCATGACCAGGGGATTTCCCACGGGTACTATGTTTAATGATATTCCGTACCTCTCGACTTGAAAAATACACAAGCTTTTGTTGTTTTAGCTGGCCAGCATCGAGAATTCCCTCCTCAGGCTCAGACCTATTGGCAGTAATATTAGCTTTGACTCTAAAGTGATCCTTAAAACGATTGGCTATAGCTTTGTGACCGCTAACATTATCCACACTTACAGGTAAGCTCGGCTTTGCATTTAGTTGTTGCGTGCTTTTCCAGAACCTTTTAAAATCCTTATCTCTATGTTGGGAGGCTAGAATATTCATTTTAATTAAATTTTCATTTTTTATACACCATTTTAATTTAGACTTGAACATTTTACGAGATTCACTCATCAATTCATAAATTTGTCCCGTTACTGGTTTACCATAAACCAACCATAAACCAAAACATCGCCGAGCTTCTCTGTGTGCTTCACTGACATGAAGATTCCAGCCTACTACTCTTCGCCTTTTCGTCTGCCTCGGACGCAACTGAGTCCGAGTTACGGACGCGGCCGCAGATAGCACATTAGTTATATTATTATATAACTGGTCTAAAATGACTTTATGTTCCCGACTATCGCACATATGGTCAGCACAACTATTAAATTCACTGGGAAAATCAATATCTCGTAATTTATTGTGACATATTTGTTTATATTCTTTAATTTGTTCCGAGCTCCTATTGCCCCATCGTACATTATTGTCTATGTTCTTACTACAACTTGCTTTTGGCCTAATAACACTCAAATTACATCTGACAATTAATGGAAAATGATCCGACGAGTACACTCCATAATCTACACGAACATCTATTATCGTATCCTCTGCTGAGGCAGTTACAAGGCAGTGATCTAACCAACGTCTACAATTATGTGCTTCGCTTATGAACGTAAAAGTATCAGAGTCAATATTAAGGTACTTATAGTCCGCACAAACCCAACTTTGTTCGTCACAAAAAGATAACATTTCCTTACTGAAAGTCTCCGGGTAGTGCGCATTGAAGTCCCCCAGTAGGTAAACACATTCAACTTCACTGCTTTCCACTAATGCACTTAACGACCCTAAACATTTGGTAAAAACAGGAAAATTATCTGCACTATCCGTTGGCATATAGATGCTACAAACTACAAATGTACGCTCACTTGTTGACACTCTTATCGCAACTATGCGATCACTATCGGACTGGACTACGGACACCGCAGGAAATAGTGACTTGCGCCACAGTATAGCAACACCTCCGTAGGGCCGCCCGCGTAGTATGCCCGACGACAAATCCACCGCTGAAGACCCAGTGAAGCCGAACTCTTCGTGAATTTCCCCTAAGAAGGAGATCTCGTAGGGAAGTAACCAAGTCTCCTGGAGACACACGATATCCGCCTGGTCACATAGCATCTTGATTTCATGTACCGATGTCTTTACGTTTTTACAATTGTAACTGATAAAATTACTCATATGGTTCATACTAGTCATTTCTTATATGTAGATTTGTCCTCAAGATGCGGCAAATCCGCGCTTTTAGTCCCTCTTTTTGTGCCAAAGTTCACGAATCGACGATACGATATTCCTTCTGGCCAGAAGTCATCTTTCATGAATACATCTATTTTTTGTCTAGGCACAAAAACTTTATATCCATCATATTGTCTCGGCGATTTGGTATTATTATTTTTTTCCAACGTAACAGATATATTTGACTTTTTCTCAATATATTTTTGCACGTCAGCTAATGCGACGTCCTTTGAAACGTTGTAAATATACATAGGTATTTTAATATCCGCTGCTTTGAAGTTGGAATCAGTATCTACTGCAACTCCACGTTTACCTATAAAACGGTTTCTCCGCCTTTTTTTCTGCACTAGCACCCAATTTTCATCCCTCGGTTGAGGTTTCCAGTCACCATCCTGCACGGTTTCAGAAAATGATTTTACGTTGGTCTGCTGCATAGTAGTTACGTTGTGTGCACCACACTCGTCCGGTTTATTAGTCACCGCATCGCTCTCAGCTGTTTCGGCTACCGTTACTACGCTGTGTAAACGCTGGCGCTCAGCCGATTTATTTGCACTAGGCGCGGGTAGAATGCCGCTCAGTATAACTGCTGAATCTTTGTCTTCGAAAGTATTTTGAGGCAATGTTAAAGGACAACTCGGATTTAATTCGATTGGAGTTAATCCCATAGGTCCACTAGTGCACTCAAAACTTTCCATTCGGCTAGCTCCTCGTATTGTATTGACTTTTCTGTTCGTGAACGGTTCTGAAGACTTACACCTTAATAGATCAATATCAGACTTTAATGCCTCTAGTTGTGTATTTGTGGCATAGTTCTCGGCGATATGGTTTAGATCATTGCGCATTACAAGGAGATCTTTGAGAAGTCTAGTCACATCTATGTGATCAAATAGAACCGGCGGTAGTTTTTGTAACTCCCGCGCCACAAATATCGGTAACTCCTCGGGTTCCGTCTCTTTAAGAAGGCATATGATGTCCTCAATATTACGAAGGGACTTTCCTTGCCTTTTTCTTGTTTTTTTGCGACTTGGAATCGAAGCAAACAACAGGTTTTTTGCGATCACAATTTCGTCCTCCGAGAACGCACTGACACATATTCTCTCGATGCTCTGCTCGTCCATAACATCCATTTTATTAGAAATGAATGCTAACACTTCGTTAATCACGATATTGCACGATGCGCATTTCACTGCGTCGGTCATTTTGTAAATAAAACAAACTCGCTTTGACTGCAACCGGGCGCTGGCGCTGTCGTAACGCGACGCGCGAAAAAAAATTGAAAAATTAACGATTTTGAAATTTCGGAGTCTTTAAACCAGTTCTGAAATTAATCATTTTTACCTAATGATCATTTTTTGGGGAATAATGTAAAGTTTGATGACACATTATGCTGATGATATTACAAAATACTTGTAAAAAATTGGTCAAAGACCACCTGAATGTCAATTTCAAGCAAAGAGTGTAATACAAAAAAGGAAACGAACTATAGTCTCAAGTATCATGAAATAATGATGGTAGCCAATACTTAGTTTTACAGTACTTAACGATCAAATTTAATTAATGAAAACTTGAGTTTTTAAAGAAATCAACAAAATATGATTATTTTAATAATTATGAGAAAAACAGGGTACCGGTCTGATTAGCTGTCTAATCAGAAATTACCAGAAAATTCACATGTAAACGTTTTAATACCTGAAATGTGTTGAACTTAATTTATTTAACTTTAAACTATATTAGCTAGATTGGAAATCTAATGTAGTTTTTCCATAGATACCTGAAATACATTACAGGGCCATAACCATGAACTCTTAAAACAATCTCAAAGTTTTCAAATCTGTCACTTTTGGTGCGACATTTCATACAAAATTTGACAGAAATGATAATGTTTGACAGATTTGTGATTGTTTTAACAGTTCATGGTTAGGGCCCAGATCTCTGGTACAATTGCACTATATTCAATTCAGTAACAATACTAAATTAGCAATTCGATCCTTAAAACAATGGGCATAAATATTGTTTTTGCGTGTAACTTTGACAATGACTGTATCGAAAGAATTGAGGCTGTTACAGTGGGCTCGCTTTCTACAAAGACGCTGCTTTTGTTTTTTTGTGTTTTATTAAGAGTAAACTAATTATTATAAAATAATATTATTTTTGTTTCAGACATTTGGTATAGTTTAATAAGTTTTCATGAGCTGTTTAAATTATTAACAAATGTAAACACGAACATTCCGAAATATATTTTCTGAGCACGGGAAACGTCTCTTCTGAAATGTTTCTGGCTTTCTCTTACCTATCTTACATATCCAGATGTAATCATTCAATACGTTTCTGACGTAACAAAGTGTTGATATTACTATCGATTAAACCTAGTTCGTACTAGGTTGTCGCTTTTGCACTAGGAACCTAATTAAAGTAAAACTTGAAATAGCTCATTTAAACACGCTGTATTTATTTATTGCATATATTCGCGTCTTTCACTTATGCCAAATGAGAAATTTTAAAAACTTCCACAGCTTCGATCTAAATGCAATATAGTTTCCTTAATCTTGTGAAATTGGAAAATTGAGATAATCTTTAAATTCTCAGTTTGTTTTGACCAAAACTAGGCTTCATTGGAAAGGTAAGAAGTGAGCCTACCGTGTCTATCTTTATTTTTGTATTTAGTGACAAATTGTGCTAAGATTTACATAGTACCAGCTGGGGCCAGCATACGATGAAAGTGCTCGTGTGCTAGCGATAGTAATTTACGGCTTGATTAGTATCTGTGTTATGAAACCGTACTTGTTCGAGAGTGTTTTACTGGATTGCAAAGCATACAAAGTAGCAGTACACCATAACACCATTGCTTATAATACATCTATATTTCTATTAAACTTATTGCAGTCCACTACTGGACGTAAGCCTCCCCTAAAGAGCGCCAAAGAGCACGATCTCCCGCATTTTTATTTATCCACTGCCAGCCATCATCCTAAGGTCGTCCGACTATCAGCCTGGGGGGCGTCCTACACTAGGTTTGCCAAGGCGTGGTCTCCACTTGAGAACCCGTTTACTCCACCTTTCATCGGTTCTGCGACAGGTAGCCAGCCCACTGCCACTTAAGTTTGCTACATTTTTGAACTATGTTACTTTGGTCTTCTGCCTGATCATCTCGTTTCGGATTTTATTCCTTAACGAAACTCCAAGCATCGACCTTTCCATAGCTCGCTGAGTGACGTGAAGTCGGTGGGCCAGCCCCTCTAGCACGAGCAACAAAACACGATATGATATAGCGATTTATCGCCTCTTTACTTTCAAAATATGATAACATAGCCGCCCATTTGGAACTTCTATTAAAACAGTGAGCATGTCCATGCCGGCGACATCACGGTTATGCTGATATGCATCGCTTTTTGATAAAAGTTCATATTTTGATAAAAAAATATGCGAGAAACCGCTATATCATATCGTATCATATCGTGTTTTGTTGATCATGCTAGAGGGGCAGGTTTACTGTCACGTAGTTGCAACATGCATGTCATAATACATGCAGCTGCAACAAAAGTTCCATACTTAATCTGTTAATAACCTTCCAAAACCTGATCTCCAGAAGTTGCCTGGCCTACAAACAGTTAAGTGGTTCGCACTCCGGACTAAAAAGCTAGGCGGTTGCGGGTTTGAATTCCGCAAGTGGCAAATGTTTGTGTGAAAAGCACGTGTTCTTGTACCTAACTCATAGATAAATAATAAGATGTATTTATTTTATTTATAAAGAAAACCATTTATTAGCTTCATCTGAAAACCAGCACTTCAGTTTTCTGCGGCAGCTGCTGAACTGCTAACCCCAAACATAATTAATTTTGGTTTGGATACTTTTAGATTTCTATTTCAGGTAAAATGCGTTTTTATTTCTTTTTCGGTTCAGACGTTTGTTTGTTTTTATTATTCATGGTTAGTATTTGTCCTTTTTGTAAGTATTTAAAAAATATTTCTAGCTTTGCTGCCTACGTGCTTATATGCAGCCTAGTTGCAAACTCTACTCATAAACTTGTCAATGGTTAACAGGGTCATAACCATGAACACTTAAAACAATCTCAAAGTTGTCAAATCTGTCAATTTTGGTACGTCATTTCATACAAAATTTGACAGAAATGATAATGTTTGACAGATTTGTGATTGTTTTAACAGTTCATGGTTAGGGCCCAGCTTACTGCCCCTAAATAGATACCGGAGGTTATTTTTTGCCACCAGAATTCATTTATCCTATTTTTTTCCATCTCCACATTTTTAGAATTCATAATCTCGACTTGTCTTCATCATCACATAGTTATCACGCCAATAACACGGCGCTAAAATGGCGCATGACTAATCTCACCAATTATCTGATTGCTAAAGTTTCTACCTTAACGTTTAAGCACTCAATCAAAGGGTAAACTGCAAAATTAGCGGTCTCATTTTCTCCTTATTTGCATATAGAGTGCAACTGTATGCGTAGTTTATAACTATTGGACTCTGGTGCAAGTGGCAGGAATATTTATAAACGTAAGTGTCAGTTACAACATTATAATGTGAAGGAAATATTTCCCTTGTTACATTTTATTATGCTCTTGCGATCAGTTCATGTTTAAAACGAGTAACAAATATTTTAAAATATCTTTATTAGTTTCGTAATCAAATAGGAAGGCAGGTAGCTAATAGCTAATTTCTATTTTTCTTCTTAACAATTAAATAGTCGTATCTGTAAAGATCAGAAAAATAATATCTTATAATCAATGTGAAAATCACAAGGCAAGACTTAGTAGTGCAGTTTGGCAAAGACCTTTATCCAGACTAGTAGTGGATAATGATCTAAATGGCAATCCCTGATACATAATTAGCACCACCTAAAAACCGAAACACTTTGAATTTGTCAATCACTAACTCTTTAAATACGTTGTAGGTCTAAAAGATGGTATAGAACTCTAAAATTCCCGAAGAGACGTCAAGCAAGTTAAATTCTGAGATTGTAATCAGCTCATAAAATATTTCTTAAAGGATATCCACATAATATAAGGATTATATGTGCAATTAAAATTTCATGTGTCTAGATATTGCAGTCACTATCCGCTATCTCCAGCAATAAAAATACCTCCCCGTTCCTCGACAAGCCATTCCGCTATGTTCTCTAACTTTGCCTGTATATTAGTCAGGCGTCCATCTTGTCTCTTTGTTCTAGACAGAGTAATAGCGTCATTTTGCTTGTACGTACCAGTTGATGGGACGGTGACCAACTTTGCCTTATCAACGCTAAGCATCTTGCAATATCGGATGTTCATTTATTAAAGGTTTTATCGCACTTTTACAATTCTAGTATGGACGACTTGTTGGTTCAGATGACTGGGTGAGTTGGAGGGAAAACTGAGGAAATCAATTAAAGTTAATTAAGAGTAACTCTAAATGCACAGGTACCATTTTCCTCTACCTACAAATTAATGTATTTAAAAATATTATTAATTTATGTGTGAATACTGAAGTACGAAACTTAACTAACACAAAATTTAGAGATATGTGTCAGTAATAATCACATTGCCGAACCTTGTAGAAGTTGACAACTTGAAAAGAAGAAAGGTAAAATCCACTGACGGGATTGCAGCTAGGACAAGAAGCATTTTTCGACATGGGTACTAAACAGTTAAAAGCATTAACTAATAAACGTATGTATTATTTATGACAATTTAAATTATTATTTTGTATTATTTTATTTTATTATAATTTTAATTCTAATTCAATTTAATCAATTCAATTTAGTAATTTTAAAATGAAAATTACTATTGTAATATTATTGTAATATGGGTTCCTGTTACCTGAAATAAAAATATTTTATTTTATTTATTAAAGTAGTAGTTCTTGTGAGCTTACCAAAAACTTATTACAATATAATTACATTAAAAACACAAAGATGAAATATAAAACCAAGCGTCCACTACTCAAATCCTTTCTATCTTTTAAATCTCAGAAGTCCCGTTACACTCTTAAACTTAAGTAAGATTAATATTGATCGTCCCTCGAAATTAACGTCCTAAGAGACAGATTGCGTAATTAACGAGTAAAAATTTAAAGTTAACGTTATCATGTAATTACCCTTTCTAGATAGCGCGTTGACGGTTGCTTTTAAAGTGGTTTGTGATATTTTCTGGTTTGGTGAGCTTTTGCAAATTGAAAACGCATTAAAGTGAGTAGAAATCGTTCCTTTTTTGTAATACAACTCCGAAGTTAAATATGTAGTTTTACCTGTGTAATAAATTGAGTAGACCTTGCAAGTGCACTTTGAGCGTGATCCAGCAGACTCTATTCAACACCACCAGTTATTTTTGTGTCGATAAAACTAAACTTGATGGGATAAAGAAGGCGTTTTCTGTAGGGCTAGCATGCGCAACACGCAATGCCGTGTTATAACATAAAAATAAGTGGCTACAAATAACGGGAGACCCTGAAAATATTAAGAAAAAGCATTCGAGACGTCTGTGATCCGTTAGGTTGGGGAAAACGACAAAATTATCGTGGAAGACAAAATTTGTCTTGTCTATCGATAAAATAACCGATGCGCGCATGCTAGCCCTGCTGAAAGATATAAAATTAAAAATCTTTGAAAATTATTTGCTAACTTTTATAAAGAAACAAACATTAATATCCGAATACCTCTCAAGTCTAATCTCAAAGCATTGCATTGGTCTGTATCTAGTTCATGATTATTATCATAAATATTCTATTTCTCTTTTAATTAACTTTTTTTACAATGTGGCACTCCATTTTTTCCTAACATGGACTCAAAAATGTAGAGCAGAATAAAATATATGCTGAAAAGGTTTTACAATGTAACTAGGTAAATTTATTAACCGTTCAATTAGCTCAGTGGTCGTTAGAGCGCTGATTTATAAGGTAGGTCCGCAGACTGAACGCAAAAGTAACTCGCACCAGTTTTCTATGTAAAAGCTTGCCACTACTAATGTCACTGCTTATTTAGATTCATATGTACATTTGATTTTTTTGCATAAATACTAATAAACGCATATTAGATTAAAATATCAAAGTATTTCGCACACTTTCACGTGACGTACTGTACAATTATTTACAATGAACAATGATCCCAAAGTACTTTTAGTATACCTTGTTTAATTTTAAAGAATTTGTTTATATTAAAATCTGAATTATGGTTTATTCATTAAAGTCAGATATCACAACAAAAGAGACATACTACTATAATTGTTTTTACATATAATTGTTTTTATTGTTAAAAATAAACAGAGTTATCAAAACTTTTGAATGCAAGTAGAATATAACAGCACTTCACTGATAGCCTAGTAGGGGATCCGCTCCCACTTTTTCTAGTATTTGCGGTCACATAGTTGCCTTGCATTTAATGTACATTTATCACTTCTGTTTCACGTCGCGAGTTTTTAACGGAAAATTAGTCCAAGTTTTTACTAACTGTGATTAATTCAGACCTCCTGCGGTGAGCGGTTTTCCAGATCAGTCTTCATTTTATTTGATACGACGTTTATTGAGGCTGCTAGCGGTTGGGCTGCGTTTTTGCTACAATACTTGAAGTATTAACTGTCGAGCGTTGATAGATTTCTTGCAATTGCTTCGCATTTTGTATAGATTTTGCCCGAGCTAAGTGTTAAAGAGGGCAATGCGCTCATTGTTTCCCGGTAAATGTCAGTAGATTGACACGTCCGTCCGCCTGTCATAGCAATATGGTCCCTATTAAATTCACTCTAGGTTTAATGGAGTACGAGTTTTAAATAATAAAATAATCAGAAGTCTATAAATAGGTTAAAGTATAAAATATTTTTATATATTTTACTCCGTTCAACAAACAACGATCAATTTACACGTATTTTTTAAGGATTCCTTATTCCTTCTGTTCATACACCTTCTCATATACCTTTTAAAACAGGCACATACTAAGTAAACCCAATAGATCATACAAAACTTCGCTATAAATATCTCATAGTACAACGAGATAAATGCGCGTAGGCATCCGAATCGTAAATCAATAAAATGGTCGGTCTACGAGTAGAAAGTACAATTTCCACAGTAGTCTCATTATGGGCTGGCTCTCAATTAGTGTTTCTCCCGGCCTGTCGGGCATCCATCAAGATACCATCAGTATATGCGCGAGCAACGGTGTTTAGCGATGCATCCTGCAATGCAAAGCTGGTATCACGGATTTTTGGTGATCCTTTTTTTTTTCATTTATTTAAATCTTTTCTCATCCAATTCATTTAAAAGAAAGAAGAGAGAAGAAGAATTATTGGTTATGGAGATACAATTAGCACTTGTAAGAGACACTTAAGTTTTAATTCATCAAGATCAATCTGCTTTCAAAATTATACATTAAGGGGATTGCTCATGAAAATTTTAGAATGAAAAAGCTGTCACGAGAGAATTTTGGTTCAGTTACAGACAAAAATGTGATCACACATTTGTTCAACTTTAAAAGTTGCAAGAAAACTTTAACTCATAAATCGAAATTTTTAAGAAGCCACAGACTGGAAAGGAAGTCTAATAAACGGTAAATAATATAATCCTGAAGATTTTTAGCCTGACAGTACTCGTATGTAACTGATAAATCTGCTTAGTAATTAAGATGGAGAGGGCAGGGTGGAGATCGATCGGCGCGGGTAATCAAAACCCTTGACCGTCTGCGGCGAGATTAAAAATACAATTAAAACACGGTATTTGCAAAATTAAATGATAACTAAAAAGTATTACATGTACAGGCCTCTCCAAAAGGAGGATTTTGCCATAATCGCCACGCTTGGCAGGCGGATTGGCGATTGCAGTTTGTCTAATGGTGGAGAGGAGACGCTGCTGCCCGTCATCTTGTGGCGGTTCTCCTGTAGTCGCCTTTTACGACACCCATAGGAAGAGAAGGGGTAGTGCAATTCTTTAAACGTGCCGGCACCACACGACACTTAATAGATTAGAAAGTACTAATTCTAAAGCACGTTATCTAATAAATTCTGGCCAAACTAAGCTCAACAACTACAAACTGTGGGAGGGCCTCTGCTCGACCAACGACCTTAGGATGGCTGGCAGTGGCTAGACGACAAAGGGAGATCGTGCTCTAAGGCACTCTTTGGAACTTACATACTGCTCCAGCAGTGGACTGCAATACGCTGACACCAGTGCAGAAGTGGACAACAGCTATAGTATTTATTTTCCTTTTTAAAATATTATGTCAATACCAAACCGACATTCGTATTATTAGGTATACTTTACATTATAAAGTTATCTTTTGATATTGGTAATAACATAGCATTACATACGAGCATTGCTTTTATAAGTGAAAATAAAAGCGCGAACATAATGTCTACATTTATGGAGCACACCATATATTGTAATTTTGTTTTTATTAATACCGTGATGAGAGTTAAACAAAAACCGCTGCAGCGCTGCCAAGATATTTCGATCGGCAAAAACGCCATGCGAAATTGTTAAATAATAACCACTCCTTTTCAAAGTCGGTTTTGAGATTAAGATGCAACCCGATATTTATTCTAAGATCAATCGACTTTTATCAAATTCTACATTAAATTGCGTTTTTTGAAATCTTATCAACAACTTTAAATTTGGTCTACCAAATACTTATTTTAAGATTTATTGCAATTATTTGAATCATCATCATCTCAGCATATCGCCGTCTACGATATCTCGCTTTTTTTATCCAGCCACTGCCATCCATCTTTATAAAATCATAAAATAAAAGTTATGAATATAGTTATTAAATTAGATAGGTAATAGATAGTTACCTATATTCGTTACTACTTATATATGCAGTGTAGAAATTTTATAAAGAAGTGTAAAAAACAACTTTATCGAGTGATCTTAGAATAGTACCTAAAATCTGCAAGCGGTTAACCGCTAAACTTGATGCATTCAGGGTTACTGTTAAAGCTCTTTCAATTCCCGGAATGGAAAATAAATTGGGCTCTCAATTTCTTTGAGGATTCTTAAAACTTCTTTTAGGACCAGAAATAAATATCTGTAAAACTACAAAGTATGGCAAAATATCTAACTACCATTGACAGTCCTATTTTCTTCTGCAAAAAATTTATATCGCTATTATTTAATCTGTGACTGTACTGTTTTAGTATGGGCGAGAGGTTACAAAACTTGTTATTTTATACTAAATGTTACAGAAACATCATATAAGGGTTTTGGAGATAGATGTTAGGATTGCTGTTCTAACTATAGAATAAGATGTGTGCGATGAGTAGAAATCACGACTTCATTAATTACCATATTCAATTTGAGTTTCGTAATTATTTTCTATAAGTTCAAAGTTTTAACATTGATTATCAAGCAACTACCTACCTATAGTCATTTTTCACGCATCGTATGCATCACACGTTTGATTTACGACGATCGATATTCCGTGGGCGGTGATTATGTAAATCGGTCGGGAAGATCATAGATCTCGGGGTCGGGGTCATTGTCTGCGCGAGCGCCGGTTAGCTGACGTGCTCTGGTTTAGGTTTTGTGTTTTTGTATTAGACTTTGTTAAAAAATGATAAATTTTTGTTACCTTTGTATTAAAAAATAGACTAAAATTGAGTTTTTTTACACGTCCCTATTTTGTTTTGTGTACCATTTCTTCGGGACAGTATTATGGGCGGTTTCTTACCGGCTTTAGCGCAAGAAATGCGGCCACTATTAGTCACCTTGTTTTTAAAATAAATGTTTAACTACCTACACATATTTATATGATTAATTTATTTTTTTATTTTTTCTGTACGTGTATGTAGTTTATACTTATTGATATTAACATTGTAGGTATATAAATAAAATTACTCAATAAGCACACTGCAGCACTTTCCCCTTTCTTTGTAGTTGTTCTCTGCCTAAAGGTTGATTGGAAGAGATCGCTTTTTAGCGATAAGACCGCCTAAATTGTACATCTTTCTGTAATATCAACTGTAACTTCTTTGTTTGGTGTGCAATAAAGAGTATCTATCTATCTATCTATTAATAATTTTATAAATTTCTGTTAAGCCTTTAACTGCCACAAAACTAGACACAATAGACAATTTATTGTTTGGGTCACTGGTGAGCACCATGGAGCTCAAAGTGTAAGTACACAGCTTAGGTAAAAAAAGTGCCTTACCTTGATTCCACGCCGATGTGATGTTCTCATGGTAGAAATACTCGTTCTCTTCCTCATCAGACCACAGCACGCCTTCGATGCTCGATGACGTCATCCCTTGCGCGTCTGCACCATCTATCACCGATCTCCTAGACAGCTGATCATAGCTCGGAGGTCTAGACAATGAGTATGATGAAATATCAGCTAACGACGACCGAAAGTTCTTGACACTTCGACTGTCTATTGGTCTGTAATATCTCAAGGATCTAGTGTCTTCGGACTTGACTGAACGTAGAGACCGACAATCGTAGCTTGGTCCGTCATTTAAAGAGGATATATCACCCAAGGAGACCTTAAAGTTGGCTGAAGATATGTCTCCTAATGGCACTTCACAGGACCGTCTTTTCATACTGGTCTTCTGTGAAGGGGCCTCGCCCGTTGCTTGCATGTGGCGGCTCACGCCGGCACTATGCAAGAATTCGTTGGAATTGTACATTTTGACTAACTAAACTACGCCTAGGAACTTGGTTTGACTAAGTTTTGGAATTATTCGTTGGGTTCGTGATAATGATCTGAAACAAAAGAAAAGGATGCGTGAGAAAAGTTTTTACATTTTATTTATCCGCCTGTCATGCCTATAATTTTCGTCAAATAAAAAGAACGCTGGAGGGTGGCGCTACTTGTCTTCACCGAACACTTATAGCAGTACTGAAAATGTTAGCTCCTATTTTGGCCACCGCTCTTTTTACGTGACGACAAGTATACCTTTGAATGCTTATTTGTAAAAGTTGTAAAATATAAGAAAAAGTAAAACAAAATATAAAGTTTGGACTCGTTGCGCCATCTATATGAATTTATAAGAACAACCTACAAAGCTTAAAGCTTACAGGGAGCTTGTTGGAAGCCTGTGCTTAACTTTAGTGCGTACCGACGCAGTTTGTAGTTTGTTGGTTTTTCGATAGATGGCGTGCTACGAGTTTCAGTGATAAAAAGCTCAACTTATAATTTAAAATATATTATACGTTTGAAGTGTGCAATATAGAGTACGGGTATAATAATATGCATAATCTATCAATATTTTCTTGAATTATTTATTTAACTTATTAACTGCCGAGCGGTCGCATACGACCGCGTAACAATAAAATGTCAATGTGTCACGTTTTCTAGGACTGACTGACAGAATAATCATAATTATTAATTTTGATAAGTAATATAAAGTTCGTAGCTTAGGTTTTGCAACTAAATCAATTTAGTAAACTATTTAATGTTTAATTATTAAGAGCTCGAAGAACACAGACATACACGACAAGCTTTTAACAACCGTCGTTTTGCGTTAGGGATTAATAAATAAAGATCATTTTTTAACTTATTAGACAATGTAGTTAATATTTACCGGCAAACTGAATAGGAACTTTAAGATTTAACGTTCATTACCAGAACTACGCTCGCGCAAAGTCACGTCGTGCCATGCCCATAACTCTAATTCGCACATTACTGAAAGCAATGCAAACATCGCTATGGGAGCGAAAATTTCGGAACGTTTCATTATAGAGCTCCTACACGTACTGTATAATTAATGAACGGAACAAGAATAGTAGGAACGTAAATGGAACGCGGAACAAAAGAGATCGGGCGTGCGTTATTTATATAGCGGCTACTGGACAAATTGAGACCGGCTTAAATTCAACAAGTTGGTATTTTTTGTTTCTTTCTTAGGGCTCGGTAAAAATAAGGGATTCCGCGTTTGAGGTGTAAACGTGTTTGCGGAAAATGTTTTATGTACGAGCACAAATTCCTACAGAGTAGTATACTACTCTTATTTACGTCGTACAAAATAAATGTCATTTATTTTGTACGACGTAAATTCATTAGTGACGTACTTACGCATTGTTTAAGCATGAGCAAGAGTCGACAAGATTTGGAAACTTATATTTACCAGTAGTTTATGTGAAATAGGTATCCATATCCCCTTCTCTTCCTATGGGTGTCGTAAGAGGCGACTACAGGAGAACCGCCACAAGAAGACGGGCAGCAGCGTCTCCTCTCCACCATTGGCCAAACTGCGATCGCCAACCCGCCTGCCAAGCGTGGCGATTATGGCAAAATCCTCCTTTTTTGAGAGGCCTGTGTCCAGCAGTGGACTGATATAGGCTGGTGATGTGATGATGATGAGGTATCCATATAAGTTTCGATGATAGATTTTAGATATCATTATTGGAGATATTTGGTTCTATACATATTCGTTTTAATATAATTGGGATAACAAGCGTAAGTAATAATTTCAATTACAGAGTAAGTAGTATTATACGTAAAATTCCAATTATGGTAGCTGTGCTTTAACTACCAATTTGACAACTCAATTTCATAGTGGCGCAATGTTTTCGTGATGAGCACGAACATTGTACCTAAGTCATGGATGCTTATAAACTAAACATATTAAGTAGGTATGTTTAGCCCTGGGCCCTAACCATGAACTGTTAAAACAATCACAAATCTGTCAAACATTATCATTTCTGTCAAATTTTGTATGAAATGACGTACCAAAATTGACAGATTTGACAACTTTGAGATTGTTTTAAGAGTTCATGGTTATGGCCCTGATCTAGTCGCCACAGTGTGGAAATAATTTATTCATTTGTTTACATCAAGACCATGATGACGACCTCCGTAGCCGAGAGGCTTTAAATGGCGCCACCATCAGGTTCCGGGTTCGATCCCCGGTCGGGTCAATGTAGAAAACGAACTTTTCTATATTGGTTTGGATCTGAGTGTTGTGGAACCGTTGTTGTTTCTGATTTCTATAACACAAGTGTTTTCGCTACTTACCTTAGGATCAGAGCAATGTATGTGATGTTGTCCAATATTTATATATTTTATTTATATTTATGATAATTGGTGTTTTATCTAACTGTCGATTTTCCAATAAACGATTCAGTCATGTTTTATTATCATTTACTTCAAGACAGCTGAAATACGAGTATACAGTGCACGTTTTTCCTGGTCCTCCTTTTTTCACTTTTCTATAAAATCTGTGACACACAAAGACGGTTGTGCAGAAAGGAGAAAATAACAATAAATGTACAAATAATTCACTCTTCATAAAAGAGGTTGTATGTCTCAATTTGTTCAGTCATGTTTGTTATTTAGGGCAACTACAAATGAGATACTTTTTTAATTAATTTAATAAATAAGCCTTACAAGTAGCTTTAACTGACTTAAAAAAGGAAGAACTTCTGAATAAATTCTGCATTTTTATTTTATTTGTTGCGAGAAATCTTCGCAAAATGTTGATAATTCTATTTAAAGTGGATTTACGTAGAAAAAAATTGCACCTCAAAAATACTAAATGAGATCGGTGGACAGCAGATAAGAAAATAGATCTTTGACCGTCTAATTAAGGACTGGAAGTGACAGGCTATGTTAGCTGGAACTAAGAATATATTTATAGTCGGGGTTGGTTATGATAAGCTGATCAACATAGTGACTAGTTTCACCGCGCTCGTCCACGCCGCCGTGGACTCCATTAGCGCATGTCACCTCTTTCATTGTAGCCAACACCGATCTTTACCTACCTGGCCGTTTTTCTCCTACGTTACGACAGCCTAAACCTAGATCGGATCTAAGAGGCATAAGTGCTCCTGGGGCTCAGTCCGATTCGTGCCATATATCGGACACGCTAAAATAAAGCCCGTCCACTCCTGGTCTTTATATACTCCACGCCTGGCCAACACTAGTGGAACCGTCATTTACACCACAGCCTGGTCTTTATATAATCCATGCCTGGCCAACACTAGTGGAACCGTCATTTACACCACAGCCTGGTCTCTATATAATCCACGCCTGGCCAATACTAGTGAAACCGTCATTTACACCACAGCATTGACCCAATCACCCTGCTATAGGCTGGGGCCCCGACACGAGCTAGCCTCAAACTTCATATGCAGGTGCACGTAGTTACCGCTTGTCTTGGTTACTGGCACTAGTGCCAATAACTAAGCTTCTTGAACCATTAACGACCGCCACAGTTCTCCAGTGTAGTTGAAAAAGTCAATGAAACGGGAATTAACGCAATCATAATTTAAATATTGGACAACATCACATACATTGCTCTGATCCTAAGGTAAGTAGCTAAAGCACTTGTGTTATAGAGATCAGAAACAACGAATGTACCACAAAACCCAGACCCGAGCCAATATAGAAAAGTTAGTTTTCTACATTGACCCGACCGGGGATCGAACCCGGAACCTCAGAGATGGCGGCGCCATTTAAAGTCCGGCATGCTCGCCTTTCGGCTACGGAGGTCGTCATATTTTAGGTACAAAATGTTACCTCTTTTGCCTGACGTTTCGATCGGGTTACACTGACCGTGGTCACAGGCTGACTGGAACAGCGATTATGCAACGCGAAAGTTTAAAAGTAAGTAGTTGAAAAAGAAGGATTCTTAGAGGCCAGAACCTTTTGTTGTTTCATGCGACAAAGTCGCAGCCTTGTCGACAGCCGATGCTATGTGCGTCCGACCTAAGCGGTCGCCCGAAGCAGTTTCATTTCCTCCGATCCTTTCTCGCATCTGAATTTTTTTCACGCATCACCAGATACGGCCGATAATGCTCGCAGCCATCGGCTTTTAATTTCCTGTCCGTACTTTTTTTATTATTATAAAGATGGAATTAGCTGCGGTGTCGCGTAGTTCCGTTCTGTATTTTAGATAGAAAATTTGTGTAGGATTTTTTACTTGAATTGTTATGAATTGAAGTTAATTTAATCTATACATATAAATAAAATTGATGTGTCTGTTATTAATATCAAAATAACAGTTTTTTACGAATTATAAAAAAGATATATACATGATGAGGCAGGTGTGTTGAGCGCGGGGCGAAAGACGTGGACAAGACCTTTACGATATACTTGATTGGCTAGTTGTGCGACGCGCCTGTACCGCCGGCCGGGATTGGTTGTTAGCTCTGATACGATGCTTGTCTCCTAAGATGCGCAAAGCGATCCCCACTCTTTGCCACAAACATTGGTGCCGGGTATCATCAAGGACATCTTCAAGCGAATGTCAACTTGTTTTTCTTCTTTTATAGTTTTTCTAAACTCATTGAAGGCTGTAATTAGATTGAATTTTCTAAGCAATATTATATCGTTTTGGCTAATGTAAATCCTTTTTTTTACCGGAATCAGAATTAAATGAAGCAAAGCCTAAAATAGGCGCAGGGGTGAGCTTATTCTATTTCTAAAAACCGCAGAGGAATCCGTGCAGTATCTTCGGAGATTAGCGTATACATACAGACAGACAGACAAGAATTAAAATAATTGCATTTTTGGATTCAGTATCGATTATAGTGTGCTCCTCAAAAACAATTTTCTGAATATCTTCAATGTACAGACATCGACCCGTTACAGATTTATTATATTCGGGCTGACATGGTCAGTTCCATTGAGGTATAATGTACTAGCGTACAGTACATTATACCTCAATGGTCGGTTCGGAAGTATGTATTTGTCGAACTACAAAGCAGACACGAAGCATCTACTACATTACATTTATCTACACATATACGGTTTTTCCACCCAGCTTTGCTGATTAATGCCGGCCCGAATATTTGTAGCTCTGTGTCCCCAGCTGTAGGCAAACTGTTAGCAGCCGACTGAGTGAGCCGCAAATTTGTGGCGAACAATGAACAGTTTGCGGCAAACTGACTCACTATGCTCGGCGAACAACCATATCGCCGCCGCCGACTGGAACCGGTTTTGCTGGGAGTCGGCCGCTCACTGAGATAGTCGGCGCGCGTAACGCTGATTGCTGATTAATGGCGGCCCGAATATCTGTAGCTCTGTGTCCCCAGCTGTAGGCAAACTGTTAGCAGCCGACTGAGTGAGCCGCAAATTTGTGGCGAACAATGAACAGTTTGCGGCAAACTGACTCACTACGCTCGGCGAACAACCATATCGCCGCCGCCGACTGGAACCGGTTTTGCTGGGAGTCGGCCGCTCACTGAGATAGTCGGCGCGCGTAACGCTGCAAACTGCGTACTGTGAGTGCAAAACTAGCAAACTGTGGACACTCTATTTCAAATATATGGAAGGGCGTACTAAATCGATAGCCTTACTGCGGAAATACACCAATCGGGTCACAGAACAGGTAAGATACGCTACGCTCCGCTACGCGAATTGGGTCGTCAAAAAAAACTTGCATTTGCCTTTAGAAAATTAAATCTTTAGTGACGATATTGATAAGTCGTAATACGCCGAATAATACCAGAGTGGTAGTGACGACCGTCTGGTGTAGTGGTTCGCGCTCCGGACTACAATGCCTGGCGGTTGCGGGTTCGAATCCCGCGAGGGGCAAATGTAAGTGTGATGAGCACGAGCATTTGCACCTAAGTCATGGATGTTTATAAACGTATTTAAGTATGTTTATCCGTTATCTTAACGCCATAGTACAAGCTTTGCTTAGTTTGGGGCTAGATAATTGGTGTGATTGTGGAAACAATTTATTATTATTTTACTAAGTAATGTTTCTGATTAGAAAAGTATAAATTCAAAGCCTTAATTGATTGAAAGCTTCTTTCTAGCAAAAAATCCCGTCACATTTATTTTAGTAACTAAAAGTACTGTTTTTTGTCGCGAGGTGTTTCTTAGACTAGAGAGGTAAATTTATTTTTCCTTAGCAGTTAAATATATTCCAAAAGTATTTTAAAATAGCCTAAGATGAAATAACTCTATTTTTAGTTACAAAAGCTCGATGAACAATAGCATAATCTAATATCTCTCAACGTTTTGAATCAAACATGGCGGAGTGGTTTCGGTACTTTACCGATTTCGGTAGGTACAAGACTTATTAATAACTGCAAAACTTTCATTAATTATATTTCAATCAGAAATATTATCTTCTGTCTAGAAACAAAATATCTTCTGGAATTAATTGCCTACTGTTAGTGAAAATCCAACACAAGTGGATGGAGTAGACTTACGAGAATTGATAACTTCAATAACTTTCTTCGTAAATTGCAATTGTCATCATTACCACGGTAATATTAATATTACTGTGTCATCACGCTTCTACGTAACGGTTAAAGATCGCATTCTTAAAATATTTACGTAATTATCGAATTGTATGTATTTTGCATGTTCATACTTTGAATTATGTTTTTTTTTAATGGTTAGTTTGTATATTGACATTATGTACTACATGTAATTTACCTCATAGTATTCTTCTTCGTTTTATTCAAACAGAGATATTTTATGACCAAATATTTTAAGTCAGTGAGCTAAATTAATTTTAATGTCAATTATTTTTCTTTAAAACGATTATTTTTGTAGCCACCAATCACGCGTTGCTAAGTTTTCACAATCACATTCTAATAATACAAAATTAACGCAAAGGAAATTTTAAATTTTAAATTTGACATAACTTTTCAAATTTTTATTTTACATGTTGTTTGGCTGAGTCTACTGGATCTTTTTATAACGTTGTTCACCTTTGTTCGGTAAATCTGGGTAGATCCAATTATGTTTCCAATCTATGGATTTCCCGTTATTACAAAGAAAAAGATTTCATAGAAGCAACTTCATTACATATTTCCCCGATAAGATCGTACGATCTATTTCGTATGTAAGCCGCTTTGTGCCATGCAACAAATTGCTCTTGTGGGGCCTTGTTATTAGAATATTTTCTATTTATTTGCGTAAATAGTTGCACTGCTTTTATATGTATGCGTGTAAAGTATTATAGTTACCTTAGCCGTTTCATATTACTCATATTTTTGATTAGGTTTTTCGGAAATATTTAAATTTGTATGTTATCCAAATGTATGATTGTTACTTAAACACACTTTACTGCTGAAAAAATATTTGCTGGAAATTGACACACATCAAATATTAAAATTGATTGATGTTTTGTACATCGTTGTTAGTTTAACTGATTTAGTTAAAATTAAATAGTAATTAGGTGGTTAGAGCCGGCGTTCGTTATGATCTTTAAAATACCTTATTTTTAAAACTTTTTAAAACATTACATTTGTAAATACTTTGCATTTTAATGAGTTATTTATGGCTTATAAAGCGATCGAGAACTCAAGACTTCAAATAATCATCCCTTCTATAAGGTTGGTTATTAATAAGTAAAAAAAAAAACAATAAAATGCGTTTATTTGCCAGAACACGAGTTTTTAAAAGTGTTAACAGTAATTAAGGTACAAGTATTCAACCTGCATGCAGATGTGCAAATTCATGTCGTAATTAATAATTAATAAGTGAATAATGCAATTAATAAATGTATTTATAAGTACCTACCTACACTTATTCATTAAATTTTGTTTCGTAACTTTGCTTGCAATATTCATTTTCAGAGACCGTCTGTCTTTTTAGCATAACTTTAGAACCCTTTCATAAACTTTGAATATAAACAAAAATTCTTAACAAAGGCCCAATTAACACCATTGCAGTGACTAATTGTTAAACTTTAATCGAGAATATACAAAATAAGGCGAATTTTCATACATGCCCAAAATGGCAATGGGAATGTTTTAAGCTATTTTAATGTTTGCCCCATTTTGAATTTTCTATTGTTACTAAACTAATGAAATATTACCTTGAATATAAATTGTGTATATTATGTTCTAATAAAATCTTACATCAAACACAAAAAAGTTTGTACTGCTAGTCCTTTTATTGTTCCCCGTTAAAACAATAGATCAAAATTAGCCAGAAATCCTCTAAGACTACTACCAAATGTTCATAATAAAAACTCGTACATTTCATGATAGATGATTTATGCCTTCCGAATCAAAAACTACTACCTAACAATAGGGTGCTCGTAGCTCAGTGGCGGCAGCGCTTTGGTATCGATTACTAAAGTTAAGCAACCAACGCCGCGGTCGTGAGTGGATGGGTGACCATTCCGACCATATTTAGTGACATTTATCACGAGCATCTCCGTGCTTCGGAAGACACGTTAAAAGTTGGTCCCGACCAATATCGCTTGATATCGGTCGTGAAGCCTAGTCAGAGGCCTTAAGGCGGCTTGATAACATCTGACAGTAAGGTTTAGTCACTGGCCTTACAACACCCCTCCACCAATCCGCACTGGGCCCGCGTGGTGGAGTATGGCCCAAACCACCTCATAGTTGAGGTGAGGCCTGTGCCCTGCAGTGGCACGTATATAGGCATACTTTACTTTTACTTTACCTAACAATAGAAATAAACCGCATGAAGCATTGATGTGTATGCAATCGGATATACATCAGCGGGATGACGTTTTGCAAATGGTCACTGGATGGAGGTAAGGGTTATACAGAGTGCAGTATATGATAAGTTACCTACGGCTTTATTTCAACGAGGAAGATTACTCTTTATTGCACACCATACAAATTAAAGTATACATGATTTGTACAGAAAGACGAATTTAGGCGGTTTTATTGCTAATAGGGAATTCTTCCAGATAACCATCAAGAAGGACAACTCTAGAGAAAGTGGAAGGAGGGAAGTATTTAATAATAATAAACATGGGCCAAAATATAAAAGATTGATTTGACCTTCCGTATTAAAGCCATTAATTGACTTAGCAGTTTGTATAAATCTTATCCGCCAGGGGTCATTTTTTTGACAAACACGATCAATTTCGGTGATTTTGAATATACCTTAACTATTGCGTTGCACTTTGTATAATGGAATCTTTATCTGAAGAGAAAGTTACTCAGAAACAAGGATAGAAGTGAAAACTGGTAACGTAAGACGTGTCCCTAGCAGGATGATCTAAGATTTCGATCCTGTGGCTGAGAGAACCAAAAGGTTGTCCTTAACAAGGAATATTTAAGATCACCGACATTGATCGAGTTCACAAAAAATGACCCCTAGCGGATATTCCAAGCTCCTGCTTGGAATAGATAGTAATTTCAGGCTTGGTGGTAGCCCATTACTTATGATAGGCTAATTTGTAGGGCAAAACTGGCAAGCATGTTCAATATCGTCATTATCGCACTTTATAAGTTCACTGCTGGCCGCTTGCATTCAGCGGCTGCTGAAACAAACTAATTTAAATCCAAAAATTATCATTCAGAAAGCTCTACTACAGGGCCATAACCGTGAACTCTTAAAACAATCTCAAAGTTGTCAAATCTGTCAATTTTGGTACGTCATTTCATACAAAATTTGACAGAAATGATAATGTTTGACAGATTTGTGATTGTTTTAACAGTTCATGGTTAGGGCCCTGATCCTTTGTTCGTATGTCCGAATGACATGTGTGGAACAACCCTAAACCACTGTTTGCTGGCACGATCAGAATTCAGAGAGACTCCCGTGCCAAACAATGGATTTTGGGGGGGTAGTGAATGATAGCAAATTATTCTTGGAATTAAATGACTGCTGATTTGGCAGTATAAATAATGTTTAGTTCTATTAAGCCTATAACAGATAAATATACACAGGCTTCCAAAGTGTACAGGCTCTCTCTGTCATATTTAGAGTGCATTTGCTATTCCGGGACTAAGGTTACTTACTGTTTTAACGTACAAAAATCAGTGGTTTAACCTTAGTCTGGACTAGTAAATGCATTCTGAATAAGACAGTCTAAGTATATAGGCGAGTCTAACAATTAAAATATAAAAAGTACCTACCAATGAATATTGTCAGTTTTTAAAAATTATAAAATGTTTCCTAGACTAGACCTAAAAATATTATCTATTGTCACTACTCGTAAATTAACTGATGCTAATCTATTGATTTTAACATGCTATGTCGGTAAAATATGTGCGTTATACCCTATCTTAAAACGGCATAAAAGTTCGGAAGAAGAAGGGTATTTCAAAATTATAAATTAGAACTAGACTAGAAAATGCGTTAGTAATTTGGCTGCACAAGTTTCATTTGAATAATTTATACCTTTATTTTAATAACTTATAAAAAAACAACAATTTCATTTCTATAACTAAACTTACCTAAAATAAAAAATAAACTACTCAAAAATAAACGCGTGTCCATGAGGCAAGGAGGCGAGAATGCTTGCAGCGTTTCCTCGCTGAATAGCTATACCTAGCCTTTGAGCGAGGAACGAGCCAGCATTTTTATTTTCCGAAATCGTCTTTAATTTAGGGGCTATTTTACCAAAAAGTAATTTTGCACTCGGTCCCCACGGTCCAAAGGTCTCGACACCAAATGGCGCAAACACGTAGTCACTTGCAAGTGACTCGTATTTGCGCCGCTTGGCATTTTCTGCGGACTTTGCTGCAGCTCCCGCTTTTACGGCAGATTCCCTAAGATGAGAAGGGGCTAAAGTATCGACACAAGTTGCGTCCCATACCAAAGCCCGTCCCCGCTCCCAGGGAACGAGCGTAAGACCATCCGGTCTCTTGCCGTCATCACGCACCAAACCTCGAGGTTCCAGTGTGGAAGGAATGGCGATGCTGGCAAGAGCTCTCTTGATGGCGTCATTGAGAGCCGCATTAGTGTTTTTTTTTTTCTAGTGTAATACTCAGAAATACTAGTTTCCTCGTTATCCTCGTAAAAATGCTGTGTACGCCTATTTTTGGTATATTATACAGGGTGTAACAAAAAGGCGAAATAATATTTAAGGGTATTTATGTAATGTGAACATTAAGTAGTAAAAGTTTTAGTTAAAAATAAACAACTTTTTTTTCATTCCATTACCATACTAAGTAAATAAATTCATTAATTGAGAGGATCATTTTATGAAAGTTTCACATCTGTTTCCTACTTAATCTCGATTTATGAGTTTGTTAACACCTAACAGCTGATATTTAAGGTTGTCGCCGATAGGTTTTTGTTAAAACTTTAGCATCAATTTACTCAGTAATTTATACTCGCACGAGTTTGTGGTTTTGCATAGGAACTACACATTTACTACTCTACACGTCCTTTAAATTTTATTACGCCTTTTTGTTATAACCTGTATATAAGAATTTGTCACCTCATATTATAATTTTGTCCTTGAATGTATTAATATATATGCTGTTGGTGTTCCTTACTGAATAAATAAACCCAACGTACCAAAAGTTAGTACACATGCCTTTCCACGCTCAAATCTTTCAGGCCATTAAAGGCTTTCGTATCTACCGCAGGCTATAAATAAACCATATTTAGGGGAATAAATTCGGCATCAAATAGAGGGTTGAACACCCCATTTGATTGAGCAAGGTTAGTGTAAAGTCGACAACCTCTTAAACCAGAGTATACTTCTTCGTTATCATTGAAAGTAATCTAATAAAACGTTGGTCTAAGTATTTTATGATCAGCTTTGTTTTAAAAATTAAATAGGTATATTTTTAACAAAACTTTTATTGTTATTTCTAAGACATTATTATACCAATGTAAATATTTGTGTATAGTGGGACCTATATGCCTATATAGGTCCCACTTATACATGGCACAGGCCTCACCTCAACTATGAGGTTTTTCTATGATTTCAGAGATCTTAAATCTTGGAAATCATAGAAAAAATATATTTTCTTAAGTTTCTAATTTAGTGATTAACAAGTGTCAGATAATGTATTATCATATAATACTTAATATAGTTTATTACTTATGGTTTTTACTTACTAATATTATAAACATCCACGTTTCGGCAATTCAAGAATCTCCAGAAGTCTAATTCCCGTAATTTAAAATTAGTAATAATTGGGTGTCGATCCTGTCATTACTGTCGATGTGGGACAGCCCACAAACATCAACCTCCCAAACGGTATTCTCGTACAATGAAATTGACAACGAAATCCAAAGTGATGATCATAAATGATTGAGAGTGGAAAATGGCCAAATGGATTCTACTAATTTTAATGCTTGCTTGATTTGTCAAAATTGACAAACTAGTTTTGTCACCATCATATTATTACATTATTATAATATGACGTTTAAATAGCGGCAAGAATAACGTTTTTTAGTAACATCATAATCGCATCATATTAAAATCCTCTAAAGTTCCCAATGAATGTCAATTACGGGAATTGGCCTTCTGATTGGATGGTCGGCCTGCATCGAGCAGTCATTAGGGGAAGCTTTTGTTCAGCAGTTTATGATGTCTGGAATGATGATAAAGATCTTCAGTCTTTACTGATCCCTGGATTATCCACATGATCAACCGGTCAACTTTAGTAAAACATCAAATAATTCATTACCCGTCACAAATGTCTTACATAATTCTGAACTGGCACTGCAAATATTTTCATTGTTACCAAAAGATATTCAGATCAGAACATGAAGTTGGGCAGCTTTATTAGTTTGACAGAAGCCAGTACCCAATCAACCGTGAGTGTAACTTTGTCGGCACTGTCATGACCCGGGATTACATCGTGCATAGGTCAGGTATTACGGTGACAGCCGTAGCGGAGAGCGAATCCCTTATTCCCTAAAAATTAGCAATCAGCAATTCATCATTCATCGCCCGATTGATGGTTAGTGTCAAAACGTATGGGCAGCACTGACAGTAGATTGCTTGTTTTTGTTTTTTGCTGTCTTGCGATTTAAAAGCCAGAATTGGTAAATTTTCGCTATCGCATTGCTTTTGCAAGATACGGAATCAGAGTACCGAACAATTCCGATCGTGATCCCTTTGAATTTAGTTAACGACAGCAAACATTTACCTGTTAACGGAAGGTTTATTGGTTGGTAATATTATGTCAATTGTCATGGAGATAGTACAGCAGTAGCAAAAAGCCTACTCGAAGCCTATCGCAAACCTTTTAATTTTATTGCAAGAAATATTACGAAAGCAGTGTTGTTAATACGGTTAACTCCAGAAAAATAAATACAACGTTAAAGGACCTAACCATAAACAGGCTCTTAGAGCAAGAGCCTGTTTATGGTTAGGTCCTTTGAAAATCAGTCAGACAAAAAATATGGAAAAAGTATTATCAAATTGATTTCATTTCAATGTCAAAACAGAAGGTAAAAATAAATGTTTAAAAAGTGAACAGTAACAAGTAGTATTGAAAATCAAAAACTAAATCCAAAACTAAGCAAAGAAAGAATTTAAGACACAACAAATTTGTTGTTTTTGTAGAGCTGAACTAATCCATCAAATACGTGATTTTTCGTAATTAATGAATATCGTATTCAATTCCCTTTAAAGAAGACTAAAATAAATCTGGTAAAGAAAATGTGATTATCATCAAACCACCAAATTTTCATCGCTCCGCGTATATTCAAGGGAGCACCTTTGCCTACGTTCAGCGAGTTCATTTTATAGTCTGCTCAGTTACTGCTCTAAGTTTATCATCGCCGGACCTCGTCTAAGCCAATAAACTGTTTATAATTAGCCACCCACGCTATTCACGCTTCCAGAATTTGTTCTCGTGGTCATTTTAAGAGCGGGAATTTCGCCTATTGCAGTGCAAATTAGGGAGGTTTGAAAGTTAGGAATTAAAGGCCCGCTGTACGATAATTGTGTTGGAGTTTGGAATGGATATTGTAATGTAGTCGCTGTTAGCTTGGCTAATAATGGTCATAGTCATTTGTATGTATGTATTTTTGTTTTGTAATACGCCTGGATAATAATGAAAACCGGCCAAGTGCGAGTCGGACTCGCGCACCATTATCCGGTATATGGTTCCGTACCATTATCTAAAAAAACGGCAAAAAAATCACGTTTCATTGTCCCCTTAAATATTTTTTGTATTCTGTTTTTTAGTATTTGTTGTTATAGCGGCAACAGAAATACAGACAGACAGACGGACAGCGGAGCCTTAGTAATAGGGTCCCGTTTTACCCTTTGGGTACGGAACACTAAAAAGAGGTCTTGAAGGAAATTCGAAAATCACTATTGATCTAACAATTCTATTACAAATTCCCAAAACGGTTCTACGATACTCTAGGAAACAATAATGCAAAGATGAAGATAGGATGTTTCTAGCTTCACATCAAATGCCAGTAGTTGAACAGTCAGTTGTGGTCGTATATACTATGATGTTACAATATCATAGATTATGTATCATATTTTTAACCCATGACGACCTCCGTAGCCGAGATGCGAGTATGCCGGACTTTAAATGGCGCCGCCATCTCTGAGGTTCCGGGTTCGATCCCCGGTCGGGTTAATGTAGAAAACGAACTTTTATATTGTCTTGGGTCTGGGCGTTGTGGTACCGCCGTTGTTTCAGGTTTCTATAACACAAGTGCTTTAACTAGTTATCAGAGCAATGTATGTGATATTGTCCAATATTTATTGTATTTATCCGATCGCTTTTAACTTTACTGAGTAGTTCTCGCACGCTGGAAAATGTTTCATACTTATTATTTTTATTTAGCCTATTTTTTTCCATTGCCGGCCTCTTCCTCTTACAAATGTCTATGATTATCTCTATATACAGTCTCTTAACCTACCCCTACCTACTTAGTCGTGTCTGCCTTAAAACTTCCCAGAGTTATTTATAGTTTATTTATTTACTCAATTTGTGCTGAAACGTGTTGAAGCCTATATTTCAACACTTACATCATCCCTCAACACATGCCCTACACATGCACACATTGAAACTATTACGAAAGGTTCGAATTTTAAAAAGGTTTGCCCGATTAGGGAGAGTTATCCGTTGAGTTGTGTCTCCAATGGATTACAAATTAACATTCTACTTAAAGGTTTGTAAATAAAATAAAAATACTACGCCAACGAAGTCGCGGAAAACAGCTAGTTAAATATAAAACAATGCGATATCACTGAATTTAGGACAGCGTCTGAAGTTCCTGCAACTGACCGACCTAACTAATGATTAAAACGTAGCTGAGAAGTGTTTGCACCTGACAATGTCAAAGCGTACATAATCTCTCTGAAGTTAAGCCCGCATTGGTTCAAACGTTCAAAGCGTGGAGTTATGACGTCAAAACGATGAGATTCTCTTTGGTGATGAAAATACTCTGATTTCTGATTAAATTGAGGGATGTTGACCCCATTCATAAATAATTCTAAGGCATCATTTATTAAAACAGACACTTTATTTTATGCCTAATAACTCAGTACAATTTCATTTAAGAGACAAACTGATTTTTTAATTGCTTTAAAATCGTAAAAAAGTAAGGCAGTTGAGTTTATCGGATAGTGACGTCATAATCCGATAACGCTATACAAATTATAAGGAAGATATCCGTTTTGACAGCTCATAAAAAGTATGTCAATTGATTGGTGGTGTCAACTAGCCTATTATAAGGAGGTAAAGTTTGGTTGTAGGAGGTAGTCTTTAGAACTACTCATTCAATTTAAATAATTTTTAACCAATATTAAAGTTTCAAACAAATAAGAGATTCATATCATATAGGTACGTTCTAAAGCCGCATTTTAGGTGTCAAGATTTTTAAATGTGAATAATATAGTTGTCTTTTTGACATAGAAGCCACGGGCTCAGCTAGTTGAGTTTTACATGTATTTTCATTTTGGTTTTAGGTTGAAAAGACAATAGATGAAAAACGATGACTCTAACAATGTAATTTTAACAGAAAAACGTTTAATATGTAACTATTTTTAATCGTTTAACTAAGGCCAGGGTTTCTATTATTTTAAGTTGAAAGCTTTTAAAGCTATATATCTAAAAGCTCAAAGCCGATTACGAGTTGGTCTAATAACATACGCTGAGTTGAATGCTTGTATGTATTTCTAGTCTAATTTTCTGAAAACCTTTTAAAAAACAAAGTTAACTAGTGAAAAGATGATAACTTTTGAATTCAAATTTAATTAGCTAATCTATCTAATTACTTTAACTAAAAATGGAGCAATGTACTAGTAGGAAGTGTCTAGTAGACTAACTTTTCTAAATCCTAGTTCTTGGAACAATGCAATCGTCTACGTACATGTATGTACATGTTACATGTATATAAGCACATAAAAAATGATTTTTACTGCCAATACTAAATTAGACCAAAAAATTCCGTTCTCCTCCTCAAAAACCCTAGGTACAGCCTACACAAAATCCTAAACCAAGAATTAAACACATAAATATCTGTTGGCAACGGTATAAATCACCCCTTTCAGGTATGTTAGCAATGGCGGCCGTTTAAATTGGAAACTTCTATAAATTAAAAGCAAGCAAACCAAATAATGAAGTAGGAGCCCAAAAGTTCCTGGTTACTCCTTGACTTATTGTCGAACATAAATTAAGGTAAGTTTTGACGATAAATTTCGTTGGGTCGATCTGCGGATTGGTAACGACTGGAAGGGACAAAAACGGGTTGTTTCTGGAATTGGAAGACAAAATTGTTGGCTTGGAAATACAGATGAAATTGATATATATATACATACTACATCTCCAACAAGGTGGGTTAACGATAGACAAAGCTGGAAGTTTTTAAACTGTCACATAGCTGGTCTGGTTGCAGTATTCTTCTCGGGTCTATATTCTCTTTGAAACAGATGGACTACTACTACTAGACCGTGTACTTTGTGCCGTGGTTGCCTTGTAAGAAAACCAGTAAGCGACGACTAGACCGTTGTGTTATGTCAATCTACCCGTTTTACGTTAAATTTATGTGCGCTCATTCTGTTAACTACAAATATTATAATACGTGTAATTATACAATGTTTCTCAGTGAGTGAATTCTTATGAGAAAAATAAAGTTCTTAAACCACATACTAAAATGACTTTTTAAGGTCGTTCGGACGTATTATCCTCTTAAACTAATATAAACTTCCTGCATCAAACATTTTGATAATCTTTGAGCAATTGAAAAAATGATTGTCTGTCAAGTCGGTTTACAGACGATAATTTTACGTAATAACGTGCTAAGAGATAGATGTGTCACAACCCAAACGCTTAGGCCCATCGTGCCTCTCTATCGCTTGTTCCGGGCTCTCGTTTGCACACTCGGCTCCGGCGGATCGTGACACGTTTTCGTGCGTGCAGCCGGCGTTCATCGGTTTATAAGACGTTATCACGTCGAAAGGTTGTGTTTTTTTACGGAGTTGTCTATTTATTATATTTTTCTATAAGTAAGCACCTTCACATATAACTCTAAACATCGGGTGTCGATAGCAGGGGATGTTGAAAATCAGTGCGACCCGTAAGCTAGTATTGTGGCAGCATAAGCTATACCTGTTTCTCTTTGTTTTCACTTATCTAGTGTATAAGCCTGTTTTAAGTTATTAATCATTGCTGCAAAATTGTGCTAAGAGAGGACAAAAGATTTATTTTATTGCATTTTTAGCATGGCTAGTTTCAGTTCCTCTTATAGCTTTTCCGAGGATTGTTACAAGCATACAAACATAATATTCGTAATAAATAAATAATAAATAAATATTGGACAACATCGCATTAATTGTTTTGATCCTTAAGTAAGTAGCTAAAGCACTTGTGTTATTGAATTCAGAAACAACGACGGTACCAAAACACCCAGACCCGAGACAATATAGAAAAGTACATTTTCTACATTGTCCCGACCGGGAATCGAACCCGGAACCTCAGAGATGGCGGTCACGCCTAGTCCGGCATGCTCACCTCTCGGCTACGGAGGTAATAAGCCTACCATTGTATAATTATGCTCTGTGGTTTTCGAGAGGTCTACGTCCAACAATAAACAAGCGTAGGCAAAATAATAATTGTAAGCAAATTGTAGTTCTGTGTCGGGAGCAACAATCGGGAGAGTCGACGCTCACGCTGAGAGACGTATTAAACTTCCCATGCCAAATATGTCTTATTTATATGTTAAAATATAAGGGTAGTATGAAAAGATAGACGACCTCAGGAATATGGCTGGCAGTGGATTGATGAAAAAAATGGGAGATGGTGCTCTTTGGCGCTCTTTGGGTGCGGCTTATTTCCAGCAGTGTAATGCAATAGGCTGCATAAATAGATGATACAGAATGGTTATTTATAAGTTTAAGGTCCACGTGGACATCTCGGGATTGAATTAAATTGAATCCCGAACTATGCGTTAACTCAGATTCAATTTCATTTCGGTTTGCGTGACGTTGACTGAGACAAAATGATAACTTTATGCCATAAGATAACAAATTACAACATATCTTATAACTATTATTAGTTTAGTACCTGATACATACAATACAAACAAAAAATATATTGACTTATTTGTCTATTTATTTAGTAAACTTAGTTTATTCTTTGGACTAGAGGGGAAAGGTGTACGTGTGTGCATTTTAAGTAAAACAGTTACTTATGTGTGTGTTTTACAAAAATGTCTTATCATTTGGGTTAAATACTAAAACATTAGGGTTACGATAACTGAAAATAATTAAATTCCTTCAACAATCACACTAATTTTCAAGTCCCAAAATAAGTAAAGCTCGTACTTTTTTTCAAATGCGATGATGTAGGTACTATGATTTATTATTTAATCCCTGTTTCACAAAAAGCAATGTCCCAATTCGATTGGCTGTTATATTCACTATCATAAAACAAACAAAACACAGAACAAACATGCCAAATTGAGGACCCCCTATTTTTAGGTTACTCGTAGTCAGTAGAAAATTGTAATCCCACCCACGAACCCTTTACACATTTGTATTTAAAATTGATTATTTGTAAAGTAATTGGAACAAAATGTTTTACCTTCCTTTTTATGACATCGGGTACATTATGGTATTGGAATTCTCATTAAAATTGGACCCAGAACACAGTTGGGGGCTTGCAAAAACAATCGAAAGGGTTTACGGGACCGTACTAATTTTAGAATTGGATACTCTAAACCGCCGAAATTGGGAGAAAGTTTATTGAAACATTTTATAGTTCATCTCTTTTAGAAGTAGTTATTTGTAAAAAACAAGAAATAGTCGACAATAATTCAAATCAAATACAAAAACCTTGATAAGTTGCAACAAAATATTAAAATTAAACTCCCTCGTCATTGTCTACAAGTAAACAATGTCAAAGATCACAAAATGGTAGGTTTAGATTGGGTAAGATTTCAACATTTACCATCATTTGTATTTTAACCGACTTTAAAAACGAGGAGGTTCTATGGTCGACGGTATATTCATAACATATTTTGTATGTTATTCGACATCACCACAAATTGTGGGAATTTCAAAATTATTATTTTTTTCGAAAGCGTATACTTCCAGTTAATCCATTATCACCAAGCCAGAATCTGATGATAATATCCCTGAAAAACGAGGGCAACCCTCAAATTTTATAGGTACACATAATTAATGAAACATTTGAATTTTCATGCGTATTACAATAATCGTTAATTATTAAAGATTTTAATTAAGGCTTAATTAATATTTTAATCAAGAGAGATCTTAACATATATTAAACTCTGACATTAACATACAGAAAGCGTTCCTTATTTAGCAGATTTCAAAGGATTTCCAATATTTGAACCGATTATTGTTCACTCAAGTACAAAGAATCATTTTCTAATTAACGAGGCTTACTAACGAACCCATTGCTAATGCCGATGGACCCAGATATACTTCTGGAACTTTCATGTTCCCAAGGGAACCCTTTCTTATCATTAACGCCGCTGGCGAACAATTGTTTGAAATTCGAAAACCTTCTTATTCTCTACAAGACAGGTAAGTCTTCGAGTTTGAAAATGTATAGACAATAATTTTCCCCTTTAATTTTTAAGATTTAAATAGAACTAGATTCTGTGCTTGTTGTGTACCTACACCCACAAGCATTTAATGAGTATTTGCAATTTAAAGTGCAAACAACTACGATTTTATTAAAAATATACTAGGTTTCACTTTAACGGCTTAGTTTAGCCATTCAGCGAGGAAACGCTGCCAGTATCCTTGCTTCCTTGCCTCATGAACACGGCTTTATTTTTGAGTAGGTATTTAGAATAAGTTAGTTTAATTAAAAGTATTATTGATTCTCGTTTGTATTATTGTATTAAAATACAAAATTACCAATTTACTTTGATTTATTATCCTACTTTAAATGTTGTTTTGTGTTTTTTGTGTACGGAGTTAAATGTGGCCAATAACAGTTTTATAAAATTGTATAACCATGATAACATTGTTTGACAGTAGTACACCTAATCCTAGAATTTATATTTTAATGTCCCGAACACACCTACTTGAAAATGATAAAGAATAAAGTTAGTATCATTTTTAAAACAACGGCTTTCATTATATACTATAGAAGATTGTATATCCCATCTTGTATTAAACGTCCATTAACGGCGTGTTAATCCCGCAAACTTTACTTTCCCATATTAATATCAACACCGTAAAAAGCGATAATACATTTTCAGTTTCCCCTGAGCGACGCGACGTGGCGACGAAGCGTTCAATATATCTTTTTTTTGCTCGTTTATTAGCTAGGTCACTTGTGACAGCGCCACAGAGCTGCGATTATATATAAATACAGTTTGCAATTAAAAAAAGTTTTTTCGGGTTGAATAATTATGTTTTCATGAGTAAAAATCAATGTAATTAATATTACTAAGTATCAGGGTTACAAAGTACCAAAAAGTAGAATTATAATTCCTGCTATTCGTTTTTTTGATAATATTTAATTTCTTACTTACTTTTTCTCCCGCAGTTTCTTTCAGATTGGCTGGTTGCAACCTGCGGCTACGGCATCCAGCGGCTTTCTGAAACCATTACCAGGTCGTCTGTCCACCTTTTAGATGTGTGGACGGCCCACGCTGCGCATGCCGCTACGTGCCCTCCATTCCAGAACCTTTCTGCCCCATCGGCCGTCATTTCTACGTGCTATATGCTGCGCCCACTGCAACTTAGGGTTACTAATCCGTCGGGCTATGTACTGACATAGCCCGACGGATTAGCAACACTACGTATAACTCTTTACATAGCGTGCTGTGTAACCTTGAGCTTCCTTATAAGGCCCATAGTGAGTTAGTAGGTCAGAGTAGGTCAGTTACTGCTTACAAAATAAAATGTCGACATGAAAAGAAAAAATGACAACACAATTTTGATGATAAACTATTTTATTGAATATGTTAACAAAATAATCGCATCAATGTGGCGTCTCGTTGCACCGCAAGCTAGGTGGTTCGTTCGTTTGTTTATTTAGAACGTATTTTCTCGACGACGATTTATTTTACGGAGTAAAGGGCGAACAGAAAATGTTTCACGTGCTCAAGTTTCAAGACCAGGGGAATTCTCTAATACTTAAACGTGAAAGTTTCTTTGTGGAAAATACATTGAAATGAAAAATACGTTCTCATTATTTTGATTTAAATAAATAACACAGCGAATAATTCAGTTGTGATACTAGATGCTGGGTACTTCGTTTAATGCATGGATGAAATTAGCCTGTTTTAATTACTACTAGCAGTGATGTATAGTATAAGTATTTTAGTATAAGTAATGTAATTTCAGATCCGACGAGAGGTGGAGCAGGAAGGTTCTCGAATGGAGACCACGCTTAGGCAAACGTAGTGTAGGACACCCCCCGGCTAGATGGACCGATGACCTGAAGAAGGCAGCTAGCAGCGACTGGATGCAAAGGGCGGGCTCGTGGCGCTTCTTGAGGGAGGCCTATGTCCAGCAGTGGACTGCAACAGGCTGATATGATGAATGTAATTTAGTGTAAGTAGTGAGAGCGTCTGGCATTGGTGGCTAAATGATTAAAGAACATGTTTAGCCGTACATCCGAGAGATATGGACATTTGTGGGTCTGTTCTCCAACACGTACATACTATTTGAATATTTCCGAATCTGTACAGAGCTATATAACTTGCTGAGCGGCAAGGAAAAACATCGTAAGAAAACCTGTCTGGGTTTTTCAAATAGTGATTCATCTTAATACATGCCATGGTCAGGCATTAAGGTTTCGTGGTCAAATAGCCAAGCTTAAAATTAAACATCTTGGAAAACGGCTGTAAAATAAATACTACGGAAGGGGTGTCGGTTTTGTTTCGTTTACAATTAAACACTTAAGACAAGGATGGAAAATGGAGTTGCAAACCAATATTTGAGGAAGCTCCCCTAAAACTAGGCTTTAGTTACAAAACAATTCGAACCGACCATCTGTAAAGGGTAGGATTACGGATCGTTCGAATTTTCTCAAAAATGTTATTTATTATCATCTCAGTAAGTAGTCCGAGGCTCGTATTCTGATAACGCTTTAGTCTGAGAGTTCTATAAATATAAATATTTTCATAAAATGTATATTTCAAATCTAGTTTCAGTCAAGATTTAAACTTGAACGACGTTGTCTCAGAACACGGGCCCTTATCTATTTATTTAATTCGATATTTCTATAAAAACTTTGTTATAATGATGATAATCAAATAAAATATTTTGGCGAACACATTTTATTATTATGTTTAGATATGAAATGTGATCTCTATTTTCACAAAAAGAAAACAAAACTACGCTACGCTACTAAAGAAAATAACACGCTTCACGATTCGAGTGGTGCAATATTAGGTTTCAAAAGTAGGTATAGTACAAATTGAACAACCATCCCATGAATATATCCATGTGCCTTATAACCATTGAGGTATAATGTACAAATTTATTGACTCTTGAAGAGTAAAAATAATGATTAAAGAATATTGCACTATTTACAAAGGTAGGGTCAGACAGAATGTATGCAAACAGAATGTTGTATACCTAGAAGTGTCGTTGGTAAAGAATAAAAGTAGTAAAAAGGGACAAAAAAAGAGATAAGATAATATATGAACCAGAGAGTAAACCAACGGTCATAATCTAGGAGTAAGGAATTAATATTCATATAACGAAGTACGAGACCAAAAAAAAAGCACCTTTATAGAAAAAAATGATTTAGAAAATATTGATTTCAGAATTTCAGAAAGGTTCTGGAATGGAGGCCACGTACCGGCAAGCGCAGCGTAGGACGCCCACCCACAAGGTGGGCAGACGAACTGGTAAAGGTTGCAGGACGACGCTGGATGCAGGCTGCTTCCAATCGGCCGATATGGAAGTCACTGGGGGAGGCCTATGTTCAGCAGTGGACGTCCTGTGGCTGAGATGATGATGATGATTTCAGAATTGACCCAAGTGACTTTGATTCACTGCACCACTACGGCCGGAGCGTCCGATAGTATTTTATTGATGTTATGTCAGATAAGTCGTGATGCAGTGATCTGGCTGGTTAATTCAGGCGGTAATCCAACCGGCTAACAAACTATGCCAGAGTGTATGAACCAAGCAAAGACTGCGCACTCATTTAGTATGGAATGCCGGATTGCCGTTGAATGCCGCTCAATTTCGGTTGTTTAGTGGCCAGATTTTAATTAGATTCTACGAATTGTGAAGCTGTAGTCATGCTGATTTAATCAACCTCTGGAAATAGAAGCAGTGAGTTTAGGAAATGCTATTTATTTCGAACTAACTCGAAGTTCGAAGGTGAGGTGCTCGTAGCTCAGTGGCGGCAGCGCTTTGGTATCGATTACTAAAGTTAAGCAACCAACGCCACGGTCGTGAGTGGATGGGTAACCATTCCGACCATATTTAGTGACATTTATCACGAGCATCTCCGTGCTTCGGAAGGCACGTTAAAAGTTGGTCCCGGCCGATATTGCTTGATATTGGTCGTGAAACCTAGTCAGAGGCCCTAAGGCGGCTTGATAACATCTGACAGTTAGGTTTAGTCACTGGCCTTACAACACCCCTCCACCAATCCGCACCGGGCCCGCGTGGTGGAGTATGGCCCAAACCACCTCATAGTTGAGGTGAGGCCTGTGCCCTGCAGTGGGACGTATATAGGCATACTTTACTTTACTACTTTACTTTATTTCGAACTAACTACGAGTTATATTCAGTAATTTCACATTGATCATACGGATGTAATAAACAAGCGTTTGAGATAAACATCATCATCATACGTATCTCAGCCTATTCAGTCCACTGACAAAAGCCTTAAGAGCGCCAAAGAGCACATCCACGTTTTTGTCATCCAGCCACTTGCATCCAACATCCTAAGGTCGTGTGATACGCAGTCGATTATAGAAATCACTAATAAGAAGTAAAAATTTGCATTTAAAAAAGAAAAGATTATCCGTAACCTGTCAGGCGAAGGTCAAAAGACACAATATTTTTTTTATTGTTACTGAGCAGCCGGACGGTCTTTGCCGCTTGATAGGGTAAACTTGGAAATAATAATAATAACAAAAAAATAATTATTTGAAAATCGGTCCATAATTGGCAGAGATATCGGTAAACATACAAAAAATATTCAGTCAATCATAGAACTTCCACCTTATTGAAGTTGGTCGAGAAAATGTAGACGACAAAAGGGATACGATCATACCATCCTTAGAAATAAGAACCAGAACATTTGTATCCAAGGTAACAAATGCAGTATTATCTAAATATGTAGGTTTCTTCGCACGTTTACTCTCCGAGAAATTGCTACAAATCCGTACCGAGGTTTAGATCCCACGCCTCAAGGATTTGAAAAGATGCTACGAGCAATGAGCTACCATCACGCTTTTATACGTAAATAATATATTATTTGCTTATTGGAAACATTAGAGAAAACTTCTGATGTAATGTAATACGATTATCGTTGAACAGAGGTACAGAACTTACTTATTAAAAGCAATTCTTTAGCATTTTTGCTCTTAATCGGCTTAGGTACAGTATATTATATTGTCACTGCTTGTATCTTTTTTTTGGACAAATATAATTTCTCTTTAGCTTAATTTTGAAGTCTACGCAAACGAAATTGCAAGCAGAGGTTATAACTTTCACATACTACATACTTAAGCCGATTAACCCGTAAAAAGATAACAATTGAAAAACAATATACCCGCCACACATGTAAACGCGAGCTGAACGAGAGGATTAAGATAAAAACTAAATAAAGATTCGATTTTAACATTAAAATATACAATTATAGTACAATACTATCAATTAAAACAACTAAATATTGCTTATAATCTGACAAAGCAGTCATATGCTAATACATACCACAAAGCGTTTGCTAACAAACTAATAACCGGAAAACTGAAAGAGTACCGCGGCTTAACTAACCCAGATACAGACCTGAACGGTAAAAGAAAATACGGAGCTTTTGCAGCCAATGACAAATTGAACCAACCGCGAGCATAGAATAGTGTTTGTACAGAAGATTCAGTTCCCAGAGATAAGTATTTCTTATCAGGAGGCTTAATACGAAGCGTATCGTTCGTTTGGTCGTATTATCCGATCAAATTAAAATATCCAATCACTCACTTGTATCAAAGGTTTGTCAATTTATGAACAATTGAAAATGGTCGGGTTTTTTACACCTCTAGATTGAGTTGGTCATATTTTATCGAAGGATCTACACATGAAACTGTTTTTTTTAATTTGTTAGGCTTATACGATCGATCGTAAGTTAGATTTTCGTGCTAGGCCTCCTGTTATTGAAACTATCAAGGGATAGATAAGTAATTGATGAGATTTTATTATTATTATCTCTTGTTAACTTTCGGCTTGTCCTTTTGGAAGGCGTTCGTCAGAATAAAAATCCAAAACGGAGAGACCCCTTCGAGATACGATAATAAGTTGGCATTTTGCACAGCTAGCAATATTATATAGTGCAAGCAAAGATAGTATCTGTAGGTAGTACAAGCACTGGAGATAAATGAAAACCGAGTCAATGAAAGGCATCATGATGGACTGGTAGCCGCAACATGGAAACAAAAGAGCGTCTGCCTTATTGAACGTCTTATCTCGATATTCAGAGTAAACGGTAATTTAAGTCTTAACGTATACCAATTAACTAAAGTGCCATCAAAAGCAGCTAGAAGGTGTTTGCAAGGCGCCCGTTTCCAGCGCCTAAAGCACTAGTAAGCCTTAGCGTTAAGCAATTACACACTAGAACACAGATTGTACTATTGTAACCTCACTCTTGGCCGGCCAGTTAAAGCCGAGGCAGAGAAGGAGCCCAAATCAATAAATTTGTTCTCCGAAGTATTAGGTTCCGAGGTGTCGCCCACTCATCTATTATTCATCATGATAAATCCTTAATACAAATGTTGACATGTTTACAAATGGGTAAAAATTTAAATAAAATATCCTATACATGGTCTCTAAGTGAGTAGGTAAATGGCATCCTTGTGTTACAAATTATTATTTCAATTAGACTATGACGTTACTAACAGTTTGAAATAAATGTACCTAAATAAAAAACAAAATTCGAATTAAAAAAAAACCCACGACGCTCTCGACGCGTCGGTTACAACGAAATCAGAACAGGATAAAATAATTTAAGAATCCCCGACTTATAATCCGTTGGGGGCTTACTTATTCTTATTTTTCTGTTGAAATTTAAAATAGCGATTTATAGCAGACTGATCTAGTGCTTTCTGATTGTGAAGGCTTTCTCAAAATGTTTTCTCATACTCAGTAGTAAGAGGTTTGAATGTGTTAAATATTATCTTCGTTAAACATTAAAAATAATTCGTTTGCTCTACAAAATTAGACCTTGCCAGCAGGGCTTTCACATTTTTCTACCTAAATTCTTTACTAAGACAAGGCTGACACGTCTGCACAGAGGGCCGTATTAGCGTTCCGCTGGAAAAAAGAATTTGAGGAGAACGCGCGAACTAGCAGCGCTCCGAAAAATGCAGCGTCGATTTGTTTTTGAGCAGGTTTTATAGCACTGGGTTACCAAACGTGTTCTAGATTTGTTTTCGATTGGCAAAATTCTGTTTTCAAGTAATAATATGGGTATATAAACCCAAGAGAAAATAACAGGGACTGCGTTTCAGGATGAAAAATAAGGTTTGAGTACGGCCTGCTGTCATAAAGTTTATGTTTACTGTAACGGTGGATTTTGATTTCGAATTTATTTTGAGAGTAATATTTACATTCAGTCATCGTTATTTTTAGAATCATGAAAAAAATGAAAATCTAAACCACAAAAGCTATATTATAAACAAATAAAGATCAGTCAAAGCACCAACTGTCATGTTTTACAAGGAATAAATCACGAATCACGGTTTCAGGATCAGAAGTGGCTTCCAGCAAATCCAAAACCCAAGTACATTAAAAAATAACTGGACCAAACTTGAAATAGAAACTGTAAAGGTCCCAACGTCACGGTTTCCGCTAAAAATCAGCGTCGTTGACTTTGGCTGTAACGTCAAATGCTGCGGACCTTTTTGATACTCTATGTGAATGTTGTTTTTTATTTCTGTTTAGTGATATTGTGCCTATTAGTGTCAAATCAATGTTTTTCTATTTCTAGGTTTTTTTTTTGCAACCGAGGTATTTTGGCGTGCAATTGCTAATAGATTGTTTAATAACTAACAGACCTCATTTTCTGCAATTACACTGTGTAATTTGTTATAGTAAGACCGTAGAGAGTAAAAAGTCTTAAGCCAAAAAACACTATGCTTTTCTTTTGCAAACGCACAGTGGTTTGGTTAGTTTAAATCCAGGTAGGTACAAATTATTAGACCAAAAACATTCAACTTAACATTATATTAATTAAACCGAAATTTGGTTCAGAATTTGCACATCTTTCGTAAAAGTGTAAAGCTGGGTATTATGATAAAAGCGGACTGGTGAAATTAGATTTGCTAACTTCATAAGCTTTTGTGCTGTGCTCCGAGTTATTTAATAATGCTTTTTGTTTTTTTTAAACTTTCTTATTTTAAATATGAACTGCAGAAGTGCATACCTACTATTTTTTTAATTACACAAACACATGTAACGTTTAGTTATTATGTTGTGTGAAATCTATCACTTCTAGCGTTAAGACCGCCCAAAATGTGAGTCGTATATACTTATACATTATCATAAATGACATTTGATTTATACATAATACAGGGTGTAAAAAAGGCCTAACGAAACCTTGAACCACGAATTCTATACATAAAACCAAGTAGAATGCAAAAAAAATAATTGCTGGGAAATGAGTTTTATTTTTGGGTATAAAAAAAATAACTTATTTCTAACCCGCAATGTATAGCGCGCACGCCACAGACTATGCCTGTGTGTGTAAGCGCCTCATGTTTCTTTGTAAAAAGTTTAGTATTATCAAACAGAAGAAGAAGATGTTAATTTTGTAAAAATCTTTGAAAAAAAATGTAACTTTGACTGTAAATAACTCGGTAACCCGTCATTTCCCAGGTATAGTGTAAAAGAAAAAAATGATCGTAATAATACGAAGAATATGTAGTATTCGGCTTCGTTAAGCCTTTTTTTACACCCGATATAATTAAATATAATAAATTATCAATTAAACGAACTACACGTTGCATTAAACTAAATAACTACTAAAGAGAGATCATATATTATTATTAATATTATTTTTTCAAATAATTGTGACCATCAACTTGAATAATAAAGAATCCTTCTTAGTTGCATATTTTAAGCAAAATTTAATAAGAATTCGCATAATATTCATTAAAATCTTTCTGCTTTATTTAAGCAATTAACCTTTATAATAAATTTTAAAAGAACACCTAAAAGTGCAAGCTGAGGATAGCAAGTATCCGTAAATGTTATTTACGCTCCTTTAATTACAGTATTAAATAGCGTTGTATTTTAATAACGTCGTTAACCCAAATTTTTGTGCGAAACATTACCTTGCTGAAATCATGAGACCTGAGATTTTTCATCCAAAAATAGAGGAATTTTAACCTATCTTTTATATTCCGCCATATCTAATTGACAAAATAAATTGGCAGGTTAGTTTACACCTTACGGAAATACAGAACTTCATAAAATCTTACATCCTAAGACTTTTAGCCCTTATCTTTAAATACTTATTCACCAACAGAAAGACAAATAGGGTAGACATATCGTTAAAAAAATTAATCATTATTACTGGCTGAATATATAAAATTTGATATTATTTACAGAAACTTTGAGTACTTTAGCTGTTTTCAGCCTACCTGTTTGCTTGTCACTTTCTGCCAAATGTATTTAGAACTTTTTTTTAATTTCCTAATTTGTCCCCCGGAAATGACCCTTTTAAAAAAATATATTTATTTAATTTGCACGTTTGGGTCATAGGATTACACCGTGCTTCCAAATTTAACCTGATTTGGTAAAGTAGATTCGGAGCAAATTGGCTGTGACAGACGGACGGACGGACAGCTCGAAGTGATAGGATCACTTCGAGCGTCTGTCTGTCCGTCCGTCTGGGGGTAAGTAAGGGTTCCGTTTTTTTTTCTTTTTTGCACAGTGCCCTAAAAATACTAAAGAGTTTAAGTACCATTTTCATGGTCGCTAAAGTACAACCTTTGCTTAGTTATGAGCTTGAAATTTGGTATTATCGCAGGAATATTTATTTATTGAATATTATGTCAATAAACGTTATTTTTCTGAAGTCGTACCTTGTAAATGCTCCGAATCTATTCCACTCTAGGGAAGTGGACCGCAATTAAGGGACCTTTAGTAAATTTCGCAGAGCCCGGGTTGATAAACAGACGGATTTAGTAGGTATTACTAGGTATTACCTAGCAGTAACTTAGCGGCACCCAGGTTTAACCGCGTCGTTCTGAACCGAGAGCGTTGAGAGTGGTGTGGCGACTGTCTTTTGTCAATGCCGACTATTTTCGGAGCAATATAAGGAAAAATCGCGAATTTAATGTGGTGAAAATGTTTTTCAATTTTGATTCTGGTAAAGTTTTAAGCAAGACTACTTCAAATTACGTTAAATCTGACGTGAGATCCTAATTAACTGACTGAGAGAGTGTTGGCCAAATAGTTTTCTAAAGCCGCAGTTCCACTACAGCGAAGCGCCCAGGAATTCAAGAAACATTTTTAAAATTAGCGCTGGTTTTGTTGGACGCTTACATTATGTTTCCTATTATCAGATAAGTAATATACTCATGAAAAATTACTCGATATTTAATTTAACATTGTAATATTACTTTCGTAATACATAATAACCCCAGCAGCTTTTTGCAATCTTTACCCCATATTCTCTATATGAAACTGGGGTAAATATACAAATATTATATTGGCTCGGGTCTGGGTGTTGTGGTACCGTCGTTGTGTCTGATTTGTATAACACAAGTGCTTTAGCTACTTACCTTAGGATCAGAGCAATGTATGTGATGTTGTCCAATATTTATTTATTATTTATTTATTATAAAACTAATTTGATAAGGCTGGCTACAATAGCGAAACACCTAACAAATTGACAGCCTTTGTCCTCGTCTTCTCAGTAGCACAGAAGAACAGTTTACACGATTAAACTGTTTTTCTGTGCTACTGAGAAGATTAACCGTCTCTTATCCACCGCTGGCTAAAAGACGGTTCAGCCACATTACGTCCACTGCTAAACATAGACTCCCCCAGTGACTTCCAGATCGGCCGGTTGGAAGAGACCTGCATCCAGCGTCGTCCTGCAACCTTTACCAGGTCGTCTGCCCACCTTGTGGGTGGACGTCCCACGCTGTGCTTGCCGGTACGTAGCCTCCATTCCAGAACCTTTCTGCCCCATCGGCCGTCAGTTCTACGTGCTATGTGTCCCGCCCACTGCCACTTTAGCTGGCTAATCCGTTGGGCTATGTCAGCCATTTTTTTGTTCACGGATCTTCTCATTCCTGATTTGATCTCGCAAAGAAACACCGAGCATAGTCCTTTCCATAGCGCGCTGTGCAACTTTGAGCTTCCTTATAAGGCCCATAGTAAGAGGCCACGTTTCTGTTCCGTAGTCATAACTGGTAACAAAGTCAAGCTGGTAGGAAAGGCTGAAGCCTTAGCACGTTAGTTATTGAACCGTCACTGCTTGAAACCAGTGACGGTTCAATAACTAACGTGCAATTGCAAAAACTTTTTCATTTGCACTGCAGAACCATATTGTTCGAACTTGGTACTAGGGAAACTACTATATATTTTTGACGTCTTATACATCGTTCATTAGTGGTCAAAACGTTTGTGTTTCCCCAAAACTGGAACTTACGGGACGTGTCTCGCCTAGGGAGTACTAACTGAAGGCTAAACAACAACAAAACGATACTGTACCGATTTAGCTTACAACACTCGAGGGACTACGTGGAACCAAAAAGCGATAAATTAGGCTTCCTCTATTTTATGTGGTTGGGTTGAATTTAGAGCAAAGTGTTTTGGAAAAACTGGCCAAAAATTGGATCAGAAATTTTTAAATGTATGTATGGGTTTGCACCATTTCTTCGGAGATTACGCTTATATTGTGCTACATAAAATACTCAGAACCGATATTGATATTCCAAAAGCCATTACGAGAATATTTCAATGGCTCCATCATCGAATCGTCGAAACACGGTAAATTTAACATACTGTAAGGCTAAAACTACACTAGGCGGTGATGGAAGATGGGTTCTTGGATTGGAAGCGTTATTTTTTCGTTTTTAATATCATACAGATCAGCCAGTCTAAGAGGTAAGGCTAAAACCTATTTAATATATATTTATAATTGTTATTGTACTGACTGTTGAATACGTTTTCGGAATCTTAAAATTTCATTTAGTTAGTTCGTAATCGGTTTATTTCGTTCAAACGTTACTGCTCTACGATAAATGCATACTAAACACAGAGTAATACAATGTATTCATAATTATAAATTAGAATGAGCATATTAAAATTATGAGTGACGACACACAATTCATATTAATAACTGTAGACAATTAAAATATACATCTCTTGGCATAAGGGATTCGAAAATGGGACCGCTAGCTTTGTAGAACTAGATTGTTCCTATCCTAACTGTTCTTATCAGATGTAGTGTGGCTAAAGCTTTATCAGGCAAAGCCGCGTGCTATACCAAGTGCGACACAGGCGGGTTGCCTCACTGAATAATAATGAACCACTTAACGTCCTAGGCGATGTGTCTCCCGTATTTTAATCGAATACGGTTTATAGGGAGATGAAGTATAAATCTATGGTACGCGACGAAAATTCAAGGATGAAGCAATGAAAGTAAAGTAGGAGCTTATGGGCTGTCTAGATCGTTGGGGTTTCGAATTTCGGATGGCTCGTATGGATTTAGGTAATAAAGAAGCGAAGAATTACATTCGTGCTTGGTTCATAAAGAAACGTGGCCACTTACTATGGGCCTTATAAGGAAGCTCAAAGTTGCTCAGTGCGCTATGGAAAGGGCTATGCTCGGTATTTCTTTGTGAGATCAAATCAGAAATGAGGAGATCCGCGAACGAACAAAAGTCGCTGATATAGCCCGACGGATTAGCCAGCTAAAGTGGCAGTGAGCGGGGCACATAGCACGTAGAACTGACGGCCGATGAGACAGAAAGGTTCTGGAATAGAGGCCACGTACCGGCAAGCACAGCGTGGGACGTCCACCCACAAGGTGGGCAGACGACCTGGTAAAGGTTGCAGGGCGAAGTTGGGTGCAGGCCGCTCTCAGCCGGCCGATCTGGATGTTACTGAAGACCTATGTTCAGCAGTGGACGTCCTGTGGCTGGAATGATGATGATGTTGGATCATAAATCAAAGTAGATCAAGCGCTCTAAAGAAACTTATCAAGGCGTGCCCAATTTTGATTGATTTTATTTTTTTAATTAATCTAACCTTATCAATATCAACTTTTTTAACCCATAACGGGTGTAGATTTCAATTTGAGCAGTACTTACAGAGGTTCTATACCTTAATTCTACACCTTATATTGATAACAAATAACAAAAAAATTACTTCAAAAAAGTGTTTAATTATTAAAATTTTCTTAAATCTTAATTAATAAACTTCTATATGTGCCTGTAACTATGTGTGCCAACGACAAAGCAATCCGCGTCGGCAATTACTGGGCACAACAAATTTAAGACGCTTTACCATCGACAAGATAAGAAGAAGAAGAGTATTTTTGCGGAGCAGCAATCATTTTCTAGAATCTAATAATGTTTTCATGAAATGACAGCTGCCATACGGCTGTGTTTAACAGAATATTCTGGCAAATGCTTTTTGTACCGATTTAATATAAGTTTGGCTTTACTTTAATCAGGCCCCTAGCATAACCAACAAAATACGAATTCGATTTATCGACACCACCGACTGAATCACTGTCAAAATAATAAATATTTTATGTTATACCTACTTAACTTGAACTTTGCCCAAGACGTCATAAAAGTTCAAGATGGCGGCTATGTATTATCATATTTCGATAGTTAGGTGTCAATAAATCGCAATATTATTATTATATTGTGTTTTGTTGGTCATGCTAGGGGGCTGGATATAATTAGGACAACAAATACAAAATGTAAACTTAAGTTAAGACAAGACATAAACAGGAAGGTTGGATAGATAGGTATCCAAAAAAATAAGAGAATGAAAAAAGGGTATCAAGCTCAATTTAGTACGTACGAATTCAAGTGAATTTGCAGGTACCTTAGGGGTTAAACATGTGAGTTAGTACACTTGTATGTTTATTCTCAAATAAAACTAACAAATAATATGGCTTCAGTACATGACGCATAAAGTTGTAAAATAAATCCAGATGTAGAGAGTGCTTGAAGTAGAAATACTTTAACAAATACGCAGTGTAGTAATTTTACGTTATTATTATAGTTTATCGCACTTAGGGTTGTCAAAAAATGTAACAGCAAAAATGTTAACAAAATATTTTTAGTTTAAATTATTTAACCGTAGTTGCCAAGTGATTTCTTTCATTTTTTGTGTTCTATCCATGTATTATAAAGTAATAATGACTTAGTTAAAATATCATTTTTTTAGTATACCTACTTTTAACTTAGTTTACCACACAAAACTAAAATTTATAATGGTAAAATGTAATTAGTTATACTATTTTCTATTTTATCAAAGTGAGTTAATAGCGATCTTAATTTGATAACTAGCAGCTCAATTAAGACCTAAATATTCAATAAAAGATTGGATTAGAGATTTCATTAATGCCTATGACAGAATAATTTTAGAAAATCTGAAATTAGATTTGATTGAAGTAAGATAGCTAAGTTGCCATTCATAAAGGTAGGAGACGATTTTAAGTTAAGCTTATACTCGTCTATGTAAATCTTTTATTTACTTACCTAAGTTAGTTTAAAATATCACCGAGTTAGGTCTGTTATTTTCTGAGTTACTCATGTTACACTCACACTATTCCTACACATGCACATCACCAGCCTATATTAGTCCACTGCTGGACACAGACCTCTCCAAAAGGAGGATTTTGCCATAATCGCCACGCTTGGCAGGCGGGTTGGCGATCGCAGTTTGGCCAATGGTGAAAAGGAGACGCTGCTGCCCGTCTTTTTGTGGCGGTTCTCCTGTAGTCGCCTCTTATGACACCCATAGGAAGAGAAGGGGTGGTACAATTCTTTTAACGTGCCGGCACCACACGGCACTAATGTTATATCGCATAGAATATCATTAAGAAAAGCTAGAAAAAAGAATGTAAGGCGGTTGATTTTTTTCAAGTATTTTATTATCTTGAATAAACTTAGCATAATATAATTGCTAAAAACACAAAATTTAAAGAATAAGCTGTTTTTTTTTACATTTAGCTATATTTTTATATAGTGTTTCGTGATTTTTAGTTGCAAGTGGTTTGTGACCAGCACTCACAAAACACGCCATTACTCATAATTTTATATAAGTGTAGGATAAGACATTAAAGATAATAACGGGATATTATCTTGCTGTAAAAGATACTGGTAAATGATTTTAACGAAAAACTTAAAAAATATTTTAATAGCGACTGGCAACCCTAAGGGTGTGCTTAGCCTCCATCTTGGGATTTCTTATTATTTATTCCATACGGTGTGCTTTTAGTGCGCCAATATAAATCAGGGTTTTAACTAAAGTGCTGTTACCGAAGTAACTGTCGACATTTTTCTTAATATTCATACATGTTGGATCTAAAAGCCGGAGTCTGCATAATAAAATAGATAACTCTTTGTTTACTTCAAAGTAAGTTTTTACTATTTTCAGTAGTTTAAAACGTTAGTAGGTTAAAACACATTTATTTAGTTAAAAAGGCAGTAAGAAATTGTTTTGTCTTATTTTGGCTGAAAAGTTTTCTGGTAGGTACTTGTGGTAATACTATCATATTATGAAATAAAATCAGTGTAGATTTAAAGTCAATATCAATATTAGAGAAAGAGACTATCTAACTAATACTACTAATACTATAATTTATAACATTAAGTATGGGTCCTTTTAGTATTTATAAATCGTAAAATAAATGTCACATACTCCTCACTTATCATCAAAGTAGAGCGTTACTTGTACGATGGAATAATAAGCAGGCTTTTCTGGTTTTCCTTACCCAACCTTTTCTAGTAAGCAGTCAAACACATCGCATTTCTTTTAATATTTTGCAAATCTACCAGTGCTTACAAAAATAGCCATTCCTAAGATGCTCCGAATTTTCTGTCTTGCAATTTTGAATTCGCGAACGGTGCCAGAGCGGAACGCTTCAGGGTTGTCACTCCGAAGTGTTCTAGTTTTATTTAAATCTTCTCGCTCGTAACAACGTTTCAAAGACGCGGTATTTGGTAGCGGGGCTTGAGCGTAGGGTTGTACTGTAACTGTTACAGTAGTGGTGGCCAATATTTTTTTTTAACGATTATCGATATCAAATGGATTAACAAATGATTAGTAAGTAAGTAAGTATGCCTATATACGTCCCACTGCAGGGCACAGGCCTCACCTCAACTGTGAGGTGGTTTGGGCCATACTCCACCACGCGGGCCCGGTGCGGATTGGTGGAGGGGTGTTGTAAGGCCAGTGACTAAACCTTACTGTCAGATGTTATCAAGCCGACTTAAGGCCTCTGACTAGGCTTCACGACCAATATCAAGCGATATTGGCCGGGATCAACTTTTAACGTGCCTTCCGAAGCACGGAGATGCTCGTGATAAATGTCACTAAATATGGTCGGAATGGTCGCCCATCCACTCACGACCGCGGCGTTGGTTGCTTAACTTTAGTAATCGATACCAAAGCGCTGCCGCCACTGAGCTACGAGCACCTCAAACAAATGATTAAATATATAAAAAGTATTAATAACATTTTGTAAGAAAATATTGCTAAAAAACTATTTTGTATTTAATTTTATACAAGTAATGAAAGGAAAAATGAAGAGTACGATAATTAACCATAACCGATAATTATTACGGGAGAGTGAGGAAGACAAAGAAAATTTTAATTACACAGAAGGGGAGATTGTATTTTTATGATAATTCCGTGCGTAATATACCTACTAACAAAAAATGAGGCAAGCGTTAAAATTATTTGTCTATCTTTAAACTGACAGTCCGAATAAAATGTTAATACAAACAATGCAGAAGCTATTTTTATTTAAATAGTACATAGCCATCCGCTTGTAGCCACATTCTTAAGAGATTTAAACTCAGTGCGTGCGTGTCTGGGACGCACGTAACATGCAAGTACCTACTTAAAACATTTTAAACAACAGTTCAAATTTCTAAGGATGTCATCTATGTATTTTATCAAGTTGAATTCAAAGGGGGAATTATTAACCGGACGAATAAATAATATATGGACGATCATTCGTTTGTGTGTGTGTTTTAAATTATTTCAAAAGAGCAACCACTGCTTTTGACAGTCAGACAGACGGACAAAGAAGTGATCCTACTAGGATTCCTTTTCACATTTTTTAGTAAGGAACCTTATGAGCGCTTAGTAATAATGCAATACACAACAATTTTCCTCTCCACAAATCGTCGCTGAAACAATTCGCTAATTACTAAAATGAATGGAAAAAGTGAGCTTCCATTTTAACCCTTCCATTGTCGCGCAGTCCAGCATGCACCTTTAACAATGCAATTCCTGTGCCTGATTTTTTTTGCGCGTTTTTAAAATTTTTGCGGAGTAACGAGCCGGGCTTGGAATATTTATGGGAAAACTGTAGTACAGCTTTACCTGTATTTTGTAAGTTGGCGCGACCAATCGGGTGATAAATTAATTGTTTAAACCACTATTAAATAAATATAAGACAACGCCACACACATTGCTGTAGCCCTAAAATAAGTAGCTCAAGCGCTTGTGTTATGGAAATCAGAAACAACTACGGTACCACAATACCCAGACCCCAAACAATATTTAAAAGTACGTTTTCTACTTCAACCTGACCAGAAAATAAACAAATACAATTAAGACAATTATTAACCCGAAACGAGGAATCTTTGCAAAACTTAATAAGAATTTTACTAAAAACTCCTTTTTTCATCCTAAAAAAAATTATCTTATTTAGGAAAAGATACCACACAATTCCCGCACGCGCAATCCGACCATTAAAAAAGGTCGAAATATTTTTCAAGATCCTTACGTAATATTATCATAATTTATTATTCCGCATTTGTGTATATGTCCAGTATTTGACATGGCTGTACCTGATGCGTAACGGTACGTCAGCAATGTGTCAGCTTCAGTCAGCTTGGTCGACAAATAGGTGTATTATGGTCCGAAATTTGTTGTGTAAGCGAAAAATTTATCACAGGTGGAAATATATTACATTAAGGGTCTGTTTCACAATATACGGATAAAGTGTCAATAGATACGTAACGGATAATGATAAAAGTGCTTGAATTTATGTGTTATATAGCGCTATTTGACGGTTGTGTAGCGCAAAAATAGTGTTTATCCTAAAGATAAGTAACAAATAACCTATACAGAACTTATGCAGAACTTATCCGTACATTGTGAAACATTATAGTTTTTTTTAATATAAGTATTAGGTAAAATGTGAGAGTGTAATCTTTGAAAAAGAGAACAAGATAATTTCGATCGTGCTATGTGCAGTTTTTACGGTTTCAGGTGTGGGGTTAAATAATAGTGTGTTTGTTTTAAAAACTTAATAATTTATTCTAACCTTCCACACGAAAACGCATTAATTTCCAATTGGATATGAGCTAAATTCACCGACGTCGCAATACTCCATTAAATTTATTCCAAGGCGAAATAAATTATTGAGTAAAGTATTGCCCAAATTCACTAAAGTGATCATTATCCTGTCTGGGGTGGCAATGATTTGGTTACGTTGCCCGAGACGGGAAATGAGAAAAATTAACAATTTATTTTCTGGAGTTTTGTTATTTAGAAATGAGAGCGGGAAAAATAAAAAAATATTTATTAGGATCAGAGGAATGTATGTGATGTTGTCCAATATTTACTAATCGAGATACGTCTACCTAGTCAAAGTCAACGTCTAGTCTAGATGTGTCAACATTTTAAATTGTTAAGCTATTTTTTAGTTCTAGTATAAACTAGACTTGAGATGAGAGGATTTATTCTGTATGAACGTTATGCGAAACGAAGAGAATACCAAAAAATGTTATGCAGCCTGAATGTATGCATCTTTAATTTATGCAACCCAATATGGACCCATATGTACTATGCTATTAAGACAGTACTCACAAAAGCTAATTACGCTGAAAAATCTGCGAAACCTTAAATCAATTTCATCTTGCCTATTTATATCGGCCGTGGTTAACTTTGAATGTCATGTCGCTTCCGACATAACGGAAAAAGTCGGAAATTCCACTCGAAAGATCTTATTAAAAACGAGAGTTTCTCATAACATTTTACGCTTAATCTGGTCGCATCAGGTCACAAAGTCAGGGGATTCGACTGAACGAGTGTTTATTTTAGAAAATTGGAAAAGCGGCTTAGTGTATGTTTGTAATGGGAAATTATTTGTGATGATAGCTCGTGGCTCCTGACAGTGGTGCTACTACGGGTAGAAGTGAAAATTGTTTGTCGTGAAGTGATTTCGAGTAAAGATAATTGTTTTCCCCTCAAACCAGCTAAGCCCCAATAGACATTTTATTGTTACGTTTTCATGCGACCTATCGGGGTTTCAAGAATTAAGCATTGGAGAATCAGCCACATTAAGACCAGGGCCATAACCATGAACTCTTAAAACAATCTCAAAGTTGTCAAATCTGTCAATTTTGGTACGTAATTTCATAGAAAATTTGACAGAAATGGTAATGTTTGACAGATTTGAGATTGTTTTAGGTGTTCGTGGTTACCGCCCAGGGCCTTTTTTGTTTAATTTATAGAGAAATGGTGAACGAATCCGTCTGGCACCCGAAAAATACGGTAAGTAAGTACTTGTAAATTTGTAAACAAATTAAATCAAAATCATCGAAAACATAACCAGCTATCAAAATTCATTATGAGTAAGCATTTCTGAACTCACGATTTTTCTCTGAACTTTCTCACACAATTCTGTAGTTGGGTCTTTGAAATTGATTCGGCATAGTAATGCCTCTGACAGTCTCTCCATCACGCCCGTCGTTCCCTCCGCATAATTTCCTCGGCTGTTCTCCGAATAAATAACATTAAAAATCAACTTCCCCCAGAAAGTAGAGCTTCTTTTAATGTAAAATTAACTCCGCCTCCGATGGATCAAATCCATTTTGTATAAACCATTATTTATTTACCAGATTTGGAGTTGGAAGTTGATCGATGGGACGGAAATTGGCACAGATTATTCTGGATTAGTGAGTGATAGCGTTGATGGAAAGCTACCTTATGCCACCATGTATTATAGGTACGGTAATTTCAGAGGCCCAATTCTGATCAAGCCAAAATTCAGGTCCGATTCGACCAGACCAAAATTTTTGTTTGCGACTAAACTGATTCGGTCGTGTTATTTAAAGAATCTTTAAATTTAGCCGCTTTAAACCAAATTCAATCAGGAGCACCTTTTGGATTGGATTCGATTCAATCAGACCAACATTTTATTGCAAACTAGCTGTGGCTCGCGACTTTATTGGTGGAGTATTTAAAGCCTTAACACATTTAACCGCATAGGCCGCCAGGCATGCATCAGCGCGGTTGTTAAGCCGTTTGCCAAAAACCATGTGTGTAGGAGCCGTAATAGAACTCTGGAACCTTTTCGCATTAAATCGCAATTGGATGTGTGGCTTTGTAACACATACGGAAAAACAAATGAACAAACAAACATTATTTTTGATGACAGTTTGTCTTAGTGGTTTGCGCTTCGAAATATGTTTGTGTGATAAGCACGAGAATCACAGCTATTGATGTTTATATATTTGTTACCAATACTAATAAGTGCATGTGCCGTCATGCTATTTGCTCCACTAGACGAAGCTTGCTGTATCTCTCTTTATTGTGTCTAAGTTAGCAGGATACGGAGACGGGAACAGAGTGTAAATATATGTGTTAAATTTCTGCGCGGTGTTATAAAGTTTATCGTGGAAGTATAAATTTAATTTCGACGCTTATCGTTTAAAATACTAGTCTCAAGAGATTTACGTCTAGCTGGTATCACGGACAATATTTGGAATACGTCTTATATATTTTTTACTGAAAAGGGTGTTCTACAAAGTGCCACCGTTGAGGATATTGTGCCTCTTAGGGGACATTCAGATCATCAGATGACCCTTGATGTGTAGGCATCATCTAAAATCATCTGGTTTCTCTATTTGAATTAAAAAAGGGGTACAAAAGTCATCTAGAATCCGGGTCAAGCTTACCCTGACTAGAAATGAAATTAAGCACAACGAGAAAGAAAAAGGCACTGCTAAATATAACACTGGACTACGTTGCTAAGTTTTCTCTATGAAGCTTCAGTCATCCCATATTTCGTTTTTTCTAACGAATAACTATGAAATGGAATGCGTATTTTTTTGCAAAACAATGACGAATATTTCCCACAAAACAGCACATTCATGGAGGGTTCAGGCCTCAAAATTTAATTAAACCATTGTCCTCGCTCCCAGCAAAATAGAAAATGACAAAGCGGAAGAATCCAACAATAGAATCCCCATCTGTCAAACCGATTGTAACAAAAGGATTATTGGGAAGCAAGAGATGTGTTTTAATTCCGTATTATGATGGGAATTATAGCCATGACGTTTGTAGTCAGTCGTTGAAGTTTTGCATCAAGTCAGTGTGCCAACTCTAAGATCTACTCCACCTTCTTTTCTGTTTGTGAAAACACTGAAGACCTTTGCTTAAAGATAACGCTGGAGGTGTCGCCATAATGTTAAAACGTTCTTCTTTCCCTATCTTATAGCTGTAATGGTCAGCTAGAATTTTCAAAAGACAATTGGCAAAAGTGGCACAAGCGCACTAAACTGAAGAGACTTGTGGGAGATGAAATTACACGCTTGTCATATGTACCCACTCAAGGATTCTCTTTTAATCATTAAATAATTACGATTTATCGTTTAGTCTGGCGCTTTTGACGTGATAACGTCTTACCTATAAATCAATGACCGGCTGCACTGCACTGCTGAAAAAGTGTCACGTTCCGCGTGTGAGCGAAAGCGCGGAACGAGTGATAGACAGGCACGATCGGCCTAATCGTTCGGCTTGTGACGCATCTATCTCTCTTCCGCTCCATCGGCCGATGCGTCCGAGTAGCATCAATATTTTCTTATGACCTTATCACGTAAAATTAACGTCCGTAAACCGAATTTACACACAACCAATTTTTTTTCTCACGGTTACATAATTTATCTACGAATCTCTGAAATAGGATTGCTCCTCCCGCTTCAAAATTACCGAGTAATTAATTACCACAATTCGCCTTTGGTAGTAAATTTAGAAATGTTTTTTTTTACTTGCATCGTTTTCTCACATAATATTTAAAATTTTCTTAACTAAATAGCTCTTTATGTTTAGGAAGGCGTAATGATATCATCCCTCCTTCCTACTTAACATTCACTCTACCATTCCAGTGATTCATAGCCACTATTCACACGTTCATAGCAATAGCAGTTTCCTTCACGTAATGGGTGTAATTTTGCCAGCAAATAGCTTACTGCAGAACTGTCAAGATTTAGTCCCAATCCTTCTTCGGGAATTTTAGTTCGAGAACTGTCCAATTCGTCACTTGGCACATCACTTTTTCTTTCCTAATAGGACACTAGTCCTGAAGGAGAGAACATTAAGAAAAACTATGTTTGTAAGTACGAATTTTATTTACAAAAGTGGCTTCTGAGATCAAAAAATAATAAAAAAATGAGTTGTTTATATAACTAAGTGAGATGCTTTGATGTTATATTTTAGCATGAAATCTAAATTGTAATTTAGTAGTGCAATTTTTACGACAAATTCTATGAAGAAAAAGTAGAAAAATGTAAAGTCGTAAATGTTTGAGTGACATTAGCATTTAAAACAATGACTATAATTTTCGTGCTCATGGCACTACCACTTCGCTGTGCGGAATTCAAACCCGCGATTGTTATCTATGTAGTCAGGAGCGCGAACCACTAGACCATTCCGTCATCAAGTATAAACGTATACGAGCTCGGTTTGTTATGTAAAACCTTTTTTCATGCTTTTCTCGTAAGCTGACTTCGAAATCTTTGCGACATTTCAGACTTATATTTCAATCCCGTAAATCGAGTTACGGCAAGTGATATTGGATTTATGCGAAACATCTTATAAAGAAAAAGAAACATTTGAAATTATAATTCTGAAACATGAAAGTGATAAGTAAGAATTTTGACGTTATGCTAATATATAAAGTAGCTTTCGCATAAATACTTAAAACAGATGTTAGAAAAAATAAAATATTTGTAAGAAACCAACTAATTATTTGTAAATATTTAAAGGAAACTTTCTGCCTTTTGTAATTGCTGCTATTATGTTTGTAGAAATTCTGCAGCGGCAACCGGCAATTCGCAGTTGCTGGTTTACGCAACCAGCAACGTGGATCTTCGACTAGAAAAAAGTAAGTAAAACAAGTGAAACAATACCAGCAGGGCTAGCTTGCGCAACACGATTAAATTTTGTCGTGGCATTTTATCGACTTTTGACGTAAATGTGTCGTTTTTTCTTCTTCGATAACAAAAAATATCATGGTAATGCCGGGTTATAACGTACAAATAAGTAGCTGCGAACAACGGAGACCCTGAAAATATTAAGAAAGAGGATTGGAGACATCTGTGATTTGTTAGGTTAGTGAAAACGACAAAATTATCTTCAAAGATAAAATTTGTCTTGTCTATCGATAAAATAACCGATGCGCGCATGCTAGCCCTGCTGGAGACCCGTAGTCAGATTGATCATAGATACTAAAAGATGATTGAAAATTGCAGCAGCCGTAAACTGCTAACTGCTGGTTTTAGGCACTAAAATTGCTTTGTGTGAATAGAGCTTAATAACTCGCTTGAGTTTTTATAAGTGACAATAGCACGAGCCAAAATTAATAAAAACAATAACGACGGCCAAATAAATTGACTGTAACGCAAACCACTTTAACATTTTAAGTGAATGCGACATGCATAACTGAAAAACGGGGTTTACACGTTACGATTTTGTTGGAACCTGATGGTTGCGTCTTTACTGGACTCGTGTCGTTATCGTTAGTAGACCGATTTCCCCAGTCATCTGGTGAGAATTACTAATCAGGAGGATAAGAATTATTTATTATTACATATATACGTAATATACTTTTCAACACAGTTGCTCGTAAATAGACTCTTATAACACCGTTTTTAGTTTCATAATTCATCATATTACGCAATTGTGCTATAATAACATTATCGCACTAGTGCGGTAATGTAAACTTTTTTTTTTTTAAATCCAGCAAATGTTTCTTTCTAAGAACATTGAATATTTTACTAATATTAAATTATTTTAGGGTTAAAATGACAAATAAATATTTCATTTTAACAAATTGTTTATTAATAAATACAAATTAACTTAACTATCATTTTTAGAAACATTAATTTATAGTTTATTTTATTTTTTAAATTGCTGCTACTCCGGCTGAACAGCCAGTTGCCTGTGCCATTATTGAACCCTAAAATTCCGGCGCGCGAAAAAAACAAAACTTACGTACCATTTTCCCTAAATATTTGGTAAAGTTGTTGCTGTGTGGTTAATTACTATAAAAAATGACTACTTTAAATAGTGAAGACGAGTAAAAGGTTATTCAACCCCGTCGGAAATACTTATCAAGGCACGAAACGCAAGTGATAGCCTGTTGCTGCCAAAACCTAGAGAAAAACAGCAAAAACGGAGAAGGTATTTTAGATTTTAGTTTGGTTTTTTCCTCGCAATCGTGTTGAAAAACGTCGTATGGAACTCGTGTGCATTGATTATTACACACTCGGCTTCCTTACCGCGCTCGCCTGCGGCTCGCGCTTACAATATGCCTCGTGTGTAATAATCAACCTATCACACTTGTATCATAATGTACTATTATACGTAAAAATAAACACAATTTTTATGTTGATCCCAAAAACGTTTCAAAGTGGATGTCTAAGTGTTTAAGTTTAAGTGTTAAAACTTTGTGCGGGGGATTTGAGATTAACGCGAATGAAGTCACGGATAATCGATACTTTCTTTTTTTCTGTAGGAATCACAGAAATGCTTTCCGGTCCCTATTATTGTAAAATTTACAATGTAAATAACCTACATTGCGTTTCGGAATCCAGAGACTTATATTTTAAAATTTAGAAATTATAAATAGAAATTCACACATCATCTCCGTATGATGAATCAATTTAAGCGGAGCACAAGCATGACACATATAAAAGAAAACAACATAAATGAATATTTAAACTACCCACATAAATTCACCACTACTTGTTTAGAAACATAACATATCGAAACGTGTAAATCCCTTTAAGCCGGGGCTAACGCTCCCGACCCCCAACGAACGGATGCCATCGTTTCCGTTACAAAAATAGCCTAACGCAAATAGCTAGCCAACGCCCCCTAGTTTTTATTGTTTGAACTAACTGAGGCTAAATAATAGTTGCGAGTCGCGACGCGACACATTCCCCTCTATATTATCGTGAGGTGTAAAGTAAAAATAGAAAGCATTAAAAAGACACGTGCGGTGCTCATCTGTTGTAAATGAAAGACTTACGGGTGTATACTATATTGAGATAAAGGGTATTACTTGAGTTCTAAAGAACCTACACCATTCATTGTTAATAATAACACTCAATAATACCATGAAGGCCAAGTGCGAGTCGGACTCGCGCACGAAGGGTTCCGTACCATTATCTTTAAGAACGGCGGTTTGTTTTATGGGAGCCCCCTTAAATATTTATTTTATTCTGTTTTTTAGTATTTTTTTGTTATAGCGGCAACAGAAATACCATCATCTGTAAAAATTTCAACTGTCTTTGTCTCTGTATAATCACGGTTCATGAGATACAGCCTGGTGACAGACGGACAGACAGACATACGGTCGCACGGACAGCGGAGTCTTTACCCTTTGTTTGGGTACGCAACCCTATACGGCGCTGAATTAACTCACACCTCACGGACACGAAATGACAGACCAGTAGTTCAAGTCCAAAATTTCATACCCTCTGCCTGGTTAGAGTTAGGCAAAAAATTATATTAAATGTTTAGTTTTTGCTATATAACTGTTGTCATCTCCAAACCATAAACAATTTAATCTCTTATTTCTCTACAGCGGTAACCATCTTTCATAATTTAATAAATCCATCCTCATTATTTCTGGAAATACAACAATTCTAAAGACGACAGACTTCAGGAAGCGGAAATAGAGCCTTTTAGAGCGTCAAAACGAGTTAATTTCCGAACACAATTCATTTCCGCCGAAGCCGGCAGACTCGTCTCCTAACTGTCGTCGGTGATATCACAAATAACAGAGAGTGATTTGAGTCTGTGGTTGGTGTTTCAAAAATGTGTTTAGTCCTGTTAACGTGATGAAAGATTATTAATTTCTTAGGGTAGTTACTAGTTCACGATTGTTAATCTTGGAGCCGCTTTACATATTTGCATTATGCAAAATTCGGTCAATAAATTGATTGATTGAAAGCAGATTTCGAAAAGCGGATGTGCATCTTGTAGATATTTGATGATTATTAAAACACTATATAATTTTTTGGGCACACACCCACAAATAAAATACGTAAATTTTATGCCACTATCACTGTGTACTAGTTCGCACTCTAGAGTCCTTACTAAGCTAGCGGCCGGGGATTTGAATCCCGCAAAGGGGAAAAATTTGTGTAATAAGCACTTTTATTAACAGTAACTTGGATTCAGATTTAAGTCATCAAAGTTAAAGAAAAATCACTATAGTACATTTTTTGCGTTTGGTGTAATTAAAAAAATTGATTTGTTTTACTCATTTATTCGCTTACATAAGTGTGGTATTGTACGTACTACCTATCTCAACTTGTTATCCAAGCCAAAAATGTCCATATTGCCATCCCTAACAGATATGTCAGTGAAATTCGAAATGCGAATGCTCCGTGACGTCACCGGAAGCCGCGCCGGAAGTCGGTCGCCGCCGCCTGCGCCGCGCAAACTTGATCATGTTTCCAATTGGAAGCGGATTCAATAAAAGATGTTTTATTACTTTATTTTTTGATTAAATACTTTTTGCTGTTGAATACTGTTTACAGAATTTTGTTTGTTGGTTGCAGGAAGCCGCTGGATGCAAGCCGCTTCCGACCGGCCAATCTAGAAGTCACTGGGGAAGGCCTATGTTCAGCAGTGGACGTCCTGCGACTAAAATGTGATGATGATGATGATTGTGTTTATCGGTGTGGATGAGTCTTTATTTGACGATGACGACCGTCTGGTGTAGTGGTTCGCGCTCCGGACTACAATGCCTGGCGGTTGCGGGTTCGAATCCCGCGAGGGGCAAATGTTAGTGTGATGAGCACGAGCATTTGCACCTAAGTCATGGCTGTTTATAAACGTATTTAAGTATGTTTATCCGTTATCAGTCGCCATAGCACAAGCTTTGCTTAGTTTGGGGCTAGATAATTGGTGTGATTGTGAAAACAATTTATTATTATTATTATATTATTGATTTTTGAATTTGTTTTTTTTTCTCGCTTTTATAATAAAATTAAGAAACTATAATAAGTACTATTGACGATAACGCCAAGTGGGGCTTCGGCATGTAGATTTGAAACAATCTCAAAGCTGTCAAATCTGTCAATTTTGGTACGTCATTACATACAAAATTTGACAGATTTGATAATGTTTGACAGATTTGAGATTGTTTTAAGAGTTCGTGGTTACCGCCCAGGGGTTTCAAAATTAGGTTCATCAGATAAATCTATGCAGATTATTAGGACTCGTTGGCAATTAAAATGTAAACCGAGCCTTCCAATTTCATGCCTAAGCTGATATTTTATAAACGCCTACATCTCACTCCCACACCACAATAAAAATGCATGTAGTAGTCCCACCTTTCAGTCTCTCTACAGTGCACAAAGCGTAACCTACGTAGACATAATCACCGCGTTTTGCAAAAAGGCCGTCAAAAGCGTTGTTACATGTCCTGAACCAGATTAAAAGACCAATGGTTTCTGAATGTTTTTTGCTTTTCAACGTCTTTCTTCAGTCGTTGGGTTATCGGTTATAAATAAATAAATCAATATAAATATTGGACAACATCACGTGCATTGCTCTGATCCTAAGGTATAGCTAAAAAAAATATGTTATGGAATACTTACCGATTATTTACCCTATATTGTGGCTGTTCCGAAACAGAGTGCCAACAATTAGTCATGGCCGAAGAATAAAGGCTCTCAAAATCCGACAATAATGCCGCAATTTGAATGCGAAATGTGATTTTAATAAGAATCCCGAATTTGCACAACAAAGAAATTATCTCGCGGGATTTTAATTTTCTATTCGGGTACATCGATTACGTGGTCCACTCTTTTCGCGATATAAAACAGGGATTTTCGTTTATCTCATTTTATAATCAGGATTTGTGATAGCCTAAGGAGTAAAGACAGATCAAGTGACTTAAATAGTAAGCCAGCGCTTCTTGCTTGCATATTATAGTAATTATAAATTATAACACGTTGTCAAAACCTTTTGATCTTCTTAAAATTTGCTGGAAGATGGTCTTAGACTATTAAGGCAAAGTTGTATAAATTGAAAATAAGGTAACTTCTCTGCCCACAAAATTAATTGAAATAAAAAGCGATAAGACCAATAGCTAAGAGAATAAAGGCGCGGACTGGCCTCTGGAGCTTGAACAGATCTTACACGAAGCTTAGCGATGACCTTCATGAAGCAAAGGTTTAAGTTAACGCTGCTTACAATGAAGGAGACCTACACTCAGCTATGGATAGATACAAGTCATACAAGTAGCGGCACGGAAGTTGAACGCTCGATGAAAGTTGCGCAGAAGAAAATTACGATTACGTGATTTTCTAGTCGCGGGCCGCGCCTGTACCGCCGACCGTGATTGGTAGTTAGCTCCGCGCACATGCGTCTCTGATACGATCATCGTCTCGTAAGATACGGAAAGCAATCCCTACTCTTTGCCCCGGCGCTCAACATCACTGCCGCGTACTGCAGGCCTAGCATGCGCAACACGATAAAATTTTGTCGTATCATTTTATCGACTTTTGACGTAAATATGTCGTTTTGTCGTAGACGATAACAAAAAAAAAATATCATGGCAATGCCGTATTATAACGCAAAAATAAGTGGCTACAAACAGCGGGAGACCCTGAAAATATTAAGGAAAAGGATTCGAGACGTCTGTGATCCGTTAGGTTAGGGAAAACGACAAAATTATCGTCGAAGACAAAATTTGTCGTGTCTATCGATAAAATAACCGATGCGCGCATGCTAGCCCTGCTGGACATGTTGAAGAACACAATTAAATTATTGTCTTCATCAACCGTATTTTTTTTAAAACGTTGTACGATTATTTTAAAACTGTAATCATTACACAAATTATCAAGATTTAATCAACCATTGCAGTTGTTATTTTTGTTTGAACGAAATGGGCTGGCTTTTCTTTACAACCCTGGTTTAGGGGAGATTCAGCTGAGTCGCGAAATCGTCACCCTCAGTTGGGGTCAGACCGACGCCTAAGTTTACTTTCAGATTATGATATCGGGGGATTTATAAGCGGTTCCCAAATCTATTTGCTTTTAGGCTTAGAAGTTGTCGCGTTTCAGAAAAATAGTAAGTTAAACGCAAAAATGTAGCCTTTTTTAAATTAACGGCAAAAAGGTTGACTATTAGTACCTGTTTCAATAATATTTTTAAGATACATAAAGTGAATCGTTTTGAATAACTTAGATATTAATTACTAAACAGATGTAAATAAAAACTAAAGCAAATGATAAGTTTTTAGCGCTCTCCTCTTACGAGTCGACCTGGTTATGACATTTAAAGCGATTACCTTAAAAGATGAACCAGACAATTTTTTAACCATGGCTTTGCACCTAGATGGTAATTATTACAAACCTTGGTTCAAAATTATGATACTCTGTTTACCAAATGTGCGTTCTTTCAAGCGCGACGAATGAAAAATAACGAAATGGACCAAGAAAATTAATCACTCTAGTTACCATCACCAATCATTTTCTTTTCATTCCAACAACCACTAAAGTAAAACATAGAACACCCACAAAACAAATGCCTTAGGGCCTTTGCTTACTTACTTTTAGTTCGCTGAAAACAAACAAAAACAATTTGTTGTTGTACTTAGTTTTGAATAATTTGATCCCGTATCGGATACCTGGAACAAACGTGGAAAGCTTGAGTTATTTTGTAAATGGTTCAATTACTTTGAAAATTTATTAATTATTCTATCGTGTATTGTAACGAACTAGAAAATTTATCGGATTTTTTTAAACTAATGTTTAACTCTCTCTACAATATCATCATCATCATCATCATCATCATTTCAGCCACAGGACGTCCACTGCTGGCCTCCCCCAGTGACTTCCAGATCGGCCGGTTGGAAGCGGCCTGCATCCAGCGTCGTCCTGCAACCTTTACCAGGTCGTGTCGTGTCACCTTGTGGGTGGACTCTACAATATACCTTGATACGACTATCCCTAGTCATAAATAAAAATAAATTTAAAAATAAAAACAACTTTTAGAAACTTGGTAACTGACGTAACTTTGTTTTGCTGCTAATAAGAGGACAAGTATTTTAAAACAGAAATTACTAGCTGTTTTACAGGATTTATCAAACTCGAACCGTTTCAAATAGCAATCGTATCACAAAACGTAGTATCCTGATACCAGGTGATACGGGATGATACAAACCGGAAAATATCCAAACGGAACCATAGTAGTGACAGCAGTAGAATAACAGATACTATACAGATAAGAGAAAGAAACCAGTAATCTGCTGTAGGAGTGGAACTTGAATTGAAATGTCAGCAAATCGTTTAAAAACTTCTTAACTTCAGGAGAAATAAATAATAAATAAAAATAAAAAGAGAGTCAAGACATGTCACCTACTACTTTTTCCACCAAAAATAAAACATGTTGAAGATAGGACATTAATAAACCTTCAAGTGTTGCGATATCGCAATTACAGTAACTTCGTTCCATGAATAATACATTCGACTTTGCAACTCGATTATTGTCACGTAACTCTTGAACGTAGAATTATATCAAACATTAATACTGCTTAAGTATGGAGCTTTGAAAGAGACTGTGTTTTATCTTTGCTCAAAAGTAAATAATAAATATCATTCTTGTTTTCAAAAACAAGTGTTAATTTTTTTAATCAAATTATGAATCGATTTGTAATTTATTTTTAAAATATTTCGAAATATGTTTATTATAATCTTTGCAAATCATTTTATCTGCAGTGAGGGACAACATTGTAAGGAAGCCTGGGCGTCATCGACCATTTTTCGAATGTGTCGTTATAGCTTGCTATCGCCATGCAAATTATAAGGAAGAAGTGCGTTTAGACAGCAGAAAAGTATTTCAATTGATTGGAGGTGTCAACTAGCATATTATCAATAAATTGTAGATTAAAATTTTTGTTTTTTCAAAAATATACGGCATTCCATAAACACCACAGAAAAAAAATATCAGCTCGGTTGAAAATTGATCTTTAAAAAACGCAGGGTTTTCAAACCATCACGATAAAAATCGGGGTGACCATTTAATTTATCGAAATGCTAATTTTCCCATTTCGATAGAGCGTTATAAATTGACATTTGAAAATCAGGTTTGCGTTTTTCCTCTTTGTATTCTAAACCAGTTGTATTAAAAAGTACAGTTCGAGGCTGACGTATTGAATTTACGCATTCCCACTTGATCTCAATCGAGATAGGCTTCGAAGCAGAATCAGGGTGATCTGATTGTTGTACCGATCTAGTACGAGTAGCCTTTTTGATTGGATTTTGTCTTACTTGTCTTTTAACAATAGGTATCTTTTTTGCACTGAATTTCAACTTGACGCCATTTAATAAATTACTGCTCTCAGCATGGTCTTTAATGCTGCTTCGTACCGAAATAGATTAGTTTGTTTATTTTCATGAAAGATAAAGCTATATAATTTGGAACGGATTTGTCTTTTCTTAATTCAAATTATCTATGGAAACTAGAGACAATGTCTGTTGGTTTGTCATACACATAATAATGAAGTCGTAAACAAACCGCGTTCATCAGCGGCAGATAAAAAAATCAGCAGCCAACAAATCGATTGCCAGCAGTTGGAATCTAATGAAAAAGGGATTAAGGATTACTAGCGGCCTAATCGCCATAATATGAAGTGATATCTATAAGAAATTACAGAGCTAACCTTACGTCGCGGCACAGCAAAGCACGCGGCGCGGCACTGAGGAGAAGGGGTATCATCAACATAATCATCACCAGCCTATATCAGTCCACTGCTGGACACAGGCCTCGCCAAAAGGAGGATTTTGCCATAATCGCCACGCTTGGCATGCGGGTTGGGATGCTGCTTGTGCTGGGATTCAAACTTACGAATCTAAGATAAGAGGTGAGATTTCAACCATTAAACTATCACCGTTCCGTAAATTTTATTTCTTAACTTGCCATGAAATTTACTAGTATTTATCAACCCGCATTCTCTCAATTTGTCAAACAATAAATAAATATAATTTGAAATGCTGTAAATTAACAATAGCTTTGTAAATTTATCGCCTTTCTTGTTCCGGAGCAAAAAAAACCCAATAAAAAATACGAGGAAAAATATTTATAAGATAGTTCTTCAACAATTTAATTTATAAACGTTTACGTATATAACGTTTTCCATGAATTCGGCAATGGTATTTCTGTTAAAATACAAAGGTATTCTTAATAAATACCTTTGATTAATTTATTTATACAAAAAAGGCAGGTTAGTAGTGGTGGAAAAATGGTGTACCATTTATAAACCATGAACGGTTTGAGCGATTTTTATGATCATTGATTAACTGGTATTGTTCATAATAAATTTTAAAACTCACAAATATATAATGAAGAAGCGGTACAAAGTTCTCCGTTTAGACGCGAACGCGGACAGCAAACGTTAACAAAATTAAGTTGTGATAGGGAAACAAGTTTCTTAGGTAAAAAGCTGTTTATTGTCATGAGATAAATAAACTCTTTAGTCATTCATCATCATCACCAGCCTATATCAGTCCACTGCTGGACACAGGCCTCTCCAAATATCGTGTGGTGTCGGCACGTTAAAAGAATTGCACCACCCCTTCTCTTCCTATGGGTGTCATAAGAGGCGACTACAGGCAGCAGCGTCTCCTCTCCACCATTAGCCAAACTGCGATCGCTATCCCGCCTGCCAAGCGTGGCGATTATGGCAAAATCCTACTTTTGGAACTCTTTAATATTTTACACAAATAAAAATTCGCCCCTTATAAAGATGTACCTAGTTGTCTATCCTAGAAAATAATTTCGTTAATAAGCGTTATTTTTTATTAGTTTACTTTCTTTTAAGGACTGATTCTGTTGCTCAAATACAATAACTATTTATAAAAAATACACATTTTCACACAAAAAAATATATAATTAGCTGCTTAGGAACAAAGATACTGATAAGATTAATTTAAACTGACATTCAAACATAAATAAAACTGCTTCATTTTGTACATGCCAATATCTTGGTATATTACGTGTAGTTTGTAAATAAATAATTTGAATTTGATACCAAACCTCTGGTAAAAATTCTGAATCACCCTTAAAATTTACTGATACATTTTTTTATATAGATTCTGGATGGAAACCACAAACCAAACAAAGACAAAGAACAATTTAAAGCGAATATTTTTCGAGTCAATTTAAACTAACTCGCTTGGAGGTAGTAATGGCAAACATTCAGTAACTTTTGATACGTAAATCATTATCGATGAATAGTATTTATAAAAAAAAATGTCTATATAAACATAAATGTCTAAAGTTTTTTTAATTGCTCCTAGTATAATAACTAGATTTGCTGGATTCGAAAGAAAAAAGGTAAAAAAAAAGTTTTATCAATTAGTAATGTTCAAGTTGAGCATTTTATTTTTTTATTCATTTTCGATTGCAAAAATAAGTTGTTTCTGTGCCTAGATTACATGGTGTGCCTAAAGGAATGACAAATTTGTATATTGCTGTATAGTTTTATTTAGGGTCTCTACATATTATAAAATATGAAAGAGAGAAGAATGTAATATACGTAGATACAGTAGGATCACTCATTAGTAAGGTCCTTTATACAATGCGACTTTTTGTAGCGATGCAAAAGCGCATTTGATAGCCACGCGACTGCATCGCGACAAAGATCGTTATAAAGGGGTCCCTTTACACTGCGTCTTTTTTCAGCGATACAAACGCACGTTTGCATCGCGACTCGATAGATTTACAAACTATCGATTGTTAAATTCACTGCATGTTTCTAATGAAAACTAGTTAACAAGTATATGACGTATATTTTTTTATTGTTAATTTATGACGTGTTGCCCAAAACAGCTTATTGTTCGGATGAGGTCTGTGCCTTGCAGTGGGACGTATTACTAACTTTACTTTTTATCGTTTTAATTATAAGACTACATACTATTTATACAATTTTAGTAGAATGGCTTGTCATGAGACCCAATGGTCAATAAGCTTCTACTGTATACATCTGTATTGTCTGTGGCAAGGTTTAATATCGTACGAGTTCTGATTTCGTTCTAGTTATTCATCGTAATGGACACGGCATGTTTACATTAAACTCGATAATTTCGTTTCCATTTTAGTTAGATCCATTGAATAAATTTTACTGTGTCAAGTAATGCGAAATAGTGGTACAGTGTCATATTATGACGTACCCATATGTGTCATGAGTTTTAATTTCAAGATATAATTACCACGTTGTTTTTACATTTCTTAGGCTGGGTTGCACCATCTTGCCTTAACTTTAACAAACGTCAAAAGTCTGTCAAACTCCATATATAAATACCGGTTATAGTAACAGTTATGGTTAAAGTTATGGTGATGCAAGTCAGTCTCAGACCGGATTCAACGAAACATTAAGTTATCCCAGTTTAGCTATTACGAGAATATCTTTACTCCTTGAATTCACTCTTTGATTACCTAGCTTACGCTTTTTCAACTTGCTAATTGAGTACTCTTTTCTTGATTATTGTTTTTCCTGGTGCGTGGTGTCATAAAATGAAAATAGAGTGTGAATGCTAATTATTGACATCTTGTGAGTTTCTATGCGACCAGTGTTGATAAGACAGGTGCCACTTTTGAAATTCATCTTGTCAGAATAATATTTACTCGGCCAACATCACCTGTATAAAATATACTCGTGTTTTATTTCCTTATTCTTAGACTTGTGGTTGATAAAATAAAAATTTGGCTATTGTTTTAATTTTAAATATTTCTAGACTAAACAGTGGTTTACTCTCAAGTTAAACCTAAATCCAGCTTGATCGCATCGGGCCTTAGTGTAGCTACAGAGGTATTTAAAGAAAAAAGAAAACAATGATAAAATTGCTAAAAACTGACTTTTGAAACCACGTGGGGTAGACATGCTCTTGAGTGGAGACTTATTTGATCCCACAATTTGGCAAACGCAGCGTAGGGCGACCTCCGGCATAGTTAAGCGATGACTAAATTTTATGAACAAACGAATTAACGTAATTATTGTTGTTGCATTTTGATATTCCATAGATTTTCTTACATCAAACATCTGATTTGTTCTCTCTTGATTTATTTCCAAAAACACGAAGACTACAATACTGTGTAACTGTTTGCAATCTAAATTGTATGCGGAAAATAGCGTTTTCCTTCTCTCATAAGAAACCGCTTTGTTTCACGCACGCAAGTTAAATTATGTAACAGGGCAAAATAGAATAGGGTAAATTGAAATTCACATTGAAATCAAAGTACCTACTTAATTAGTGCTAGCAGTACGTAGTACTCTTGTGTATATTTTTATTTTAAATGACAAATAATTATTATTGATCGTTGCCTGAGTTTCGACGATTCTTAAAAGGTCCAGTATCCGCCAAAGCAAAAAGAATAGATGTGATTTCATACTAATGGACACTACAAGCGGACCGGGCTCCACTCGAGTTTAGTTGGACGAATATATTATCTCCTCTACCACAGAATACTAAAGACTACAGAAGTCCGACTCTGCAATGGTGCCTAAAAAAACGGCAACTCAATGTCGTCAACAATACGGTGTAATTTGGGTCGCGTCAGATAACAGCTCAATTTCGTTTTAAAACGCGCGCGCACGTTACTGCTCGTTCTCGAGTCCCTACTGGATTAGCCCACCGCAATGGGTCACCGCCGTAGGTATGTTTTCGATTCCTACACGGGGAGAGAGACAGGCTTGCCTCTACTTGGCGAATACCAAGCCTGGGGGCCTACTATGAAAGCGTTTAGTTCGTTAGGACGTATTAAGCTATCAAATTAAAATAACCATTAACTTGTATCAAACCTTTGAAAATTAATAACCAATTGAAAAAGGTCGGATTTTTTACACGCACAGTTGAGTTGGTCATATTTTGTCAAAGGATTGATTCAAGGAGATGGTAACTTTAATTTGTTTGGTTTATACGTCCGAACGGATGCTACATTTTCGTAGTAGGTCTCCTGAGAGGGAAAAATAACTGTTAAAGCATCCTTTATCAAGATGGAGCGACGTCATACAAACTAACTGGTCGAGTTTTTTGAATTATGGAGTTTAATTAATCACACTAAGCAATCACTTTGATAATAACGTTAAATGCTATAAGCTACAGGCATTTTGCGTAACATTATTAAGTTACTTTAAACCGTCAAAAACATTATCATATTAGTACGAATTTATCATTTATTTCAAAAATTTAAGACGCAAAAATTGTGTCTTCCTTACATTTTACTGATAAAAACAAATAAATAACCATAACATAATATAACATAAAACCTTTCTACACTTTTTTCGTCAGTCATCTTTCATCCGACCCTTGAAACAAATGACTGAACTTAACCAAATTGGGGTGCGGTCAAGAAGTCTTATATTACGTCCTTTATCCCTTCAAACATCTCTATACGAGTATTCCTAGCTTTCTGGTATTACTATTTAAGAACTTTGGGCTTAAAATACTAGTTTATTTATGTGACGACAAAAATTGAAAACCCAAAAGGATACCGACAAAAAGAACGAATTTACATAAAACCATTATTTTTAAGTAGGCTGTGCTGTGCTATTTTTAATTAAGCTGCGTGATATTTTCTCGTCACCACTACCACAATGCCTGAAGAGCAAGGTTTCCATCAGTGCGTCCTACCGGTGATGACATACAGAGTCGAAACGTGGATTCCGTGGAACATGACTGTAAAACTGGTCTACCGACTCCGTGCCACTTGGACTTTCATTAAGGGGTAAAAACCGAACGAGATCATAAGACAAAAAATCAAAGTACCGTCACTTTGGTTTTTTGCCTGATGATCTCGTTACTCCAAAAATGTAGCAAGCTTAAGTGATAGTAGGCTGGCCACATCTGTCGCAGAACCGATAAAAGGTGGATTATAGGGGTTCTCGGGTGGCGACCACGCCTTGGTAAACGTAGTGTAGGACCCAGCTGGCAGTGGGTTGATGAAAAAAGCGGGAGATCGTGCTCCTTGGTGCTCTTTGGGGGAGTCTTACGATTTTGTATTATTATATTGTATTATAAGTTGTAGATAACATTCGTTCAAATCTTGGAAGTCAATTTAAAACTTGGTAAATTTATTACGTGTACTCATCCGGATGTTATACAATTGTTTCATACTATCACTAGTTGATCTTGTGTATCTTGATCGTTCGTGGATTCGATTTCCGGTAAGATCAGTCCGAAAACAAACATCTTCTTTGTGAATTACTACTTTACTGTTACTTACTACGTTGTTACTAGGCTGTTAAAGCGTGGTTCAGGAAAAAACGTCCAAATATAGTATATATAATTTTGTATTAAGGTAATGCAAAATTGGTATGATTAAATCGTTTATCAAAACTTCAGTTCAAAATTAAATGTATATTTTTGGCCCCTTCTATTTTTTTAGAGTTCCGTACCCAAAGGGTAAAACGGGACCCTATTACAAAGGCCCCGCTGTCCGTCTGTCTGTCTGTCCGTCTGTCACCAGGCTGCATCTCATGAACCGTGATAGCTAGAGAGTTGAAATTTTCACAGATGATGTATTTCTGTTGCCGCTATAACAAAAAAATTAAAATAAATAGAATACAATAAATATTAAAGGGGGCTCCCATACAACAAACGTGTTTTTTCGCCGTTTTTTTAGAAAATGGCAAGGAACCCTTCGTGCGCGAGTACGACTCGCACTTGGCTGTTTTTTTAAAAAGTTGGCGACCTTCACCATCAATACTCGTATACATTAATCCACAGAACGGTCGCATTTCCACAGAACATTGTAGAGGCGGTCTCTGATTGTGCTATTCTAATGTTAAATTGAAGTAACTTATGAGATACCTTTTAGGGTGCACGCACACCAATCTGACAAACAGTCCGTAATAAGCAATGCTCGCGAGCGTGCAAATCGCGAGCGGCTATTCATGAGACGTAGGTATTTTTGAGGATAATTAATCTTGAATTTACGCACGTAAATAAAAGTTACTTGAATTAATTTCCATGGCTATCAATTTAATGTATTTTGGAATCATTTAAATTCCAATTCACGTAGGTATAATTTAATTTTCTGTACATAATATGATAATTCCGATATGGTGATATAACAGATAATTTACACCATAGAGCTTATGTTCTGATAAGTAAAGGTGGAACTTAGTAGTCGGAGTATCGCTTCAAACTTATATGTAAACCTAATAATTATACCTAGTTTGTGGTCGCCACTTGTGAACCTGAAAACTACACAAACGCAGTCACGGCAACCGACTAGCATCAATATAATGAGCCTTTACTTACACAAAACCGTTACATTAAATAAATTACCGCGTTCTCTATCAGCTACTTTCTATGTCATTTGGCACTATTGTTCCGATGAAGTACCTCGCAAACCTTCATAAGTCTTCAGGGAGCATGTTATTGAAGGCTAAGAACTTTATTAAACAAATATTATTGTTTCATACTCTGAACATACTTGTGGAAAAATATGTTTCCCACGATTATTGTAGTTAATAAAAATAAAAATAGCAACAGGTAGCTACGGCCTTAAAGATAAGTAAGTTTTTTTTTGTTATACCTATGATATTGTTGTCTTTTATTAACGCGAACACGATACATTTAAATTAAACTACTTTTACGGATTATTTCCCGATTTATTAACATTTTATTTAACCTGACGTTTCGAACACTTTACAGCGTTCGTGGTCACAGGTAGACTAAGGTGTTATTCGTCTTAATCGCGAAATAATCCGTAAAAGTAGTTTCATTTAAATATACCTATGATATTAGATTATAATTTGTTTAGGCCCAGTACCTAAAACAGAGGCAATCTGGAAGTCATGGAAGGAGTTTTTGCTTAGCAGTGGCCGTCCCGTGGCAGAAATAATGATGATGATACAAACAATTATATTATTTACTACCCATAAACGATGCAGGCAGATCCCTGTGGACAGCTAGTAATACTAGCTTAGCTACTAGCCTAGTATACATTACTAGTAGAATAAATAAAATATCTGGCAGGCTTTAAAAAAAATCTGTGAATAGGACTTGGTGGCATCATGGCGTGTGTTGGAAGATGCTCCGTGCAGGAGTGGACTTAAGTAGGCTGATAACGTCGAATTTTCTAAGTCGTAAGTAGCTAATAACATAGCTGTAGGTTTAGGCAGCTATGAACTAAGTTTTATATTAATAAATGCCAATAAATAATAAATGTTACAAAAACTACAAAACACTTAATAAAACCAAATAAAAGTAAGTAAAGATAGTAAAAATGTTACGAAATTGAAATATTGAGGAAGGAAAAAGCTCTAAGGGTAGACTGTTATTAACATTTTGGAATATGATATTAATATTATTCTTTAGAACAAGAATTCGTCAAATTGGAATATTTAGGAAATAATTGGGTACGATACTCGGAAACTGAAGATAGATTAAAATAGGCTCACTTTATTAAACTAAAAATGCTTTGATTCAATTATCACAATCAAGATATAAGAGAATAATATTTAGGTATTATTAAGTAGGAAACCGCCTAAATTGACCACTGCACCACCTACAGTAGTTCAAGTCATCACTGACAGCGAATTTTGTCTCATATATTTATTTTATTTTTATTTATCTTTTATTAGGGAAACATACAGCATTAAAATATTACTTAGAGCTAACATTAAATTAAATAATACATCTGCATTTAAAGTTTCCAATGATAGCTTTTATATTAAATGTTAATAAAGATATAAAGTTAATAAAGATAAATAATTCATCATCATCATTATTTCAGTCATAGGCCGTCCACAGCTGAATATAGGCCTCTCCCAATGATTTCCATATTAGCGGCCTGTATTAATTTATTTTTATTATTAAAACGATCTTATTGCTAACTTGAGTTCTAAAAATTTCGACTGAAAACAGCTGCTAGTCCGAGCCTTATCAGGTCGTCGGTCCATACACTCCAGCTTTACAATCTGACGGGCTATGTCAGCGACTTCTGATGACCTCTTATAACTATGGCGGATGAACTTAACAGGCTTTAGCATCAAAGGATGTAAACCCAAAACTGCTGGTTTTGTATTTGCCTAATGTGAATTACATTTACTAAACTAAAACGGTCGTCAAAGCATCCCCAAGCAGGTAACAGCAGCCGCAGTTCTTGAAAATGTTAGATATTTACATTCAGCATCCCCAAAATTAAACGGCGAATATTTATGTAGCCCAATAATTTAGAACATTACGTATTTAATTTCGTTTCTCCGCACCTGTGGCCTGTTGTTTATTCGCAAATTCTCGACTCCTGGCGTTGCTAAATAAATTGCAAAGAATTATGCATGCGAACCGTGTTCTCGAGGAAGGTAACTTCGTAACGGCTAATCAGGGTATAATATTTTGGAACTTTGAGAAAAATGCTTGCAAAGAGCTAGGTTATTCTGTGATTTGGTAAATGAACGGTTTTTTTTTAGTTTGTGAAAATCATGATTGTCTGGTTTAGTGAATGGCGGTTAAGTGCATTGCAAAGTCAGTTGATTAGTTGTTTTATTGTCAGTTTATTGTTTCTATTATAAAGGTTGTCGCAAAGTTGAGAGAAACAGTAAACCTTTCTGTATTCGTTCTACGTACTCGTAGAACGAATACAGAAAGGTTTACTGTACCTATACCTATACCTAAAGTTGTGTAAATTATAGGTATTATATGACATGGCTTTGTATTCACCCAGTTTTGTTAAGTTAAGTATATTCTTCTTGTACGATGCTAAAAACGTTTTTCTTATAGAGCTCAAATTTTTGTTTCTCAACTTTTACAAACTCCTATCTAAAAATCGCAAATAACTTCCAAAAATGACGGTTCTTTGAATATCATACTTTTTGCCCTTAAACGTTAATAATAAAACCTATTACGTATGATTTTCTAAAGAAATGGCGAACTTTTTTTCACTTACAAAGTTTCACGAATTTTTTACGAATATAACTGGCATGAGAAGTGACTACACGAAACTCGTAAGAAAGTTTCATTCACGTCAAAATGGCAAATTGTAATATCTTTTTATGACAGCAATTGTACTAAACTTTTATTTCTACTTTGAAGAAATATTAGGTGGTTCAGACAGCCTGAAAAGTTATTTCAGAACTTTAACACAACTATAAAAGTGAATACCTGACTAATTTAAGTTTTTGTTCAGCTAATCGGTAAAAGTTTTAGCTAGAATATGCAACGAAGTTGTTCATAATATAATTATTAATTTGATTTACACGGTTTGCACGCTAAACGCAATAATATACTAAGTTTGTTGCTTGATTATTGTATATACAGAATTACGCGAGCTGCTGAGTTGATATGAATTAATTTCTAAACAAAATTTTATGTTAAACATAAGTTTCTCAAAGTTTTTTTTTTACTAAGCGAAAGATGAATACTAACAATTAATCTTGCCATAACTTATTGCCAATGCCTACTGGAAAAAACTAAATTATACTCATAACTAAGTTAGAACAAGGTCATTCAACAAAGCTAGCGAATAATTTCTCATATCGGTGTAGATAAAAGTATCAAAACAATATCGTTATGATGCTCCATAGATTTCAATGTCATAATTCGGTCGTCTCGTTCGGCAATTTAGCACCAATCGAGCGAAAATTCGGCAGTCGAACCCAATGGGTAAGAAGCAGATAACACTGCAAAAGTGTTGTATTGTATAAAGTGTTTACCTGAAGTATGGACCAAATAGAATAGCATGGGGGCTTGATATTCGAGCTTTTTGTTCTATGAATGTGGATTCCATTTTCGACAGGAAAATAGTTGTGATTGATTTTACATTTTGTCGTAACATCGCATAATAAATAAACAACTATTTTATTTTTTGTTTGGAATGTTGTAGGACTTTTTGGCATTCCTTAGGAAGTTAATTTGATCAACAAGCAAACATGTGTGACAAAAATGGAAATGTGTTTTTTTTTTCAAAAATATCTTCGTCAAAAAAACCTTCATTTATATAACCAAAAAGTTCGGAAATCAACCCCCTTCCTCCCTCTACGCTTCTGTTCGATTTCATCCAGGGACACCCTGAAAATTAACTATGATATTTATTTTATAATCAGTTGTTGGTTGGTACAGTCAACAGCACGTCGACCTACCCCAGAAGTCAAAAATATTTCAATAGATTTTCAACTTTAAGTCTGACATATAAAGTTCATTTTCAAATGAGAAAATTTGACATTTTGTGGTAGGTCGACGTGCTGTTGTCCGTACCTATAAAATGCTCTAACCTTAGTTTGATATTTTTAACAATTACATAAATAACAAATAATAATTATTTCAGGCATCATATAAATTATAATGTTACAGCAAAATCAGCCTTCTGATCATTTAATAAAATTCCCTTATGCCTTTCGTCAATGATAAATATGAATATTACTTTCGATTCGGTTTCCAAAAGCCGAAATAGTGCGAATAACTAACAAATATTCGCACTTAGTACTAGCTCCGTCCATTTCCGTAGAAAGTGACCGGGTTCCGGATTCGGTATTAAACATTGACAACGGCCGTAGGTCCGCACCCAAACCGGCGAAGGAGCCGGTTACACCGAAACGCAATTAATAGATGGGTAACCCTATATTTAGGTACGGTTTGCAAAATTGGAACGGTCCTGCTTTTTGCTAATGGAACTCACGAGTAAAGGATGTGATTTAATTAGGTAATATTATATATTCGCCTTTCAATTTCTTACCAGCTAATCTGAAAGTCGCTGAGGGAGGCCTATCAGTTTAGCTGTGGACTTGTACAGCTATGTGTAATTTTTTAGTCGCTACTCCCGATTAATTCAGTAACGCGGTGAAACGCTAGAGCAAAAAGAGTCCTGAGTTTGATGCCCGGGTGGGATATGTATTTTTTATTAGCATATAAAGTAACTAGTTTTTAAGTAGATTTGTTACCAGAGTATTTTGTTTCGTATTATTCCCGAAAATCCGTTACACATCTCCTAATTCAAACAAGAGCCTGCCAGGATTTACTTTCGCTATGAAAAATTATGAGCCTCAGGTGGAAGTTATATCTTTATCACGCTATGACGTAAAAACTGTGTAAGACTGAGTGTGTGTGAAACAGGATTTTTACGAAAAATGGTTTGACGCGAGCAGAGATTTTGATTAAACCTTTAAACTGAATTTCATGTTCGAACGTAAAAAACGAGGTGAAGCCATACATTTTACGTCATGGAAAATTTGATGAGAAACCAGCTTTAAAATTGTCTATTTATTGGAAGCTAGCCTATTTAGTAAAAGTTTAGTTAATTAAATATTAATAATAAAAAAAAAACATGAATATTACATCTAGAAATAACGCGCCTAGTGAAGTTACCGTCGATAAAATATAGATCGTCTTTATTGTATAAGATAAAAGTGTTATATCTAATTTTCACAGAAAAACGAATTATTTATGCAGTCTTACCGCTTACGCATCCTTAAGATAGAAGACAAATATAAAGAGAGGACAAGTTGATATAGATAGCTTTTTTAACGTACCCTATAAAAATAAAAATATATCATTTATTACATAAATTTATAAACATCGTAATTAAACAAACTAGAAGACTTGCAAGAAAATATGTCGTAACCAACAGTGACCAGTAGTTACTTAATATACCAGTTCAAAAATATCTTAATTAATATAAGTACCTATCTATTATATTTATATCAAAAGCAGTCATATGCCATGAAGCTCAATATTATGTACCTATAATAAGATTGCAATAAAAATTGATGCATGTTAGAAAAGAGACTTATATGAGTATAACAGTTCCAGTAGTGTTCCAGAACTCAAAATGGCAACATTTGATAAATAATCCATCGTTCTCACAGCGCTACATTTCATCTGACCTAGCCGCGGTGTAAAAGCTATACATAAAACATAGTTCGCGCCCGTTGGCGTGTGCCATCGTCACTCGGTGCGTCAGATGTATGGCTTTTATATGACCATTCCTCTCGCATAGAGCCTTCACAAATACAGGGTAACTGGACGAGACCTGAATCACTTTAACAGGGTATTCTGTTCATTAAACAGCTTTTACTATGGGTACAAAGTCGCAAAACATAAAATTGAGGATCATACATTATTACTGAATTATGTGACTTTTAAATATAGATTAAAAAGGTACAGTGGGAGTAGGCACAGGGCACGTAGAACTGACGGCCACGTCTCAGCAAGCACAGTGTAGGACGTCCACCCACCAGATGGACAGACGACCTGGTAAAAGTTGCAAAAAGCTGCTGGATGCAGGCTGCTTCCAACTTGACAATTTGGTAGTCATTAAAGGAGACCTATGGCTGTAAAGATAGTAATTATGACATACTATAATATTTATATTATTGTTCTATGATGTATAATATAGTTAAATCATAATAGATATTGCGTCAATATGAAGCTGTATGGAATAAGTACATACGTAGCCGGCAATACCTATTCATGTATATAAGTATTAGTATCTACTCAAAAATAACTAATTACCTTTTTTGTAAATAACCAATTACAAATAAAATAATTATAAATAATGTTGCCACGTCTTACTAAATTATTAAGCGACGATGCATGCAAATATGAGTACCTACCTATGCAACGTTTATAAGACCATTCCGCCCTATTAGTGCCGCCTTATAAAGGCTTACTGCGCTGCACTCAGCCTCAACGAGTAAATAATCAATTACAAATAAAATATGTTACCACGTCTTACTAAATTATTAAGCGACGATGCATGCAAATATGAGTACCTTTGCAACCCTTATAAGACCATTCCGCCATATTAGTGCCGCCTTATAAAGGCTTACTGCGCTGCACTCAGCCTCAACTAGTAAATAATCAATTACAAATAAAATATGTTGCCACGTCTCACTAATTTATTAAGCGACGATGCATGCAAATATGAGTACCTATGCAACCCTTATAAGACCATTCCGCCGTATTAGTGCCGCCTTACAAAGGCTTACTGCGCTGCACTCAGCCTCAACTAGTAAATAATCAATTACAAATAAAATATGTTGCCACGTCTCACTAAATTATTAAGCGACGATGCATGCAAATATGAGTACCTTTGCAACCCTTATAAGACCATTCCGCCGTATTAGTGCCGCCTTACAAAGGCTTACTGCGCTGCACTCAGCCTTCAACACTCGCCCAGCCTTTTTACTCTTCATTAGAGAAAACTTTGACGCGACATACGCGCTCTCGCAGGATTAATGACGCGTAGCTTTGACTGTATGACGAGTTATGTGGAACGGAATGCATATACAGGATGCTTTTAAAGTTAGTCTTTATATTATGCAATCATTAATTGTGAGTTGTTAATTTTGAACAATTAATGATATATGTTTATATTGATGATTTCGATTCGCCTTCTTTAATGTGGAGAGTGAATTATTTCTTGTCTCGCATCTCAAATTAAAATATTATTTATTTCGTCTGTCACCTTTTCTAAAAAAACATAAAATTCTGGCTATTAAAACCTAGCTGTTAATTTAATTTTCAAGTTATATGAAAACCTACTTACGTTGAAAATCCTTAAATATTTTTTGAAGTATCATCTCATGTGAGTAACTATTAAACAATAGCTTATTTGCCCATCTCAAAGCCTAATATCAATATTAGATTTAACCATATTTAACTTTAATGACTCTTATTTGTTTCATCTCTTTCAAAGTCCGCTTTTGAAAGCATTCAGCCACTGAATCGGCATTCGCTAAAGTTGTAACCTATTGAAATCGACCTTTAACTTTGAATAGTATCTTAATCGACTGTTGTCAAAGCCAAATATATCTAATTTAAGACCTCTATATGACCATTTCGTTCCTTACAAAGGCACACACGCAACGCAAGTACACTCGGCCCGAGATTTTCTCTTCATTACCAGAAAACTTTGAGGCGGCCTAAGTGCTCTCGCAGGATTTAATGATGTGTAGAAAACGTTTGAATGACGAACATGTGACGCAAGAACCGGCCAAGTGCGTGTGCAAAATGTAGGGTTCCGTAGTTGACGTCACAGTATGCGGTATTTGCTAGTTACCTGTTTTACATAATTAACAACTTCATCTTAGCCATTTTCCATCTCATCTCTAAGTACATTTTATAACTTTTAGTTAACTGGATAACTTGTTAAGTCTACCTAGCTGTAATAGATTTTCTTTTTAACTTGGATGTTCTTAAATTAACCATTAGCTGGCACAGAAACAATTAATTGACTCCAACAAAAATAAAACTTTAAAAATTCCTAAAACTACCTATCTAACGAATGGACATAGTGGAATAGACGAGAAAAAAAACAGCAAACTACATGAGAGGAAATTTTTATTTTATTTTATATGCGACCACTTTTTCGGCTTGGTTAATTTGCACCCATACAAAATTACAGCTATCTAGTATTAAGAGCCTGTGAGCTAAGCCATAGACAGACAGATAAATTGTCTGTCTAACTGACTTTTTTTCATTAGAAAGTTTTTATCATTAGTAGTATAAGTTCTTAAGAGAGCTACTGCCGACAAATTGTTCCACAGTTTGGCAGAATAAAATTAAATATAATGTTGCTTTTATGTTGTTTTAATAAATAAAATAAAAAACTACGGAATCCTAAAAAAGACTATGAATATATTTGGCATTTACTGAAGTAGAACACTCCATTTAGTCTGTCAACCTGCTTTTTAATGCAAAATTATACCGTGAAAATTAAATAATCTCGTCAAGTATTTGAAATTTTGAAATTAACATCTCATATATAGAGTTCAAAATCGCTTGCACATTTGAAACGTAAAGAATGTACAAAACAGAGATAACTACTATTTGCCAACTAACATTTGCTTCATTACTGAACTGAGTTGACATAATCATCAAACATGATTTTTTTTACCAGAACAAAGTAAATTTTGTTGACAGAAAGCCGTACAAAGAAATCATGCCGCAAAATTGGAATAAGATATCTTCATAATAAAGTCATAATTGAAGCAGAAGCAGTAGGATCACTTTCAAAAAACTCATAATTCTGCGTAAGATATTACTAGTAAAAATCTGTCTGGTATGCCGTAACAAGAGTTATATTATTTCTTCATTTTGAGACTACGAAAATAGTTAGATTGATTAGCAAGTATTTATTTATACATCCAAGAATACCTGTCATCTTTTCATAGCAATGACTTTGTGATGCCTGTTTAAAAAAAATATTTGCCAACCATACTTATAAATGATTTTGAAATACTTGAAAAAATCAACTGTCTTAGGGACCCGAACCTGGTCTTGACCATCGCATACCGGGCGAGTGCTTTTCCAACTAAGCTACCGAGACGTTCGCTGACCTGACGAAGCTGTAACCTGACGTTTTGCGATGTTCGTGGGTTCGGGTTCTGGTTATTATAAAATCTTAAATAAACCTAGCATGTAATTGCTAAAAACACAAAAAAAACTTATCAATGATCGTAAATTTTTGTTTTTAGCAATTCCATGCTAGGTTTAATTGAAGATAAATAACACTTGAAAAAAAAAATCGACACAGATTTGATTTTTTTCAAGTGTTATTTATCTTCAATTATCAATGATCCTCAAAGTAAAAAGTATTGAGGTTTCTTCCTAGACTAACATGATAGAGTAACACTATAGTTCAGTCAAGAAATGACTCAAAAGAGAGTATAGAGTGCGTCAGCGGGAACCTTAGCGATTTCTTCAGAAACTGGTTCAGGGTGCCTAGGAAGAACACATACTAAAAGTCTTGACGTCTAGGAGGTGCGCCGGAGGGATTTCTGGAGCGTGTAGTTTAAAAATGATTGGGAATATGAAAAAAGTGTATAAAATAAAATTTAATAAACATTTTATTAGCTTTCATCCCTTCATAAAACATGAATCGCTACAAAGCACCATTTTTGAGATGTTGGTGAAAAACTAAAAATTGAGAGCTTTGTCGCCCCCCTCTCTTCGGCGCACCTCCTAGACATCAGGCTTTTAGTATGTTTTCTTCCTAAGCACCCTAAACACGTTTCTGAAGAAATCGCTTAGGTGCCCGCTGACGCACTTTTTTTTTTAAAGAAATAAATAAATATTGGACAACATCACATACATTGCGCTGATCCTAAGGTAAGTAGCTAAGCACTTGTGTTATAGAAATCAGAAAAAAACGCCGGTACCACAACACCCAGACCCGAGCCAATATAGAAAAGTTCGTTTTCTACATTGACCCGACCGGGAATCGAACCCGGAACCCCAGAGATGGCGGCGCCATTTACGGCGTGCTCGCCTCTCGGCTACGGAGGATGTCTTTACAACTACTTTATTGATTGGACTACTATACACAGCACGGGTATCTATGCAACACATACCTCTTTTTAATATTTTTTCCGACGTTTCGACCCAATTACATAGACCGCGGTCGCGGGAAGACTGCATAATAATAAAAACCCGTTGCATAAATACCCGTGTTGTGTTAATGTTTTTTTTTTAATGCAACAAGAAAGTTTAGAATGTTAAACATGATAGAGGATGCACTGCTTATATGCTCACAAAATGAAATCTTAAAGATTCCTATCAAAGATTCAATCTTTGATAACTTTATGTGATTATGTATGAGGCAGTGGATCTGGTTGTTATACGTGTTACCCGTTGGGTTGCAGCCCTGCCGTATGTACTCCAGCTATGATAATGTTGAGCCGGGGAGATGCAGTATACTATGTAAACAGGCGTACGATGAAAATTGCTTCCTTTTGTCACTCTCTCATAAGTATCAAATGGGAAGATTTCTTTGTTGTTTCGTCTTTTGTGTCAACTTCTCCCTCGAGTACAAATATGTTTCTTTCTTGAAATCTTAACTAAATCAGATGTTTCTGGTTTATCTTGGAATAATCTCTAACTCATTGGTCGTTTTTACTCCGTGTTTTTTTTCTTCTCTTACGCTCTATTCCTTGTAATTCTTTGATCTTCTAATATGACATACCGCCCATAATTTACTTCTAAATGATACATCTCAAAGAATGACTTGAGTTTTTTTGGTTTTAAAAAAAAAATCTTAGTCACAATAAAACCAAAAATGTTTACAATCTGTAAAATGACGTAGTGTATAAATGACGATAGAGTACAGATGACGCTTAAAAAAATCAATTTTTTACAGGGTTATTTGAAAAAAAATCAACAACTTCGCACGACTAGATAGCTAACATCATATACAACAACATTTGTTCTACGAGTTTTATCATAAATCAATACATTAATTTAAAATGATTTTCCATTTTTACTGTACTGTCGTGACATTTGTAAGTCTATGTTTCATTCACTACGAAAAGGTAGAGCGCGTGGCGCGCGCTATGCGAAGCGCATAGACATAAGAACATTCAGACGTAAAATTAAATTGGTATTTATTTTTATATGAAAGTGAAATGTGTCAAATTATCAAAAGTCGTAAAACAAATGTTGTTTATGATATTGGCTATCTAGTCGTGCGAGGTTGTTGATTTATTTCCCTGTATAAACGAACTTAGGAAATAATAGGTATAATTTAAAATGGTATACCAAAATCTTACTAAATATCGTTAATATAACCAAAACCGCTGCATGAATTCGCACTTCGGGTTTGACAACGCTTTTGTTAGGGATGTTTCTGATGGCGTCACTCACCAAAACACTATGGCGAATATCACGCGTCGCACTTTCAGCGTCACAACAACGTGACAGCATTAGATGAAGCGTTTATGCTAGATTGAGAAAAGCGTTTATGAAAACACTTTTTGATTTTCGTTTAATTATTTCTGAAATTCCTAACTGAGTGCTCACTTAAGTACCTATTCAAGGTACGTCTATGAAAACATCAGTTTTAAGGTAATGTTGTGACTGTTATTTGATCCAATTGTTAATCAGTCAGCTCTGCTGTACTTTATATGTGTTTAATTATAGATAAATTTAATATGGAATTTTTAGCTAATAAAAAAACAGTTTATCAGGCGATTTCAAATCACTTTAAAGATCGATTAATATTAAGACACTTCATCGTCACGAAAACTATGCAAAATTAGGCGAAGTCATTTTAGAGCAAACCGGCTATAAAACATAACGCTGAAAACACTCTAACTAGCATTATGGCAAACAATATTTCCTAACATTATTAATTTATATCCTGCATGTAAATCTTCTATTTTTATATCATGGATAATCTCGCGATATACATTTAGTTTTTCACAGTCACTTAGCTGTCCCGGCGAACTTCGTACCGCCTAGCAGTATTTTTTTGTTCACTTTCCCAATGTTTTCATTATTTATTCTGCTATTAGGGGCGGAAACAAATCCAACAAATTATCAACCATGAAAATCGGTCCAGCCAGTCTCGAGTTAAATGTTGAAACAAACACGACTTTGTTTTATTTATTAAGATTAGATTAGGGTTACACTTAATTTTAAAGCCGCCCAAAACCTTTACCGCACTCATAATAAATATGTGGTTAAACTTAGGACAAGTAAATATTATAATTAAAATTAATTAACTATCGCTTGGCTTATCACTGTAACCTCAATCCAAAATGAGGATCCGGGTTGGCGGTTAATTTCGCCCATTTCCACACACAGCACACGTAGACAGGTCGTCGACGCGATTCGAATATTAATACTATAGATCACTACATACATACAGGGTGGCTAAGTAAAACAAAATTTTAGGGGCGACTTCAAAAGTTAGTGGCTGTATCCTGATTCCTTCAAGTAGCGATTCTGTCACCGTTGATGTGATATCGCAATCTGTGAATCAGAATCAAAATCATTTATTTGCCATGAAATATTGAAACCTCATTTCTAAGTCTCATTAAATTTGTTTTTTTTCTTATTTTTGTTATTATCCTATTTTATATCATTATTATATTATCCTGGTGTGGCTGCATGCCATATTACATGTAAACTTATCTGATTGAGTCACATATATTAGAACTTGATTAGTTATTATTCTTTGCTTTGAAGTAAGACTAGGCTATTAGTAAATTGTGTGCTAGACAAACTCAGGCCAATGTTTATGACTAACACAGATCAACTGTACCATGGAAAATCTCCTTTAAGATAGCGACAAGACTTGGACTTGACCCTTAAGAACTGCAGAGAGATGTCTCAGAATCGGGAGGCGTATAAGCAAAAATGTATTTTATATTTATTTGTATTAAAATTTTCTTTTAATGATCGCTATCATCATTTGGAAGTACTCTGCTGATAATAAAACGCCACAGCTAATGACTTTGATACGTCTGCATCCAGCGGCATTCATCAACTTTGACTATGTTGTCAGTTCACCGGGTAGGCGGTCCACCTCCCAGAAATAACCATACTCAACTTTATCTTTTCAACGACTGACGTAGATACCTCCATCATGATTTTAGCCAAAATGTCTTTTACAAATCAGGAGAGCCGATCTCATGGAATAGTGCTAAGAAGAAGATAATCCTTTTATCTCATTCACCCTGTGTAATATACAGTACTACCCATAAACAAAACCACTATGATTTATGGCACCAGTGTTTCGTATTCGCTTCTTAGAAATAGGCCAGTGAGGTGTTACTATGACGTATTGTTAAGAACCAACATGCCCCATTGTCAGCACCTGAAGGATTCCGGAATACAAAACATTCAAAACAAAGCCATGTAAGTGGAATTATGATTTGACACTTGTGTTTTACAAGTATAAGAAATTACGTACCTACTTATTAATTTATTCGCATTTTTAAGTCTGTCGGATCTTTTCAAATTAAAACCAAATTTTCATGTTTAAAAATGGTGGTTGGAGATCTGACATTTAAAACAAGTTAATAATTTACATGAGGGTCAAAAATGTATCTATCATAGTGTCCAAGAATGTTACTTATAATACTCTTGATTATCTTAATTCTAAAGACCAATACGTTTTAATTTCCTCGGGGAACCAAGCACACCCAGACGCAAACTCTTTTAAAAACCGGCCAATTGCGAGTCGGACTCGCGCACGAAGGGTTCCGTGCTATTATGAACGTCGGACTCGAATGTGACACTACAGGAGTGTCTTTACCTTTTTTTTACATTTTGCAAACTTAAATCTTCAACTTTAATATCAAAAGTTACCCGCGATACAAGCAATTTCAATACAACTTTCACCGTAAAAGATTTACGGGCCAAATAAGTGTTGCAGTTGCCTGCATAGAGTCAGGAACTCGATAACAAGTTTAAATGCCTAACTTCTCAACCAATTTATACTTCCCTTAAACATGTAGAGTATTGTATAGCATTCGTTTTCACTTTTCAACTTATTTCTGTAATGGCAACCTTTAATAGGTTTTGTCGTAGCTTCTTACCTTTGAGAAGAATCTCTAAAAATGCTCTAGGCGTCTTACTAATCACTACACAAGTTTAATGTATTAATTAATTGTATTTTGTTGGGTTACGTTAAAATAGCACACATAATTAATTATTCTTTATTAGTATTTTTTTACTTTGCATCATTTTAAGTTGAATGAAACTTTATGAAACTAATTTTAGATTAGTTTAATGATTAAACAAATGAGTTAATATATAATATATTATAACAAAAAACAAAGAGAATAAAAAACTACCAATTGGTCCAAAAAAGCTCAAAAACTTTGTGCAAAAAAGGCGTTATGAACACAAAAAAAACTTCAACAAAACTTGGCCTCATTTGAGTTGTAGTTGTTTTTTAATGAAGAAACATCCTAGGACAAGAGACACCACAAAATGGTTATTATTGTCGTTTTTTGTTAAATGTATTTTTTTACAATATTATTTTGATTAATATCAGAACGAGATTATCACGAAAATTCTATAATGAAACTGGCTTCACTGGTTTAAATTGATTATTAAAATCTTCTATACGAAGAATAAACTGTTACAGAAAAGTGTTACTTCCAGATTTGGTTCTTCTAAATTAAAAGTAGTAAAACAAAATCGGCAACAGTCTGTCTGTCCTCAACAACAATTAATCAAGATTCAATTTTCCATTAAGTTTTTCAATTAATAAAGCAGAAGTAAGATAAAATGACTGATGGCCCAAAGTGATTACGTCTGAAGTTCACAGATTTTATTCCATTACGTTATTTATCAAGGAAATTTGATAAATACTGATTGGTAAAGTTTGAGACAAGTCTTCAGGTCGCAAATTAATTGAATTTAGCTTAAATGTTGATTGAAGGATGGTATTTCAAGGAAATATGTAACTTTATTCTTAAATCTTGAGATATGATACGATGACCGTCTGGTGTAGTGGTTCGCGCTCCGGACTACAAAGCCCGGCGGTTGCGGGTTCAGTTTCCGCGAGGGGCCAATGTTTGTGTAATGAGCATGAGCATTTTACTTAAGTTATACACGTTTGTATGTATATAAGTACCTATGTTTATCCGTTATCTAGTCGCCATAGTACAAGCTACTATGCTTAGTTTGGGGCTAGGTAATTGTGGAAACATTTTTTTTATAAGTCACACTGGGTCGGTTCCTAAAGTAAAATTTAGTGTTTTAAATTATACTAATTTAGACGAAAAGCTTGCAATGAAATAAAATAAAACCCAATAGGTACGATAATATTTTACAGTGCAATAGGACTATTATGTTAATTCACTTCAACCAAATGTTAAAGAACACAAGGATTAAGTGAAAACCAATAATTAAACACAACATACGATTCCACTTGGCTGTTTTATTTTCCTCAGCCAGCCATAAAATACATTAGATTCAGACAATACTTAGCGTGAAACTGCTCAAAGGAATCCTTTAAGAGCTTACAGAGATCAAACCGAGAGCTTTTTCTCTAAAGCTCGATGGATACATGCAATTCCACAGATTCCACAAGCTATCCCGGTGTCAATTAGCTGCAGATAGCGAACTATTTTTAAATGTATCGGTAAATGCCAATAAAAGAAGTTTCTTTTATGTTAGTATTTAGAAATAATTCGTTTTTTGTTTCAGAAAATTTATGAAACATAAATAAGATTATAACTAATTGGGAACTTTTATACTTTTTTTAGTCGCAAAAAGTACTTTTATCGAGAAATACTCATGCTGTCTTTAGTAATAACAGCTCCTATTTATGACTTTGTCCGCCTAGACTTCAGAATTATGCCAGTCTAGAGGAACATCCTACGGGTAGACAAATAAAAAAAACAGTTTGAAATTATTCTCATAGTTCATTTTATACAATTTGATTAATATCGATATTTGGGTCAAGTGTTAACTTTCTGTTTAAGCGTAATTAAGCAAAAGCATCATAACACGCAAACTATCCCATTTATAATATAAGTAATACATTTATAATATAAGTGACGGTACTTGGCGTGAAAATAATATTATTAGGGTAGATGAAGAATCTGCCTCTCATTCGGAGTGAAGACATCGCTGTTCCAGTCAGCCTGTGACCACGGTCGGTGTAACCCGATCGAAACGTCAGGCAAAAGAGGTAACATTTTGTACCTAAATTATGATCGCGTTAATTCCCGTTTCATTAAGTTTTAAATAAGTAAAACAGCAAAGAAATCAATCAAATACTACTTCAAACCGTTACGTATAAGTTTATTGATAAAAAAAAAGAACATTCAGACGAATTGAGAACCTCCTCCTTTTTTTGAAGTCGGTTAAAAACAAGCACGTTCGGTTATAGATTTGTGTTAGCTAAATAAATCTGCATACTTGTAAAACAGAAGTTGTTTCTTTAAAAATAACTTGCAAAATACGATTAGATAGTAAATTTTTTTTAAATATTTGTATTTATTAGAATACTTTAAACTATTCTTTCGAATAATTATTCTTCTTCCGTTTTTTTAAAATTGCCTGATATTTTATGTTTAGGGTGATCAAAGGCTATATGCATAAAATATTTTTTATTAGTTATTTTTGTCGATCAGCCACAAAACAATTAATTCTACAAGGGTGAAGCTTCTCTAGCAGAGCTAGTTAAGAAATAACTTGCAACCAACTCCTGGCGCTTTTCAATCCCACTTTAATACAATATTAATTAGCACATCCATCATGTTCCTAGTTATCAAGGAAACGTATGTATGTAAAATCTGTTATGTATGAGTATATCTCTACTAATGGAGCTTGCCATTAGGGAACCTGATAATTTGAATGAGATTAGAATTTAGAACATTTGCGCCTCCCTTTCATTTCACAAATTGCATTACAAGATACTAAGGGCACGTTTCACAATGTACGGAAAAGTTTTGAATAAGCTATTTCCTATTTATATGAAGGATAAGCACTATTTTTGCGTTTCATAATCATTAAATAGCGCTATAAGACACATTATTTCAAGCACTTTTATCCTCTACATATTTTTATCTGTTACATTACCTGCTAATATTAATAGCATACAAAATATTATATTCATGGCCTAAAATACCACAGACACACACACACACACACACACACACAATATCACAAATAAAATATCTAGTAACTTTCTTTAAATTCTAAACTGGCTCGCGTCTGGTCGTTTAGGGCTGTCCTCCTCGAAAAAAGGATTTCAAATCCATTTTAACTGTTATCTAGGTACTGATGACCAAACAAATTAAATTCCAAATCAATTAATTTTTGTAATAATTTGGTTTAAAATACTTTTAATATTTAGAAATTACCACATACGATTTAATGTACGTTGAGAACTTAATCGATAAAACTTGTTAGCTAAAAAAGGTGCAATTTTTTCTTGTAACTTCAACAAAAACATATTGAGCTCACATCAGAAAACCTCCGGCTCAGCACAGCCTACGCTCAGGTCGCGATATGTTCTGTAAGGCCATTCCCAGGCCGTTACCCCAGGGTTGGGGTTAATATTAGTGTTGCACGTAAGTAGTCGATTATCGATATATGATTCAAAACTAAGGATACGATTAAAACTAACGTTATTATCTTGAAATAGAGAAAATCTATTCATCTTTTTTTTTTGTTTTGATGTTTAATATAAAAAAGTTTGATGACCTGTATTTCGCTACAAAAACAGTATTACAGTACAGTATTGGTGATGCGTGAACTGTTTGTTTACGCCGAACATGAAAATAGATGCTTCATGCTTTGCGATTGCCATTGGTACCACCAGAGGGCTACCCCACTTTTAGGTAATCCTTACAATGTCACCTACTAAATAACAGGGAGACCGGTGAATGAATAGAGTGGCAATTGACCAAAAAATGCTAATCTCCACTGCAATAATAATATGTTTTAGTAATAATTTCAGTGCCGTGTGGGGACGGTCGTAAAGAATACACTTTCCCACCGCCAACAGGAGGCGTGTCGTAAGAGGCGACAAAATCCTGTAGCACGAGACGGGGAGCAGCGTCTGCAGGCGAAATAATAAAAAACTGCGCTCGCCAACTCGCCTGCCAAGCGTGGCGAGTATGGCAAAAACCCCCCGATGACAGAAGTCACTGGGGGAGGCCTATGTTCAGCAGTGGACGTCCTGTGGCTGAAATGATGAATGATGAATAATTTCAGTAGAAAATGCACCGTTTTTACCTACTTTGCTGTGTGGCCACCAGTTGACTATATCTGTACATTTATTGTGTAGTAAATAAATAAATGTTTTTCAGTGATAGTAGAAACAAAATGAAATTATAGAAGAAGCTCAAAAAATTTATAGCTAACATTACAAACAAACGACAATTCATTAAAAAACCACATTATTGTTTACGATGTACGTAACAGCCAAAGTCGATAAAATGTTCATGAAATAAATGAGGAAAGTATAAAATTAGATAACCGGGATTAAAACGATGTGAATAGAAGAAACTACGGTTGAAATGTCACAGCTGACAGGTTTAATGTACCACGACTAAGACAAAAGTAGCATACCAGCGCCAACACATTTCAAAGATATTTATTAAAATACATTACATAAACTGTTTGGCATAAACATTAATTATGCCTACTATTATAATAATCTAGTTAATCCTAGTAAGAGTTTTATGATATTAATCAAAGATTTAGTTAGTATTAAGGCCCTCTTTCGGGCACTTATACAAATCTCAAAAATATAGCTTTGCCCTACGTATAGAAATATCTAAATGTATTGAAACATTATTGATGAATTAAAAACAAATAAAGTTTCTTGTAATTAGTTCTAGTCTCCTCTTGACACTACTGGTTTTTTGTCTTGTCAAACTTATGCATTCTATCTATCCGGCAAAATTTGACTAGCCATAAATTAGAATCAATCACACCTTTTCACCAAGCTCACTCGAAATGTTGAAAATTGATAAGTTGATGATAGTAAAATAATCGATACATTATTGATCTGAAAATTAATATTTTTTAAGACTGTCTATTTTAATAATATTGATCATTAATTTATTACTACACATTTGCGTGCTATCGTTTATAGTTAAATAGGTGCACCATTTTACCATCAATATTTATTTGTACCCATGCACCCTATTAAATATCAAATAAATCATTTGAATTTGTTGAATTTATTTACAGTGTACTCATGGTTGCATCCTTAGGTCCTGGTCACCAAAATACAAAAAGGTACCACCAAAATACACGAACATATTTCAAGGTCGACAATCGAAAGTGAAACTACCGATACTTGTGCTTCACTAGTTAAACCTCCCCGTTTATATTCAGAGCGGGCCTAATAGACCCGATTTGTACCCCGTGTAGTATTAGAACGCTTTCTTTATCTGATACCTTTTGCTTCTCTGGTAATGTAGCCTGATGATTCAGATTTGATTTCGGCAGGGCTGAAATTGAAATTTAGCGGTGGAAAAGAGTTGTTTTTTTTGTGAATAGTATATTTATGCATGATTACCTCTGCGCAAAATCTAAAAAAAAAAACAAATTCAAATAATTTATTGTACATTTTCACATTAAATTGTAAGTTGGTAACTATAAAATATAAAACCTTTATGTTAACTGAGAATCAAACTCTGATGTTATGCAAAAATATTTTTATATAATAACGTACTATGTACGTGTGGTGTTACCTATCATAATATTCATTGTATTAGTGTTTTGGGCAATTACTACCAACACAAAAAATCACCTGTATAAATGGTCATGAATTAGTGTCAAGCAAATTTTCACAATTCTCAACAAATACAATTAACCTAATTCATATGCCAAAATGTAACAAAAATAATCTTCTATGAGGCATCCGAAAAAAATAGACAACATTTCAGTCATAACATGTCTGCCAAACTTGTGACGTCACCACAATTTCAAGACTGACGCAACGAGACGTGAAACGTTACGCCGTATTTATTCTTTTGACGTAAGAGCACCGATGTTGTGTAAAATAATACAATGTCATGAACAAAATAAAAAAAAGTCGTATTTTTTTTAAATCGTAATCATGATTAAAACGAATGTTGATAAAGTAAATTAGGTATATGCTTATAAAAGTCCTACTGTAGGGCACGAGCCTCATCTTACTACGAGGCGAAGTGGTTAAACGGATGAAGAAACTTCTTGCCACTACAGCATAAGAAAATTAATTTCAAAATACAAACAAAAAAAGTCTCCAAAGTTGGTCCGCTTACACTTTAAAAGAAAAAAAGTTTACAGCGCCCTGGCAACCGGTCAGAGTTTTTTTCCTCCGGCAATTGACACGGTTCGGAAGTAGGATAGTCGGTCGCAGCGTAGGCGGGCACCACAACAAACGGATATTTTTAAAATTAACACCGGATTATGGATAAGAGTGTACATTTTACAGCGTCGGAAAAGATTGCGTTATTTTGCGATTTTCTTTTACACTTTAAATGGAATGAATGTGGTAGTTAAGCTACAACGCAGGACAAGTAACGATGAATGGTGTAAGAACACGCGAATTTTCATAGTCTCTAAGTAAGACGTTTATACGCATGTTAGAAAAAAACCTAAGTTCGTTTAGCCTTAAATATGATTCACATCGTTAAATCTAGAAATAAAAATATGCTTGCCGTTCTGAGCCACAGATTAAAAAAGTCGGTAATTCATTTATGGGAAAAAGTATTAAAATTATCAATAGAGTAAGTACCACAGATCCGAAGGCGAACCAAAGTCACCGACGTAGCTCTCAGAATCGCAATCCTTAAGTGGCAGTGGGCGGGGCACATTGCTCGCAGGACTGATGGCCGTTGGGGCAGGAAGGTTCTTGAATGGCGGCCGCGGGCCGGAAGGCGTAGTGTTGGTAGGCCACCCACAAGGTGGACCGACGATCTAGTGAAGGTCGCGGGAAGCCGCTGGATGCGGGTGGCACAGGACCGATCTTCGTGGAAATCCTTGGGGGAGGCCTATGTCCAGCAGTCGACTTCTTTCGGCTGATGGATGGATGGAAGTACCACAGACTCTTATTGACCTGCCTGTTTATGTGTTAAAAACCACGTTAAAAAATCCTTATGGAAAAAGGTTATTACAAAGTCGAAGAATACTTGAACGACAAGAGTGCATGGACTTACCTAATAACCTGCCTAGCTCGCACTTACATTATCTTTTAATTGTATTTCCTGTAATAAAATCAGGCTGACAAAGGGGACTGAGTTTGTTGCATGCTACTTCTCATAATTATATAAACTTATATATGAGAAGAAGCATATATCATTCTCACGAAATAAACGGATCAACGGTGGTAGGGAAAAACATATTATTGGGACATGTAAAAGTGCCTTTAATGGCCAATTTGCAGAAATAAATGATTTCGATTTGATTTTGCAATACACGTGCAATGATATTTAGTTTATTTAATAAATAAAGCAATACACCAATTTTCATACCTATAATCTCGACGTAGAATTATCATCCTTATGTTACGATGTACCAGAAAATTAATGGCTTAGCAATTGGAAATCCCTCCGTAGCGATACGATATCTGAATTCGTCATCGCCTGTCACTTTTTGATCGATTAGCCATAAGACTAAATTGTACATTTTTCTGTAAATATCAACTGCAATTTCTTGTTTGGTTTGCAATAAAGAGTACCTATCTATCTAACTATAGATATAGTTCGAAAAAAAATTCAATTTTTTATTTTCGGACGTTTTAAATTGCTATTTTGCGTACCCATGGAATTAACCGAACCGTGCTCAAACTTTTGCTCTAAGGGTAAGTGGAATACAAACAGTGCAGTCACTGCACCACAATCCCAATAGGTATCCTTCAAATATTTATGCGAAAGTTACTGAGTATGAATGTATGGATCTCTTGTAATGTACTCTTTCACGCGAAAAATAATGAACGAATTCGGATGAGATTTGGCACATATTATATAGAATATGATCCTGGATTAATATATAAGGTCCGATTTTATTAGTGTTCATCCTGTTAACCTGTGACTATATAGGTGGAAAGCAATCGTAAAAACAACTTTCAAATGTCTATCATAAAAACTAAAAAAGTTAAAAATAAATTACAAAATAACAACATCGACTTTATATTGCATAAAACTACCTATCTTCAACTCTTTCTCGCTCTGTACAAGGGGAAGGAATAAGACGGATAATCAGATGGTTAAAGGTAGCAAAGATAGGACGAGTTTATGCAATATGAAGTCAATGTTGTTGATTTTTAACTTTTTTAGTTTTTATGGTACACATTTGAAAATTGGTTTTTACGATTGCTTTTCACCTATATAGTCACAGGTTAACAGGATGAACACTAATAAAATCGGACCTTATATATGATACTTTTTCCCCGGTTAAATGTTCCCGTGGGATATATTGAATAAACTAAAGATCGCGCGAGCAAAATCGCGTGCAACAGCTAGTTGATATAATTGCTATTTATTTACCAACGGATCCTACGGGGCTGAAAATATATTACTTTATACTATTTATGTATAAAACGGATTATATATTAACTATTTATGTATGGATACGAAGAAGGTGATGAGAATATAGTAACTATAGTATGGTATCGAATAATTGTAGATGTTAACGGGAACTATTAACTTTGGTATCGAATTGAAAGTTTTCTTCAAAATGTCTTAGTCCCAACTCGATGAGATTGTTTAGCTAAACGATGACAACCCCTTATGTTAATACAGAAGTCGTAAAGTTAGATCGAGTCAATAAAGCAAGATCAACAAGCTGTTTGCGAAGAAACTAATAAAACCGGACAAATAGATGGTGAAAACAATAAAAGTTGAATGGTAAGTACCGGGATTCCACCAGTGACTTTTATAGCCATCGAGTTTGAGTAGCGACGGCATAAAATCTGACATAATTAATAGTTTCATCATCTTTTCTTAGGGTTCCGTACCCAAAGAGAAAAACGGGACCCTATTACTAAGGCTCCGCTGTCCGTCTGTCTGTCCGTCTGTCTGTCTGTCTGTCTGTCTGTCCGTCTATCCGTCTGTCCCCAGGCTGTATCTCATGAACCGTGATAGTTAGAGAATTGAAATTTTCACAGATGATGTATTTCTGTTGCCGCTATAATAACAAATACTAAAAAAACAAAATACAATAAATATTTATGGGGGTTCCCATACAACAAACGTATTTTTTTTGCCATTTTCATAGATAATGGTACGGAACCCTTCGTGAGCGAGTCGGACTCGCACTTGGCCGGTTTTTTTTATATCCCAACGTAAAAAATACGGTACAAAAATGTAGCTGTTATACTATAAATATTATTATTCATGTATGTGGTTATTTATCAGATGCAATAAAACTAATCACTTCTAAGGGTTTCGTAACTAAAAAGGAATTAAACTTTGACTTTTGATATCCATAGCTCAAAAGGAACAAAATCGAAACTCTACTGAGAAAAATGATCTTGGACTATTGATAGACATCTATCTAGTTGGTATAGTATACAAAATGACATTCATTTCATCTTAGTTTGGAGCTAGATAATTATAATTGGTGTTACATTTAAAGGAACAAGTATATTTTTTTATCCTTAATCACCAGTCTCCCCTAGCTCAGTTAGCATCAATCGAAAAACCGAAACACTACACTTTCTATCAGTTCCTAATCAAACCCCTCTAAACTGTGTCGCATCGTACCGGCTTCAAAAAGTTAGTAAGGCCTGGAACTACAATGCCGGATTCCGGCTAGCAAGCACCTCATTATTATTCCTGGCGGGGACCATAACAATCCATGTCGAGGGCCCGTTCGGATTTCACTGATTTTACGACTCTAACTGAAGGCTGACTGTTACACCGGACTATAATTTTGGTTTGAATATAAAATTTAAGTGATTATCACACCGCTCTATCATTCTACTCAAGTAACTTTTTTAAAGAAATCCATTCAGGTACAACACACTGATAACGTGTTGACACGAGAGAGCATACCTTATTGTCAAAGAAAATTCGTGTTTACTATTCGTCATTATCATCATACTCATCCCACGTGTCAGTCTACTGCTAGACATAGACCTTTTTGCAATGCACGACCGAGCCCTATGTTAGATCCGATTATTTATTTATCCGATTATATTTTGCAGCTCTAAATAAAAATCGACAAGTTAAAACTATTTTTAATAATGTAATCTTAAAACAAAAGAATACTCACGATTGCATTACGTTGATATTCACAGTTGAATGACCTGAAACTAAAAAAAAACCCATTTTAGGATTTCGAACTATAGGTTAATGAAAGATAAGTTTAAATTTTCTGCTATTTGTGTGTATATCTACTTAAATTACAGCTAGAAGCTGCATAAAAAAATGAATTATACCACAGTCATGAACGGGAGGCATGGACCATGATTGCAAGATGTTATATTGTAAGCACACATCTCATATTATCTAAGTAATTTATTGATATATAGTTAAAATATTTGTGCATAATATATAATATATTTTATAATTTGTATATTTAAAGTTCTTTTTTTTGTTTCTCAATTCAAACTCTATAATTCACCACACCGCCATTCAATGTTTCTGCCTCGCCCAATGGTTGACTGGTAGAGAATGCTTTAAGGCATTAAGTCCGCCAATTGTACATTTATTTCGTGCCATAAAGAATAATAATAATAATAATCTCAGAGCCGCTTATTGCTATGGTCTTCTATATAATAAATCTATGTCTAGCAGTAGATTACCTACTAGAGGCCCACTATGAAAAAATATCTCCAGAAGTGAACTTCTACAGGTTGACCATGACAAAGATGATTATACATATTTAAAATCCACAAAATATTTTCATCTCACACTACGCACTATACAGTAAAGAAACTGAAGGTAAATAACACTTGAAAAAAATCATCGACCTCAGGTGGGACTCGAACCCACGTCCCATCGCATGCCGGGCGAGTGCTTTACCAACTAAGCTACCGAGGACGTCACGTGACAACGTTTTTTCTCGCTGTCAAAGCCAGCGTATATCTGATCAATGTTGTAGCTATATGTATAGCTGAGTAGTATACTACCGTCAACACCCTATAGAAATATTTTTACAAATATTTGACTATTGGTTAAGATCAGAAATGCTTAAACATTGTAAATTTTTGTTTTTAGCAATTCCATGCAAGGTTTAATTGAAGATAAATAACACTTGAAAAAAATCATCGTAGTAATCGTATCAAAGTAAAGAAACTACCTATAAACGGTGAAAATGACGTACTCACACATGTGCACGCCTCAACAAGAAATCTCAATAAACAAGGAGTACTGACAGTCGTAAATGGAGAATACGGCCGATACGAAACGAGATGCCGTCAGTTGTCATTATCTCTGTAGAACGTAAAAACGTAGCATTTGAATCCTCTTCGGCCAATGCCGTCTTCATTTCTATTGTTTTCAGTTCGCGCGATTTTTTATCAACTTTATAAGACAACCCTAACGCTCCATTGACGTATTTGAAGTATCTCGACAAACAGGCCTAGTTTCCATACTGATAGATAAATGTACTGTGGCTTCGGTGTGACACACGCCTTTTGTTACGGCGCTCAAGTGCGCGTGAATGAGATATACGCTCTGTTTTACGAGATGGCTCGAGAATTTTACGCGAAACCTTGTTACACAGATAGACGCGTCAATCAGTGGATGCTAATGGAATCCGCGCTTACAGCTGCACTGTGTTTGCTTGCGCCTTATACTGGCAGGGCACAGGTGGGTGATATCAGCCAGATGTTCATTTGACGAGGAATAAGCTATTGCAAAGGTACGGCAGTGAAATGTAAGCCTTTTAAAAAAACCTTCCTGATCCCTTAAAAATGTGCACGGCGGCGACTACTGCGTAGTTCCCGCCATCTTTAAATTTCTGGCCCCTGAGATATTCCTTAAACCGCAGAAATAGGTAGCAACCACTAGGAGCAAGGTCCCGTGATTAAAAAACAAAAGAGAATTGATTGCTTTTTAGGGTTCCGCACCCAAAGGTTACAACGGGACCCTATTACTAAGACTCCGCTGTCCGTCTGACACCAAGCTGTATCTCATTAACCGTGATAGTTAGACAGTTAAATTTCACAGATGATGTATTTTTGTTGCCGCTATAACAATAAATACAAAAAAAAACAGAATAAAATAAATATCGAAGAGGGCTCCCGTACAACAAACGTAATTTTTTTTTGCTGCTTTTATAGATAATGGTACGGAACCCTTCGTGCGCGAGTCCGACTCGCACTTGGCCGGTTTTTTATTATCATTATATCTAATGTCTGGGATATGCCTGTCACCTTTTTTTTGTAATAAAGAATATATCACATAATCACTATTTATTGATCACCTCTCGTATTTCGCGGTAATAGGGTAACTAAAAAATATTGAAATGACACGCAGGGGCGTGCAGTGCATATAGGCGATTAGGCAGTGCCTACCTAATAAATGAAATGAGGTAGGCAGTAGATACTTACAAATATGTATTAATGGTGAAAACCACTGATTTTTATCATAAATACACATTTGTTAGTACCTTCTGCCTACCTCAAAATATAACGAATGCCCGCCACTGATGACACATCCTACAAAAAGTAGATGATTGGCGGTCAAAAATGTATGCGCTAAAGCATACCGTTAGTCTGGTACGTGCACTTGCTAGGAAGGACGATAGCTACTTGCAAAGGACATTGACGGACATTGACTCAATCACAAAAGCGTTAAAAAATTGACGTAATATTAAAGTCTCGAATCTAACTATTCGAAACCTGAAGTCATCGGAGTCCAATAAGCAAGCAGTGTCCACTAATACGAAAATGTCGAATTGGATAGTAACAACAAAAAAAAAAAAATAGTCAATGAGGGTTAGACAATTTACATAGTCATGCATATTGTCAACACATTATAGTTATTGGCGATGCATTTTATGGCTTTCCGACTGAAATATCCTTTAACACGACATTCGAGACTATAACGTTTACGGTTGTTTGCGCAAATACACCATAAAAGCCTTGTCTAACAAACGCTATACGGAGCCTGGCAAAACCGATACCCCACTTCACGCTAGCCACACAGAATATCAAACGCGATGCTGAGCTTGAAAATATACGAAGCGATTTTTGCACGCGGCCGATGCGGTTGTGTGCTTGTTTTTTTTTGTATATAACTCACAGGTTTATCGCCTTATAAAATTATTAACCTTTTTTCTGCATACTTTTGGCATCTGGGGAAGGCATAGGCCTTCCCCAGATGCCAAAAGTATGCAGTAAGTAAGTGCCAAAAGTAAGTTTTTTGAGCATAGGCTCAGAAGTGGATTTTTTGGCAGAATGAAATTATGACGATGAATTACCATTCATCATGAAGGTATCGAAGCCTTGTGATTTCAAGCATGGAATATTAAAAATCTAAATCAGAATAATGTAGAAATAAAATGCATATAAATATAAATGTGAATTCAAAAGAAAATAAATTCTGTAAGTTTTGGGTAAAAATTGGGTTTTAAATATCGATTTTTGTAAAATTTTCAAAAATATACAAGAGCATTCTGAATTATTACCGCAGCATGCTGTTACTCTTTGGACATTACCGTACATATATATTCATTCTCATACAGGTAATCACGTGTAAACAAATCGAGGCAGACTTTGTGAAATAAAGGCGCCTGGTAATACATCCGGAACTTATTGTTACAACTACTGACAGAGCTTCAGTAAGCACTACAGCAGATTTTTTGGCAAAAGGCCTAAAAGTTTTAAACTTTTTACATGTAATAAAAATAAAATAGCGCATTGAATTTAATATTTCATAATAACAACCGCTACGATTACGTGCAAACGCCGTAACGTGTGTTTTTTACCAGGACAGTTAAAACTGGAGTTTTGGCAGTTCCCTCTTTGCTTACAGTTTGTCTTTGATGAGCCTTCAGCTTTATTTGCTTAAACCGAGTTGTTAGCACGGTTTGTATGTACTGTACTGGACTATATGTATATGTTTATATAAGGTTTTTCATCTATTTTCTGCTTTGAGTTTCTGTCTCTGATTACTTAGTGGAGTAACACTTTAAATTAAGGCTATCATATTATAATGGGTAAAACATTTATGTAATTAAAGGCCTTCTTAAACTTATAAACATAAAATATTATTTGGCGGATTTTTAAGGAAATAAAAATTTTCTGTCTTAATTATTTCAAATTGACTATCTGTTCTGTTTGCTCTATGTCTTGTTAGTGCGTTAGTCAAAAGACTGATGCTCGGATGGTTTCGAATGCCTTGAGAAGCGCTGGCTTTGATAGAGTGTTATATAATTTTCTTATTTTTTATTTGCTGACATATTTCTAGTAAATATATTTCGTGTCTTGAAAGCATTCAGAAGTCTTAAGATCTTAAGATTATTCATATTCACAAAGAATGAAATAATTAGATAACGATATTTTCCTTGTTAAAATATTGTTTTATATAAAAAATTACAGTAAACTTTAAAGTATTTTAGCTTTGTAAAATATTCGGTACGTATCGAGGAATAAAATTCCGCGACAATATTAAAAAAATTTAGTGGAGTTGAGCAAAACAGAAAAAAATATATTATATTCGGACTATTCCATACTTATAAGGTAATCTGGAACCGATGAAAAAACGAAATCCTAATTTCTGTCTAATTCATGTTTTTTGTATAGTACCTCTGCACAGCTAGCATTATCTATCCATATAAAAAAGGATTGTTTGGTTAAATATTATATTTGGAAAATAGCTGCAGGCTTTTTAAAGATTTTTAAGCTTCATAAAATATTTGGTAGCTGTCGAAGCTACAACTTTCGCGGCAGTATTATCGTTCGAAGTGTAGTTGAGCAAAACAGAAAAATACCATATTCGAACTATTTCACACTTTTAAGATTTCTGGAACTGATGGAAAAATGAAATTCTAATAATTCTATCCAACCTATGTGTTTTTTTTAGTATTCGCGGCTAGCATTTTGCAGGCGTATAAATAATGTTTGGTTTAATATGTCCTCAAGAAATCTTATGTTAATTTTATTAGTTTTTCGATGAAGTTAGTTTTGTGAGAAAATAAAAGAGAGATAAGTGTGAATGGTGACTTATTTTTAGAGCTACCCCCATTTATCATTCCACATTTAGTTTCTCTATATCTATTCGCAAACGGAGCCGAGATTCTAGAAACTAATATAAGAAAACCTAATAACATTTCAATCCCACATCAGCCGCAGTACAACTTTCGCACATATTTCTTATTACACTTCATCAATCCAAAGATAATATTACCTCCCAACGCTATGCCATTTATAAAAATGATTTATCATCACAACACATAAGAGATTGCTATCACGTTAAATCTTGTATTATTATGAGTATCAATTTATCGCCATCTATTAGTTGGGATCCAGTAACGAGGTATTAATTACGGTGAATTTATGGTCCGCCGACGTCCCCCGGGAGGAGTCTGTTTACTGGGATAACTAATAACTTAAATATGAAACCGGAGTTGGTTCTAAATTATAAGTAGTTTGAACGTTATTTGAACCCAAATGGAAACAGGATGTTCGGATGAGAAGTTGCGATACTTTAAGAGCGTTTTCAGTACTTTTAAAGTAATTATGTTATGTAATTAAATATAATTTATGCAACTGAAATTAAAAAATAAGGACCTTCATAATGGTAGTTTAAAACTCGAGAAGAGAACCGTTTTACCTGTTACCGTACTTCTGGCACAGCTTCTGGTAGGGAAATAATAAATTGGGACATGTAAAAGCGCTTAGTATAGCCTATTGGCAAAAATAAATTGGTTTTATAGTTTTTATCATTGGTTTTGTTGTAAAAAAAATTAGATTAAACATTAGTTAGGTTAGTTGGTATTCTATAAAGCCAGTAAAGATATGAGATAATATAATATGCATTAAAAATATGGTAAAATCAGAAATTTGATATCATGTGTCACGTGTGATCTGATAAGATGTGTTATTTCAATGATAAAAAAATCAGACTTCACCATAGTCTAAAATGCATATGTTTTCAAATACCATTTTGAGCTTAAGAGGTTCATAACTTAGCATGTTGCATGTATAATCTTCAAACATGCAATTAAGGAATATAGTACTGCAGGGAGATAGTTTACATCTTGTTTAATTCGGAAAGCAGTGGATCTTATAAGCTTTGAGCAAAGTTTTAATTACGAGTAGAGTCGCGCATATAAACAATCATTAATGCTGGACTCCGGATTGCGGCAAATCACTTCCAGAGTGTTTGGCTAGCTCACCGACACGGGGAATACAGTCAACAAGCATGTGTAGCAAACAAAAAATATAATAATATTAAAACCCGCAGAATATCAGCAGAGTATGTTATAACCTCAATAAAAGTCCTTGTCAGGACTACGGAACCATAAAAAGTACAGAAACAAGGCCAATTAGTTGCTATAACTATGCTCAAATAGATCGCTAGAAATCTAATTCGCGACTACTACTACCACCCGTCGCCACGCGCCCGCGCGCCTCTGACGAACGTTTCATTCTAGAGAGATTACCTTTTCCCGTCGATAACATGTCTCATTTCTCACAATTTATAAATCTGCCATTTGACTTTCAGGACAAAAGTGTTAACGAATGGATTGTAATATTGAAACCAAATCTTTACGCCGCGGAAAGAAAACCAGTAAAAATTCACGGTGTATATATTTTTAAATCAAGCATAATTTTTTCAAGATTAATATCTCCTAAAATTATACTGCTCCGTTTATCCTTTATTTATTACAATAAAAATTTCGCCATTTTTGAGTTCAATATTCTTTAAACCAGTATGTCAAACCCAAGGCGTTTGCTGCACGAACTTCGGCACTTCTTCGGACGTATTTACATTCCAGTCCCGATCGTGGCACGAAGGGAAATATAAGAAATTGCCCCCGTTCAACATTTCCTCCGAAAGAGGGATGAAGGTCAGACATTTAGACTTTGAAACGTTTTAATTTAAAAACTTTTTGGATTTTCTATTTGCTTTCGTTTTGACGACTTTATACATTGGCCCTTTATGAATTATATTGGATGGTTTGAAGCGGCCTACAATAAGCATCTTCCTGCAACTTTACCTTCACTTTACCAGGTTGTCTGCCCATCTTGGATATACGTCTCACGCTAGGTTTGCTAGTACGTGGTACACGTACAGGTTCTAGAATAAATTCTAGAACCTGCAAGAGTTCTTAATTAAAAATAAATATATTGTATTGCAAGAGTTCTTAATTAAAAATAAATATATTGTAAATTTTTGATTTTTTTAGCAATTCCATGCAAGTTTTAATTGAATTTAAATTTAATGAAGTTTAATTCATCTTGTCACGTGACGTCCTCGGAAGCTTAGTGGTCACAGCACTCGCCTGGTATGCGATGGGACGTGGGTTCGAGTCCCAACCGAGGTCGATGATTTTTTTCAAGTGTTATTTATCTTCAATTAAACCTTGCATGGAATTTCTAAAAAAAACAAAAATTTACTATGTTTAAGCATTTCTGATCTTAATCAATGGTCAAATATTTGTAAAAATATTTCTATAGGGTGTTGACGGTAGCATAGACGGTAGTATACTACTTAGCTATACATATAGCTACAACACTGATCAGAATACGCTGGCTTTGACAGCGAGAAAAAACACTTGAGGAATTTCATCTTGTCACGTGACGTCCTCGGTAGCTTAGTGGTCAAAGCACTCGCCCGGTATGCGATGGGACGTGGGTTCGAGTCCCACCTGAGGTCGATGATTTTTTCAAGTGTTATTTATCTTCAATAAATACATTTAAAAAAAAATCGCCATTTCTTAAAGAAAAATAATTTAAAAAAAATTAAACGCATAAATATATGATTTACTGTAAATAAACGAGTAAAAAGGAAATTCTGCAAAGAATAAACGTTCATGAACACATTATATTATCATATTATCACGCTCATATATTTTCAGATAAAACAATAAAGTTTAATAATATCAAAAAAAAAACAGGTAAGTAATTGAAAATTTCATCATAATTAGATAAGTAAAATTTATCTGAACGAAGACATCAAACTACTTATATCACCAGCTTTATAAATTATTCAACAATCTTTAGTACAACACGGACACGACTTCGTCAGCCCATTCCCGTAGTTTCACCTACATGTAAACTAAGTCTCAACCCGAATATTCCCTGTAACTTCAAACTTTTACGGTAACCCCCTTTACTGCAGAAACACAGACACTTTGGTATAGTCAGCAGCAAAATATCTGAATACTTCTTAACTTTATATTCGTGAAGATAAGGATAGAGTTAGAGAGAAGTGGTTTCGGATATTGGTGCTATGGATTAGTTTCGGTTACGGATACTTCAGTTTCAAAACTTACATTTTGTATAATGTCGTACCGGTATATATTTTTTTGGTTATAGTGATAAAAAATATACTTTTTATCTGATGCTATGTTAATAACTACTTGGTTGTGTATTTTTTAGTATAAAAAGTCCCAAAATTAGAAACAATTTAAAAAAGATAGATAAGCCTCACAATTTAGGTACCTCGTATCACAAGCATGTTGATTTCTTATTTCAAAACCATAAAAATTTGTGTGATGTCTAGTTTTATTATTTAAATAAGATAAACAAGTAAGTTTTTACGACACTAACAATAACAAATGAGCAGATGCAATTCGGACCGCACATTTTATTCCAATACTCGATCGAACTTACTACAATTACCTACGGATAACTTTTCAATGGCATTTCCTTTTCCAACTGTAGCTTGATTTGTTACTAAGTCAAATGGTGCAAAAGATACGATCTCGAGTCCACGCGTCAGTGAAGCGACCCAACTATTTCAATATCGGAAACCCACAATTATGTAGATTCCGTATTTCTTTATTGAAGGGGGTTTTGCTCCACCGACTTACCATTTACTAGTTCTGTATTGAGTACAGGCAAACTTTACGAATAGAAGCTGCAATGTTAAAATAATACTATTTTGAAATGTTTTCTTTTCATTTCTCAGCTCGCTGCTAATTGTGAGGAACTTAAGTTGTTTAATAGCAAAGCATCATTAATGTGTAAACCCCTGTGTTATTTTCCCGTAAAAAATAATAATACAGATCTAAGTAACGAGGATTATAGTGCTGGCTGGTAAGTATCTGGTGTAGTAGTTTGCGCTCCGGACTACAATGCCTGGTGGTTGCGGGTACGAATCCCACAAAGGGCAAATGTGAGTGTAATAAGCACGAGCATGTAACTAAGTCATGGATGTTTATATACGTAATATTTAAGTATGTTTTTCCATTATTTAGTTTCCTTATTTCAAGCTTTGTTTAGTTTGGGGCTAGAGAATTGGTGTGATTGTGGAAACATTTAAAAAATATAATGCTCTACAAAACTACAAACTACGAAGTACATACATGACATGAAATTTTATTATGGTTTGCATATACCCATGATAACAAACAACTTTGCATAAGAAAATAATTACCTTAACTTTTTACACAAATAAAATTTCACTTCCTACCTATATAATAGCTTTTAGATCCTCATCGCTAACACTTAATAAAATACATGTGACTTATTTAGTTATCTCCAAAATCAGTATTTATCCCTTAACTTTATTACATCCTTATGATGATGATGATGTCCTCCCAGACGTATCCGTCGATGGCGACACGGTCCCCCAGGGAGATTGTTTTAAAAATTATTTTTAATGTTACACAATTATTTATTAATTATTTTTTCGAAAATAATACAAAGGAGGAACTCGGCACCGTACTCAACCGAGATTGAAAGCAGATTCTTCCTAGCATGCGCACGCACGTGACTCGCGAAACCAAATTTAGTTTTGAAGGTGCGGTCACAGACAGCGCAGTGAAGCTGTCCACTGGTGTTGTATGTGTAACCATAGGAAGGCTTAGGTCGAGATTTTCGTTGTTTGCGTTTAGCGTCGAGATCTTCAATACGGGACCGTTCGAAACATTCAACATGGCGCAAGGCATTCAACGAACTGAATGCCTTGCGCCACTCCGGTCTCCGAGTTGCCAGCTCTTTCCACGTGTCACTACTAATACTGACAGATGTTTAATGCCGCCTTAGTACATCCCGATACCGCAAGTATTGTCCTCTAGGTCTGCGTTTACCTAAGCTGAGTTTAGAATAGAAAACAGACTTCGGCAGCCTGGTGGAGTCCATACGCACAAGGTCCACACCAGCGCAGTTGACCCTTGGTTAACAAGCTCTCCATGCCAGACATTTTTGTACGACGAAGAACCTCTGAGCTTGGAACACGATCTTGCCACTTTAACCGAAGAATGGTTCGAAGACATTACATCCTTATACTCGTATCATAGTGTTTGGAATAGCGACACACCATAGAGATAATATATGTATAAAAACTCGATAAGTTCACATGACAGTCTTCCAAAGTGGATTCTTTAAGGTAAAAATGTCTGTGTATATTTTTTTAGCCAATCACCCGTAAAATTCTATCGTAATTTTAATATTAAATGTAATTTTCCAACTCCACAATTTCACGCTTCGGTTGGTCGAGATTTCGAGAATCTACTTACGGCGCCTTTTGAACTTAGCTTCCTTGATAGCTGATAACAAAGAATTTTTATTTCTGCTTCTTTTATGTGGAAAATACTTGGCAAATTGGGAAAAGATATTTTATTTGAACCGAGAGTCGTATCGTATTTTTCATTGTAATAACCTTCCAAGGCCGTAAAATATCTTAGATCTTCGTATGTGTTGACAGGTTATATAAATGGAAGGCCTAGTTATGAGGCGTAACTATATAAAAACATCACGATCGAGTTTGCGTGTGAATGCAAATGCTGTGGAAAATTTGCGTTATTTTTCCGCCATAAAATTTTATATCTTGCACCGTTACCAAAAAAATTTAAGAACCCTTCTAGGATCACCTCGTTGTCTGCATGTCTTCTAAGTCAACGTAACCAAAGTAAACAAACATTTTTAAAGCATAATATTGGACACCTCCAAGGAAATCAACAGTATATTTTGTTGAGAAATTTGGCAAATAGCAATGTCTAATGGTAGAAATAATATATAATAATAAAAATGTATAAATGAAAGAGTTCACAAGGATTGAAACAGGTTTAGACTTTATTTCGCTATGAGAGAATGAATAAAAAAAAACTGAATTAAAAACAAAACACAAATAGGTGGTTTCAAATACGAAGTCTTTGAAGTTTTTGATGAGTTTTAGCAAAACTCGAAATTAACATTACCGCTTTAATAAATTAATGATGCTTCAGATTATAACGTTAACGATTTGACATATTTGTGATTTATTAGAATAATGTTTGACCACTACCGTTTTTGGTACCACTGTTTAGCCATACCAATGTCAATATTGTTCCTTTCCCGTTAACACGTCACTGGCATTTGACATACTTGTTTACACAATAAATCGATTCTGAAATCACATACACGCGTCAATAAATCTACTCAAACTAAACTGTTTATGAAGTCTACGAAGAAAAACGGCAAATACGGCGAACAAAAATAGTATGGTCTAGATTTGAATTTCCTCCTCCTAACTCATACTTCTTAGTACTTACTACAATAAAAGCATGAAGTGAAAAGCGTTTTTTAAAGTTCTTATTTTATCAACTAAGGGCCTTTCACAATGTACGGATAAAGTTATGTAAAAGATAAAAAGATCGGTCTGGCCCGACAACTTGGATGGCTGGCAGTGGATGGATGAAAAAAGCGGGAGATCGTGCTCTTCGGCGCTCTTTGGGGGAGGCTTACCTCCAGTATGCTGCAATAGGCTAAATAGATAGCTATATAGCAGATAATATTTTAAATAATAAGCTGTCTTTAAAAACATCCAATATTATCGGGTGGAGAATCTATTTTGTTCGTTCACTGCAAAACAGTGGTAAACAATGAAAGAACTTTAAATAAAACTACCGATAAATTGTTTGTTTTACCTGCACTGTTGCTTACAAGTTTGCTTGTCAAATTTCATGAGATGTGGATACCGGGAGTTGAAAATATTACGTCGGTAGACAAGGTTAGTTTTCTAGATAGCAGTTTGTAACAACTGCTTTAGTTGGCAGTTTTGTTTTGAGTTCGACAAACTGATATCTTGTAAATTATGTTTCGTTTTAGCTTCGAGAGAACAAAGAAGAAGAAATTCATAAAACTTATATGTAGCGAAGTGGCAGTGGGCTGGCCACATCTGTCGCAGAACCGATGAAAGGTGGAGTAAATGGGTTCTCGAGTGGAGACCACGCCTAGGCAAATGTAGTGTAGGACGACCCCCAGCTCGATGGACCGACGACTTAGGAAGATGGCTGGCAGTGGATGGATGAAAAAAGCGGGAGATCGTGCTCTTTGGCGCTCTTTCGGGGAGGCCTACGTCCAGCAGTGGACTGCAATAGGCTGAGATGATGATGATGATGATGATGATGTAGCTACAATGGGAGTTTGTTGTAGTTCAACTTAAGCAAATTTAATGTTATGGTCAATTCTGATTTCTGATGAACACGTACACGCGGGTGTACGGTGGTCTGATTTGTTAACCTCTATTAATAAATATACCTATTTTATTTACAAATAAAAATACTAGATGTCGGTTGGTATTAAAATAATATAATAAAAAGTAAAATATTTTAAGTTTTATTTAAAAAAAATAATTTTACACATCACTTCGAAGACTGTAGACATAACCTTAACTTGACATCAAGTGCTAAATTAATTCCAATATAAAATAATGATTAATGGTCATCATCATCATCATCATCATATCAGCCTGTTGCAGTCCACTGCTGGACATAGGCCTCCCTCAAGGAGCGCCACAGCGAACGATCTCCCGCCCATTGCATCCAGTCGCTGCCAGCTGCCTTCTTCAGGTCATCGGTCCATCTAGCCGGGGGGCGTCCTACGCTACGTTTGCCTTAGCGTGGTCTCCATTCGAGAACCTTCCTGCTCCACTTCTCGTCGGTTCTGTGATGATTAGTGGTAAATCGATAAAATAGAATGTGTCCCTGGCCAGTGGCCTTTAATAAACTCTAAAAATTCCCTAAGCAGTGTTGTTTTTAGAGCTTATGGTTAAGCCATAGCAAGTAAAACTTTCATCGTCGAGTTTAAATAATACCTTTCTAGGTACAATTTAAAGTTGAAACATGAACTAAATACGTCGACCTTTTGCATTATTAACCCGGCTAATGGCGCTTAGTGCGACAGTTTGAGTTAATTAGGACTGGGTCGACGTGACTGGTACAAGTTGATCAGCCCATTTGGAGTTTACCGTTTGTTCTTTCATAGGTTTTTGTGCTCATAATATATTTATGTAAATAACTAAAGAACCGTTGGACCAATTTTTATTTTTTAAATTGGTTGGGCTTGGAGACAAACTCAGAATAGAAAATAACTATTAAAACATCGGAAAAATTCAAAGAAATTCAACCAAGAAGCAAGTAATAATAATATTGCGCCAGAAGACACCTATGTTTTTGAAGTAAGTAATTAAAATGCTGTCTGTTGGTTGTTTGTTTCGGCTTATCTCTGAAACGGCAAACAGCTGTAACAATTTTAACCGGATTACCACTGATAGATAGCCGAGTGACTTTTTTTTAAATTACTTAGTAACTTAGGCTTATTTTATTGAAGAAAAAAGGGTTTGTAGGTAGGTAGTAAATATTATTGTTCTATACTATTGGGGGGCGCCCTTTTGCTGCGTTTTCTCAATTCGGTATGTAAAATGATTCAAAAGGTTTTTTTTTTTATAAAAGTATAAACCAATTAAGGAAAATAATTTGAATATCTTTTTTAAACAGTAGTTTTTTTTATATTCGATTTGATGGCGTATTTTGTAAGCCTGAACAACGTATCTGAAGATACGTTGTCAACGCCAAGTTTTTTTTTAATATTAGATTTGATGGCGTTTTTTGTAAGCCTGAACAACGTATCTTCAATCACACATTCCATAAAGCAATGCTCTAAGACACATTCACATTGAAATTTGACATTTGCTGTCATTGAAATCTGTGGCAGTTTTCATGCATAGACACGGGACACACATCACCCACATGCAAACTCTGTGACGTCAGATGTAAGTTTCTCCGTGATTAGAGGTCGTTATGGATGACAAATATTTTTGTTTGTATTTTTACAAAAATACGTAATCTTGAAATTTTTGGTGATGTAAATACCTACTAAAATACCGTTTATAAGCGTAAAATCTACAAATGGTTTCGGAATTAACAAAGCTTATATTTTTCTTTACCTACCGAATTGCGCTCTCGTGTATTACTTAGATTTAACTAAATATGATCAGAATGGTCACTTGACCATAGTAATCACGGCGTGGGCAAAATCTACTACTGTGCATCAAAGAAAAAGAAGTTTGTCTTCTTTTTCTTAACAAAACTTCTTGTTTATTTTGTTCCCGATAGCTGCTAATGAATGCACTTTAACTTCTTTCAAACAAGAAACATTGTTAAGGATAAAACCATTCCAAGTTAAATAAAGTTTTGCTGGGAGAAGCTTTGAAGCGTTAATTTGCACTATTTTTGTATAGCACTTTAACTAAGAAATAATTAAGTATAACTAACTTTTTTTAACCAGTCGAGTAAGAAAAAAGAAAATCTTACCAATATTGGATGTATATAAGGTCCGATTTTATAAGTGTTCATCCTGTTAACCTGTGACTATATAGGTGAAAAGCAATCGTAAAAACCAACTTTCAAATGTCTATCATAAAAACAAAAAAAGTTAAAAATAAATTAAAAAATAACAACATCGACTTCATATTGCATAAACTGGTCCTATCTTCAACTCTTTCTCGCTCTGTACAATGGGAAGCAATAAGACGGATAATCAGATGGTTAAACGTAGCAAAGATAGGACGAGTTTATGCAATATGAAGTCAATGTTGTTGATTTTTAACTTTTTTAGTTTTTATAGTACACATTTGAAAATTGGTTTTTACGATTGCTTTTCACCTATATAGTCACAGGTTAACAGGATGAACACTATAAAATCGTACCTTATATATATAAAGTTTGTTAAATTTCTTTATGCATGCGGAACGGATTTGAATTAATTTGACATACCACGTCTGCTTAAGTGATATTATGTCCTATGTTTTCACTATGCTCTGTTGTCGTGTCATCATTAACTTGTCTTATTTGATTGAAAACAGTTTATGTTAGATAAAGTAAAGTGAACTTAATTTATTGTTTTAAACTTTCATGGTCACTAACATTAGAATAGTTTGTTACGGGATTGCTACCATGTACCTTATTTTTGAGTTCCCGATATTTCGGCACTGTTGCAAGCGCCATCCGTCATGTCCGTGATCATGGCGCTTGCAACAGTGCCGAAATATCGGGAACTCAAAAATAAGGTACATGGTAGCAATCCCGTAACAAACTATTCTAATGAACTTAATTTGTATTCTAACTTTACAAAACAACTCTCACCTTTTCTTGAGGTGGTTTGAGTCATACCACCACTCGCCCCAGTTGGTGGCGGAGTATCTGAACTAAGAATGAAATGTAATAAAACCACTCTTTATATTAATAACTCTTTATACCTCTAACATAAGTCTATGGCTACAAGTATACAATTAAATTTTATAGGAGTATAAGCCAAGGGCGAATATTTTTAATAATCTATTGTAAAAAAATGTTTACGTAGAGTCTCGTAATAAATACTATTATTTTAGTAATAATTAAAAATATATGAATTCCATCGAAATCAAACACGTGTTAGTAATTTATCATTAAAAAACCTTTTATTTTAAACTCGACTCTGTACCTACCACTCCTTAAAGTTTGTTTCGATCTTTTTTAGGGTTACATACCCAAAGGGTAAAACGGAACCCTATTACTAAGGTTAAGCCGTCTGTCTGTCTGTTCGTCTGTCATCAGGCTGTATCTCATGAACCGTTTTTATAGATAATGGTACGGAACCCTCGTGTCCGACTCGCACTTGGCCGGTTTTTTAACATTCCATGACATTTAAAAAATTTCTCTCGTTATTTCAGTTTTAAATTTTTAGTTAATATTAAAATTTCCTTTCTAAACTTAATTACTAAAAGCCTTTCCTAATTTGCAACCCGACCGGCAGCATCTTCGGACACAAGACCGAGTCTGTCATTAATAATGAAATAGCTCTAGGTAGACTGACGTTTACGCTACCAAGCTATTTCTGACAGCTTTGAATTTGCTATTAGATGTTGTACCGTTGGAACAATATGTGGGCTATACTTAGAACAGAGCCGTGTGGTGCCGGCACGTTAAAAGAATTGCACCACCCCTTCTCTTCCTATGGGTGTCGTAAGAGGCGACTACAGGAGAACCGCCACAAGAAGACGGGCAGCAGCGTCTCCTCTGCACCATTGGCTGGCATCCACCAAACTGCGATCGCCAGCGCGCCTGCCAAGCGTGGCGATTATGGCAAAATCCTTTTGGAGAGGCCAGTGCCCAGCAGTGGACTGATATAGACTGGCGATGTTGATGACTTAAAAACAAAAATTTGAAAAGCAACTCATGACATGAATTAACATTTAAACTGGTATATGTAGTATGTGAAAAGCCAGTTGATTCTGTAAAAAACCGCGATCACTTGGACACTAAGCTCACTATGATAAATAATGTGATCGATGATAAATAATGTGAACCCATGCTGTAACAATATAGAGTGTATGTTTGTTTGTACCTCTTCAGTGAAATATTATCTTTGTTTTGCATTTTTGTTCATGCAAAAAAAAGTAATATTAAATTACTTGATGTTCTCTTGAATATCTTCTGCTTTATAATACTGCATAAAATACAATAACCAATGATATTTTACTCCGAGTCTTACGACTAACATCACCAAAATGGCCGTGTCACTTACTTTTTTCAAAAAGTCAATGTTAATTTGTATTATATTGTTTTAAACTTTCATGGTCACTAACATTAGATTAGTTTGTTACGGGATTGCTACCATGTACCTTATTTTTGAGTTCCCGATATTTCGGCACTATTGCAAGCGCCATGATCACGGAGTACACAACTTACCCGCAAGATCTTCAGTTAAGATTACGGATCTTATTTATATTACAATAGGCATTATTATAATGTGCCCATATTAAGATGTCAGTAAATATTAATTTTCATTATTTTTGCGAAAATATAACATTACAAAAGGTTACGACAAAGTCTTTGAGGCACCTAAAATATCTTATCATTTATCTTAGGCTCGGTCGGAAGCCAGAAACCGGACCGGGTTAACGCAGATTCAATCCATCGCTTAAGCAATAAGGTCGTTTTTTGAACGGATTCTTGCGGATACTAACGGATTCCGGCAGCGTATAGATCGAGCCTTAAACTCTAGAGAAACGTGTGTTTCGTGTATTTTTGGTGAACGAGTATAAAAAAGTCTTGTTGCTAAAAGTTAACAGATTATTTATTATTTAAGCGTATTTTATTGCTCGGACTATACCCATTCGAAAACCGGTCCTGGTAAGTATGGTTTCATTCCATGGCTTTAGCAATAGGGTCGTGTTTTGAACGGATTCTCGCGGATGTGATAATGTTTCGGATAATAATTTTTATTCATTATTATTTACCAACTTTTCAATTACTAATTATGTCATAAAAATGAATCCATTCCAAAGAAACATAACTTTATATTATAAAGTTTCCGAGCCAAACAACTCGAGTCACCACCACAGAAAGACCCAGACCAATAATATTTGAATTCATTTACAACATGTCTAAGCAAGCAAAAAAATAGGTATTATGTTTTTCTTATTTCATGATAGCACTAATATTTGTTAACTTTTTCTTATGCAAAAAGAAAATGTTTGAGAATATAGCTAAAATAGTTGACACCTTTTTCCTTTACAAAAAACCTTCTAACTTTACCTTCAGTTATATTTATGATTTTTGCGGGTTATAGCCCAGTATTTTTCATCATAATTTATGACAATTCACATGAAAACTAAATTATACAGGTATTTCTTGCAGTTTTAGGCTTGGACTTTAACCAGCCGGAATCTGTTAGAATCCGCTAGAATTCGTTCAAAAACGACCTTATTGCTTAAGCGATGGATTGAAACCGTACTTACCCGGACCGGCATCCGTCTGGGTATAGCCCGGGCCTTAGACTCAACCATACTGACGTATATTAATAAATAACCCTGTATATCTTAATGACAGCCAAAAGGAATTTTTCTATCTTACACATAATAAAGAGTCTGAATTGAATAAAACCTTATCATAATACTGGCAGAACTCATCGATAAAATTTATCGATAGTGTTAAGCACTATCTTCGTTTATTTAAAACTGACGTCACTCTCGTGCATGGATAAGTTGCCCTTGTGTGGGAATATATTTGTGTGCGTGTAGTTTAAGCTAGTGTTAGATATTTTTTGTTGTGTGCGAGCGTAACAATGTCATCCAAAATGCGTTAGTGTTAATTTACTATGTGTGCGTTACTCCCTGCCCCCCGCAAGAAATGACAGACTTTTTCGCATAGAAATAAGCGAGCTTGTCGTCTCCTGTTGGTTGAATGCTCTAAGGCTGTTAGATTCGAACTAGTAATTACTTTAAATAGCGACTGCAGGTTTCATAGACAACGCTAACTGAGCAGAGACTGGTGTATCACATAGTATACTGAGCACAGACTAGTGTAATCTCATGAGAGATGCTCAGTATCAGTTCAAAATAAATAATATAAATATATAATTAATACGAGTATTAGACAACATCACATACATTGGTCTGATCCTATGGTAAGTAGCTAAAGCACTCGTATTACAGAAACAACGATGGTACGGAATCTTTTTTATTTATTTAATATAGAAAAAATCGTTTTCTACGTTACCCCGACCGGAATCGAACCCAGGATCTCATATACGGCGACGCTAAGTCTCTCTCTAACCTCTCAAGCCGCTCGACTATGGAGGTCGTCAAATAAGGAGTACTCATCAAGTCTTTGATGTTCACTTTAACGCTTTAGCGGATGGTCAACGGCTATAGCCGTAATAACAATAAAACTACTATTGTCTGAAATACTGTCAGAAAATGTGTTAAGCTGTCCGGTTTCAAAGGAAACTGTTTTAAAATAACTGTATTGTATTTGCGATTAAGCTATGTCTTTTTTTAAATCTAACCAGGGTTAATCATGAAACTATTTATGTAGTATTTTTGCAGTATAGTTTTAAGTTTAAAATCGTAAAGCATGTGTAGGCTGCAAAAAGCGTTGCATTTCCTTTTGAAACTAATTATACTTAGGATTTCTCATAGATACAGCACAATATAAGTATTTTACTATTTTAAACATAAACTTGATCGAATTTTAGTGACAATATCTAATAAATACCTAACATAAAAATACCATTTAATACAAAAGATGAGTGTAATGAGATATTTATGTTTTTCCTATTTCAATGTTATCTTACTTAAAGATGTATGAAAAAATGATATATCAGTAATCATGTGCTGCCAATAATTTTATATTTAATCAGTAAGAATAAAAAATCCTCAAAATCTATAAAAAAAATTGCGGATAATCCCATGTTCTCAAAATATCAGTCTATTTACAACACCAAACACGTCTCAGATCAATCTCCGCGTTCAATTCGAGTCGGCAACAAAAGAAAGATAAGAAAATCATTTGCAAAAAGGCGTAAGTAACGTGAGAACGTTTGCATATTACACAGGTATAGTCTGATGCTGAAATATAGGATTCGAATCTCTGATTTCTTAAGCCTTAAAGGAAATAATTCACGAAGAACAGGTTGTAACGGAAGATGCAGCAAGCTCTCGGAAAGGAATACCCATACATCGAGCTGAGTGGAAGGAGAGGCATATGTTAAGCACTGATTATTATACTATGGTTCAGCAGTGGACGTCCTGTGTCTGAAATTATGATGATGATGGGCCGAGTGGGTTGACGTAGTGTGATAACTACCACAAATTACGTAAAGCGGTTTAGCTACCATTTACATGAAACTAACTAATTTTTACTTAGTTTATTAATTATACCCGGGATGTTAAGTGGCTACGCCTGAAATTTTAAGACTGTGCCATTAAAGATATTTTTTTAGGGATCCTCAAACCTCATAAGTACGTTAAAATTAAAAAAAAATCGGAACCCTTATAGGACCATTTTGTTGTCCATCCGTCTGTCTCTTAAGACCCTTTTTCTCAGGAACGCGTGGAGGTATCGAAATGAATTTTAAACGATTTTTTTGAGAACCAGTGGCGTGCATTGGTTTTATTTCGAGGTAGGCAGTAGGTACTTACAAATGTGGATTATTGATGAAAATCTGTGGTTTTCATCAATAATCCACATTTGAAAGTACCTACTGCCTACCTTATTTCAACTATCAGGTAGGCACTGCCTAATTGCCTATATGCACTGCACGCCCCCGTTGAGAACATACATAGGAAAGATATGCTGATAGTAGAAGTGTGTTAGACGGGGAGGGGGGGGAAGAATTAAAGAGCCTATTTTGGGTTTCTTGATACTAGGAAAGCTAGCTAAGCGTAGAGCTAGATTTACATTATCGCCTTACAGTTTGAGGTTATCTACCTCATCAAAGATATTTGAATTACAAAACAACAACCTGTATCTGTTCTCCTGAGTCTTAATACTTTGAAGGGTGAGAAACAGACACATTTACTTGCACCGGATTGTACTTACATACGCGTTTCAATTTCCCAGTTGGTTTGTATTTTTGTTCACAAATGAGATGTTAGGGCGGGGATACAAGTAGATAGGTAGTTTTTTTTTCACTTTTCAAGAAAAAAAAAAACACTAAATAAAAAAAAATAAAAAAACTTAACTTAATGGTTTATTTCAGTATATTGTACTAAGACTGTTGTATGGATGGAGCTATGTGGTCAGTATTTTATCCGTAAAATAAACAATTTACTGTAAAATATTAGTATTAAAACGTATTTTTTTTAATTATGAAAAGGTTAATGGTGATATTTAAGCGGTTTAATTACAAAATTTAGTCCACATTGCATTGCATGCCGTGGCAGCCTGTAACTAAGACTACGCTTAGCTCCAAGTCAAAATAAGGAGTAATTGAAAGAAAGAAAAACTTATGAGGAGATGACCCTAGTATTCACATAAAACAACTTCTTCTAAAGTACCAACATCGAATCCTCATTTTTTTTACTTTTCGACACAAATTAATGTCAGCTGGTCACGTTTTAGTGGCGAAGTGTTTTATTTTGCGATTTCAATGTTGGCCTATACTAAAAGTAGCTGTATGTAAGCAGTAGGATCAATGCCTACAAGGTTTTGCGTTTTTTTAATTCCAACTTGTATAGGTTCAATTAACCTTCATCGTTTTTATAAAATAAAAAGTGGTAAACCGACTTAACACTTTTTTATTAAATTTCAGAACAAGCAAGTAAGTCGATACATTGTTTTATTTTAACGTCACATTTGATCAGCGCGTGTGCAATCACCCTAACTGATTACATTCGACTTCCCCATCTAAAAGGAAGCCTGATTAGGTTTTCACACGTTACCTGCCTCACTTTTATACATCTCGCAGCTACGGGGGACTTGGCTGTAATTAATTTACTTTTCTTACACGCGTTCCCTCATTTACCTTGCCATATTATTATTACGTAAAGGGATAGACGTTAGATCGGCCATGCGAAATGAAAGCAATTGGGGAGGGGAAAATGTTAAGCAACGTAAGGCGTGACCTGCTTGTGGATGGGTGACCGATTAATAGTGTGAAGTTGAAGCACTCGTTGGAGTTTTAGAGAACATTTTATAAACAAGAATGATAATATGTGTTAGTTTTGTGTGATCACCCAATATTACTGTATGTTTTTCTTCTTCTTAAGCCTAGATTTAATAATGATGCTAATCAATCGCTGGTATCGTGCATTGAACTCCTGGCTATAACTAAAACTATACAATAGTACATTTCTATTCCAAGCAGATCTTTCATATTTCCCTAAGTATCCTATGGGAATTTCACAGAACTTTGAGCTACGTTCGACTATTAATTAAGGACATAGAATTTTTCAAAGATTTTAACTTGCGTATCTAAAAAGAAATATGTTTTTTTATTATTACTTTGAAATCATAAAAGCATTGTGCAACCCCAATATGTGCGACGGTTCCTGATGGCATTTACTTAATACCCCCGTTTTGTAATACGGTGGCGGTAATCCTTGGTACTTTGTACATAATATCTATACGCTTGTTATGTAATCAAAAGATTTTACCTACAGGTTACATAAAAGTAAAACATAAAACAAGCAAAACGTAAAACCTACCTGCCTACGGGAAATTTAACCAAAACATGTAAGTAGATTCCTGGAACTTATTTCTTGTATCATATTTTCAGATATTTTCAGGAACATATTTAATTCATCTGTCTAAGCCCCATTTTCATACATTAAAAAACGGTGAGTCAGATACAAAGAGAATACAAGTACGAGTTACACCGAAACGCAGTAAATAAACGCTTAATATATGGAAAAACATTCAGAACATATTTCACGAGGAGTGAAATAGTCTACACTTAAATAAACAAGGATGACATTAATCTAGGGCACCCCTTAAATGCGTCTCTAGTGGGACATTCTTGTGCTGCCGAGTGGAAACCAATAGCTTAAATATTGTAAATATACGGGCTACGGAAATTTAGAAAGGACATTGAATAACTAAACAACGTAAACTAAAGTAACTGTATCAGGTCGCAAAGCCTCCGTTTTTTTTATTCTTCTTATACTTTCTGAACAAAAACCACTAGATTCCAAAAAAATACACTTTAAACTTATTAATAATGTACATCCTAGTTATCCAAATTTCGTTATTCCCAGTATTTGTGTGTTTCCCAATATTCAAAAATCCTCAAATAACTTCATCTGTCCAAGTCCCATTTTCAAACATTAAAAAACGGTAAGTCAGATAAAAAGAGAATACAAATACGCGTAATACCAATACGCAGTAAATAAACGCTTAATATATGGAAAAACATTCAGAACATATTTCACGTGGAGTGAAATAGTCTACACTTAAATAAACAAGGACGACATTAATCTAGGGCACCCCTTAAATGCGTCTCTAGTGGGACATTCTTGTGCTGCCGAGTGGAAACCAATAGCGTAAATATTGTTAATATACGGGCTACGGAAATTTAGAAAGGACATTGTTTTAGAATCATGCATTACATGTTACGCATAGTTATTATCAGAGAGAAGCTATAGTACCTAAGCAGTAAAAACTACTCTGTCAAGAAAGTACTGGGAAAAGATTAATAATACACAAAATGTTAGTTATTCATTCAAATTTATTTTATCACCTTTAAAGTATGCTCCTTTAGAAGCGATACACTTATGCCAACGAATAATACAATAATTAAAACATTTTTAAACGCTTTTTCCGGAATCGAGTTCAGTTCTCGCCGCGAATTCTCCTTTATGTCTTCTACCGAATGAAACCGGATGCCACGAAGTGGTAATTTGAGTTTAGGAAAAAGAAAGAAGTCGGCTGGAACCATATCTGGTGAATAAGGTAGCTGCTCGATGGTATTTGTTGAGTTTTTGATCAAAAATTCGTTCCCAATGATGGCCTTGTGGGAAGGCGCATTATCGTGGTGCAAAATCCAAGAATTTTCATTCCACAAATCTGACCTTTTTCGTCGAATTTGCTCTCTTAAACGCCGCATAACGCTTAAATAATACTCTTTTATTATCGTTTGACCTTCTGGCAAGAATTCTGAGTGCACAACACCGCGACAGTCAAAGAAAACAATCAGCATGACTTTGACTTTCGATCGAGTTTGGCGCGGTTTCTTCGGTTTCGGTTCAGTTGAAAGGCGCCCTCCGAAGCTTGTTGACTAGTTTGCATGTCAAACTCGTAAACCTACGTCTCGTCACCAGTAACAGTGCGTTTCATGAATGTTGGGTCGGAATTGACTCGTTCTAGCATGTCCTCAGGACTCTTTTGTGATTGAGTTTTTGGAGAAAATTCAGGTCTCTTGGGACTAGCCGAGCGGCAACATGTTTCATACCCAATTGATTATTTAAAATGGTACGAATCGACTCGTGTGACACAGAAAGTTCGACGGCTAGTACTCTCAAACTTGAATGAGGATTTTCAGTCAAGTTTTCTTTTACTTTTGCGATGTTATCTTCAGTAGCAGACGTTGATGGTCTACCAGAGCGAGGCAAATCTTCCATCACATCTCGATCAATCTTTTTTTTGTGCTTTTGTTTTAAACTTACGGTATTGGTCATCAATATGAGGCGCGATTGGCCAATTTGGCTCCCAACATTATTTTTATTCATTAATCGAAAATCCCAAAGGCAAAAAGTAATTTTGGTACAATAGTGTATTGAATTTCCGTCCATTTGTTTCTTGGACACACACCGCATAAATTTTCCCAAATTTTCGGTAATTATCTGCATTAAAACTTATTGATACACGTTTCGCTTCGCAGAGAGCGAACAAATGCCACCGATATGTAAATGACGACCATCGATTTCGGAGTAATAAAGGCTTAATTAAAGCCTCGGCACGAAGTAGGAAACGCACCAAATGTTACTGATGAAAGCGATAAGCCCTCGCGTTAATTCGCTCGAGCACGAAAATAAATATTTACAGACGACATACAGACTGTAAAAGTCACCAGCACAGAACAGATGACCAAGAAAGCAAAGTTTCGGACCATGACACTTCTAATCGCTTTCTTCAGGCTCTAATTAACCAGCTTATCCATGTCTGCATTGATTTAGCATGGCTTTGACAAGATGTTCAGTATCTTGAAATGATCAGATACTAAAAAAATGTTGCGTCGTGAGCTCAAATTTCTGCAAAGCTAATTCCACGGTGACCATAATTGTCAAGACCAAATTTCAAATAGTTGATGATATTCGATAGAGGTGATGTCCGAATGAAAGCAAACGGAAACATGGTGGTGCCATGATTTTATCCAGAAAGTGGCTTGCGACAGTTTTAAAAGAATAAATGTTAATTAGTCTTGGCGGTGTTTAGTGCGGAAGCCTTTTTCCAGAAATGGGTTAACCACGATTGAATATATATTGTATATCTTGTAACTTTTTTCAATATTTACTACAACAATCGGTACTTGATTTGATCACCAAACAGAACTGTAAAAAATATGGATTGACTTCTTGAGATGGATAATTAAATCTTTAACTACAACTTATTCACAAACCTTAGCTACCGTGTCTCCCGCATAGCCACGAGACTGCACAATTTCGTTCCATTTATCGCTGGCCAGTCAGTTCGCAGGGAAATTTCATTTATCAGTAGACCGAGCGCGCGCTGGGGTCAATACCGACGAATCATTTGACAGACGCGGACGTGGCGAATAAAAAATGAAGGCAAGCGCGAACTGCTTTTGATTAATATAAAACCGAGTGAACCGTGCAGCTTGTTTGATATCTGAATTATCAAAATAATTAAAAAATGATGATTCAACAATCTCAAAAATTTCAACGAAAAAAAAGGTAACTTTATTCAGGAGCTCATACCCTCGTTGGCTTCTTTTCGTGGTGGTACTGACTTAAAGACCTTGATCAAAATCTGGATACCTCTGTTACTAATTTACAGATTTTAATCACTAATCCAAGTGCTAGGGAATGCAAAAAGACACAAAGGACAAGCTTTAAACTGCCCTGCAGGCCTCTCTCTCTCTCTGAATGTCAGATCTCAACAATACCTCATTTCACTGATACCTATAAAAAATATGCGATCTACCTTTTAATGGAGTCGGTTTAATGGTTTTCTTCTCTTTTGTTAATATTTACTAATGCCTCAAGACCAAGGTATGGAATCAATGTGTGTTGCCAGTGATGACATACGGATCTGAGACGTGGCCGCTAACGATGGGCCTCATAAGAAAGCTCAAGGTCACTCAAAGGGCGATGGAGAGAGCTATGCTCGGAGTTTCCCTTCTCGATCGAATCAGAAATGAGATGATCCGAAGGCGAACCAAAGTCACCGATGTAGCTCTTAGAATCGCAAACCTTAAGTGGCAGTGGGCGGGGCACATTGCTCGCAGGACTGATGGCCATTGGGGCAGGAAGGTCCTCGAATGGCGGCCGCGGGCCGGAATGCGTAGTGTTGGTAGGCCCCCCACAAGGTGGACCGACGATCTGGTAAAGGTCGCGGGAAGCCGCTGGATGCGGGTGGCACAGGACCGATCTTCGTGGAAATCCATGGGGGAGGCCTATGTTCAGCAGTGGACGTCTTTCGGCTGATGGATGGATGGAATTTTTACTAAAAGTGCCTGTTAATTGAAACAACATTCTAAGGGCCTTTTTAACAATTTACGGATAATGGCTATTTATATATTATAGCTATGTAACATATGTCGAGGATAACAGTTCTTGAACATGATGTGTCATATAGCGCTATTTGACGGGCGTGAAAAGCAAAAATAGTGTTTATCCTTCAGATAAGTAAAAAAAATATTCAGAATTTTGTAGAACTTATCCGTAGGTACACTGTGGAACAGGCTTTAAACATAGTAAAAATGAAATATCAATATGTGGAAGTTAATACCTCTCTCTTTATATTACATCTCAAAATAGGTCATGTGTCACGACAGATCCCTAAAACTAAGCTCCAGTTTCGGACCTATGATTCTGTAAGGGGTCCATAATTTTTTTACTTCAGTCTGCTTGTTTGTCTTTGCATATCTGTTTCCATTACTTGCTTATCTAACCAGATTATCTTTTGTAAGGTTATTTGTTTTATTACAAATGTTATATTTATTTTTACATCTGAAACAACATTAACCGCCATCTCTGAGGGTCCGGGTTCGATCCCCGGTCGGGTCAATGTAGAAAACGAACTTTTCTATATTGGCTCGGGTCTGGGTGTTGTGGTACCATCGTTGTTTCTGATTTCTATAACACAAGTGCTTTAGCTACTTACCTTAGGATCAGAGCAATGTATGTGATGTTGTCAAATATTTATTATTTATTTATATTTAATTAATTATGTACGTGGAATGTTGGTTTTATTGAACATATCTTTATGATAAACATTTCAGTTTCAGAATTATTTTTTTTCACCAGCTTTACATAAGGAACCGTTGATTAAAAAGTCAACGAAGGCATTACAAATGTGCCGTAGGCTAAAATTATAAACGATTTCTTTTACGAAATTGATAATGTAGCAGCATTGGTAATATTTACTTTCAAGTAATTAATAAACTTAATGATAATAATACACCACCAAACCTACACCTACTTTATATGTTATTCAAGCCGACCTTGCAAATATTTTATCACCTTTTAAACTCTCCCTGGACTTCCACGAATATGCAAGACTCAAATTAGCCAAATCGATATAGCCGTTTTCGAGTTTTAGCGAAACTTTAATATAGATTATAAAATACCCTTGTATTTATTTGTAGACTAGCTGCTGTGCCCGCAACTTCGTTTGCATGAACTACAGGATGTTTGGTATATATCATATATCCCACAGGAACATTGAACTGGGATAAAAAGTATCCTATATGTTAATCCAGATCTAATTCTATATGTGTGCAAAATTTCAACTAAATCCCTTCAGCCGTTTACGCGTGATTGAGTCACAAACATCTAAACATCCAAACATCCTCACAAACTTTTGCATTTAAAAATTTGTCGGATTTGCACAGGTTTTTGACAAGTGAACTAGACCATAATAGCACAGTCGTCTAGTGTCAAATGAATGTTGACGACCTCCGTAGCCGAGAGGCGAGCACGCCGGACTTTAAATGGCGCCGCCATCTCTGAGGTTCCGGGTTCGATCCCCGGTCGGGTCAATGTAGAAAACGAACTTTTCTATATTGGCTCGGGTCTGGGTGTTGTGGTACCGTCGTTGTTTCTGATTTCTATAACACAAGTGCTTTAGCAACTTACCTTAGGATCAGAGCAATGTATAATGTGACGTTTTCCGATATTTATTTATTTATTACCTACCTACTACATATTACCTACCTACTTAATGTGCGGGTCAACTTATGATGATGATGATGATGTTTAACACGTAAGTGGTACTACAAGCTAAGAAACGTCTAACATAACATAAAATTAAATTATTACATTCTACATCAGGTAGGCTCATAATTTAAAATCTCCGTAATTAATAAGTATTCATTACACCCACTCAATTCTCCAGAGAAACCAACAACTGAAAAAGGTAACGATAATATCGTTGAATTTTATTTTCACTCGAACAAATTAGGTCGTACATCAGTGTTGTTGGGTCGACCTTATCAGTATGTATTAGGGGTCATATTAGAATATCACCTTGAATATTTTAAGGTACGATGCCGAAACGTATGTATGCTTCCCTTGCTATCATTTTTCAGCTAACGCGAATAGGGATGGGATCAATCCGATTAATCGAAAACATATATTAATTAAACCAAAATAGGTTTACTGTTGTGTTAAGCGTAGCAATTCGGTGGACTATTAAAATCATTTTATAATTTTGGTCAAACGCCAAAAAAAAGCTAAAACACACATCCAGACTAAGATGAAATCAAGGAATTTAGAAAACAATTGGCAATAAGGTTCAATAATATATTTTTGTTTTGCTCAACACATTTCCGTCAAGTCGTGTACTAAAAAACCCCAGAAATTTGGAGTAGAACCAATATACGCATAGAAGAGATCACTTGAGCCGAGACGACGTGCTTAAAGCATTGTGATATAAGATGCTGGAGGCCTAATACGAAAGCGCATCGTTCGGTCGGTCGTATTATCCAATCAAATTAAAACATCCATTCCCCGTAGCAAAGGTTTGACCATTTATGGACAATTAAAAACGGTCGGGTTTTTTACTCGGCTAGATTGAGTTGGTCATATTTAATCAAATGATTGACACATCAGACTGGCTATTTTAATTTATAAGGTTTATACGGCCGAACGAAAGATGCACTTTCGAGCTAGGCCCTCTAAGTCTAGGCACTATACAAAAAGTAATAAGCCGCCTCTCTACACACCACTTTGTCACTAGCGTACATACGCACTAGTAGGACGTACCCTCATTTAATTTCTGTATTGGAGAGTTATTAAGCATCACTATTGAGCTTGAAATTATTAACACAAAGTCAAATATTCATTCCCAACACATATCGAGATTCACAATTATACTATAAGGCCCGATCTTATTGGCCTACTAATATATTTTCACATTAATTTAAAGACCTCCACATCACGCCACCGGTCTCCACTCTATGCAGAAAATGTACCCTCAGTTTCTTCAGATGCGGTCTTCGAGGCATTGTCTGGAGAAATAAATAATCTTGGGCAAAATGGAGGGCAGACGTGCTCAGGGTAGAACACCCACGAGATGGTCGGACGCGGAGAGGTAAGCGGTGGGCAGAAACTGCGTCATGCGGTTCACACAACCTATGATCGCAATCTGTGGAAGAACACATAATGTGGTCGCGGTTTTCATTAACAACGGGACCGAGGAAGAAGAAGAAGAATATAAATTTGTTTACAAGGCAATAGTGTCTTAAGTGAGAGTGAGTTAGATTGGATAAGTAGGTATATAAAATTAAAATTTAAAAAATACCCCCGATGATCTTTAAACGGCTGATCAGGTCAAGTTTACCTTACCATATACTTTCAATATCATTGAAGTAACATGGTACCAAATTTCGACAACATAAGGAAGTTAGTCAGATACCCTCATCAACTAGAAAAGTGCTGATGATCTTCAAACGGCTCAACTGATTTCATGAAAAATGGCTGATGAAACACGCTGAATAAAATTATCGATTACACAAAAAAAATACGAAAATCGGTTCATCCGTTAGGGAGCATCGTATAACGATACAGACACGTTAAACTTATAACACCCTCTCTTTTTGCGTCGGGGGTTAAAAAATTAAAAGTAATTTCATTCAAAGTTCACAAACTTTCGATTTCGATATTTCTGCCCCCCTAACCTACAGACTTAATAGTATGGAAATGAACGCGAATACGATCCGGGTTTAAAGCGTCTTTTGTTCTAATCGAGCCGAAAACGTGATAAGAAAACGTCGGCAGTGTATAGGTGCCGTAAATTCCGTATTCCACCTCTTGCTGGTTTGAACTGGTTTTATATCGATGGAAATGCGGTTTTTGATAGGGATGAGTGAAATGTAGACGGAGAAAAATATTGAATTGGTATAAAAAATAGATTACTGTGGTAAAATCTCAAAAATCTTACAGTACTTAATCTAACCAAATTGTTAGGTTAATAAAAAGATGATAAAATTATATTTGTTTATATTGGTTTTTCGTCTGTAAAGACGTCTGTACAGTGTTATTATAAATCCCTGGCTTAATTTTCAAACAATTTCATAAAACTATATTCTCAACTTATAACATTTTATTGGATGGGTATATTTTCCTTGCAATTTTTTTTGATGTTGAAACTTATCTAGATCACTTGATATTAAGTTTGAATAAACAGTTTTATAAAAGGTCAATTTATCTTCGGCAAACATTTGTAATGTTATGAAAAGGCATAACCCTTTCCATAATATTGCAAATGTTTGTTAGTATGTCTTTGCAAGATCGTCTTTTTTTCTACATGCAAACTAACGCTGTACATCCAGGAAATCTATGGAACATCGTTTTTTTTTTAATGATTTCGTATTCTAACATCGTTTGTATTGATGGACACGTTGACCACCTTAAATTGGGTAACTTTACAAAACCGCACTAAGAATGAGGGTATTATTGAGATGAGATACCCATTTTATAACCAATTTACCTTTTTAACCCTTTTACCTACTTCTTAGAAGACATGATTTTGTAATTACCACTAGTACCATTTGTAAGCTAATTGCTGCATATTATATTTAATAATATGCCGATTAGTATCTACACTTAAGACTAAATAATCCTATAGCAAATATTATACCTACTATATTTAGCAGCAATGTTTAATCTCATACTAATCAAGCTGCGTCATCTCGTTCATCTCGTCCCATTTGATCGTATTAATAAGACACTCAACTCGCTTAATACGCTGATAATTGAAAAGTAAACAAGTATCGAAGCTTAAGTTTCCCAAACTTTAAGGAGAAGATTTCAAATAATTATATCGGTCGGAAATATATCGGTTTATCACCGTCAATATATCCATTAGGTTAACAGCCTAGGGGTTAGACATAAGCTCTGAAAACAGTATATACAAAGAACTGCAACAAAGAAAACATCACATATTGGACAACATCACATACATTGCTCTGATCCTAAGGTAAGTAGCTAAAGCACTTGTGTTATAAAAAAATAGAGACAACGACGGTACCACAACACCCAGACCCGAGATAATATAGAAAAGACGTTGTGTAAACAGGTCCAAGGGGTGCTTGAAGTCGTGAGTTTGAGAAACACTGCTAACTGACATTAGACGGTTTTAATAAAAACATAATGAAACCTTTCATAGCCCATAAAGGGGAAACCTTCCATATTGTTATTGTATCAGCTTTATAACCGACTTAGGGCCTTATATGCGATTAATAGCTTTATCAGGGTATTGAGTTTGAAATTGTGTCAGAATTGATTAATTTCTTGATGTTGTTCAGATTTTGCGGCTTCCAATTATTAGGAAAATAATGAACGATGTACGGCTTGACTCTGATATGATTATCATCAAAAAGAATAATCAGAATTTGTTAGTTAGTGGTACAAAGTTATAATAAGCCCCGAATTAAGCATAAAACATTTCAATAGAGTACCACAACGTTTGTTGGCCATTCTGTTTATGATTTCAAAAACCACGTTAAAAATCACACTATTTACCATAGTACAGTCAACAGCACGTCGACCTACCCCAAAAGTCAAAAATTCTTCAATAGATTTTCAACGTTAAGCCTGATATATAAGGTGTAAACTTATCAGTTAACTCTTTTCTAAGAGGTGGTTCTACTGCTTAAATCAAACAACTTTTTGTATGAGACCAACTTCGAAATCGTAAAAAAATATTTCATATCTTTATACAAACTGATCTCAGCTGGTCTGCCGTTTTGTATGGGGAAATGGTTTTTCGTTTTGCGATTTTAAAGTTGGTCCCATAGAAAAATTTGTTCTATTTAAGCAGTAGAATCATCCCCTATTATTCCTAATATACATTAATGACCTGCCTTCTGCAACCGACCATCATATGACTTTATTTGCTGACGATAGCACAATTTTATTTGCTAATGATAACCTGACATACCTTGAATCTGAGATAAACAAGTCTATTAAATTAATAATTTCATGGCTTGAGTCCTATAACCTTAAAATTAATCTAAATAAAACTAAAATTATGTACTTTACAAAAAAAAACCTTGAATTAAATCTTGACATCAACTACTTAGGATTGACAATTGGAAAAACACTTGAAACTAAATTTCTTGGACTTAACATTGATAATGAACTTACATGGAAATCACATTCTGATTATGTTTGTAAACGGCTGCGACATTTCTCATTTGCTCTCCACAGACTGCAACTGATCGTCAATGAATCTGCTGTTTTAACAGCCTATCACAGTTATGTAGTATCTACACTCAGATATGGTTTGATATTCTGGGGAAACTGTACTGACAGAGAAATGATATTTAGAGCTCAGAAACGCTGCATTAGGTCTATGTATCGCCTAAAATGGGATAACTCTTGCAAGCCATATTTCATTAATAAGAAAATCTTGACCTTTCCTTGTCTGTTTATTCTGGAATGTGCCATATTTATTAAGTCAAACATAGATAATTTCGAATTTAGATCACGGGCTCGCCATAAAAATAAACTGTGCTTAATTCGTGCCAATTCAAGCTTATTCAGGAAAAGTATATTTTGTATTGCTCCACACATTTATAACCGAATACCAGAATCCATTCGAGACACAAATGACATTAATTATTTTAAATCAAAACTAGTGAATTATTTAATTGACAAATGTTATTATTCCTTTAATTAATTTTATTGTAGGACTGTATAATTATTGTACTCAATATATTAATGGTTTGATGTAAATTATTTATGGTAAGATTTAATAATAATAGGTATTTAATAATAAATGTAAATAAATTAATTTTGATTGTACGCCCTAGTGGCAGGTCACGGTTAGTACTAAGCATGACATTTTATAAGACCCTTGTTGTATACCTGTGTTCCACAATAAAGATTTATGATTATGATTATGATTATGATTATGATTATGATTATGAGATACAGCCTGGTGACAGACGGACAGACAGACAGACAAACGGACAGCGGAGTCTTAATAATAGCATCCCGTTTTACCCTTTGGAACCCTAAAAAACCAATAACGTCTTTTTTGCACAAACCGCGTTATCACAAGAACGAGTAAAGGAGGAATAAAATAAAAAAGAAAGAAATAATAGGGTCGGAAAAACAATTACAAAGTATGATTACTTTTGTAACTTATACCAAACATATTGTAATGAAGAAATATTCCACCGGAACAAATTTATGCGGCATTTTTTGGTATGCGTTACATTTTACGATGGAAAGAAATTATTATTGCTTATAAAGGAAATAATGATGTGCAGTTTACAAACAATTTAAAAATTTAATGGGCCAGTTTGTTTTAAATATATCCGGGTTTAAGAATAAAAATCAATGTCATTATTTTTTTCACACATTTGATTTATTCACAGCAATACCTATAGTTGTGTTATTACTAATTAGATAACAGCTAGTTACATATCATCATATCATATCAGCCTGTTGCAGTCCACCGCTGGACATAGGCCTCCTCCAAGGAGCGCCACAGCGCACGATCTCCCGCCCTTTGCATCCAGTCGCTGCCAGCTGCCTTCTTCAGGTTATCGGTCCATCTAGCCGGGGGGCGTCCTACACTACGTTTGCCTAAGCATGGTCTCCATTCGAGAACCTTCCTGCTCCACCCCTCGTCGGTTCTGCGACAGACATGGCCAGCCCACTGCCACTTTAGCTTGCTACATTTTTGGACAATATCAGTCACCTTAGTCTTATGTCGTATGACCTCGTTTCGGATCTTATCCCTTAATGAGATCCCCAACATAGACCTTTCCATAGCACACTGAGTGACGTGTAGTCGGTGGGCCAACTTGAAGTTACATAAGTATAATAACCTTCTATAAATATTTAGGTGTATCACTCCGGGCATCCGCGGGATCGAATCCCGCAAGGGGCAACTGTTTGTACGCAACTACGAGCATTTAAATGACCTTGCATGACCAACAAAACACGATTTAATATATTATATAGCGATTTATCGACTCCCAACTGTCAAAATATGATATACATAGCCGCCATCTTGAGTTCATATTTTGAAATCAAATCAAATATTTATTTGCAAGAATACACTTTTTCACTAAGGTCTTATTATATTTTAGTAAGTCATTAGTATTCTGCCCGCAAGCAGACGCGCAAATATTAAATTAATATTGTTATTAATTTTGTCATTGATTTTTAATAATTTAGTCATTAATATCTATAATGTCAACTTTTTCTCTTTTGAACTAAAGAAGTTCATTTTTTGACAGTTGGGTGTTAATAAATCGCTATGTGTTTTGTTGGTTATACTAGGGGGGCAGATTCATAGGTTATCTTATATACAGTCAACAGCTCGTCAACCTACCACAATACATAAAATTTCCTCAATTGATAATGATCTCTATTTGTCGGACGTAAAGTTGAAAATCATTTGGATGACCTTTAACGTTTTGGGTAGGTTCCGTTGACTGTGTACATAAAAGTGTGTGAAAAAGCAGCTGAGTGACTAGTTCCGTTTTTGATAGCGTAATAATACACCCGGTCATTAATGAGAATGGTATAAAAATAACGTGTGTGAGTGATTGTGAGTGACTGTGAGTGAGTGTGAGTGAGTCATGTGTCTCTCTTACATTGCTAGCTGAAATAATATGACTAATAAATTTCGTTTATGTTAACTTGCTTATAAAAGCGGCTTTAATGAATTTGCTTAGCATAAACATTTATGTGTTAGATTATGTTGTTACTTTTTTGTAAATACTATTCTTGTTTGTTATAGTTTCAAAATTAAAAAAGTTTGATTTTAAAAAATAAAATAAAATTAGGACTATGTGTGTTGGGAATCGCCCCAAGCATAATGCGTTATCTGATGTATTGTAACACAAGGCTGTTAGGGATTCGAAGATAGGGATTGCCCTTACTTCGAGACCCTGACTTCTAGTTTCATCAGTGTTGTTAAAAAATCCAAAAAATTAAACGAAAAAAATGAAAAAGATAAAACAATGTATTAAAAATTCCAAACATTTTGTTTCGATATAAAGATAGTTACAGGTTTCCAAATTCCTGCTACGCGAATACGAGTATGTAGTACCTACGCAACACAAACTTTATCAGGCCAAATCTTGTTCTAAATTCCCAAAACACCCGCAACATTTTGAACACAACACCCATTCCACAAATTGGGCGTCACTTAACAAACCACATCGCCTGCATTATTGAGTAAAACCTTCCCCGGTAACCCATTCGGCTTGCACCTTTACGGCTAACCGATGGATAAAGGATGCCATAACTACAACATACGTATCTTAGCAGTAAGCCCGCTTTATACGATTTACGGTTAATGTGAAATGATCCTAAGTGAGTTTATAAAATAAAATAAATATATTTTTATTTCAGACCAGGTCCATAAACAGGGTTAGTAACAATTTACTTATATGGTAGAGTTAGTAACATCAATGGATATATGCTTTAAATTTCATTAAATTATTAATCATATTATTATTAAATTATTATATTAAGCCTATGTAAAAATAAGAAATAAATTTACAACGTCGCATATCGCAATCTCTGATACTAAAGATAGCAGCTACAGCACTTGAGATCGGCTTCGATCAAGCTGGAGTAAGTCGTAACTCGAGAGTAGGTACACTACTGCTCAATCTAGAAAAAGCCAATTTTTCATTTTACCAAGGTAATGAACGAACATTGAATTTTATAGACTTCATGTCAAAGGTGTCTCTCGCCAAATTGACACTGATCGCATAGAAGACAACATGTCAATAGTTGGGATTGACAGTCTCTAATCCTACAAAATTGAATTGTTGAGGCATTTCAAGACAACCTAGAAGAAATTGGATTTCATTAATTTTGGTAGGTTAATACCCTCTTTCATCATTCATACTTGAACCATAGAAAAATAATATTAAGAGCAGTGTGTGGAAACGAGTTATGATATTCTCATAATAGCTAAACTGGGATAACTTAATGTTTCGGCGAATCCAGCCTAAGTTAGTAAATTATAAAGACCGCACCACACCTCCTAGACCCAAGAAAGCATAAAAGTTTGTGGTCTAGATTAACCCAAACTCCCAGCTGGAGCGAACCCGGAATCCGGCGTGCACGCCTCTCGCCTAGGGAGGTGCGGTGGAATCTTTTTCGTTGCTTTTCCATACAAAATAATTATTATGGAGCATAGTCATGTTTTCGGCGATTTTGATATTAGAACTAGAAAAAAAAAAATTCAAAACCTAATAGTTTCAAAGAATTGCATAACTTTTTGTTTGCGTCCACTAGCTTATTTCCGGCAGCATATTATGTTGAAGGCTTATTTAATTGAAATATAGGTACATTATGTGAAAAATTACTGCAAGTAAAAATGTCAAATACTCAAAATAAAGTCAACGCCTGAAGTATATTATTAAAATACATAAAATAGATAGGCATTCTGCACCCATCTACAGTATCCTGTAAAGGATGCAATGGCGGAATCCTCTTAATAACAAACTTTTGATATGCCATTCTGAACCCTGCTGCCCACGAAATAGGTGTGTAATAGACGTTTGGAAGGAAATGAATTTCCGGAACTTCCATCGTTATGACTGCAGAAGGTAACCTAACAATAGCAAGAGATTAAGTAGTCTCGCTCTCGTATAAGTTGCTCATCTAAGAGCATTGATGGCAAAATGAAAAGACAGATGGACGCTTTGTATAGAATTTTCAAAGAAGAAATGAAAATAAAAGATTTTCCAACCACGGTTTTTTTTCTTAGTACCGCATAAGTTTTAAAAAAAATATTCATAAATTATTATAAATATATCGGGTGTAAAAAAAGGCTTAACGAAGCCGAATACCACATATTCTAGGTATTATTACGATCATTTTTTTCTTTTACACTATACCTGGGAAATGACGGGTTACCGAGTTAATCGCAGTCAAAGTTACAGTTTTATTTCAAAGATTTTTTACAAAATTGACTTGTGTTTGATAATACTAAACTTTTTTACAAAGAAACATGATCCGCTTACACACACAGGCATAGTCTGTGGAGTGCGCGCTATACATTGCGGGTTAGAAATAAGTTATTTTTTTTGATACCCAAAAATAAAAGTCATTTCCCAGCAATTATTTTTTTTGCATTCTACTTGGTTTCATGTATAGAATACGTGGTTTAAGGCTTCGTTAAGCCTTTTTTTACACCCTGTATACTCAATTATGTATTTTTATTATAGCACTCTTAAGTTTTCAACTTTCACTCGTCAACCTTTTAGGCAATACAGATAATAGAGTCAATGGCGTAGTATAAATTATCCTTCTTAAAAATATCTGGATCTTTCAACTAGCAGATGCCGATTATTTTGTTGTTGTCAAAATTTTGTTATGTTCAGTTATACATAAGTGTTTATGTGCAGATTTTAATAAAACATAATAAAGTACCGCGTAATGCTGCCCGTGCGGTGGGAAGGCTGGGTGAGTCGCTAATAAAACACCTGCCTAAAAAATATGCTCAGACGAAAGTCAGTAAATCGGCAAGATGTATTTTTCTTGCGTGCGATATGACCAATTTTGTACCATCGGGCATTTTTATAGAGGTCACAATCCGGACTGCAAAACTAAGCTGTAGCTTCATATCCAAAATGTTAGAAAATATCCACCTAGTCACCTTAATAGGATCAAAATACCTGGAGACAGCTCATCATCCAGGCAACTATGTAGGCGGGCTCAAGATCCTCAAACTCTCTGGGACCGACTATGGAGGAGGAGTCGCCGTAGTATTATTTTTTTCGAGGTTAGATAATTAGTGTAATTATTGGAAGAATTAATCAACTTACTAAGCACACTATACTCGTTTCTACTGTGGTTTCCCGCTTATGAATGCTTTGTCTTTGAGCTGCTGTTTATCAACATTGCTCGGATATAATAAATTCTCGTTTGGAGAAAGCATTAGCATAGGCAAAATTCAGCGTCGAGGCTTTGTTTTCTTCAAAGGAATTAATTTAGTGCTCCCAGAAGTTATGCGTGTTTAAAATGCAAAATGGTTTTCGGGTGGTATGCTTTGGCTATTGTAAAGGGTTATTTGCGGTTTAGGTATATTATATTATGTTATTAAAACATTATAATAATAAAATTAAGCAATATAATGTTACTCAGCGAGCTATGGAAAGGTCGATGCTTGCGATTTCGTTAAAGGATAAAATCCGAAATGAGACCATCAGGCAGAGGACTGAAGTAACGGACATAGTCCAAAAATGTAGCAAGCTTAAGTGGCAGTGGGCTGGTCACATCTGTCGCAGAACCGATGAAAGGTGGAGAAAACGGGGTCTCGAGTGGAGACCACGCCTAGGCAAACGTAGTGTAGGACGACCCCCAGCTCGATGGACCGACGACCTGAGGAAGATGGCTGGCAGTGGATGGAAGAAAAAAGCGGGAGATCGTGCTCTTTGGCGTTCTTTGGGGGAGGCCTACGTCCAGCAGTGGACTGCAATAGGCTGATATGATGAATGTTACAATGATATTTTTAATTACCAAAGTATTTTTTATTGTTATGTCTCTTAAATATTTTATAGCATTTATTAATAGACTCTACGCTCTTGTCAATTTCATAAATTATACCTACTCATAGGTTCGATTAGTGTTCATCATACCTTTAATAACAGCCGTGTTGGTTTATAAATAATGGATTATTTGCTTGATATTTGGTGGACTTTGCGACGATTAAGAAACCGCGGGTTGAGTATACTTATTACTTTTTAAATGTGTGAATTGAAGAGAAGAATAACTGCTTAATACATTTAGCATAAGTCAAAATAGAATTTAAAGGCAATAGCCATGAAAAAACTATTCAACCGAAACCAATATGTATATCTCAAACGAAAATAACTAACATTTTAATATTGGACAAGAAATGTATATACTTATGGTGCAAGAAATTGAAAACTTGCAAAAATACCTAATGAGTCAGACTATTTCAACATGTTGTTCAAAAAATTTTGCGATCTCTAAATTTTATCTGAGAAATCTATAAGTATCTTAAACTATTTAAAAGCTATTTATTTAACCAAAATAAACATATTTTACTATGGATCAAATTTATTGTGAGATGAAGGAGATAACAGGTTTTTCTTATATTCTGGTTCATTTGCTCTTAACATTGTACTTTTGTCCGGCTTATCATTTTATATGCAAAAAACACATAGAAAATGAGTATGCAACAATTTTTGGCACTTTCAGGTAAAAGCCAGCGCACGCGCCCTTAAAACTAGACCGCGCTATCCGGACTAAGGCCGGGGTAGTTTAAAAGCGGAGCGAGTAGCGTAATTATAAGGACCGTGATAAGTGACAGGTGTACTTACTTTATACTTAAAAAGTAATAACTAAGAGACACAAAGTTTAGATAGGTAACAAATCATAATAATTCAGTTATGAAAATAGTGCCTATTATCAACTTCCAAACACTGGTCTTTAAAATTAAAACAGAACCAATACTTACATTAGTCAGGGGAGTTAGCATAGGTAAGTACTATACATTAACAAAAAAGTTAAAAACTAAGCGTTACTCCCAGATAAGCCTACTGTCCTACATAAAGGTCACCTACATGAAAGAATATTTCGACCTGACTTCATCGATTAATTAAAAAGTACTAAGTATTAAAAATGTAAGAAAAATTATAGTTTCTGGCCTATCTGGGACACACAAAATTTTGTCATTTAAATAGTTTTTAATAGAAAATAACACGGTTAAATTGCAAATCGTTTGAAACGTTTGAGTAAAAAAGTTTTTTTTTTGCAGATAAATAATATATTATTTATTTTTAGCAATAAATTCCGGTCATATTTATTTAAATGCAGTACAGTATTCAATGCCAAAAATGTTGTTTTATCAATCGGTTTAAACGTTTGACAAAAACAAGTCGAAGTTTCCCGCAAAAATACAATATTTACAGAACCGAACACACACTTCAAACCGCTCGCCAAATCGCAAATTTGGCCTCGAACTGTAAACGGAATGTTCAAATTATTAACGCGAGTCAGAATGGGGTCACACGTTTATTAAACCGTCGTTACGCGTTTCGATCTCGTTAACCTGGAATTAAATGCTTTCGAGATAGCTAATGTGGTGGAACTCGCCTCAGATGGACTGACAAAGCCGTGACAAAGCTTAATCCGTTTTAGTTTGAACTAGTCATTTACTCAATAAATACAATAGACGGTTTAATCTGAACTTCAATCATATTATATAAATCTGATTTAGTGGTATTAATGTCTAAAGTTCTTAATTGATAACAAAGGTGATAACCTGAGTAGTTTTCAATCAAATATATTAAAGTTTAAACATTTAAGATAGGTATTATCGTGATGTCTATTATATACTATCATTTTACCTAAAGCCTAAATACATACGCCACAAACCGTTTATAATCGAAATGTTTGATTAAGAAAAACATAATTCGTATATAGACACAGTTAATTTTACAGTTAATCAAGAATTTCGCAACCGTAGGAAATATTTCAAAAAAATACCACCAAAAATTGTAACACCAAGTCTAAAAAGTTCTAGAATTTTCTTAAATACCTCGCGTCAAGACGAACGATTCCCGAACGCACTCAAAAACCATCACTATCACACATCCATTCTGAAATCCCAACGGCACTGAACCACAACACTGGCACGAGATGCGCACGCGCCGCGCGCGCCGACACTGACTCACGCGCATCATGAAACACCCTTCAGTTCTATTTTTTGAATTTCGAAATAGGAACAAAAGAAGAGGGGAAGCGAGGCGAGCGAGCGAGAACCCTCCTCGTTAAATATAACTCCGAGTTCGTTCACTCGGGAAAACGAAGGGAATCCAAAATTCTTACATTCATTGCCTTGTTACCGGATTCTAAATTTAGACGTCCGGCCCCGGATTTAATAACTACGATTCCGGCTTCCCGCTGACTGATAGTTCCCATCGTCATTAACGTGTGATCGATTGGGCATCACTTTAACAGGAGTCGTAAACGCCGGCCGTAAACCAGCGATGGAGTTCAATGTCAAAACACTTTTTACGAGAGATAGAGTGTGGTTTTTAACCGACCGTTGAGATAGGCAAATCTTGTTCATGACGTATCATCTGAATGATGGGGCATGCAGCTTGCTGGCGCACATCACCTTATTAGGGTTTCACACTCAAAGAATAAAACGGGACCCTATTACTAAGACTCCGCTCTCCGTGTGTCCGTCTGTCTGTCCGTCTGTCACCGGGCTATATATCATGAACCGTGATAGTTAGACTGTTGAAATTTTCATCTTTGAAATTTTCAACTGTCTAACTACCATGTATTTCTGCTGCCGCTATAACAACAAATACTAAAAACCGGAATAAAATAAATATTTATGGGCTTCCGATACATGATCCTATTTAAAAACTACTATGCTCCAGACAGACATGTCACACTGAAATTAGCATAATAATACCTAACACCATCTCCTTTATAAAAATAATAATTGTCGTTGACGACTCCCGTAGGCGAGAGGCGAGCACGCTGGACTAAAAATGGCGTCGCCATCTCGAGGTTTTGGTTTCGATCCCAGGGCCCTAACCATGAACTGTGAAAACAATCACAAATCTGTCAAACATTATCATTTCTGTCAAATTTTGTATGAAATGACGTACCAAAAGTGACAGATTTGACAACTTTGAGATTGTTTTAAGAGTTCATGGTTAAGGCCCTGGTCGGGTCAATGTAGAAAAACTAACTTTTCTGTACTCTCTCTGAGTGTTGTGGTACTTCCGTTGTTTCTGATTTCTGTAATACAAGTGCTTTGGCTACTTACCTTAGGATTAAAGAAATCTAAGTGATGTCCAATAAATAAAAAATAAAAAAAGATTCGTTGTGATTTTCAGTGCGATTTGACTATCTTAGAATAAGTATGTGTCAAGATATTTAAATGGACTTTTGGACTTTAACCGGAAATATTTGATGTCACATCGTTCTCTAAAATAGCAACGTAAGTTAAAGAGATGATCGCGACAGATTTAGTATCAAGTCTAGACGGATCTCTGTTCAGATGAGTTTAACATCAGGAATGTCGAAAGGATTTCGGAGAACAACAGATAATAAATGTAGAGTAAGTATAAAATCGTGATGATAATAAATTAAAAACTATCACAATACAGTACAGTATAGTTACAAACCAAAATGTTATAAATTAATTATTTCTTTTCTATTATTAATAATAAAACACAAATTTATAATTTAAAAAGAAAATAGAAAAGTTCGTTTTCTACATTGACCCGACCGGGAATTGAAACTAGGACCTCAGAGATGGTGACACCAAGTCCAGCGTGCTCGCCTCTCGGCTACGGAGTTCGTCACTATTTAGTTTATTTATTTATTTTAATGTAATGTTTATTATATTGTTTTCTGTTCTTTAAGTTACTTCCCTATGCATGTCTAAAAAAACTGTCTCTCTCTCAAACTTGGATTATACATACATGTCTTGATTCCCTGTTCGAGTGTCATAAACGTCTAAAATATATAAGCCAACTGTTGGCGCCCGCTTAGTGGCGCGCTTGTTACCATAGCAACCCATAATTGTTACCATAGTAACCATAGTTGTCACTCACTCAAATCTGGCCTGTTCTTTTGGTGTCAATTGCAGCATCGCACTCTATCTAGACTATCTATCTATCTCTATATAATCAAAGCTCTCAAAATAATTTGTAAAACTTTGGCTATTCCATCCAAGTTCTAAGAAATCAAGAAGTTATTTAATTAAGTACTAAATATAAAACACGTGAAATTAAATTTATTGGTATCAGTTTATTATGCTAAATGCTTTGACAGTTACATTTTTAAATGATTTCCCGCAATTTTATGCAATCCAATTTACTTTTTAATCTCACACAACAATTTAAACAAAAACCGTTGACCGTGTAGCATAATAAGCTGGAATATTGACTGTATTAACCCTTTTATTACACGTTTCCGTTGTAAACGACACGTGTTTTATGTCAGACAAGTAGTTATGGCTTTTTTGCTAAACCAGGTAAAACATATTTCGCGTTTTTTTATTTATTCAGTTTTTATTAGGTTTTCTTTCAGTAAAGAACCCAGCATAGGTATTTCCTCTTTTAATGCTTCCTTAGTATTCGATGCTCATAAAATAATATGTGAAATGTGCCTATAAGCCTTAATGTCAGCTATAAAAGCCGTAAATAATGCATGCTGAAAGATAACTATTTTATATATTAAGTTGTGTAAAAGTCCCTACATTTTTTAATTGTATTTTGCAAGGTTTTGTGGCATTTTTTTATTGAAGATAATATAACCCTGACTTAGTCAAATGCAGGTGAGCTATAACAAGCAGTTTTAAATTTAAAAAAAACATGACTGACTTCGTTTTGATTTTTGACGGTCTACCATATTTTAAAGATGCGCATTTGTTTCTGGCACCCAATGACGTCATAACTGTACGATTTTCACCAAAATTAATTACAGCACCGATGAGTGGCTCCTATTAATTTTACGCACTCCAAATTTTCAGTTTAAACGATTATCGAATTTTCCACGAACAATATTTAAACCAAACATCACAGATCATCAGAATCGAGGAAACAAGTAATTCATTAAAATATTAGGTGTTATGCTTGTCGGTAGAGTAAATAATATAAAAATATGCGTTATTTTATTTGCAAATCCTCTTTTAATTTATTATAATGTAAAGTTTTTTTCAGCAAATATGTTAGAAAAACTTTGCCGTCGCTAGCTGTCCTAAGTTACTGATGTTTTATTTATTTGTGATATTTAGTTGGTGTAGTAACTTGAATAAGTAAAAAAAAAACATTTATGGTGCATCTTATTTGGACGAGTAAACAAATATGTTAACACAAACGTACATATCAATAATATTTTAAGATATCCCGAAACATCACTCAACTAAAAGCATAACATAAATTCCCCAATTTCCAAACTGCTAATTTCAACTACCGAAACTATTCTGTTGCCGAGTTTAGAAATTTCATAAATCGACTAAAACGTTTGGGATATCCAACGAATTTACTAATCAAAGTCTTCTCGGTAAACGTCAAAGCGGTCGCACAGATTTAGAATCCGGATATTGAGGGGACAAGAGCAAGTGACTTTTTTCTCTGCGACTGGGGAGTGATGGCTTATGGGCGACAAAGAAGTAGCGGATAGTAAAAATTTTAGCTGGAAATGGCATCGCTAAAATTTTAAAAGTTTTTTTAAATGTTTTTTTTAAAAACGCTGGCGAGTTGCTTCTATAAACATATTACATAGAACATATTTTTCATAGAGCTGGTAGGCAATGCTAAAATTAAGAGTTATCTTAAAAAAATGTTCGCAGGTTATGAAAAAAAGATACCTATTTAAATAAATAATAAAATTGCTGTTGTCCAATTATTTCAACCTACTGGTTATTCCAATACCACGCCAGGATCCTTACAAGGCCACCGATAGTGCTATATCAGTGGCTGAGTTTTGATCCTCCCTCATATGAAAAGCCTGAGTCGACACGCTAAGAAGAAGAACCTCCAGTAGGTTCTTCTACTTAGCGGAGATAACATTGTTAAAGGCACATGCAGGTGATTCAAACTCAACAGATTACACTTACCTTAAAGCATACATAAAAAACCGGCAAATTCCTACTCGCGCACGAAGGGTTCCGCACCATTATCTATAAAAATAAGCAACAAATCACGTTTGTTGTATGGGAGCCTCCATAAATATTTATTTTATTCTGGTTTAGTCTCTAGTTAGTCTGGTTAGTATTTGTTGTAATAAAGGCAATAGAAAGACATCATCTGTGAAAGTTTCAACTGTCTATCGCGGTTCATGAGATACAGCCTGGTCACAGACAGACAGACAGACGGACAACGGAGTTTTAGTAATAGGGTCCCGTTTTAACCTTTGGATACGGAACCTTAAAAAGACAATCCAAGAGTATCTAATCTTATTTGAGACAAGGTTGTAAAAAAAAGTCTAGTGCATAAATGGGTGATGATAATAATCCTGTTAAGCTATAAGTAATACTTGTGATCAATACAAACCTCGAAAGAAAATTTGCGTCATTTTAGCAAACATGCTAACATTATTTATTTTAAATACATTCAGTCTATTCAAAATTAAATTATTATAAATTCATAATTTATAATTCATTTATTGTTTCACATGGTATACAAGATGTTACAAATAAATTGGTCCATCACATGAACCCTGTTAGGGCACCACAATATGTATAATACTAAACATTATTTATTTATAAAAATTACAATAATGAGATAACAATTAATAAAATAACATACTCCAATTACAATAATATTAGAATGTCAAATATCGAATAATTAAAATGTCAAATAAAATATTAATAATAAAAATAAAAATATGTACCTACCTACCAACAATATTAAATGTCCTACAAAATAAAGGGAATCAATGTCAATAATAGATACCTAATAAAAATACAATACAGGTCATTATTTATAAAGAAGAAAATAATGTTCTTATTGCCCTATTTGTTTTTGTCTTTGAAAAACTCTTGCAGAGAATAGTAGCTTTTGGCTATTAAATAGTTTTTTAACTTAGCAGTGAATATACATTGTTCGGAAGTGGCTCTTCTAGATAAACCAATTGGCTCTACATCTTCGCCGGCACTCGATACGGCTTTTTTCCTCCTATCTTCTTTTTTTGTCACGCCTCGTGTATTAAAGTGTTTAATTTGTCCCCTCCACGATTCTAGGATAAATAGCAGAGCTGATACTTCAATGTTGATGGATAACCAAACGAAATGAGGGGACACTGATTGACACAGCCCGACTGATGTCTAAACCGAAATAGATTAGGTTGGTTCGCTTTCTGACAGCTCCATTTGCTAGTGCTCGTTTTTATTTGACTAGTTGAAACTAGATGGTTTAAAAGAATTTAGTGTTTTAATAATAAGTAAGAGTGCTTTTTCATTTTCTCTTAAATATTTATAATTTTAAAGTTGAAAATTCTCAGTGCAAACTTCAGTACTTATTTATACATAGGTTGCAGCACGGGGTTGCAGTTCAATAAAATACTACTTGAAATAAATCGACCACTTCAGGTGGGACCCAAACCCATGACCATGAAAATGAACAAATTATAACTCTCCGTGGAGCAACGACACCAAACATAACTGATTAGGTATGTTTAGTTTAGTAAAAATTTTATTTTTCGCCTTTTAGTTTGTTTTTGAAGTCGGTTCTTAGTTTTTAAACTTTTATCTTTGTACTGTTTGTTTTATGTAGTGTGCAATAAAGAAAACCCATCTGTAAGTTTTTAACGGAGAGAATAGACAATTTCCTTTAGCCTTAAACTTATTTCCTTTATTAAATCATTTACTTCTTTTATGTAACAGTGCTCTTTTTGTGCTCAAGGAATTTAGTGTTCTTTTTTAAAATATTTATAACAATTGCATAAGCGACAGTATGCCCATACAAAGTTTAATGGGATTGTATAATTTGTAATTTTATATAATTGAAAATAATAAGAAATATTTTCAGTGACAACATACAAGTATAATCTTTGAAAAATCAAATGTTCTGCAAAATTGCAAGAGATCTAAACTTGAGTCAGTTTAAGGAAGGTTTGTGTACCATAATTATAATCCGTAGATACTAACAGCTACGTTTGTTAATTATGGGTCACCAGTAGTATTAAACAAATTTAAAAACACACATTCTGCTGTTTAATAAGGGATCCAGAAATAGTTCTAATGACCTTAGGTCTTAAAAAGCGTAAATGTTTCTGAAATGGTAAAAAGCAAACCAATTGTTTACCTCAAACTTCAAATAATCTTATGAAAATATGATAATACATCACAAGTTACCAATGCACGTGGCACATTTAGTATCAAAGAGTTTAAAAGTTGATAAGTAATATCCTGTATCGAGTGCATTTTAAAAATCCCATCTAGCAGCGCTTTTTCAGAAACCAGCTGATTCTTTCTCCATCCATCAACATCAGACGACATGCACAAATAAACTACAACAGCCGATGGCATCACATGCAGCTGTTTGACACTACACCTGCATATAAAGTTAGTAGCGAATATCTCGTGTCGACGTAAAAATTTCAATTTTTTGTCGTCCCCCTTTTGAAGAAGATAAATGAAAGCGAATTTTGTACTTTAAGTAAACCAGGAATGTGTAGGGTAAAAGGAAATACAATTAACCACAGTATATTTATATGTAGTATATGTACTGTGAATGAACCGACCAACACATTCAAAACACAGATGAAAAATAAATGAGAGCAGAAACGGTTGCGTTTTTATTTTTCATCTTTCATGCCTTAAAATTAGGATATTATTACGATTAATTTATCATAAATTCCCACTATATAGCCTCTCTCATGAAGATTTTTTTATTTCTACGCTTAGTTTGTTGGCAAGATCGCATAGACTAATAGATAATAATATTGCTCATTTTTGGGCTTACATATTTTACTCTTGGTGTTCTGCATTAGATATTGGTTGTCTTTTACGAGACCTGTAAGTATAAGAGATTAGTAATATCCTACTATGAGCGTAGGAATTTGGATACCATACAATTTACACCACATTTCTCCGTAAGACACGGAATCAACAGACTAAAACAAGCTGGTACTATTCAATTATTTTTAATCCGCTAGACTTAAAATGTTGACATTTTATACGCGATATAAGAAGGACAAAAGATCAAGGAAATGGAACTCAAAGGATCACATTACAAGAAAAAACAAATAATCACTCGCAACATAATTTTAGTTCTTTAAAATTCAGGCATTGGAATGACATACATTGTACCAATTAGATTTTTTTGCCATATAGATTTTAATAAGTTTCCTACTCGTAAATATGAACAATTCAAAAGTAAAAAAAAAAAACCTAAATAATTCACCCGGTGTGTACTGGGAAATTTGTTTTGAGAGATGATAAAATTAAAAACTTCCATATAATCCCACGGGATACCAGAACAGAAATTAATTAGCCATAAATTGTTGCAGGAAAATAAGAACAATATTTATAACATATTTTATGATGGGCTTGGGCAAGTGGGCTTAGCAATGGTAATTAATTAACAAGTCGACTTTGGGATCTTGGGGCTTCCTACCTTCCATACCAAACTCTCCCATGAGGGTAGCGATACCTAATATGCCTCGATAATAGTTCATTTATGTGGATATTGTGGATATCATTATCATAGTATTATTTTACTCAGAAATGACTTCTCCTAAGGTCAAAACTGACCAACTAAAACTGAAATTTAACGAACTAAGGACGATGGAATGGTTGTTAAATTGATACTTTTGCTGAATAATTGTCATTTTACCAAATTACTAAAGTGAACTTTTGCCATATTCTTACATACAAATGACGCATTCCTCATTAAACATAAAATTTTACTTAACGTAGAAATTTATGTTTTAAATCTCTTAAATTAAACTATCAAGGAAACTCAAACATTTCAACTTCAAAGTTAATCTCATGAAATTAGTCTCGTGACGCCTCGAAAACAATACAATTAAGACCGCCGCCGGCTAATGGCACCAATTTTTCAACCAGATATTTATCGGCTGGCGAAGGAAAGAAATTCACGAGGAATTTCGAATTCTGGAAAACTAATGCTTATTTTTTGTATTTAAAACAAATAGATAATCCTCTTGATAGAATTCATTATTGTCACGCATGGACCACAGAGAAAGGAACCACTGGCATGGACAGTCAGAAAAAAATTCAATGTTACCTGAATTTCAATATTATTGATTGATTAAGCTGACTTAGCTGTAAAATAATGTCATTTAATGTAAAATTTATATCGGAATAGCAACAAAAGTAATTTCTATCCTGGAAAATAAAAAACTTAAAATCATCAGTGATCGGATATGTGGGTGCATATTTACCTTAAGTTGAAGTGTCGGCTTTTTATTTAAGAATATTCACAGAAAACTGTAAGATTGGTTATCTAACATTAAAACAAATAAATAATAAAATAATATCTTTTGCGACTTTTAATATCTGAAATACTAAGCACCACGCAGACAATACACGAAATCTCTGATAAAGTACATTTACTGACAGGTGCCGAAACCTTAAACTCTCAATTATATGAGTAAAAGCACAGTCAGTTTCAGGAAATAAAATACAACGTTTTTAAATAAAACAATAACGTTATGATTAAATAGTTCATTATCTTTCCAAAAAGATGACACGTTTGCAAAATGTACCAACAACAAAAAAAAAAGATATCTATCCGGTAAAGTATGCAAGATAGTATAAATAAGAGAGGTGTTAAGGAATCTTTAATGTCACGAGTCTAGTCTTGCGACACCTCAAAATCAGTACAATTAAGACTGCAGCGACTAACGGAGGCAATATTTCAACCAGATATTTTATCGGCCGGCGACGGAGAAAAATTCTGGAAGAAAATCGTTCTCGAAGAAAGAAAGTAAAAGAGTATAGATAAGGCGGTGCTGTGAATTTGTGAAGATATTGTACCGATAGTCGGAAACAGTAGAGAAATTTGCACAGCGCTTTTCAAATGGAAAATAAATAAAAGTAGAATTCCAACCGTATAAATGCAATTTTATTAGTAGCCTTTGATCCTGGCTTTACTTGGTTTAGATTTGTTTTTTTAGGTAACGAATAAACCGGATGCTCTTTATAAATAGCGAAGAAAAATGTTATATAGATATTACTTGTGTCACTCGGGAGTTGGATAAACAGTTTTTAGAATCAAACATTTTTTTCCAAGAAATGCCTAAAGTTGCACAAAAAGAAGATTAGTCTAGCATAACACACATAATTACATCACTGTTAAATGTTAAATCCTCTTCAGCTTATTCTGAAGGCGACGCTAACAAAGTTGCAAGCAGAAGCTCTAGCATATTTAAACTGTTTCTCTATCATTTGTGTCTAAGTTTAAACTCTGTACAATTTTATTCGAATATAAATTAAGAAAAGTAAAATTAAACATGAAATATGAAAATAATACTCGAAAGTTATTCTGTTATGCTTACGAAACAGCCGAAAACTGTCTGTCAGCGATATGAAATGCAAATCAAAACCAAACATCTCGTAGTACGGGAAATTTTACGGAAGTCAATTTTTCAACAAGATATTTATCGGGGAATCCTCAGGTTGTTGGCATTAATTAATTACCATTATGTTGTTCAACGAACCGAGGGAATTTTGGGAGCTATTTTTCGTTTCGGGAATATCCCTTGTTATGAAGGGATGCCTTATGTTATAATATTCCACATTTTAACTGAATATGATTCATGTTTATGCGAGTTTTTGTTAACTATCTCCAATTTTTTTGTGAATTTCTTAGTAGAGAGCAGTTTTAAAAAGATTTAAGTCTTTTATTTGAAAATATTAATCATTTAATGATTATTTATTATACTTAACAGAATTTTCATTTCTTTGAATATGTGATCCCCAAAAATCTGACTGACTATTTTATTCCACACACATTTTTTTATTTGATCGATATTATAGTAATAATGTATAAATTTTTCCAATATTTACACTTGCCTACAACAAAAATGGCTTCTTTTGGCTATTTATTTTTCCTTAAACAAATATCTAGTTCAATATTTTCAAATAAGACAAAAAATAGACTTAAAACCTTGATATTCTTGAATTGAGTTTATACCTACCTATGTCTATAAATTTATACAATCTACACATCAGTTTCTAATCTATTCACCCACATTTTAAGGTCCTGCCTAGCGTTCTAATAAACCTTTCCAAGCCGTTTGCGCTCAAACTATCGACAGTAAGGGACAGTCTGACTTCAAATTTATTACCCCCGCAGGGGATGAGTCCATTCCAGAGCCTAAAGGCAACTGTCCACCTTGTGAAGCTATTTAGACTATTTAGATATGTCATTGAAGTTTCGCTATGCCTATCTGTCCGTCAGTCTGTCGGTCTTAGAAGCTGTCCCTTTTTTCCGTTTATCAGAGACTTTATATAAAGCAGCAGCTAAAAAGTGATTTCGCAAGAGCAATATAATATTCTTGAAAAAGATTTTTTATGTTACTTATATGGGGCTCCTTTTTGCGTCCATCGCATGGCAACCATTTTTCGATTTAGAGAACCATTTGCATAAAAATAAGCTAAAAAGGCAATTTTATTTCTCAAGTTACCGTGTTAACTTGTAACAGAAAATTACAAAGATAATTTTGTTAATTATCTAAATAGCTATGTTGCTACTTACCTACCTCTCTTTTATATCTGAAATAAAAGGGGCTTTAATAAATACAATAAAATTAAAGATAAATAACACTTGAAAAAATCATCGACCTCAGGTGGGACTCATTTGGGACTTTCCAAGTCATTTCAGGTGGGACTTTTCAAGTGTTATTTATCTTCAATTAAACCTAAAAAACTAAAATCAATTATATAATAAAAATAACAATAAATTAATTACAATTATTAATACTAAATTTAATTACAATTACTAAGTCATAATAAAAAAAAAACAAATAAATTATAACAATGTCAATGCCGGAGGGAAAGTGCCCATAACACTTGCAGCATTCCCCCGCTGAATGGCTACGGCTATCCTCTGAACTAGGAATGACCCAGCCCGTGGATCATTGGTCCTCACTCTAAGGCGACGACCTACTTCTGCAATAAAACTCTTTGCCTCTGAAGCCCAACAGCCTGAAGTTTCGAAAGCAATGGGGACAAAATGGTAGGCTGATTTTAACTCGCTGTACTTAGAGTAAAAAAAAAAAAAAAAAACTATCGTCTTGTTGACAATGGTTTATTTTAGCAAGGATGACAGGATGCTGATGTCAAACGAAAAATTATATCGCAATAAGTATATCAAATCTGTCAATTTCGTACGTCATTAATTAAAACATACGAAATTTTACAGATTTGAGATTGTTTTAAGAGTTCATGGTTACCCCGAGGTTGCTTAACTAGTATTCACCATTACCTACTTGCCAACAAAAACTAACGAAAAATTTCATCTTCTGACTCAATGCATTCTGCTAACAATGCAAAATCTTCGCTTCTGCTAGTAAGCGTGCCTTTACCCCAACCTCACTTGAAAATAATGTTTATTAAAATCGGATTGCAAACTCCATTTCAGGTCACTAATTTTACAAAGGAAACTGGGAAATCGTCAATTGGATCACTCTAAAGTTAATTTGTGATATATCGAAGTTCTACTTTGGTATTGAGTTAACAGTTATTGACAGCTTTACCTTTTAACGAATTATAAGCTTTACTGCAGATGAGTTAGGATCAACTGGACCAAAAAGGGATATAGACGAGCACGCCGGACTTTAAATGGCGCCTCAATCTCAAAAGTCAAAGTCAAATTTATTTGCATAGAATAGGTAGATAATTTAAATTACATTAAGGTCTTATAATGAGTACAGTACTACTATTCTGCTTAAACATTATTAGCATGCAAATTTTTCGTCGAGGAATTCGTCGATATTATAGAAACAGCAATCTATAAGCCAATTTCGAAGTTTATTATGTCATCACATTTGTAGCCCCCTCCTTGAACCTATCTGGTATTTTATTATAAACTCTAATGCACATGTAGTAGCAGTGTTTCTTGTATAAGGAGGTTCCGGGTTCGATCCCGGTCGGGTCAATGTAGAAAACGATCTTTTCTATATTGGCTCGGGTCTGGGTGTTGTGGTACCATCGTTGTTTCTGATTTCTATAACACAAGTGCTTTAGCTACTAACCTTAGGATCAGATCAATGTATGTGATGTTGTCCAATATTTATTTATTTATATTTCTTTGAAAATCAAGATTATTGTTTTACTTATATGAAAAATATTCTACAAGTCATTCACACACGCGAAAATATGTTTTTTTTAATCCTACCACTGCTCTGGGCTGGGACTAAATCTATTATTGTTTTTTTTTTACAATCATAAATGGGTTATAGCTCATTTTCATTACTGTTAACAAATTTTTCTATTATATTTTTTGTTAATATTTTGATATTTAAGTAATATTTTGTTCATAAACAGGCAGTTCAGCAATGGATTAGGTAATATAAGTATTAAAAATACGAAAACATTTTCCCATAAATGAACTTACTCCCTTGTGCAATCTGGAATTCGGAATATTTCACTGAGAGCAACCAACATCCATATTCTTATTAATAAATCACTCCAAAGCCGATTAGCATCTAAACCAAAGGGAGCTGTATATCAAAGACATGTTTATCCACCACTTGGACTGAGACATGTAATTGCTATTACTCTGACCGTACTTTCGGGCTACAAAGTAAGCGACAATTGCCACTGGTGTTTAGTAAAACTATTTTAGTTAAGCAACTTGTGGAACAACTTCAAAAGAAAAAAAGAGAGAGACTAGATGATAGTACCACAGTGGTTTGAACTATGCCGTGTATTCGTCAATCCTTGAATTCTAAATCCAGCACTCATCTCTGGATTTCGTAATATATGAGTACTTTTCTAGCTTGACAGAGTTTGTCAAGTTTAAGTATTTATTTAACACACGATATAAAAACAAGTTGATAATTGATAAGGTATAATTTAACTTTCAGTTGTGAAATATTTTATATTAAATTATATTTGACGACCATGACCGGAACGAGGTCATACGACATAAGACTAAGGTGACTGATATTGTCCAAAAATGTAGCAAGCTGAAGTGGCAGTGGGCTGGCCATGTCTGTCACAGAACCGACGAGAGGTGGAGCAGGATGGTTCTCGAATGGAGACCACGCTTAGGAAAACGTAGTGTAGGACGCCCCCCGGCTAGATGGACCGATGACCTGAAGAAGGCAGCTGGCAGTGACTGGATGCAAAGGGCGGGAGATCGTGCGCTGTGGCGCTCCTTGGGGGAGGCCTATGTCCAGCAGTGGACTGCAATAGGCTGATATGATGACGACCATGTGGAGCAATGGTTCTTGCTTCGGACTATAAATTCGAATGGAACAAGTGTTTGTGTAATGATGTCATGTCATTGTCATAATATAAAGTTAAATATGTTAATAAAGTCAAAGTTAAATATGTTTATCCTTTATTTATCACTACAAGTTAGAAACAAGAGCTTGATGTGATTGTTGGGCCAATTAATTTTATTTAAAACGGATTCTTTTCCTTGGAAAACAAACAATTGTATCTTAAGCAATATAAAATTATAACAACAGATTTTCAATAAGCCTATAGTTTTTACTTTTAAATAGCTTAATGGTGGAGTTAGTATCCAACCACCAATTTAATGGCCCAACAAAACGTCACATTAGCGTGTGTGTATAATATTCGAGAACCCTCAGGACAATATTGTGTTGGCGCCACAAATCTTGTTTATCTATCCGGCCTGTTACATTAGAGACGTCGCTCTCGTTTAGCGTCTGGTGTGTAAGTGAGACGAATATATACGATGTACAAAAGAATAGCACACTCGTTAGAACTCACGTGATCAGCTGATCATATATCAACATTTTGTATTGAAGTAATATAGTTTATGGAAAAAAATACGATTCCGATGTTGCTTCCATAGTAAAAGTTTTTGTGTATGAGTTGTGTTTTAAGAATTGCCCCAGTTCTTTGTACACCTTTTTTTGGACTAGCCACTATGCGACAGGCGACTAGCAAGGCTTTGCTATTGGAGGCTATATTGGAGGCTTTCAAGCGATGTATCTGACAGTGGAGTCGCGTTTTTATTTTCTTTCAATTCCTTATAATTGTTATTTATCCTGATCACAGAACAAGTAAGACTGCCTGTAGTGCTTATTTGATTAATTGTTCTGTCATCAATGCCACTGATCAAATAATCATAACGTTAAAGTTGTGAACCGTATGTCAAACTTGCGACATACTAGCAAGCACAAGAGAAACTAATCCCAGTAAAAATTACAAAATTTTGTCAATTTTGCGGTTGCTTGGTGATTACTGGTCATTTAAAACATAAATCGAAAATCGGAGGCCGCTACGTACTACAAAAAAGGGAAATCAACAAGTATTTTTTATTAAATCATCTTAACATAGAGACAAAGCAAAAAAGTAATTTCCCTATTTTTGGCACGTTCCTATAAAATACCGCTATTGCAGTTATGCCTTATTAATATGTTTGACTTTCGTTATTTTGTAGTTCGTGGCGGCCACCGATATTCGATCTATCTGAATGACCAAAAATCACCAAAAAACCGCAAAACTTACAAAAATTTGTAATAGTCCTCATAAGGCAATACGGCTTTAGAGTCCGACGTTAGAGGGCTTAAATACACTTTATTAACTTCTTTTTCCTTTGCATTAGGTTATTTGTAAAAATAGCAGCTACTCTTCATTAGGACTAAAGTCGAATTTCACCTACTACGTTTCCAACCGAAATCGGGGTGGATACACGAAAATACCAGTCAAAACCTTACACACCCAAAGGTTGCCTGAATTACGTATTCACTATGTGAGACTCACTTCACGAAATAACGGACATTATTATGTATAGTACAAGTGATAGGAAATAAGGCAAAAGCTTCTTTAATTTACTTGGTTGTCCACTACATACTTATATAGGCCTTCATATACTACGCGTAACTTTAATTACGATGAACTCCAAATACAAACATTATAATGAGATAAACATCGAAAAATAAAAAATAACCTCATACTATTACCACCATGTAAAATTCCAAGAAATTAATAAGGGATATGTCTTGTTACAACAGGCTGGATGCAGCCCCCTAACCATGAACTCTTAAAACAATCTCAAAGTTGTCAAATCTGTCAATTTTGGTACGTCATTTCATACAAAATTTGACAGAAATGATAATGTTTGACAGATTTGAGATTGTTTTAAGAGTTTGTGGTTACCGCCCTGCGGGTCTAAAACGGCCGCATTGGATGTTTCATTTTTAATCTGATTCATTTAGTGAAATGTAGCGGAAATGATTTGCAAACCCTAAAACGGTTACATTAATAAATGAATCATATGCAATTCATTTCATCAAATGGATCATATTGATGACGTTAAAAAAATATAGTGACGCGTCCAATCTTACTTCACGGTTTTTGTGAAAATGAATGTTTTTAACAACACAAAGGAACAAAATGTTTAAAAATACTTAAGTTTTGTGTTCTACAAATATCAATACAAAAAAATAAAAAAAATAACATTAAAATGGTGGTTCACCAATTTGACATTTAATATGAATTACTCTTTTCATAATAAGTGGACCATATTACGAATTTCCATACAAAACTGTCAAATTAGATGAACTGCAAATATGAAATGTTCGAAGCTCATTTTATGATTCATCAAATAACATTTCATTTTAAGATTTGCTAAATGAAACATATTATGAACGGAATATGAAACATCCAATGCGGCCGTTTTAGACCCGCTGGTCGCTTTACATCACTGGGGAACAAAACATAAAATCACGGGGGGAGGCATTGTTCACAAATGGACGTCCTGTGGCTGAAATGATGATGTCTTGTTAATCAGGTTATATAAAAGAACCATAACAAAATGTTTGTGTTTGGGTGTAGATGTACTCAAATTGCGAGTTTAGTTTTATTCAGAGATTCGGTTTGGTTGTGTGTTTAAACCGTCCTAGGTACGACGCAGATCACAACATAATATTGTTTTAATTACTTACTAGCACTAATCTTGCATTTGCCTTTGCATTTTGTTTCGTGACTTATAATGCTCAGTAAATTTTTAAAGTAAAACTTATATTTAAGTCTTTCTCCGCTCACGTTCAACCCTTAATCCTCAACAATGCTTCTTCAACATCCCAAGACAGATTTCAATTTAAGAATCTACATGTTTCTTACTCGGCGACTAGTCCCCTAATTTCTCGCACGATCGCATGCGAAACCAAACGTACGAATGCGGATGGAATACTTTCCATTTCACTATTGCGCAACTATTATAAAGGAAAACGCCTAAGTGGTTTCGGTGGTGGTTTCGTTTCGGGTTCTTGGTTTCTTTCAAAGAATGAAGAAAAAGTTAGAAAATATTTTGTAAAAAACCCTCTAAAATATACAGTTTATTCAAGTAACAGCATGGTGTTGAAAATCTGAAAAGATGAAGTTCTTTTTGAAAGAAATCAGCTTTCTTATTCTGTCTCAAAATTCGAATACATTTTTTGCGATTAACAACGTAAATTAGAAAGAAATTCGAGGTTTTCAATTTCAATTTCAAATTTCAAATCAATTTATTTCTCTCTCCAACAGGACTCTTAAAACTGTAAAGCATTTACATTACAGTAACAAAATACAAAAAGTGTGTCCTAAGGTGTGAGAGTCTGGTCCCTGAGATGGGTTTTAAGAAATGAGGTAAGATTCATCTATTCGATTTCTTGTAAACTCTTACTAAAAACGTGGCCGTCCCAAATAGGTCTAGTAAGTAGTGAAGCACTGTATACGGGACAATACCACTTAGTGAGAGGTATATTCGTTTTATACGAGTGTAAATTTTAAAGTACTCACTGCGCGTAAAAAGTAGTCAATATAATGAATATTTTGTACTCGTAAAACGTACGGCATTTGTTTCTATTGCCCAGTCGTTATGAAGTAGATTTTTTAGAACTACACATTTCCTGCATGGTAGTTATATCGTAACGATTAAACCAGAAACATAATTCTTAAACCTAGTTCACTCACTCTTTCGTAACTTAATTGAGTGTGACGAGTGATATAGTTTATACTTTATTAATCAGCTTTTCCGAAGCAGTTACTGATCTATTTTTATAAAATTTTACTATTGAGAAATGACCTGGTAAAGGTTGCAGGACGACGCTGGATGCAGGCCACTTCCAATCGGCCGATCTGGAGGTCACTGGGGGAGGCCTATGTTCAACAGTGGACGTCCTGTGGCTGATGATGATGACTATTGAGAAATAGTTTTTTATGAAACTACTTAGAGACCCGGCTAAATTACTTAGTCCAAATCAATAATTAGACAACAGAAATCAAGAAAACGGTAAGTAAAGTTTAACGTCAGCTTGCTGCTAAGGTATACTTTGTGATAGTCCAATATTTAAGGGACATATAACAAATGGCATCAGAAACATGAGTACAATCCCGAAATACGAGTACATTTGGGTACATCAGACTGTAAGCACATATCGCGAATGTCCCCACGCGGGTCACATTTCAAAGGCACTCTATGAATAATAGAACGTGTTGCGGAGAGTTTGTCATTCTCGTGATGGCACTTTTTACGTGTAGTGATAGAGATTGGCAGTTATAAAATATTTTTGACCGTTCAAAAACAGAATGCCGAAGGCAATTTTGAAAATAAACTAGTGCTATTATTCTAATGCTTTTGAACTATATGTCGTACGCTTCGGTCTCGGTATGGGCTCAGTTGCTAGAAATATATATATTTTTAAAGTTTTCTGTCTCTTTCTATTCTTAAATAATTCAACCGTTGAAATAGGCAATAAATTTTATCAGTCTGTCAATAGTGTTCGTTGAGTCGTAGTCAAAGCACATTATATCAAAACCATATTATAAGGAATGTTAAACAAAACAAAAACATACTAAAGCATTGTGGCATACTTAATCAAATCAATTTTAAAAACGGTTACACCTTAATTAAATGCATAGTCTCTCTCTTATAAAAAATAATGAGAAAAAGAGATGGATACCTAAACCGTGCCGTTACCATCGATATCAAATGAACTTTGGAGCTTAATCATTCGAACAACAACTTCACATCACTACCATTCTTTACCGTCCCAAAAACAACGTAACTGAAAAATCCATCGAGTGTAAAGCCGATTGGAGCTCCAGCCGGCCCAAGAGAGCACCTGCCGTGTCCCAAACTTTGGCCACGCTAAGTTTGTTGCAACATTAGGACGATCGTCCATAAAGGTGATAAGCAAACCGAAGACAAAAAATAAAGAGCGCCGTTCTTAAGTAAAAAAATAAATAAACTTAAGACATTATTAGACATATAAATATACATCAGCATTATTTTTACCTAGAACGTTTTTACTGTCAATGATTTTTCTAATAATATTTACACTACTTCTTGTTTTACAAACTTATTTTGTGAGAACCGTTCGCTTGACATAAGACGGCTAAAACAGCGACAAATTCTATTAATCTTTCTTCTTTTAAATTTTCTGAAATCACTTTTCTCAAAACCGTGGCAAATATTAAAAAAGACCATGAAATACCGCTGCTTGTTCAGTTTCTTCTTCAACGTTTATTAAATGAAGGTTGGTGATGGATCCTGGCTGTGTGATTGCTAAACTCAGTTGCACATATTTTATACGCAAATTTATCGCAGAGGTTTAGTGGACATCTAGCTTTAATCGACTGCAACACCACACCTCGCTCGAAACTCTCTGGTCAAGCCGGCAAGTACTTAGCTAAACTTTGCTCTCAGATGCTAACTTGCCTCCATGAGAAGCGCATCGGATGGAACCCGGTGTCGTGCTACAAGGAACATCTAAATCTAATTACGAGATTGTTTAGCTGTTAATGTTATTTAATTAATTTCAAAGCTGCCAGCATTTGAAAGTGGTATTTGTATCTCTTTTATCATAAATGTCACTGATTTGAAAAGATATTAATGTATTACTTAGCATACTCCTATCCTATAAACTTCATTTGTGACTAACTAACTAACTTAACAAACTATGTAATCAAATCCTGGAAAGTTTTTTTTTACTTTGTCTAAATTGAAGAAGACCTATGTTCACCAGTGAACGCGTTATGGAAAATGATGATGATTATTTTGGTGTCATTCTAATTGGTTAAATCGATTTGAAATTTGTAATTAGAAGACAATTAAGAGTAATGTGTTCGAGACATTTAAATATCTAAGTGTAAATGAAGTGGCTAAGGACAAGACGTATGGTAAATGAACCATGGATTAATTTGTCAGTTAGGTCAGTTAGAAAGAAAAAAAACTAGCAACACAAATTGACTAGCTCTATGATCTTGCGACACGTAATATGGCCGTGACTTTGAAGATTTATTCGATTCTCCTCATCACACATACATGACTATTGTCAATAATTTAAGGCCAGTCCTTTCGCCATCGGCTGGACCTTTATCAACTGTCGATTTATTGAACGAATTGGATATAGAGTGACGTTTCGCCACATTTCAGCCTCGAGTAAAAATCATGACAGTTTCGCGGGATGGGTTAGATTATATGAGATTGCAGAATCGACGGGCGCTAAGTGGTTTGCTGGTCGGAAAAAGTATTTATGTTGTGGGAAATGTCGTAAATATGACAATGCTAAAATGCAAACTGTTGGTTCTGAAAGTCAAGAACTTATTTTTTTATCACATCTATTTTGTTGTCTTAAATTGGATTCTTGGATTGGGGATTAAAAGTGATTTTAATAAGTTGATGTTCTAAGCACCAAAGAGATCGATCATAAACATTGCATGAACAAGTACCAATTAAAAAGCTTTAAGAAATATATACATAAATATGTATATTTTTACGCAGTTGTCGTACAATTTTCCGTTTACGATCTTGCAAACGTACGACAGCAGTTCTGTTCAAAAGGTCTTATATAAAGGAGGACTAATATCCTAGATTTTTTTTTAAAAAACTACACAGACTGCCAGTCCATACGAACGTAACCACATCGTAAATCACACAATAAATACGGACAAAGCTGACATAACTACCTAGTATTGCCTTCATAAATCATACATATAACACTGCTTTGAGGCCTCCATGTAATTTCTCGGCATAGCTCCGACAAATTCCTCTATTGTTTCCGAATATTTACTTAGATATATCTGCGTAGATACAACGTGTTCTATTAATTCGACATACCAAGGTCACAGTCGTAGAGAACAAACAGAACGTATTGGTGAAACATGTGAGGCTCGAATTCTAAACCTGAAGTGGCAATGGGCAGAACACTTGGGGATAGGATTGATGGATGTGATTGTTCCAGAACTGCTCGCTGTGGCATTTTATAAGGGAATCATATGTCCTGCAGTGGATTTTGAAGGGTTAAAGACGCGGCACTGAGCTTACGTTTTCCTGCGTTTGCATTACATCCTCGGGTTTCAAATTAATTGCAATAGTAATCCATTATTGACCAAAACGTTGACACTTATAATTTAACAAATATATAAATTACCTATATGTACATACGATACTACTGTTTAAGTTTTATTTTTATTTTTTACCAGGTCTTCTGTCCATCTTGTAGGACGAGTGCCACGCTGCGCTTGGCGGTACATGGCCTCCATAAATTCCGATAACCTTTCTGCCCCGTCGGCCATATTTTTTTCTGGCAAAATAAGGTCACACAGCCTTTAAGAAACTAAGCGCTAACTATATTTAATAATGTTTACTGGTTGTTTAATTTTAACTATGCCAGGAGTGTCCCTTTAGTATAATAATAATATTATTAATGCAGTCAATTTCGTCGTCTAATGTCAATTTGGCGATAATTACCGATCCAATATTGACAATATAGCTTATTAAATTAACATGTTCATATGTTTATCTATCCGCAATTGAGTTAATTAATTGGAATAACAAGGAACCTATCTACCAAGCTAGATGCTTCAGCAGTGTTATCGTCTTCAAGTATTATTTTTATAGTAATATGAAGTAGGGAATAAATCATTTTTAGGTTAACTTATTAACAAACTCATTATACCCTTAGAACAGCTTTAAAATAAGTCTATTTTAGATTTATATTTTTATGGATTATTTATACAATAAAATTGGAATGTTCTCATTAATATTTGACAAGTCTCGATTTTTAGGGTTCCGTACCCAAAGGGTAAAACTCATGAACCAGGCTGTATCTCATGAACCGTGATAGTTAGAGAGTTGAAATTTTCACAGATGATGTATTTCTGTTGCCGCTATACCAACAAATATTGAAAAACAGAATACAATAAATATTTATGGGGGCTCCCATAAAACAAACGTGATTTTTTTTGCTGTTTTTATAGATAATGGTACGGAACCCTTCGTGCGCAAGTCCGACTCGCACTTGGCCGGTTTTTGTTTTAACCAAAGTTGTGAACACACCATCGCAACAGAACTTCAATTTGATTCGTTTGTACCGAAACTAATATTTACCTTAACCTTTATTTACAAATCTAAGGAATACGAGAAAAATCTTGCCAATCCAGCTTTGTAACAATGTAGAACTTACAACCTACAACGCTCAGGATCCCAGACACGTTTTCTATTTCACTCCGCGAATACAATTTTTAAGTCGCAACTCTAGCGATGTGTATAAAGTTGGGACGTGCCGGGACACTCCAGGTTGTCCCGCGGGAATTTCACATTGTGACGCCAATTTTAGAGATGGATAAGACAACCTGGGAAGCTTTGTTGTCTTTACATCCTGTTTAAAGATTTTATTCAAGAGTACTACCATACATATTTATTTTTTATTGCACGAAATAAATGTACAATTGGCGGACTTAATGCCTTAAGGCATTATCTACCAGTCAACCATTGGGCGAGGCAGAAACATTGACGGCCTTAATACAAAAAGATAGACTAGTGTTGAACACCTGTTTCCAGATAAGTCACCCAATTTGAAATGTTTTTTAGTAATATGTCTCGAATATCAGATGTGTCAACATTTCAAATTGGTTGATTAATTTTAGACAAGTGTTTAACGCTAGTCTATCTTTTTTGTAGTAAGGCCATGAATGTTTTAACAAAAATGTCTCGTTTGACCTAGACTTACATGCAACCGTTTTAATAACGAGCATGAGAACATGACGTCATTAGAACAAAACACTAAAATGCTGGTGAATTAATGCCCTATATCAATATAATTTCGCTACATATTGTTATGTAGGAATTTCTCTTGTTTACTTACCGTAAGACACACTTACCTACGGACAATACAATTATCCCGTAATATCACGAACGCCGCCCAACTAAACTGAATTCCTGATCTTCGTTAAAGTTGGACATACCTAGACGACTAATTTTTCATAGTTGTCAGCATAATTATGGGTTTGTTTTCAACAACCAGTACCAGTTTTTGTTGGACATGAAACCTCGAATCTGCGTCGCACACATTTGACACAATATTAATTGTATTATCAATGTTCTTCATGATACCATAGACTAATCACACTCACCTATTAGAAAACTTATATTATACTTAACTACCCATTAAATTACTTTAACTATTTTGAAAACTATCAAAGCGTTTCATTTTGTGTGTCAGCTTCTTGACAGGAACTTCCCAAACGTTTGCACTAACTTTGCACATGACAGATTCCTAGGGGACCCTCCAATATCTCAAGACGTCAATTTTAGAGATGGGTAACCTCCTTAGGTTACTTACCTTAGGTTCTGCCTTGCATAAATTACTTTGGATGGATACACATAATTACGCTACATAGAATTTGTGGAATAGAGTTTCAGTGCTATTGTTCAAAACAATTACAGAACAATGAAGAACCATAGTTAAATAAAATTGATTGACTTGTTCGATACTTGTATCTAAAATAGTAATTGGCGTTGATTCTGCAACTTAAAAGATCAAAACTACCAACCTATACTATCAATAATATTTTTTAGAGTGGAACGAAAAGGGTAAACTAATACATATATTGCTGTTCTATCAACAACAACATCATATACACGCCATTTCCCAATAACTGATAATATAATATGTAATAATTGCCATTAGTTCTGAAATACAACAACTTTTATTAACATCAAAATCTTAAAAAGAATTCCCATGCACAGGGTGTACAAAAGAATGGGAAGTGTCCCATTCTTGACCAACGGATCACGTGGTTTCAAGGAGTGCCTTGAAACCACGTGATCCGTTTGTCATATACACCAACTTTTCCTATCCTAGGAGCAACAAAGAAATCGTGCTTTTATTTTCAGATGCCCCATGCATTATCATCGAGATATGCGAGTAAGTTTGTATGAAACAGCTGAAAAAAAAAAAAGATTTCGATGTTGCTTCCATAGTAAAAGTTGTTGTATATGACCAGCTGATCAATTGGTTTTAAGGAGTGTCCTACTCTATTGTACACCCTGTAGAATTACCTACACTATAACACACAAAGTGTTGTAGTATTTCAGCTGAATGTAAAATTTTCCGTATTCAAAACTAACTAAATTCATCGTATCAATCACGCATTGAAATATGGGAGTTATTTATGTTTTTACGAAATATTATTGAATAGGAATCGATTACACTAGAAAAAATGTGTGTTTACAAATTTTCAATTAAATATTCACAAAAGCTGGGCTTTAGAAAATCGCTTCTAATCAGCAATCAGAATTATTTTCCTATAAGTGCTTACTTTGGAATAAAAATCGGGTTCAAAAGCATTATTATGGCAGAACCCCAAGTTTGGGTCATCAAAGGGATCAAACTAATTGGGCGTAAATCTGTCACGGTGAGAAATTTCGATAATTTGCTTTGGCAAAATTAAATGGGCCTGCTTGATTGGCGCGTCGTTTGAATATTAATGACAGAAGGAATTCTGATGTGCTGGGGTAATGGAAGATTATGACCAGTAGTTCATGTTCGAACTGTTTCACACGATTCAGAAAACAGTAATCACCATTTCGTCTCAGCCTATTGCAGTCTGCTGTTGGACGCAAGCCTGCGTGACGTGGATTTGAAGACAAAAGAGCTCCGAAGAGCAATAGTTCTAAGTGTTTTTATCTAGCCACTGGAAGCTGTTTTTGGTTTCATTTCAAGGTCGTTGGCATCTAGGGGGCATGCTACATAACATCGACCGGGACGTATGGTCTCCTTTCAAGAACCCGTTTGCTTAACCTTTCATCGGTTCTACGATATTACTATTTTCAAATAACAATTACCACTTATCATAAATATACAAAACTTTTATGGAGTCTCTAATACTTCAAATAATGACAATGGTCAAAATTCAATTACCGATGCATTTATTTATAAATATTTTTAACTGTCCTCAATTCGACTGTTCTTACGTGTGTTACGTGATATAAGTAGATCGATTTGAATAATGTTTCTCAATTATTTTCTTCAGTAACAAACCTTTAGAAGTACTGCTACCTTCTTCACTGTGATATGTAACACCACTCAACACGGCATAACGATGTACCTCCTACTAACCCTGCTATCGTGTCTGCACACACGTAAAGTGATCTACATAGCATGACATGTTGCAAGACCCGTGCAGATGCTTCCTTATAAAATGTTGAGGTACAAACGCATTTTATACATATTTGAAACGTGAAAGCGGAAGAGTTACGAGAAATTTAATGCTAGAATTAATGTTAGAAGTTTTAAGTGATAACTGAGGATATAGTTTGAATGTTTTTTCAGCGTAATCTAAAAGCGGATTTATCTCCGTAATTTTAAAGTGGATTTATCTTTGTCTACATCCGCTACGTGTAGTGACATATTTGCTAAAAATAAAGAAACCAAAAGTTCGGTTAATCTGCTTGTAGTATTTTAAAAATATGACACATGCATGAGCCAAAAACCACAATTTGTGATTTTGACAATTTCACTGTGTTATTTAAAAATTTTACGTTTTCCTTACGTGAATATACGTATACAGATTAACATTATAAGATTTAAAATGTATTTAATTTAACGCTATTTAAATGATCTAAAAACAAGACGCAGATCACCATGAATGCCTTTTAACGTTCTAATTTGAGACTGAACTTCAGTAGCAAATTAGTAATTCGAGCTTTCCAATTACATCGTTTAGATAAAAGACATAGCTATTTACTCTCTTATCTGTAAGGATAGATCACATATTTTAATTTAGTATTCATTGCCCCTTATAAAAGCTAGAACAAAAGGTAATGAATTTACAAAAATATAACCAATGCTAATGTTTTTTTTTAATTCTATGACATTATCATTAGAAATTTAAGTTTATCTCAATACCTGGACAATTATACAGACTGTGGTTTTAATGGTAGCCTAGGAGCCGAATGTTTTCATCAATATGAACAATTTTTTCTATGAAATTAAGAAAGATATCGCGGTCTTTTTTCATTTCTTTTTATAAACTAACTCTTTATTGCGATGAGGTGTATGGAGTAGCTATTTTCTTTTTCATCGTTTTGATGTTGACTCCATTATGAAATTTGTTTGATACACACATTCACATTCTTTAATTTGGCTATTCTAACCAACACACAATTCTTGCTGGTTTAAAAAAATAGTTAAAACGAACCAAGTGTTAGGTCCCAGATCTATATCAAACTTTAGATTAGATAATCACACTCTACCATAAACCGACAGGCCCTAGTCGGAAAACTTTAAATTCTCCCGAATAAGCTGAATATACGAGTATGTTCTCATTACGATATTCAAAGTCATTCTGACGCAAGCCTCAGGTGGATATGACACGATTCTAAACTTGTAACAGATGTTATGATCCGTGAAATTGAGAGAAAACGGTCATCTCTTGAGGATTATATGAATTTGTTCTAATAAATTAATACTGGGTGAGAAATTTGTATGTTTTTTAATATTTCTGTCACTAAGCCTGAGTTTCCTTCAACGTGGAGGGGAGACTATATGCTCTGGGTTTTTCATACTTGACAAAGGACCTCATAGATGCTACCAACGTGCTATAACGAGCTATGCTTGGCGTTGCTTATATGAGCCTAAAAAGAGATCCATAGGAGAACCAAAGTCACCGACATAGTTTTTAGAGATTTAAAGCAAAAGTGGCAATGGGCAAGCCACAAGGCAGAAATGCATATCATTAAGGCATACAAAGCCGGGCGGTTGCGGGTCAAATTCCACATTACAGGAAAAGACATAGCTATTTACGTTTTCTCAGGAGTCATAGATGGTTACAAAATGTACTTAAGTATATGTGTTTTGTACCGAAATAGATTATTTCGTTAATTTTCATGTGGATAAAACAACATAAGTTGGAAGAGGTGTGGTTATTTTTTCTTAATTTAAATTATCTATGAAAACTAGAAACAATGCCTTCTGATCTGGAGCTGCCTGCGCTTGCAATTGCATTTCATTCATATGTAGTCAATTGTATAATGGAGTCGTAAAAAAACCGCGCGCAACAACGGTGATAAAAATTCGGCAGCCAAAGCAGCCTTTGCCAGTGTCTCTAATTAGTGTCATCTAATGAAGATTAAGGGATTAAGTATCGCAAATACCCGATGTGTGATGTGATTGTGAAACAAAGTCTGGTGGAAGATTACGGAATTTATATAACGCCGGTCCCGGCAAGGCACGCGGCGCAGGACTGAGGAGAAAAGCTAATTTCTAGTTTTTTCTTCTGCCTAACAGACTTGGCAACAAAATGTATCCGTTGTCTAGCGTACATAGTATAAACTTTGCTTAGTTTGGGGGCAGATTGTGGAAACAATTTATTATTTAATAAAAACTCGTCTTCGAACTCGATATTCCCTGATATGCCATCTTCATGATTTATAAGAAAAGTTATAAGTATTAACAGCCACCCCGTATATTATATCGTGTCATATCTAATTTTTTGAAGGGTGTGTGGGTGTCCTCATAATTTCAGATGTCTGAAAAGTTTCGACAGTAGTAATTGCTTGGTTACTAACACTCGTAAACTTTTCTCGTATCCCCTTAATTGCAATATATTTAAGTGGTTATTTCACGCATTTTCATTATATCTAGTTTGAAATGAAATGAAATAAATTTATTTGCCTAAAAACATGGTACAAATAAGGTAACAAAATATTTATAGTGCCAACATGTTTTGTCTGGGTAAGAATGCAAAATTTTAAAATTTTAATAAATTGTACTAATGTCATTAAATTACAAATTAAATTAAATAATGAGGTCATACACATGGAATTCATACAACATAAATAAATAAAATGTCAAAAATTTAATTAAATTAATTAATTTAATTTAATTATTTTATAAATTGTAAAAAGATAGCTGTTTTTAAATAAATAATCGTTTGTAGAAACGACCCGATTGGCGTAGTCTGACTAGCGTATTTGTGTTATTACAGATCCTTAAATTATTTTTTTACAACACTTGCTTTGATCATTACTCTTTGCAATGTTTCGACTATTTATTTTCTTTTACTGAATAAGCCTTTTGGCCTGCAAATATAGTTTAAAGCTTCAACTTGTGCGCCGCTCTCTCAGGATGTGAGTGAAAATTTTATTTAAAATTTCATAGCACGTCTCACCCGTGACGACTACTAGAAACAGCATGCATAAGTTTCAGCTAAATTGAAGAATTCACTGTATTACATAGCGGCTAGCCTTTTTAGGATTCCGTAGCCAAATGGCAAAAAAGGAACCACTTTTATCCAAAACTTTAAGAACTATACTGTTGAAATTTGGTAAGTAGATGTATTCTGTGAACCGCATTAAGATTTTCACACAAAAATAGAAAAAAAAAAACAAAAAAATTTGGGGTTCCCCATACTTAGAACTGAAACTAAAAAAAATGTTTTCATCAAACCCATACGTGTGGGCTATCTATATATAGGTCTTCAAAAATGATATTGGGGTTTCTCATATCATTTTATTCTAAACTGAATACTTTGCGCGAGAGATACTTCCAAAGTGGTAAAAAGTGTGTGTCCCCCTCCCCCCGTAACTTCTAAAATAAGAGAATAATAAAACTAAAAAAAATATATGATGTACATTACCATGCAAACTTTCACCGAAAATTAGTTTGAACGAGATCTAGTAGGTAGATTTTTTTATACGTCATAAATCGTAAACCGCAATTTACTAAATTTCGAATAATTCAATCAATTCCAAGAATAAATTAAAGACAAGTATTGCCAACAATCGCAAACTAAAAATAAAATTGTAATAAAATATTCGTATCGTCTATTATAAGAAAAATTAATGCTTATGAGAAATATAAGTTTTTATTAACGTTTCACAGCAAATCAACATTATTATGAATTTCTAAGTATTAAGAACCCAAATATTCCTGGAACTAAAACTATTCATGGATTACAGGATAGCCTTTAAATTTTATATTAAGAAACTCATTCAAACTGATTGTAATCTGCCAATGTACCTATATAATAAATAAATAAATATGTAGTTTTTATTTTAAAGAAATATCCTTTTATATAATTTTATATTTATGCTTTTGTTCTAAATAAATAAATCAATGGTGAATTAATCCAACGGGATGAGTCGACCGACCAGTTGGCTCATGTATTTTTTTTACAAATTACGTATATTTTCTATTTTGTGCTTGCGTGTAAGACATAAAGTCTTCAATGTATTCAAATATTTATAGTCTGTGGTTTTGGGTCGAAAAGTCAAACGTTAATTTCTGTATTTGCCTGTTCTTAATTAATGTTGTCAATTATAATTCATTTTCAAAAACAATGCTGTTACTAAGATTATGGTAAAAATTACGAATATAATATTTTTGTGTTAAGTGTTGTTTAAATTGTCATCCAGCAGACTAACCACATTTACGCAGATTTAGCAAATATCTTATTTAAAAAGATTTTTTTTACAATGTAAATATTTTTTGGGATTTTTCAATTAAAAGAAAACCTGTTAAACAAGGTATTTTATTTTCCTTTTTCATACAAATGTTATGTAGCAGGCTTTAAATCCTTTTAAATAGTTGAGGACTCATGGTCGTTCTAATTTAGTAAAACAAATATATATTAAATACTTTTATAACAATTGTTCATATCCTAGTAATAGTTTATTAGCTTTATTTTTGAACTTAAAAAAAAAATTAATTATTTTTACAAAAAAAGAAAAAAAACAATTAAAAAGAATCTCAATTATCCGTATCTGGGCGCTCGGTATTTGGGGTCACTGTTCATTATTTCTCTGTTAAACAATAGGTCTTGTAGAAACGAAACGTCCAAGTCACAAATTTTGACTAAGGTGTAGAATTTGTGAAGGGCTTGTAGAGATAGGGTGCGTTAAGTTGAAGCTTGGCTGTCCATAACGACAGTGCACCACATGGTCACATTTTAGCAACATTTTACATAATATTGTTTTTGATTCAATCCAAAATCTGACTAAGTAGTAACGTGTATCTGAAAATAATAAAAATACAATCGATGGTTGACTTGACATGACGTATCGGAGGTTCGGCATTCATTTTTAACTCTTCTACCATCAAGTTAGACAATAGAATATTACATTGTCTAGGCCGCCGGTATATTTGAAGACGGCCCTAAAATTATTTTTACAGGAATCTTGTCGCAAAAGAACACGCTACCAAACTGGGAGGCGTAAAATGAAAATTTATGGTGGTAAGGATAAAATTTATTGTTCAGATTTCAAACGCCGAGTTGAAATGCGAAATAAAGAAAGTATAAGCAATTATTTCCTTCCGTACCAACTTACCAATATTTTTTATTATTAAAAATGGTTGTTTTTGTTCACGCTTTTCCGCTAAAAGGAATTGGAATTAAATTGAAATAGATTACGGTTTTGATTCCGAGCTTTTGGTCGTAGCGGTTGTAAAAAGATTTTTTAAGAAATAAATGTCCTTTTTTTTTAATTTGGACTCAGTATTTTGATACAGTCACAGAGCGATAAATCATCACCTGTGTAATGTTAATATACTATGTTTATGTAACTATGTTTGTAGTAACAGTTAGCCGAAAATCATGTTTAAATATTATATTCATAATCTTTGTAATATCATGTGTATTTTATATATATTATACTGTCGCTCTTTCTGCGCATATTATATAGACCTAATTATAGGCCTCCCCATATAACAGAGAGAAGCTTAAAACCGTTAGCAGTACTTCCACTACCTAAATTTAAATATTTATAAACAAATTATTTTCGGTCGATTACACAAAATGTTATAAATTTATACTTACATTATAGGCTCCTAAAATCCAACATTGAAATCCCTTTTGCTCCAATCGGTTTCCAATCTTATTTATTATTAAACGACACTCAAAATGGCGGACCGGGCAACCTTTGACATTAATAGTATAGTAGTATTTTGAACGAGCGACAGGAGAAATTAATTAATTAGGGCCAGAACAAGGTTCACGACAATCCGGCAACCCACAAAGTACATTTACAGTTTGAATAACTTTTTGGGCTGCTATTATGGAAATACTAAAACAAAGTTTAGTATAGTAGCCAACATACCCCTCGTCTTTTGACTCCTGCAGGGCGAGCATGCGCGCATCGGTTATTTTATCGATAGACAAAACAAATTTTGTCTTCGACTATAATTTTGTCGTTTTACCTAACCTAATGGAACACAGACGTCTCGTATCCTTTTTCTTAATATTTTCAGGGTCTCCCGTTCTTCGTAGCCACTTGTTTTTACGTTATAACACGGCATTGCCATGATATTTTGGTTTTCTCTTTGTTATCGTCGAAGACAGAATGACATATTTACGTCAAAAGTCGATAAAATGCCACGACAAAATTTTATCGTGTTGCGCATGCCCTGCCCTGCTGATCTCCTACTAAACTTTATGTTTGAACGTCTCAAACTCAAATCATTTATTTGTGATTGGTATATAGTTATTACATAGAAACGGTATTATGATCAGCCTTAGTGACGTTTGCATCGTATATCTGATACTTGTTTAATCTTGTGAAGACCACGACAGAAATTTTGTGTCGATATTGTTGTAATATTGATGATTATTCAACCGGCCGATCTGGAAATCACTAAGGGAGGCCTATGTTCAGGAGTGTGGCTTGTCCTGTGGCTGAAATGATGATGATGATGATGATGATTGCTGATTACCAAAACTTAAGGTTTTTATAAGCTAATAGGTGGCTAACTTATAAGTTATAAGGTAAGCTGTATCTCCATACTAATGGTAATTAGCTATTACGCTTTTGTAGGAAATAGGTCGTTTTTTTGCTATTTCGATGTGTATCCCATACAAACAGTTGTTGTATTTTAGCTCTATAAGGATGTATGTTACCTAGGTTACACGTTATTATTTACTCTTATTCTAAATGTAAGTAGCTAAAGCAAATTGTGTTATAGAAATCATAATTCAAACATCGACGGCAACTAAACACCCCGAGACATTGTAGAAAAGTTTGTTTTTTACATTAACCCGAACGGGGATTGAACCAACCATTTTGGGCACAGAGGATGCGGAACTCCAATGCCTTAAATGAAACAAAACAATGTTTCGAAGTATATTAATATACAGCCACGCTTCGCAGCTTAAAGAAGCTTAATAAAACGTCCAATGTATTCGTTTGAGGTGCGGCTTAAGTTCTTAATTCTAAGAAATATTCCAATATATTTTCCTTATACAAAAGGCAGTTTTTATACCACTTCTTTTCAAATCACTTTTCCAGTCTGTTTTCCCGGAATGCAAAATTCAATACGAAACTCGTGTCACATGTGAGACAGGGAAATCCCCGAAACCGCTAGCCCCATTGAAAGGTCACGTGGCATCGTTGCTAAAGTGCTGACTATGCTAGCGTTAGGTGTTGAGAACTGTGTGTTTATACGGTCACATTTTTCTTTGAGCTTGTTTCTTGTTTTTTTGATAAATTATTTTAAAAGGGGACACTGTCCCATATTTTGCAAAATACTTATAAATCTTCTTCCCCCTACTGATGAAGATCGCGACGAATATACCTAGTGTTCCTCCACAGACTGCGATCATAGGCCGATATCATAATACGTAAAAGTAAAATAATCTATGGACTATTTTAGTTTAGTTTACAGAATCATAATAACTTTACGGCGTAGACGTTTGTTATATGTCATGTTAAAAGTTTGAAAATGTATGTAAAAGTAATGATGCTGCCCGCAATATGTACAGAAACAGTTTTCTTGGTTTTCTGTTGCTACCATAGATACTAAGTAATTGCATAGTTTATTAAGTCGTAGTGATATAAAGAAATAAAAACGCACCAGACGACACAATTTTAAATAAAATTAGTGAATTGTTTTGTCTCGAATTAATACAATGTGATATAGGCGGTACTTCTAACCCGTTGAGGCTAAGTTCGGTATTTAATTTTATTGTCAAAAAATGTACTTTGGGGTCAAAATAAATCCGCAAAAAATTTTTTTTTCGTCAGTTATTTAATGAATTTTTTTTTTCTAGCCAAGGAAACCCCGAACACCAGAAACAAAGTTTATGGTCAGTTACTCTCTTCTTTTAGCCACCATGTGATATTTCTTTCATGTTTCTACGACACATAAAACCTTTGTTATTACCTAATGTGTTAAAAAAACAAAATGGCCGCTATTCATAGGTGGTGAGGGTTAGACCCCCCAAATTATTATTTTTGATGGTGAATAGATATCGCACTTAGCCTTAACAGATTAGAAGTTCCGCACACTCTCAGCACATCCATATTATTCCATATTCAATTGTTCCAGAAGCTCAGCAAAATTTGTTTACGTGTGCACCCCAAGTGTTGCGAGGGCAGCAACTTTAGTTAAGTGACTCTATCCGGTTTTTCCTTAAGATAATTCATTATGGGCTGTGAAAGAATTAAGGCTGCAATTTAACACAACGTCAAATTCGATTGTTTGGACATTGGATAATCTACCGACATCTTATTAACGTTAATTAGTGCAGTCATAGTAAACTAGGTTTTAAATAAGGATTCATGTGCAAGTTGAATTGAATCCAGATAAATATAATAAACTATAGACTGAAGCATCTTCTCTGACTAATGTTACTTTTCTTTTAGGTATGAATAATACAATACAGGCATTTTAAATTATAGTTTCCTTGAATGTAGCTTGGACTAAATAATTATACAATTTTCTTTTTGCATTTTATAAAAAGCCTTCTCGTGACCAAAATTCATGCAGGCTGAAACGTTAAACAAAAAACAGATACAATAGTGCTGAATACCTACTTGATAGTTGTTAGGGTTCCGTACCCAAAGGGTAAAACGGGACCCTATTACTAAGGCTCCGCTGTCCGTCTGTCTGTCTGTCTGTCTGTCTGTCTGTCTATCTGTCTATCTGTCTATCTGTCTATCTGTCTATCTGTCTATCTGTCTATCTGTCTATCTGTCTATCTGTCTGTCGGTCTGTCTGTCTTTCTGTCTGTCTGTTTGTCTGTCCGTCTGTCACCAGGCCGTATCTCATGAATCGTGTTAATCAGACAGTTGAAATTTTCACAGATTATGTATTTCTGTTGCCGCTATAACAATAAATACTAAAAGACGGAATAAATATTTAAGGGGGCTCCCATATAACAAACGTGATTTTTTGCTGTTCTTTTAGATAATGGTACGAAACCCTTCGTGCGCGAGTCTGACTCGCACTAGGCCGGTTTTAATATTTCTATTGATTTTTATCTATTTCCAAGACGTACCACAATCTAAATAAAATACCTATTTAGCAGCAACAATAAATTGAATAACTTATAAATTATTCAGTGAAGTAGTTAGGTAACAGCTATTACTTGAACAACTCTATTGTGACAAAGGGCTTTGGAACTTTTTGAGAGCAAAACTCTTATTACAAGACCTTTTGGGACAAGTCATAAAATTAGTCGTGAACAAAAGTGGGTACTATGCTTTTTGTCAGTGCTGACTTCTTTTTGTTTTGCCGTTCCGTTATACAAGTATATTATTTTAATGACTATGAATTAAATAAACTATAATATTGTAGATATTTCTATTTTACAGAGAAATATTTCTTCAATTCACTTCATTCTTTTATTATTTGAAAAATTACCTACTAGACACAAAGTGAATATTTCGAAAAGTGACCTCTGAGTTTTACTCATCATAATATCATCTCCAAAGAGGCACTATCTTACTCTTTTATTCCTTTGTTAATAGAAACATTATCAAATTGTATTACTAAAGTTAGAAAAAAAAACATAAAACTAGCAACAAGACTCTTAAAAACAAATCAAATCAATAGAGAAAAGTTCTCGAGTGCTGACCACAAACTTTATGTGAAGAAGCTACGTGAAAAATCCAATTAAAAGTAGTTATAAAAAAGTGAACAGTTATAAAACCTGGCACAAAATTTCTAGACAAGCTTAGCCTCACTAGCGCGTAAATTCCCGCATTAATGGTAAAAGCCGAGCATTACCCGGCGAGTGGACTGGATAAAGTAAATGAACGGAGGGCCTTACTAAGTATGACATTATTCGAACCTTCGCGTACCTCGTGTGCTGACAGGGAGAGTGATTGTGTGAATGGAACTAACTTCTTTGGCTTCGTTGTAAATAGAAGACCTTGTAGAGGTAGTTTGGCCTTGTTCATTCGTTTGTATAACTCAGCTGTTTTTGCTTGCAGCCGAATTTTTAATACTAATATAAATACTAATATAAATAAATATTGGACAACATCACATACATTGCTCTGATCCTAAGGTAAGTAGCTAAGCACTTCATCACCAGCCTATATCAGTCCACTGCTGGACACAGGCCTCTCCAAAAGGAGGATTTTGCCATAATCGCCACGCTTGGCAGGCGGGTTGGCGTTCGCAGTTTGGCCAATGGTGGAGTGGAGACGCTGCTGCCCGTCTTCTTATGGCGGTTTTCCCGTAGTCGCCTCTTACGACACCCATAGGAAGAGAAGGGGTGGTGCAATTCTTTTAAAGTGCCGGCACCACACGGCTAAGCACTTGTGTTATAGAAATCAGAAACAACGACGGTACCACAACACCCAGACCCGAGCCAATATAGAAAAGTTCGTTTTCTACATTGACCCGACCGGGAATCGAACCCGGAACCTCAGAGATGGCGGCGCCATTTACAGTCCGGCGTGTTCGCCTCTCGGCTACGGAGGTTTTAATAAGAATGAAATGTAAATTTATAAATTAATACCTACTTACTAACATAAAAGGAGTAGGAGTTATATTTTTTTAAGCCGCCGTTTTCGATTGAAAAACTTTTTAAATTTTTTTTCGTGTGTCTATCTCTAAAACCTTATCCACTTTATAAATGACCTAATTAATTATTATTTTAGTATATAAAACAAAGTCGGGTTTGTTACAACATTTATAACTTAAGAACGGCTTGACCGATTTTCATGGTTAATAATTTACTGAATTTGTCTCCGCCCCGAATAGCAAAATAAATTTGAAAAAAAGGCTTACAAAAAATACTGTTAGGCGCTACGAAGTTCACCGAGTCAGCTAGTAGAAATATACTTATATTGAAATTTAAAGTAAATCTGAGAAGATATCTCACTGGTTTAGCCAATCAACTTAAAAATGTACAAAATAAGGAGTATTTTACTGACGTGAGCATTAAGTTCTTTTGAAGTAATATAAAGTTAAGAAAGCTTTTTACAAGTATACACTTGACGGAATCAAACAGAACTAGTCACTAACTGTTGTTTGTTAGTGTACAATGTACATCAACTAATTCCCTGACCTAACGAGAAAGACCCAGGAGTGTGAAGGACGCTGGGAGAATGTTTAAATGTTGCCAGAGGGAGTAAATTTCCACGAATTCTAGGAAAAAGAGTAATTATCATTAGCTCTTTTTATTAATCGATAGCGATGCCAATTAATAAAATTATGTACCAATTAATGGGAAATTGTAAACAGATCGCCATTTCAGTTTAAAAAGAAGTCTAGGTAAAATCTACCATAAGTACCTACGATTAACACTTCTTAAGTCATTATCAAATGTTTTTGGAGGGTTTAACCTTTAAAACTTCTGCGCACAAGTGAAATCATGTTTGTTTTATAAACTAAACCATAAAATTAAAATTGTGTTTTATTGTTTTACTTTTTTTTCATTGGTAGTTATAAAGTGTTCTGGCAATACCATCGGATCTTATGCTAGTCACACACTGGAATTTCATTACTTGCAGGCATCACATAAGACTCGCCGTTAATCAAGTTCCAAGTCCTTTCTGTACTTGAGTCTACGTTACCTGCATTTTACATTGTTCATTGTGGTAAGTAATTATTGATCAGGCTGTAAAGTATCAGCATGAGCCATCATAATCATAATCACTATGAGCCTGTAAAGTAGATCTGATTTTGAACTGCTCTGCTTTTTACGTTTCCCTGGTCAACACGATTCAATTATTATAGTTTTACCATGTCATTTCTGTCCGTCTGTCTGTCCGCGGCTTAGCTCAAAGACTGTTAGTAGATACTAGACAGTCATAATTTCTCATGGGTAATTAGGTAAACATTTAATTACGCTAATAAAGTGATGTAATAAAATATTTAAAAATAGTAAGTAATTGGTAGTACCTACACTACCAATTATTTCCCTACATGTAGATTAATAGATCTAAACTCTTTATTTGCATCAAACAAAGAAGTTTAAGTTGGTGCTTACAGAAAGTGTTTCTTTTTTGGATGGTTGATTTTTAGGGTTCCGTACCCAAATGGTAAAACGGGACCCTGTTACTAAGGCTCCGCTGTCCGTATATCTGTATCCTACTTCGAGACGTTTCATTTCTCTCGTCCTTACAAAATAATCTATGAACTATTTTATTTAGTTTAGTTTACAGAATCAATATAACTTAAGTGCTTACTTTACGGCGTAGATATTTGCTATATGTCATGTTAAAAGTTTGAAAATGTATGTAAAAGTAATGATGCTGCCCGCAATATGTACAGAAACAGTTTTTTTAGTTCTCTGTTGCTACCATAGATACTAAGTAATTGCATAGTTTATTAAGTCGTAGTGAAATAAAGAAATAAAAACGCACCAGACGACACAATTTTAAATACAATTAGTGATTTGTCTTGTCTCGAATTAATACAATGTAATATAGGCCGTACTTCTAACCCGTTGAGGCTAAGTTCGGTATTTAATTTTCTTGTCAAAAAATGTACTTTGGGGTCAAAATAAATCCGCAAAAATTTTTTTTTTCGTTAGTTATTTAAGAAATTATTTTTTTTCTAGCCAAGGAAACCCCGAACACCAGAAACGAAGTTTATGGTCAGTTACTCTCTTCTTTTAGGTATCATGTGATATTTCTTTCATGTTTCTGCGACACATAAAACCTTTGTTATTGCCAAAATGGCCTATTCATAGGGGGTGAGGGTTCGAACCCCCAAATTATTATATTTGTCGATAAACTTAGATATCGCACCTAGCCTTAACGGGTTTAAGTTCCGCACACTCTCAGCACATCCATATTATTCCATATTCAATTGTTCCAGAAGCTCAGCAAAATTTGTTTACGTGTGTACCCAAAGTGTTTCGAGGGCAGCAACTTTAGTTAAGTGACTCTATCCGGTTTTTCCTTGCAAAATAATTCATTCTGGACTGTGAAAGAATTAAGGCTGCAATTTAACACAACGTCGAATTCGATTGCTTGGACATTGGATAATCTACCGACATCTTATTAACGTTAATTAGTGCAGTCATAGTAAACTAGTTTTTAAATAAGGATTTATGTGTAAGTTGAATTGAATCCAGATAAAAATATAATATACTATAGACTGAAGCATCTTCTCTGACTAATTTAATTTCCTTTTAGGTTTATATAATACAATACAGGCATTTTAAATTATAGTTCGCTTGAATGTAGATTGGACTAAATAATTATTAAATTTTCTTTTTGCATTTTATAAAAAGCCTTCTCGTGACCAAAATTCATGCAGGCTGAAACGTTAAATAAAAAAACAGATACATTAGTTCTGAATACCTACTTGATAGTTGTTAGGGTTCCGTACCCAAAGAGTAAAACGGGACCCTATTACTAAGGCTCCGCTGTCCGTCTGTCTGTCTGTCTGTCTGTCTGTCTATCTGTCTATCTGTCTATCTGTCTATCTGTCTATCTGTCTATCTGTCTGTCTGTCTGTCTGTCTGTCTGTTTGTCTGTCCGTCTGTCACCAGGCCGTATCTCATGAATCGTGTTAATCAGACAGTTGAAATTTTCAAAGATTATGTATTTCTGTTGCCGCTATAACAATAAATACTAAAAAAAACGGAATAAATATTTAAGGGGGCTCCTATACAACAAACGTGTTTTTTTTGCTGTTCTTTTAAATAATGGTACGAAACCCTTCGTGCGCGAGTCTGACTCGCACTTGGCCGGTTTTAATATTTCTATTGATTTTTATCTATTTCCAAGACGTACCACAATCTTAATAAAATACCTATTTAGCAGCAACAATAAATTGAATAACTTATAAATTATTCAGTGAAGTAGTTACGTAACAGCCATTACTTGAACAACTCTATTGTGACAAAGGGCTTTGGAACTTTTTGAGAGCAAAACTCTTATTACAAGACCTTTTGGGACAAGTCATAAAATTAGGCGTGAACAAAAGTGGGTACTATGCTTTTTGTCAGTGCCGACTTCTTTTTGTTTTGCCGTTCCGTTATACAAGTATATTATTTTAATGACTATGAAGTAAATAAACTATAATATTGTAGATATTTCTATTTTACAGAGATATATTACTTCAATACACTTAATTTTTATATTATTTAAAAAATTACTTATTAGACACAAAGTGAATATCTCTGAAAGTGACCTCTGAGTTTTACTCATCATTATATTATCATCGCCAAAGATGCACTATCTTACTCTTTTATTCCTTTGTTAATAGAAACATTATCAAATTGTATTACTAAAGTTAGAAAAAAAAAACATAAAACTAGCAACAAGACTCATCAAAACAAATCAAATCAATAGAGAAAAGTTCTCGAGTGCTGACCACAAACTTTATGTGAAGAAGCTACGTGAAAAATCTAATTAAAAGTAGTTATAAAAAAAGTGAACAGTGAAACCTGGCACAAAATTTCCAGACATGCTTAGCCTCACTAGCGCGTAAATTCCCGCATTAATGGTAAAAGCCGAGCATTACCCGGCGAGTGGACTGGATGAAGTAAATGAACGGAGGGCCTTACTAAGTATGACATTATTCGAACCTTCGCGTACCTCTTATGTGCTGACAGGGAGAGTGATTGTGTGAATGGAACTAACTTCTTTGGCTTCGTTGTAAATAGAAGACCTTGTAGAGGTAGTTTGGCCTTGTTCATTCGTTTGTATAACTCAGCTATTTTTGCTTGCAGCCGAATTTTTAATACTAATATAAATACTAATATAAATAAATATTGGACAACATCACATACATTGCTCTGATCCTAAGGTAAGTAGCTAAGCACTTCATCACCAGCCTATATCAGTCCACTGCTGGACACAGGCCTCTCCAAAAGGAGGATTTTGCCATAATCGCCACGCTTGGCAGGCGGGTTGGCGATCGCAGTTTGGCCAATGGTGGAGTGGAGACGCTGCTGCCCGTCTTCTTATGGCGGTTTTCCCGTAGTCGCCTCTTACGACACCCATAGGAAGAGAAGGGGTGGTGCAATTCTTTTAAAGTGCCGGCACCACACGGCTAAGCACTTGTGTTATAGAAATCAGAAACAACGACGGTACCACAACACCCAGACCCGAGCCAATATAGAAAAGTTCGTTTTCTACATTGACCCGACCGGGAATCGAACCCGGAACCTCAGAGATGGCGGCGCCATTTACAGTCCGGCGTGTTCGCCTCTCGGCTACGGAGGTTTTAATAAGAATGAAATGTAAATTTATAAATTAATACCTACTTACTAACATAAAAGGAGTAGGAGTTATATTTTTTTAAGCCGCCGTTTTCGATTGAAAAACTTTTTAAATTTTTTTTCGTGTGTTCTAAAACCTTATCCACTTTATAAATGACCTAATTAATTATTATTTTAGTATATAAAACAAAGTCGGGTTTGTTACAACATTTATAACTTAAGAACGGCTTGACCGATTTTCATGGTTAATAATTTACTGAATTTGTCTCCGCCCCGAATAGCAGAATAAATTATAAAAAAAGCTTACAAATAATACTGTCAGGCGCTACGAAGTTCGGCAAATCAGCCAGTTAGGAATATACTCATATTGAAATTTAAAGTAAATCTATCTGAGAACATACCTTACTAGTTTAGCTGATTAACTTAAAAATATACCAAAATGAGGAATATTTTACAAAAGTGAGCGCACCTGCAGGTATTATTTTGTAACATTAAGTTCTTTTGAAGTAATATAAAGTTAAGAAAGCTTTTTACAAGTATACACTTGACGGAATCAAACAAAACTAGTCACTAACTGTTGTTTGTTAGTGTACAATGTACATCAACTAATTCCCTGACCTAACGAGAAAGACCAAGGAGTGTGAAGGACGCTGGGAGAATGTTTAAATGTTGCCAGAGGGAGTAAATTTCCACGATTTCTAGGAAAAAGAGTCATTTTCATTAGTTCTTTTTATTAATCGATAGCGCTGCCAATTAATAAAATTATGTACCAATTAATGGGAATTTGTAAACAGATCATCATTTCAGTTTAAAAAGAGGTCTAGCTAAAATCTACCATAAGTACCTACAATTAACACTTCTTAAGTGATTATCAAAGCTGTTTTTAGAGGGTTCAACCTTTAAACTTCTGCGCACAAGTGAAAGTATGTTTGTTTTATAAACTAAACCATAAAATTAAAATAGTGTTTTATTGTTTTACTCATTATTCATGGGTAGTTAAAAAGTGTTCAAATGGCAATACCATTGGATCTTATGCTAGTCACACACTGGAATTTCATTACTTGCAGGCATCACTTAAGACTCGCCGTTAATCAAGTTCCAAGTCCTTTCTGTACTTGAGTCTACGTTACCTGCATTTTACATTGTTCGTTGTGGTAAGTAATTATTGATCAGGCCTCACACTATGAGCATGTAAGGTAAGCCTGATTTTGAACTGCTCTTCTTTTTAACCGACTTCAAAAAAAAGGAGGAAGTTCTCAATTCGTCTGAATGTTGTTTTTTTTTTTTTTGTATGTATGTTACGCGATTACGCCGTCAATTATGGACCGATTTCAAAATTTTCGTCGAAAAATTGACCCTTTATAACACCTTATTTTTATCATAGCATTGGATGGGGGGTCCATAGAGGACCAATATTAGTTCAGGTTACTTTGCTGTAAAGTAATTTTTGGCGAAGTTAGGAGGGAAAAAATAGAGGACTTAACACTTAAAATTGTAAAATAAAAAAGTTTAATAAAAAACTAAACACCGACTTCAAAAGGAAACTAAAAAGCAAAAAATAATATTGACTAAAACATACCTAATCAGTTCTTTTTGGAGTCGGTGCGAATGAACACATTTTAACTCTCGATAGCTGGCACCGACTCCAAAAAGAACTGATTAGGTATGTTTTAGTCAATATTATTTTTCGCTTTTTAGTTTCATTTTGAAGTCGGTTTTTAGTTTTTTATTAAACTTTTTTTATTACGTTTACGTAATCAACACGGAACCGTTTTGCCATGTCATTTCTGTGTGTCTGTCTGTACGCGGCTTAGCTCAAAGACTGTTAGTAGATACTAGAAAGTCATAATTGCCTAAAGTGATACAATTAAATATTTAAAATTAGTAAGTAATTGGTAGTACCTACCCTACCAATTATTTCCCTACATGTAGATTAATAGATCTAAACTCTTTATTTGCACCAAACAAAGAAGTTCTTACAGAAGAATCTTTATTGGATGGTTGATTTTTATTTTCTCGTCTCCACCATGGTGTATTCTGTCCATAGTACGAGAATACTCTTGTCTCTCCATTGGATAGATCTTTCAAAAAGATTTAGGGATAAGGAGTTTTGAGTAATATAAAGCTTGCAATTTTACGTAAACTGGACTCAATATTAATTCCAGCCTGTCGATCATTGCATACATATAGAATAAGATCTGGATTAACATATAGGATACTTTTTAACTCGGTTCAATGTTCCTGTGTAATATTATGTGATATACCAAACATTCTTCGACCACAACATGACGACCTCCGTAGCCGAGAGGCGAGCACGCCAGACTTTAAATGGCGCCGCCATCTCTGAGGTTCCGGGTTCGATCCCCGGTCCGGTCAATGTAGAAAACGAACTTTTCTATATTGGCTCGGGTCTGGGTGTTGTGGTACCGTCGTTGTTTCTGATTTCTATAACACAAGTGCTTTAGCTACTTACCATAGGATCAGAGCAATGTATGTGTTGTTTTCCCATATTTATTTATTCTTTAGTTCACGCAATCGAAGTTGCACAGCTAGTTACAAAATAAACATTTCGCCATTCTAACTTACAAGATCATTGTTGAGACAGAGATGTGTTCTTTTTAATTCGTTATTGTTCTAGTAATAAAAGTTTTTGAACTGTGTTATCATAGTCTATCACTCTTTTAATCGTAACAGTTAATTCTCACCCGAAAACAAATCTATGTAACTTTTTAAAATTATAGACTAGACACGAGAGTTATCCCACTGCACTTCACAACTCAATGGGTTTCCATTTGATTTGCTAGAACAGAACGATATACCAGTGTATTTAAGCATATTTTTCTACTTGTTAGTCATGAATATATTCAAAAATAGTTAAAAGACAATATATTTAATTTAATATATAGGTAATATCTTCACACAAAGTTGTTAACTCCATGCTTCGAGACTATTACAATGATATTGCCTCACATACTTCCTTTAGGGTTCCGTACTCAAAGGGTAAAACGGGACCCTATAACTAAGGCTCCGCTGTCCGTCTGTCTGTCTATCACAGATGATGTATTTCTGTTGCCGCTACAACAACAAATACTAAAAAACAGAATACAATAAATATTTAAGGGGGCTACCATACGTCAAACGTATTCTTTTGGTGTTTTTATAGATAATGGTACGGAAACCTTCGTGCGCCAGTCAGACTCGCACTTGGCCGGTTTTTTTGTCGTTTTTGTAGATAATGGTACGGAATCCTTCGTGCGCGAGTCCGACTCGCACTTGGCAGGTTTTTAAATTTATTTATTATGGCCAGAGCGCTGCAAAATTGTATTGTCTCTTGAAGATCACAGAACACAACAGTTTTGCATTACCATTCTCAACTTAAACGCTTGTTTCCCAATTTACTTAACAAGTACGTTTTAGATTCTACTTGAAAGTCAAAATAAACAAAAGAGGAATTAATACCATCGCGATTCTCGTTACAAAGTTTGTGGGAGCTAACTCACTACGCCAAGTTTTGAGGTGCGCGAGGCAAAAACAGGAACGTGACTCGGGTTTTGGACCTTTTGCGTTACATCATCTTTTATGAATTGGCTAAACTTGAATTTTGAAGTTTTCTTTGATATTTAGAGTCTGTAATTTAGGGTTGATTCTATGGTAGAGCCTCTGATTGAGATGGAAGTGATCGAAAAGGTAATAAACAGCTAGCATTATTTTTACTTTTATGTATTTTTACCCGACTACCAAACGAGGGTTATGTTTTTTGTAACTTACTTTTGATTAAAGCAAGACCTTAAAATTCAGCTTCTTAAATTATAAACTTTACCTATATGACTGATTTAGCGTAAGTGTGAGGATCTGGCCTCCTTGGCCCTGTACAAAATAGGGGTGATGACTTGCTTTTTTTCTTCGTCTATAAGGTAGATCATTAAAAAGCATTGGACACGATTTTTTTCTTTATTTCAAATAATTCAAATATAAAAAAGATATTTTAATTTGAAATGTCGCATGACGTCACGCGTAGGTTCAATTTTTAGTTAGAAGTGACGTCACGAAAACCCTGACTCGAACTTTATTCTTTGTAATTGTTTGGTTGATTAACAAAATATATATACGAGTCCATTATTTTTTAATAACTGACTTAATAAATGACGGACTAAATACAATTTTATATTATTTACCCAGTAGTCATGACAATGATGAAATTTCAAGCAGGGAAGGTGGAGATTATCTCCTCAAAAACTTCGTGCCATATTTAGTTGGAATACACTTTACCACGATCATAGATTTAGAGTCTGATGACGTAGGTTAGATCACAGAACAAGTAAGACTCGCTAGGTTAGATGATAATCACATTCAATTGACAGGTAACCCAGGCCATTTAAAATAAGTATAAAACTAAACTGAACTTTACAGTGTATTCAAAACAACTACTTAAATACATACCTATTGGCTGGTTTTCTCATGATATTGTTCCTAGAAAATGACTTTAAACAACTAAGTGGTACAAAACAATCCTGCAGCGTAACCATAAACTCTTAAAACAATCTCAAAGCTGTCAAATCTGTCAATTTTGGTACGTCATTACATACAAAATTTGACAGATTTGAGATTGTTTTAAGAGTTCGTGGTTACCGCCCTGAAATATATAAACACGTTCTGAAATTAGAACTTTTAACCACTGGTGTGCCTAAGCCTAATTCCGAATAAGGAGCTATTAGAAAGAAGATTTAGACGCTGTAAATGGAATAAAACGTTTTTGTATAAGTTTTCCTTTGTCATAAAATTATATATCCAGTCAAACCCTTTCTCCACAGCCACAAAAACGGAGACGTATAGATTAAACTTACTGTATTCCGGTAATGCGTCCGGCGAGTTATGAAGCGATTCGACAATAAAACCGGTGAGATACGAGAATTGGATTCGATACGCGATACCGCTCCGTATCTATTGTATATCAAATTGTATATTGTGCTACTGAAAAGGGAAGTGCTAGCAAATATAAATGTATGTAAAAGCGACCACAGATGTACTAAAATAACTTTGTAGAAACCACCTAAAACATTTCTAGTGTTAATGAATCACAAAATTAAATTTGGTAAATTTAAATAACAAATTCTGACTCCTTTGAAGGCCAAACATTAATGAATGCATTGAAATTCACATTTTAGGTAAATATTGCGAAAAGAAGAGGACGCCGCCAAATAGACAACACCAACTCTCAAAAAAAAATTTGAACAGAATCTGTCTATGCTTTTAAATACCTACATACATTTTTTTTAAATAATAGGATTAATATAGGTATATTGACTATTTTTTTTTAAATTAACATAATATTTGTTAAAAATGCTAACTTTAGGGTTACACATTTATTGTTAAAGCCTTAATTAATTTAGCATCTAGCAAAGGAGCTAGATCAGGGCAGGACCTGAGCGAGGGCATTAAATAATCTTCACAGGCTCATTTTGCGCTATCCGAAGAAACAATCTAACCGTAGTATTAAAACTAGAGCACATACATATTTTCAGGGTTCCGTGCCTCAAAAACTATTATAAACTATCACTATGAATTTATCATGTCATCCATCTAATGACCGGTATTAACATTAATGACAATTATATTCATACAAATCCTACTAATATTATAAATGCAGAAGTTTGTAAGTATGTATGGATGTTTGCTACTCTTCACGCAAAAACTACTGAACCGATTTGGATGAAATTTTGCATATCTGGATTAACATATAGGATACTTTTTATCTCCGATAAATGATCCTGTGAGATACATTGAATAAACTACAGATCACGCGAGCGAAGTCGCGGGCAACAGCTAGTAATTTCATAATTTAGATTTTACAAAAATTGGCATTTGCAATATTTGGCATGCCTTAATAATAAATATCAACAAATGTAATTTAACCTAATTAATAGAATCAAGGCTCCCGACCCGATTGACTGAGTCAGAGTCATTCGACTGGATTGGATAAGGGTCAGGTTCGAGTTCCGTTAGAGGATTAAAACAATTAATTGAAAGTTTACGTTTATTTAGCGGATTTAAACTTTAACACATGAAAATAAAGCTTATTTTAAATTAAGGTAACCATTAGCATTAGTTAAAAGTTAAATTGAAGAATATTTTTTTTTGTTTTATAAATAAATATAACGATGACTTCATTACAAAAAAAATTACACTTTTATAAAAAAAAACTATTTTTAAATTATGTTTAAATTAGAATTATTGATCACTATTTGACGATGGAACTCATGTCTTTATTTGTTAAGATACATAAAAAAAAGTTTTCTTTATATCAAGCCTTGATAGTAGTCAGTCCATCTCCTAGAGCGATTGATTGTCATATCATTAGAAAAGGATAAATCTATGATCAATCAAATTATTATGAAATAGACATTTAAAACTTGTGACCTAAATTTGAGCATGCAATTGTGTTCCTCAAGGTGGTAAACATTTTCTGACCGCGACTGGTACTTCCTGATATAATGACACCAGAGGGCCTAGCGCGAAACTGTATCTTTCGTTCGGTCGTATAAACCTAACAAATTAAAATGGACAGTCTCATGTGTCAATCCTTTGATAAAATATGACCAACTCAATCTAGCCGTGTAAAATACCCGACTGTTTTCAATTGTTCATAAATTAGAATAGTTTGTTACGAGATGGCTATAACCATGTAACTTATTTTTGAGTTTCCGATATTTCGGCACTGTTGCAAGCGCCATGATCAAGGAGTAACTCCGTGCCGAAATCTCGGGAACTCAGAAATAAGGTACATGGTAGCAATCCCGTAACAAACTATTCTAATGTTAGTGACCATGAAAGTTTAAAACAATATATTGTTCATAAATTGTCAATCTTTTGATACGGGGGAGTATTATGTTTTTATTTGATTGGTTTATTCGACCGAACGAGCGATACACTTTCGCGCTAGGCCCCCTGTACTTTTATTTATAACTCCAGGGCAGTGGGTCCAGGTCATGAGCTCTTCAAAAAAATTGTTTGTCTTCTTTTTCGGCATTTTATTCAGATTTCCTTTGATTGGCCTTCGCATTCGTAGAATTCGATCGGTATTTTAGGAAAATGTTTTAAAACCGATGAAAGGTTAAACATGCCCTTTCGAGAAAAAAATATGTCTGGCATTTTGTAGAAATTATTGAATTAAATTTGAAGTTTTAAACAGATTTCTGAAATTGGGTAGCGAGGGCCTTGATCGCAACGGGTCTCAAATTGTACGGATTAATTATCTTCAATCCCTAAATTAGGTATCTCTAAAGACCTGTTTCACAATGTACGGATACAAATATGTACAGGATTTATGTACTTGAAAATCGTGTCAAAAATGTGTCAAAAATCGTGTTTATCCTTCAGATAAGTAAAATAAGCACTAAGCGCTTCTCATCATCTTTTATAATGCGCACAGCTAAGGATTGGAATTCTCTGCCTGCGTCTGTATTTCCGAGTGCATATAACCTGACTCTCTTTAAGTCCAGAGTGAATAGGCATCTTCTGGGCAAGCTCGCTCCATCGTAGATCCCATCTACGCTCTAGAGCAAGATTGGGGTCAAGATTAAGCCCATCTCAAATAAATAAATAAAAAATATATTATACTTATTCAGAACTAATGCAGAACTTATCCGTACATTGTGAAACAGGCACTTAATTTGAGAATCTGATTTTACTTCGAAACATAAATAAGTGTGTTGTTTGGGGCATCAAAGGAAAATCATTGAATTTCATTATTTTAATTTTAAACAAATTTCATTAAATCTTGCAAAATGAGCCACTATAGTGGAAAATGAGTTTTGTGTGTATTTTAATATTACTCTATTTTGAAACAAAAACAACTACTACTAATAAAAAAAAAAGTTTTTTTTGTTCACTACAACACTCACAATTTTATCGTATTTGACTATTGAGCTGTTTGATAAATGCATTGTCCTTTCTGAATTTTAAAAATTGCATATCAAAATTGCAGCTGAAAGTCATTTACCATAGCCATCGGCAATAAATCTATCCGCAAATACGAAGACAAACCGACCGGGTTCCGAGCGGACTTTTAAATGAAAATAATAAATTATTCTCAACTGAGAGCTTTCTAATATACATAAAAATGGTAATGCAATTCAGTGCTGCAAGATTGAACGGAGTCAAATGGGCTGCAGAATGAATCGGGCTGAGTTTAAAATTCAACGATTATCTCAGTCGATGATGGGTAAATAAGGAAATACTTGGACTTTTTATAGATTTTGATAGTTAACTATTAACGCTGAATATTTAAAAGTGAATGATTTTAGGGCGAATTATTTGAAAGACAGATTTATATTAGACACATGTACAAAAATACAAGATTAATATTAGACGACACGAAAATCTTCATTCGTTTTTTATGCCACTATGTGAGACGCACAGTCAGGCAGACAGCGTAAGCTTATTAATTGGGTCCTGTTATAATTGTACGTTAGAAAATCACCGAGCACAGTGAAATCGAGCTTAAGCGGGATATAATCCTTGACCCTTTAGCCCATCAGGGAAACGAGACACAATCAAAAAATCGTTACGCGGTCTCATCGGTTCTAAGCGTAATTGTTTCCTCTGCCCTGGGTACCTAGTACGAGTTGCACAAAACAACCAAGCCACTTAAATTGATCAAAACGTAATAGAAATCAACATTGACTTTTCGCAAAAAGTAAGCGACGCGGCCATGTTGTTGTACTCGCACTAGGCCCTCTGATCATGTTTGAGTATTATCTAAAGATAGTAAGTGCTATTACAATCTTGGCTGCCTAATTGTTTTGAGCTCGCTTAAGCCCCTCTCTGCTGTTGTATAGTGCACAAACTTTGCGCTCCATTTAAAGCCTCGTCATCAGTAATACTCTGTCACCGTAGCATTATCTCTGTAGCGTTGTCTACGTAAAACTATTCAGGAAGCTTATTTTCCGACTAGAATTTCAAAGGGGCCGCAAACTTGAGGATTCTTAGAGCGAAGTCGTTAAAGTGGGACTCGGTTTTAGTGATGCGAATGTCGAATATCGAGCGTTTTATCGATGGTGTTCATTGTGCATACTTTAATGCAACTTTAAGTATTACAATACCATTGTTTTTTACAAGTAAATATGACTTATAATACAATTCAAAATATTTTATTTTGTAGCGATGGACATGCTCATACAAACATATTAATATTAAAAGAAACTTGTATTAACAATTATTAGTTCTAAGTTTACATAAATGTACTGAGTATGTATGTAACACAGTTGCTTTTATAAAAAAAATGTAATTATAACTTGGCCATAATATTGCGTTTATAACATGACTTTCTTTGACGTTTTTAAACTGACATTATGTTAGAACGTGACATAATTCTTATTTATCAGTGATTTGTAAAACGATGGCAGTCAAATAAGGATCTCAGGTCATTGTATAATAAAATTCAACAAATTTCATAAATAAATAGGTAATAAGTTCTTTTTAAAATCCGTTTTACCTTCCGAATAGACAAATCTACTGCTTTCTGCATTATTAAATAAAGGTTCCTTCCTATCAGATCCATGATTTATTTTCATTATGTTAATGTGCACCAAAATATTACTCTCCTGCATAGAACTTTTTTTTTATCGACTACTATAGTAGAAATTATTGTCGATATAAATTCCTTTAACGACACATCACAACTCGCAGACGCATTGCCGCGGTGCCAAGTTATTTCATTATCCGCTATTCAGCTCTAATCTTTTTGTTAGCTTCTAATCAGAAAGACATTACAAATTTCACCTGATTTTAATGAGTGACTCGTGGTTTATAGACACAATTGTGTTTAAAATTGATCGTCCTTCGACAGCGATAGTTTAATTTGATCTTATTGCTTGTTGTTCGTGCTACATGGGGCTCTAAGAAAAAAAAACAATGATGTTATAATCCGACTTAAATTTAAAAGTCAGTCTTTGTTGTATAAATTATGATTATTTGTTTAATAATGAAGTGTTAAGTATTATTAATAAAGTGCAATAAATTAGATAAATTGAACTGACTAAAGCAGAGAGAAACAGAAGGGGACATGACAATCACACTTATAATTTAGCATGCAAAAGCAATAAACTTAAAAATATAGTAACACATCTTAATTATTTTATTTTAACCTACCAATTATTCGAGACAGTTTGTGGTTTAGTGCCAAAAAGAAACAACGCAAAAAAGTAGGTAAGCTCCTAGGAGCTTACCTACTTTTTTGCGCTGTTTCATGATGATTCATTTGATTGCGCTTTTTCATATGATATGATACCGTACCCCAACTACGAACGGGAAAAATATTGACATAATATAGCTAAACTGTGCCCAGCGCGCATCGGTTATTTTATCGATAGACAAGACAAATTTTGTCTTCGACGATATTTGTCGTTTTCTCTAATTACAGACGTCTCGAATCCTTTTTCTTAATATTTTCAGGGTCTCCCGTTCTTCGTAGCTTCTTATTTTTACGTTATAACACGGCATTGCATGATATTTTGGTTTTTTCTTTGTCCGTCGAACGTCAAAAGTCGATAAAATGCCACGACAAAATTTTATCGTGTTGCGTATGCTAGCCCTGCAGGAGAAGGCATAAAGTAAGTATCACCATACTTTGAATGGCGAGTTATCAAACGATTATGAGAGACATCTCTAGCAAAATTACTTTGTTTCTGTGCATCCACATCGCAGTTACTTTTGTTGATCAAAGATTTAAAATGTTACTCAGCAACATCCGACAGCAAAAAGTGTTTTATTGTTAATAAATTTTCACTGTGTAGAGCGGGCAACATTGCTCTCTCTACATAGACATTCTTTAACAATGTTACTTTATGTTGAGCAACGTTGCCCTACACAGTCAACATTCTGTAACTTGCCTGCAGAAGTTGGAGAACATCATGATGTCATGCTACTCGATTCACGATTGTTAACACTTGGAAACGTTGATCTACAAAAAGTAACTGCGGCGTGGATGCACCCTTTGGTACTTACCAATACAATGATTTTATTCCTTACTTCGTGATCATGTCAGTGCGTTGACTGGCACATAATTTACAAGGTGTTTTTTAAACTTTATATGTATTTATTTTTTTAATTTTTAGGGTTCCATGGTCCTGGCAATGAACTCTTATAGTTTCGTCATGTCCGTCTGTCTGTCTGTCCGTCCGAGGTTTTGCTTGGAGACTGTTGAACATAAAGAGAAGCAATTTTACTGGAGATATGTATATCAATCACGTCGTTAAAGTGGTAGTATAAAATTTAGAAAAAAATATTTATTTAGGTTAGTTCCCATACATGTAACGTAGAGATAATTTTTATTAATTGTCTACCCCATAGTGTGGGGTATCGTTAAATACTTAGGCCCTATAAAATGATTTAGGGTTTGATAAGACTATTTATTGATTTAGGGATCCGATTGCGAAATATTAAACTTTAAAGTGCTATTTTTTGTTCAAGTACTACTTGCAACGGCAAGTCCTACTTTGGTAACGACGAAATATTGTGGTAACGACGGGCAACTACGGACCCCTACACTGCGCGTGGCACGACACGCACTTGGCCGGTTTTATTCCTTACTTCGTGATCATGGCAGTTGGTGCGTTAACTGGCACATTTACAAGGTATTTTTTACACTTCGAAAAAGTATTATTTTTTCTATATTTATTATTTAAAGCTAATTTTAGTTAATATTGCCTAAACTTTAGGGATAACCACCCTTTTAAAAGCTTGATTACCTAACAATAAGGTTAGTCATTTGCATTAGAGAACCTTTCACTAATCCGCTCTGGGCCCGTGTGGTAAAGTATGGCTCAACAAAAGTTAAACGTCATAGTTGATATGAGGTCTGTCTATCTATGCCTTTACCAAAATCAACAACAGACCCATATGAGCTTGGTTAATCTGTTTATCCATCTGTTTCTGTGTAGGATGCCTCCCAGCCCGATGGACCGACGACCTTAGGAAGATGGCTGACAGTGGCTGGTTAAAAAAATCGGGAGATTATGCTTTTTTGACGCTCGGGGAAGCTTAGGCTACACAAATACAACATTAAATACAGGTAGTAAATAAATTATACAGCAAAACATTTAATTCTACATTAAAAGTAATCTACCGACTTAAGATTAAATTGAATCCAAGGGGCTCATACCTTCTTCTTGCCAATGAATAAATTAGCATTTTATCTAAATGGCGAATCTCCTTAAAAAGTGCTTTCGGGGTATAAAGGAAATTGCCAGCTACTGAGAACCTTTTCAATATTATGCACGTTTTGTGTTACATTTTATTTTAGACGGTGCGTAGGTAAGCACCTACTTAGACCTAAAACATTTTTTTAAGTAGGACAAAGTTGGTAAATGATTATTGCAATCAACGAAATAATTCTGAGACAAATGGGTGATATTAAATGCGTTAGTAAAAAACCAAATTATCCTTTATTTTTGCGTCACCGAAAATTCTGTAATATTTTCGATAGCTAGTATTTCGTATAGCAAGTTGCACCAATTTAAAAAAAAAACTTATTTTTACACTACGATCAGTGTAAGTGCACTGAATGTAAAAACCTTTCAAAATTTTGGGACAAAAAAATTTGGCTATTTTTTTTTTGTAAAAATTACTGGCATTCTGGGACTGTGGTAAATAGCAGTACTATTTAGCTTACGGATACAAAAAAACCGGCCAAGTGCGAGTCGGTCGCACGAAGGGTTCCGTATCATTATCTAAAACAAAACCAAAATCACGTTTTTTGAATGGAAGCCCTCTGAAATATTTATTGTATTCTCTTTTTAGTATTTTTTTTTATAGCGGCAACAGAAATACATCATCTGTGAAAATTTCAAATCTCTAACTATCATGGTTCATGAGATACAGCCTGGTGACCGCCGGACAGACAGACAGACAGACATACAGACGGACAGCGGATAATAGGGTCCCGTTTTACCCTTTGGGTACGGAACCCTAAAAAAAATTGAAATATTTGAAAAACTGTGGTCATGGTAGTTATATAAATGTCATAATGTCAAATTTGAAGGATATAATTTTTTGTTTGTAATTTAAAAGATAAAAGAGGTAATATATTTTTTTCTATTTTTCCTCGATCGGGCCCACCATGGTGCTGTTTTATCGTTGAATTTGGGAAATCCTGTATAAACAGACTTTAATTTTTTTTATGTTTTTAAGCATTTCTAATTTTGACAGTAAATATATTAATGATGCGGATAAACATTTTTAAAAGAACGGCCATTGGTATTTTGTAAACTGCATAAGCTTTCAGCATATTTTATAAATATCTCTAAAACTAGTAAAAAATTGGGTTTTTATACTGTAAACCAGTTGCTATAAATATTCATTTTACAGAGTAACAGACCTTTTCACTAGCAAATTAGTAAAAGAAATTAATTTCAGAAGCTTGCTAGAATAATAAAAGACCTCCAAAAGTTTTCTAAGCAAAACTGTTAAGAACGCATTAGCGAATGTACTAATCGAGCTAAAATGAATTCCCTACTTAACTGTACAATCGCCTACAAAATCCAATCATCACAAAATTTAAAACGCTCTCGAATTTTAGATTCTCATCTCGATACCAATCTGGGATCGATTTACGAGCCGTTTCGTCCCGAATCGAGTAGGTATTTGGAAGGGGCGTTTCTGAACGTCGCGTATCGAATGATCGACTCTTAGCAGATCCTTCTTGCCGGGAGCAGATTGCGGCTTAAGACCCAATGTGAGTGTCTGCACTAACACTGACACACTGGTTGGCGAGAATGACAAACCTTTATCATCCAACTTTGACAATGATCGGTCTAGTGTTTAGTGCTTCAGCTCCCCTAGCATGATGACCAACAAAACACGATATGATATAGCGATTTATCGACACCCAAGTGTCAAAATATGAACTTTTATCAAAACAGCGTAACATGTATGTTTTGAAAAAACTCATGATAGCACTTGTGTTATAAAAATCAGAAAGATGGTACCACAACACCCAGACCCGAGACAATATAGAAAAGTTCGTTTTCCACATTGACCCGACCAGGAATCGAACCCGGAGATGGCGACGCCATATAGTCCGGCGTTTTCGCCTCTCGGCTACGGAGGTCGTCAAGAGGCTATGTTTAGCATATTTTGACAGTTGGGTGTCGATAAATCACTATTGATTATATATTGACGACCTCCGTAGCCGAGAGGCGAGTACGCCAGACTCTAAATAGCGCCGCCATCTCTGAGGTTCCGGGTTCGATCCCCGGTCGGTTCAATGTAGAAAACGAACTTTTCTATATTGTCTCGGGTCTGGGTGTTGTGGTACCGTCTTTCTGATTTCTATAACACAAGTGCTTTAGCTACTTACCCTAGGATCAGAACAATGTTTGTGATGTGTCTGATATTTATTTATTTATATTATCATACGGACGGATGGAGGATGAGGATTTGTGCGTCATGGATATTTAAAATATTATGTTTATGTTGTGTTGTCGCTATAATACAAGCTTTCTTTAGTTTCAGGCTAGATTATATTTTTTTTGGTCTGTGTCATATTGGACCGACGACCTGGTAAAGGGTGCAGGAAGCCGCTGGATGCAGGCCGCTGCAGTCGGGTTGCCAATGTTGTTTTTAATTTTCGAGTAAGTAATTTAAGACTGCGTCCAAATCTGGCGAATGCGCAGCACACGGGCAGCTCGTGCACAGCTCGCGCGATCTGCCCGCGTGCATATTATGTTTGTGCGATGCCCGTGAACTGCTCACGGGCATGCTACGAGCGGCGCGCGCGCAACCTGTGAGCTACCTGGAAAGTGAACAAGAAATGCACGCGCGCAGATCGCGAGCTGTTCGCGCGCACCTTACAAGCCTTGCATGAGTTGCGCTAAAGGTGGGTCTACGCTAGACGAACCGAGCACGAGCGAAGTACGAGCGGAGCCGTTTCGGCTTCGTCGTTCTCGCCGTCAAGTGTGACGACGACAACGATCACTTCGAACGTAGTTTTCCGCAGTGTGCTCGCGGCAAATTCCTTTGTGTTCGTCAAAAAACCGACAATAGGCCGGAGCACAGTCGAACACGAGCCAAATGTTCGAAGCGCGCTCATTCGAGGCTCGAAGTCGGTCCACACTACACGAATTTTGGGTCGGCTCGTGCTCCGCTCGTGCTCGGCTAGTTAGCGTAGACGCACCTTTAGGAGGCGCGCACACGGTTGTGCAGTATCGGATCGCGTGCTGCGCGCGGGCAGCTGCGGCAGCGCTGCCCGTGAGTTGCGCATTCACGGCGCGTTCGCCAGATCTGGACGTACCCTAACAAAAAACGAAATAGGTTTGATATAATACTTCCCAGTTACAGAGGCGATATTACACGGAGCAGGCTTGTAAACATTTGTATACCGAAGTCGTGTGATATGTCAGCTGCTGTCCCGGAATATACGACTCGAGGAACCGAACGAGGCTTTTTAAAATTATATTTTAGCTATGACTACACAAAATAGTGGATATTTCTTTTGCCTTGACAGTGATTATCATTCAGTGACATGCAGGTGTAAAATAAGTATCTTTTTAAGGACCAAATATAACTAACGCTGTAACACATACACTAATTACATAAAAAAAGATATGAAGTAAAGAGACATACCACTAAACAGGTTTGAATATAAATACGACACCTAAAATGCCAACTTCGTCTTGTCCTTACGCATATACGTAACGCATACGTAAAACCATAGTTTTAAAGAATAACGCGATTTCCAATAAGTTTACGTTTATCTTATCTATAGGTTCACCCTAGGCGAAGGCCTGTGTCATGAAGAACCTTCACCTTTTTTTGAAGTCAGTTAAAAGCAGCCCAACTTCGGACTTTTCGAAAAGATCCTTCCAATCCATAGAGCCCAAAGTGAAACCTAACCTGAAGCAAAACATTTGGAATAAGACCACTTTTAAAAATTACTAGTTTTTTATTAAGCCATCATATACACGTTCGTCATACGTAGACCATTTTTTTTTAAATCGAACATTTTCTATAAAACACATTAGAAATATGTCCATTCCTTTCCAACCGTGGATTTCCAACGAAAATGTCTTCGTCTCTTGGCTAGAAAGCGCATTTGCAGTTACCCATCCCTTTCTTTCTGTACGAATACAAATGAGAACGAGCATACGCAGCGCCAAGATTGAAGTGGATATTTTGCAGACATATCGCGGTGTCGGGCGGGACCGCGGCTGACAGCTGAAATGGCTGAATAGTTTCGTGGACCTTGTCTGTGGTTTAATTTGGAAGAAACCGCGGTTATATTGCAGAAGGTAGGGTATAACCGGGATTGACGCCCCGGTGGTAAAGATGCCCCGATTGTAATTACTCTAGTTTCGAAAATACATAGCGTGTTATTTTATTTATCTATCGAGATACTTTCCAACTACCACCAAATGGATCGTGTCTCATGTCTCTGTGCGATTGCATGGGACGGCTAGGTGCGATTAAAGTTTTTTCGGGATAGATGCCCTATTTCTCAGCGGATCGTCTATCCTTAATGTTATTTATATGGACTTGGCAACTATCCCCTATATGGGATAGATGTCCCAAAATTTAGAGGTCCGCAATAATCGCTATATCTCTGGAAATGTTAAAGGTAATATTTTCTTCCTTTTATAAATCCGTAGATAAAAGACCAAAGTACTTGCCAGTTTTACAATAAAGGATTGAAATAATTGTACAGGGAGATATAACATATTTTCAAAAAGTGTGGCATCTATCCTTGTTTTACCCTATTCAAGAAAAAGTAAGCCAAATTTGTAAGCGAGCGTTCACAACGCTAGGAATTCTTTCACGAACCAACATGCTGAACTGAAACAACAACTTTCAGAAAACTTTCAGTATTTGGTCTGGTTTTAAGGTTGGCGTTTTCTAAAATGGTCTTCCATTTCAGTGCAGCTATCTTTAGTGTAATTTCATTCAACTATAATTATTTATCGCTTGTCAACAGCGTCATAATCACAAACCCAACATGCTTAGCACGTATAACTAAGGACTGGAATGGAGGTAGCGTAGCTTACTAGGAAACGCAGCATAAGACGTTAACATATTCTTCCTATGGAATTAACATCGACATCGTATTTTTTTTCCGATGCTCCATATATTATCATCAAGGTATGTTTGTATGGAGCAGCTCTCTCTCTCTCTCTCGATTTTGATGTTGCTGCCATATAAAAAGTTGTTGTAAATATATGATCAGCTGATCACCTGGTTTTAAGCAGTGTCCTAAGCTATTCTCATGTACATCCTGTATTACCCGTCAGGCAACGGCAAAGAGACACAATGAAAATTTTATTGTTACGCGGCTTGCGGCGGGTAATTGAAGTTTGATAGGATAATAATAATAGTAAATAAATAAATATTGGACAAAATCACATACATTGCTCTGATTCAAAGGTAAGTAGCTAAAGCACTTGTGTTATAGAAATAAAAACAACGACGGTACCACAACACCCTGGATACAGCATGGATATCATAAGGTTAAACTAATAATGATTTTACTATGAAATTTACTTTAGAAAATGCTGTTCGCTACCGTTCCCAACTCAATACTCAGAAACATCTCCTGAACACATTCCGCTGAAATATAGCCGCAATACCCACGAGGACTGTAAACTACTCCAGTTGTTGTATGTAATGATAACATTTTAAATTCTAAACGTAATGACACTTGCATATTCAGGTAATTAAGTAATCTAATAAAATAAATATAAAATTTGGGGATCTTTGGTGATCCGATATCCGTTGACACTACCCGTCCCACGTCCTGCGGGGTCTCCGCTGAAAACCAGCGTCCTTATTGCTCTGGCTGTAACGACAAATGCTGAGCAGGGACCTTTTTGATACTCTTTTTATGTTTATTTTTGATTCTGTTTATAATTGTGCATAAGCGTCAAATAAATGTTTTCTGATTCTGTAATATAAGGCCCACTTGCAGGATTAGCGAATTTAATCCCAAACTATCCACTAACAGGATGATAAAACTCATTCTATAGTTGTCAGTTTGAATGACAAAGACTGAGAAAGAAAGATGTCTTACACTCGTTCTAAACTAATCCGGTGGTGCGCAAGTCAAACTATGACTTATTAATATAGAGGACTTAAACATTAGATTTAGTCAATCCCACTATCGCATTAATATTATAAATGCGAAAGTTTCTGAGGATATTTGGATGTTTAGATGTTTGTGACTCAATCACGCGATAACGGCTGAACAGACGTGGATGAAATTTTGCACACATATAGAATAATTATGATCTGGATTAACATAATGTTAAACAGTCGAATTGAAAACCTCCTCATATTTTTGAAGTTGGTTAAAAATAGGAACAAAAAATTTATATGAGCCAAATTGGCTCGAATATGGACCAGTGATTATCTTATCACCACATTAAGGTATCAACATCGAAAGCGTCAAAACAATTGAGACGCTCTGTACATTATCGTCGAGATAAAGCATTTGTTTGATGGAACACCTGTTTTTATACACTTCGATATTTCTTCATGCATCTGTCAAGCTCGACGTGGGTGGTCTCTCGTCATATTAGTGTTGCCACGTTCCATTAAATGACTACTTTATGTTTTTTTGTTTAGGTTTAAAGACATTTATTCTCATAAAAACATACAGTTCATTTACAATGAGATTAAACTTAAAATACTAATTAATTAATGTGTTATACCCCTGGGGCTGCCTACGTACAGGCAAAATAAAGACTCAAACAAAGGTAGGTCATACACAATATATAATCCTAATTTGGTGAGGTAAAACTATAATAATGTGTATATGTATTTTTTCATTTTAGCTTTGAACATGTTGATGCTTTCGGAATTTTTATTTAAATTCATTATCGCCGAGATAAAGCGTTTGTTTGATGGACCACCTGTTTTTTTACATTTTCGATATTTCTTCATGCATCTGTCAAGCTCGACGTGGGTGGTCTCTCTTCATATTAGTGTTGCCGCGTTCCATTAAAATGACTACATTTTTTTGTATATATAAAAGTTTGTTGTTGGAATCTGTATGATACTAGCTATTAGAATAAATATAATGTATAATGTTTTAAAATAATCCATTAAAATAAAGATCTTTTCACATTTTATTTTATCCACAAAGGGGTATTTAAGGTCCGATTTTATTATTGTACACCCTGTTAACCTGTGACTATATAGGTGAAAAGCAATCGTAAAACCAATTTTTAAATGTGTACCATAAAAACAAAAAAGTTAAAAATCAAAATCAACAACATTGACTTCATATTGCATAAACTCGTGCTATCTTTGGTACGTTTAACCATCTTGTTTTATTTTATTCCTTTCCCTTGTCAGAGCGAGAAAGAGTTGAAGATAGGACGAGTTTATGCAATATGAAGTCGATGTTGTAATTTTATATTTTTATTTTTAACTTTTTTAGTTTTTATGATAGACATTTGAAAGTTGGTTTTTTACGATTGCTTTTCACCTATATAGTCACAGGTTAACAAGATGCACACTAATAAAATCGGAACTTATATAATGTTTTAAAATAAACCGTTTTAGAAAAACACCTTTTTACTATAGTGTTTTTTTAAACTACAAGCTTTACAGTCACTTACCTCGTTTAGTCGATGTAGCCCACGCCCACGCTTGTTGGACAGGTTGTGGATGGTTCAAAATAAAGCTTAGTTTTAGTTTATTACATTTAAATATACGTCCGGGGCAATCGTAATATATAAGTTATACTAATACTTTCATTTATTGCAGCGGCGGCAGACATTTTTTAAACACCTTATAATTTTACAGTAAGATTGACCTGGAATCTGAAATTTCTAGTGGCAATCCAGAAAATCTGTAGTAAAGTCCCAAATGTTTAACAAAAACCAACAGCTTACGCTAAACGATAATAAAATAGAAGATGTCACTCGAATAACTATGCATACTCTCTGCAGTGCTTTAATAGTGTTGTGCCTTGTGAGAAAAAAAGTCCTTTTATCGACACTAACTATTATAAATGTTAGTGATATCAGCATCTAAGACGCAGGACATTTCCGCCGCTATACGTAATTTGTGACATTTCTTTGATACATTAAAAAAAAACACAAAATGTAAAAGAATGAACATTTAACTAAAATCCTTACTAAAGTAATATTGTATTTTTCGCATACAATCAGCCCATTTCATTGCTGGTTTTTAATTTTGAGAGTGATACAACCTAATTACACAAAATACGCACGGCTTGTGCTAATTAAACTGATTTCATACTTATTGCAATAATAATATTCAAAATGTGACGACGCTTTATTATACTTGAACAAACCTAAAAAAATGTACAATATCAATAACTTTGTTTGGTAGGTAAAATAGACTAAAATGGAATTCCCTTTTGTAGGTTTTTTATTTATTTTGAAATAAATTCCTGGCTCATCGATAAAATCTAAAATCCATCGATAGTTACGATATCTTGTTAATACTCAGTGCGCCACTTCAATGCAGTTTTCATTTACATAAACAGATTTTTGAGTCATTAACATTTGAGTGGTCTTTGTAAAAAACTGCAATGCAACGTTTTCGTTTAAGTTGTTTAACCTTTAATCTAGGTCATCCAATAAGTATACAAACTATTTACTGGATTATGGATGAATGAATCTACTTGCAACCGTCATTTGTGCATTCGAATCAAAACGCCTGGAAACTATTATACCATTTGTGTAAACTGTAAAAAAATGTGTTTCGGAAAACTTGGGAAAAGCGGTTTTTTAATATAATTATAATTTTACAAAAGACAAGATATTTTCTGATCTATTTCAATCCAAGAGCACATACATTTTTCTTATTCTGAAATATCTTGCTGGTGTCATGTTTAATATTATCTTGTATTAATTCCCATTGCCACAGTGATGAATCGTCACGCCTCCAATTGGGCAGTCATCTGGAAGGCTGCCTTTTGTCTTAAATGACGTTAATATTTGTCAAGCCTGACGTTTCGGAGATATTCTTTATGTAGAGTATTAATGGTTAAATAGGTACGGCTCGTATGTTTGGCAATCAATTTTGCTGTTTAAGTAACTGTAGTCACTGACTACAGTTACTAGTCAGTAAATTTAGTAATTTGTGTATAGATAAAAGATAAATTTCCACTGACTTCTGAGTATAGTCGAAAAGATTTCGTATTTGAAAAGAAACATACGATTTATCAGCTCCAAAAACATTTTTTTTTTATATTGGACAACATCACATACATTGCTCTGATCCTAAGGTAAATTGCTAAAGCACTTATGTTATAAAGATCAGAAACAACGACGGTACCACAACACCCAGACCCGAGCCAATATGGAAAAGTTCGTTTTCTACATTAACCCGACCGGGCTCGAACCCGGAACCTCCGAGATGGCGGCGCCATTTAAAGACCGGCATGCTCGCCTCTCGGCTACGAAGGTCGTCAAAAATTTACAATTTAAAATTTACAGTGAGTGAATGAGGAAATGAATAACACATTAGATTCACAAGTAGTATACTACTACACCAAACGCATCATAGTCTTGATTTGTCTTGTTGACAACTGTTGTATGTTTTATTAATATTTACGAAAGTACAAAAATTTACACAAGTCAGTAAACACCATAAAATAAATAATTAAAAAGTAAACGAAAAAAAAATTTGGATTAAACAAAAACAAATTTTTGAAATGCAATTTTTTTAAATGCGTTATTTTTATGTCACAAAACAAACCCCTACCGATTTTGTGTTATGCGTGAATAGTTAAATGTCTAAATATCTACGAATTTGACTTCATGTGATAGAAGAGTCTATCAATCAGTTTTTACGGTTTCCTCCGCTGACAAGGGTGTTGTCAAGGGTAAGGATTGCTCAGTCCGTATTGATTGATTGATTGTCTCAGTAATGTTTTTAGATTGTATGCATATTGGGTGCTTCGCGATCCGTTTTCTATTGCCGATTTCGTATGGGTAGGTAGTTGTATTTGTCGAGCAGAAAAGTTTTTAACTATCTTCCAGAATTACTTTGTATCACCATTAAAATGTTATTATCTAAAATTTGACAGGTTTTGAAATCATCAAGTTATATATTTCTTTTTTATCTTAATCAATAATATGTATAATCTGTATGTAGTGTAAGTAAAAGGATTTACATTTTTTTTTTAAATATTGGACAACATCACATACATTGTTCTGATCCTAAGGTAAGTAGCTAGAGCACTTGTGTTATAGAAATCAGAAACAATGACGGTACCACAACACCCAGACCCGAGCCAATATAGAAAAGTTCGTTGTCCACATTGACCCGACCGGGGATCGAACCCGGAACCTCAGAGATGGCGGCGCCTTAAAGCCTGGCGTGCTTGCCTCTCGGCTACGGAGGTCGTCATTCATTTCATTTACTGTACACAAAAGTACCCTATTGTATACAAAAGTGACTCTGATTTTGATAAAATATTATTTGAAGTCAGTTAATTAAGGTACCGTTAATAATCCCCAACAATTTAACTCAATACAGGTGAAAATTAATATCTTGCAAAATAATAGAGATTGGAACTCCATTGTCTTCCAATATTAAGGAAGTAGGCCGAAGCAGGGAGAACATGCACAGGTGGGGTTACAGCTTGGAGAGCGTATATCTATGTGGCATTTTCCCCGAGACAATGGCACATCTCCTGTCATGTCCTGCGTGTCCCTACACCTGCACACGCGAAGATCTTTACAAGGCCACCGATAGTGTTATATCGGAGGCTGAGTTTTGGTCCTCACATATATAATATAAAAGAAGAAAGAAGAGGTTTAAATCTTTTGAATTGTTAAGTAAAGAATATCTCAAGTTTTACATCCATTTTTAGATGCTTATTGTTTAATTTCAAGAAATTACTGCGAGTATTGTTTTTCTAAATATAACCGCTGGATCCAGCTAATCTGGAAGTCATTGGGGGAGGCCTTTATTCATCATTGGACGTCCAATAGCTGAAATGATGATGATGAGGAGCTAAATAGCTCGTGGCTCATAATGAGGTCAACTGAAATTCATGTAAATGCTGTACTGACCACACTTATAAAAATTTAAATAGATGTAACAAAGAAATGATAACATCATCATCATGATTTCAGCCTCAGGACGTCCACTGCTGAACATAGGCTTCCCCCAGTGATGTCTAGATTGGCCCGTTGGTAGCGGCCTGCATCCAGCGGCTTACTGCATCCTTTACTTTCTGTAAAAATAAAATATTTAAATAGAGTTAATTACTGTTGTCTTTTATTTACGCGAACACGATACATTTAAATAAAACTACTTTTACGGATTATTTCGCGATTTATTAACATTTTATTTAACCTGACGTTTCAAACACTTTACAGCGTTCGTGGTCACAGGTAGACTAAGGTGTTATTCGTCTTTACAATATGCATATTACGGGAGGCAATTGAAATTAGAAGACACCCGAATTTCAACAGAGAAGATGGTTGGAAAATACCACCAGCATGGGATCCTGTTTTAACGAAATCCCATGCTAGGCCCCGCACTGCAAGACCTCTAGATACAGTTAGCTCTTTTTGCATAGATAGGAACACAAATTAATATTAACTGAGTGACGGTAGTTTATATTTTTTTCAAAATATTGTAAAGACGAATAACACCTTAGTCTACCTGTGACCACGAACGCTGTAAAGTGTTCGAAACGTCAGGTTAAATAAAATGTTAATAAATCGCGAAATAATCCGTAAAAGTAGTTTCATTTAAATAGAGTTAATTACACAAAGAAAGCAATAATAATCGTGTATCAGTAGGGTATGTTAGTGATAGGTATCTTAAATTTGGACATATTTCATGTAAGCGGCCTCTCAATTATACCCCTCGTATCTGTTAACGTAATCTTATTTGGCCAAATATCATCTGCTACTGAGAACCATTAACCTGAAGTCTGGTCGTGGTTAAAAACACATCAATCTCTTATGTAGCTAGCTCGCAAATCCGCCGCTCAAACGCTCAGTAACAAGGAAAATAGGGATAATGTATACTGCTTTTGGTATCAGTATCAGAATAACTTATTCTAAAAAAAATACATGCTTTATTTTGATAGTGTATTCAGGTACCAACTAATTTCTAATTTATAATCATGATATCATTTATTCATATCGTGAATATTTTAAACAAATAATAAATGTGTGTTTATCATAATATGATACATACATATAATCGAACTTTAACTTAAAATTAAAGTTGTTTTGGGTTTGGGTGTTGTGATACCGTCGTTATGATTTCTATAACATATTATATTCATTTACTATTTACCTACCTATCTAAGACCAGAGCAAATGGGTAATGTTGTCCTATTATTTTTATATCGCACATTATCCCAAAATAATTACCTACGATAAGGCTCGGTCTACACCCAGCCGGAAACCGGACCGGGTTAACGCGGATTCAATCCATCGCTTAAGCAATAAGGTCGTTTTTTGAACGGATTCTTGCGGATGCTAACGGATTCCGGCAGCGTATAGACCGAGCCTAAATCGAAAAAAAAGCCGTGAAATGTAACCACTCGCCTATTTTGCCATAGCTAATGACGCAAATTTGTTATTTATTTATTTATATTATTATATTTTTTATTAGGTTTCGACTATAATTTTTGCTACATCACTATTACGGGTCTGTTTAAAGCCCCTTATCTAGAATCACTCTCAAGGCCCCACAGATTGCGTCCAGTGGACCTAATACACTAGGTCCACTACAGTCACTCTGTATAAGCTGGTCAAGCAACCGTAGGATGATATTCCTTAAAAGTACATACTTAACAGGGATTATGAAACAACCGTTATTATGAAAAAAAAAATGTTTTATTTTATCTTAATTTGTTACTGCGGTGCTTGAAGCCAACATAATTGGCAAACACGGATTATAGTTACAGACATGTTATATCAGTTGTTAGTTTTCTAAATTGGCTTTCGTCTGGAATGCAAGGAAGTGCCTAAGCACTTCCTTGCATTCCAGGCGAATTTAGGACGAAAAACAAATTAGGACTAGTCCTATACAAAATAAATAAATAAATATTGGACAACATCACATACATTGCTCTGATTCTAAGTTAAGTAGCATAAGCACTTGTGTTATAGAAATCAGAAACAACGACGGTACCACAACACCCAGACCCGAGACAATATAGAAAAATTCGTTTCCTACATTGACCCGACCGGGGATCGAACCCGGAATCTCAGAGATGGCGACGCCATATAGTCCGGTTTGCTCGCCTCTCGGCTACGGAGGTCGTCAAAATTTGTTCTCATATGTACGCAGGTCCATTGTTATCTTTTTTTTCCGAGCATACAGGTTAATGTTGGTTAATGTTAACTCATTTATTCAAGATTGTTAATTGTTGGTGTTGTGTATAAGTATAAAACAAAAAAAAGCATTATTTAAACACACATAAAAGCAAGCTACTGGCAGAGGATGAAACAAAATAGCCGAGTATTGGGTTCAGTGGTAGATCGATAGGTAGTTCAAGTTGCACACCACACAAAACAACAAAGAAAAGATATATTCAGAATAGTACAATTTAGGCGGTCTTATCGCTAGAAGCGATCTTTTCCAAACAACATTCAGGTAGAGGACAGTGAGAGGGTGAAGAGTCTAAGAAAGTAATGCAAAATAAAATAAAATTTAAAAAAACTAAAAACCAACTCCAAAAATAAACTAAAAACCGAAAAATTATATTTAGTAACACACTCACATTTATTAAGGTATTTTTTAATTCACGCAAACGAAGTTGCAGGCACACCTAGTATATAGCAGCTAGCTAATTAATACACATAGAAAGTAATAAACATACGTAAATATATTATCGTAAATAATGACTATTTATACATAGTAAGTATACTTAAATACATATAAATACAAACCCAATTCACATGAATGAATCATGAAAAAAAGATAGGAGAAAACTTAATTGAAAGGAGAGAGGTCTTAAGTATGGTGTGCATTGGGAAAGGCAATTGTCTAGCAGTGGACAGACGAGAATAATGATGAAGATAATATTCCAATTGCTAACAAACTTTTATGTTTCTACAGAAATAGAAAAAATAAAAAATAAAAATATTTGACACACACATCATACACATAGAATACAAAAGAATTAAGATTTGAAAAAAAAGAATGTGTCAAAAAAGCTCCCGCTCAGCATTTGTCATGACAACCAGGGACATATCACAACGCTGATTTTCAGCAGTACCTACCCTGACGTTAAGGTAACAAAGCACGGCATAGTTAGTCTATATATATTATAACATAAAACTCGTCGAATTGTTGCGTAGGCTGCTAGTAGGTTGTGTGGCTATCCTTATTTAGTTTATAATTAACCCTTTCCTTGTGGAAATTAACATAACAATTTAGTCACACGCATTAATGTTCAGAACAATAACTTTACATACCATTGAAATACTTTACATATCCACTAGGCCGTAAGGCCGCGGTCACGACCGTCCTAAACACACAAACCAACATTGTGATAATGCTACTCCACTGTTTTGATGTTCTAATCCATTTAATAATATAGTTGTTTTAATGCAAAAAATAAATAAATAAATTGTTTTTTTACAACTTTACCAACTAACTCAAAACTTGGACTATGGTGACTAGATAACGGATAACCATGCTTAAATACGTTTATAAACATCCATGACTTAGGAACAAATACTCGTCCTCATCACACAAACATTTAGGTACCTATTGCGGGATTCGAACCCGCAACCGCCTAGCTTTGCAGAATGCAGTCCGAGGCGCAAACTACACAAGCCGTCAAATGTATGTAATTTAAAAAAATATTTTTTATATTAACTTCAACTTGATGATATTGGGCTTCTCTACCGATGCATAAGATAAATTATCAGTTAATTGACTCCTAAAGTGGATCTATTAAAATTGATAAAGTCCATAGCAGCATAAAAGTACTCCTAAACAAACAATTCAACATAATAAGGTACTTAAACTGTACTAGAATCCACTCTCCCTTACTAGACTCGTTAAAATGAGCAATAGTTTCGTGAAAGGCTTTTTATATTATTGTTGGGCCCTTAAAACTGTTATATTTCGACGAAGTACACTTCGGGACAAGGAAATAAAACAATTACACATAGATTTATCATTTAGCTCTCCCAAATATCTTCAACAATTCAATTTTATTATATTATTGTCAGAATCTGAAAATTCTACTTTAAATGGATATTAGCTACTACTTTTAGACCGTAGTTACAAATTAATATCAATTCTATCAAGATAGATACGGAAAGCGGAGATGTGCACATAATAAAAAACAAATAAGAGATATTATTACTTACTTCCTATTCGTTTTTAATCAATTTGTTTGTAATAATATTCAGTTGCAATTAAGAGGTTTGAAAACCACAAAGAAAAAGGATCGAAGTCGTGATACAATTATTTTGTCTTAGTTCACGAGAATTGCACGTCAGTGTATTAAGAAAGAAAAGCTCTCAACTCCGTTCTTTCAACGGGCCCTCGTTTCATTATGGTAATGTATCGACCAATCTTTGATATTGTTGTGATTATGGCCTTACCAGCCTACCATCGCACTACAGCCAAGAAACAACAGCCCACCCACTTGTAAAAAAAATGTGCGCGGTCGAAGTATTGTGTAGTATTTTAAACAGGGTGTAACAGTATTAATGTACATTTTCGAAAGATCTGAATCTTGTAATCAAATAAATCTTTTTGTATAGATCCAACATCGAAGTTTAAAAAAAAAACTTCTTTATATTACTAAACGTCAAATGACTTGTATGGAAAAACTTTTATTTTGTGATTTTTACATCCAAAATAGGCTCAAAGAGGATGTGCATTAATTTTGTCACACTATTACGTTATTTAAGTTTATTTATTGTTACAACATTTTTAGTGACTGAAGATTTTTACATTCAATAAGTTGATATGGCGTTACGACGATATTATTTCAACTTGACGCCGAAAAGGGTAGACATAGGGACAACAAAGAGATTAGGTATTGTATTTCAGTATTATTTATTTTATGATAAGAAACTAAAAACCCGGCCAAGTGCGAGTCGGACTCGCGCACTCACCATTATCTATAAAAACGGCAAAAAACGCGCTTTTTGTATGGGATCCCCCTTAATATCTATTGTATTCAGTTTATTTGTATTTGTTAGTGGCAACAGAAATACATCATCTGTGAAAATTTCAACTCTCTGACTATCACGGTTCATGAGATACAGCCTGGTGACAGACGGACAGACAGACGGACGTACAGTAATAGGGTCCCGTTTTACCCTTTGGGTACGGAGCCCTTAAAATTAAGTTTGGTAGTATCGTCAATGTCCTAAGCTCATGAAAAATATTTGATATAAAAAAAACTGGTGGATCTTTTTAATCTACGGTGTACTTTCTAGAACAATGGCGATTCTTCGGACGATACCCAGCGAAAGTTCTTATCTTTTTTGAGCGAGATAATGCGTTTATTGCGTAATTGAAACCGCAAGACTGTTACGGCTTTTTTATGGTAAATATAAACAATTATTACTAATGGGACAGAATAACTAGTAGGATTGTTACAGACAAATGGCACCAATAGAGTAGGTATTTACTTTATGTTATAGTAAGCCCTCTCCTCATTAATAATTGAAAAAAATCGGCTAAGTGCGTCGTTACCACAATATATTTCAGAAAGAGTCTTTATTGTATTTAATTACAGTCAATTATAATGTTTTCTTCTGAGGAATTTTGATTAGGTAATTATTAATTTAGAAATTTTCTAATACATAAGTTGAACGACTATTACTCTTAAACTAGCGTATCTATCTCAACTGTTATAATTATTGATAGTAGGTCATAAAGAGCACTACTTTTTATAAAAAAAAAGTTTAATAAAAAACTAAAAACCGCCTTCAAAATGAAACTAAAAAGCGAAAAATAATATTGACTAAAACCAGCCAGCTAAGTGCCAGCCATCGAGAGTTAAAATGTGTTCATTCGCACCGACTCCAAAAAGAACTGAACGTAACGTATTAGCTCCCGCTACGCTAAAAAATAATTTAAAAAAAATATTCAACCACTTTGTCGCTGTGATTGATAAACATATCTCCACATTACAGGTCTCTAGTGCCAACAGTCTCCAAGCAAAACCTCGGACGGACAGACAGACAGGCAGACGGACATGATGAGAAGCTTCTTGTCAGGACTATGGAATGCCAAAATAAGACACGCCGCTTCACTTCTGAGAAATCAAGTGAAAATGTCTTGTAAGTCTTTTAAATCGGTTCCTCTATTAAATTTATGCTAATCACAATAATATTGTCAGTGACGCATAACATTCAATGAGTATTACCGGTTACTATGTGGCCAGGATTTTAAGCTATCGTAACAGCATGCAGTTCTTTTGCCTGCAAGTTGGGTCATATAACATTCATAAAATAAAATATTTGAGTTCTTACTCGTACTAAAGTTAATAAAATTGATAGACTAATTAGAGAGCTTGTAAAAAAAAATCTACATCAAAATTAATAAAAATATCAACGTAAAAATATGAATATACGCAAACCGGCAACGTCGTTTTGTGAAAGACGGAGTTTGTTTTCAACCTTGCAAAAAGTAAAAAGATGTAGCAAATCATAAAAGTTGGCCTGTAATAATATTTTTACATTCGATAATTCTCACTGTTAATAAAATAACTACGTAAGTACATCTGAGTACTTACTTCAGAAAAACTAACATCATAACAAGAATAAAAAAACAAATGAGGCTACTGAATATTTATTCTTTTGTAGGTAAATGGTCTGTAGGATGAACACACGCTCGCGTAATTTGTTTGTTATAAAATAGGTTTTCCACGAATATTGCATCGGTTTAACTGAAATTGGAAGTGATACGTTTTCGTGATAGTTATTGTAACGAAAAATTACAGAATTTGTGTTTATATCCTTTTACTCTGTAACACCCAAACATTACCATGTAGCGTGTTTACATTTTGGCTGTCAATCTTGTGCTAGTTACTAACCATTCATTGTATTACTAACCATCGATTGTCAACTGTCGTATATGCCAAATAAATAAAATGAAATAATTAATTATATACATAATAGTATTTTCTTTATACGTATAATCATGCTTTATGTTTACATCAGTATATACCTATAGCACAGGATCGTCAGCAAAATCTTGTCACTTTTTGAAAAGACTTAGTATTTTCATTACATTGTTGCGACCAGATAAACTTAATGTTTATAAACATAATTGTTGTGAAAAGTAGAAGATTTGTTAATTTTGTCAATTAATCATACAAAAAAGATTAAAATAGCCCCAACGACCAGCAACATAGATAAATTAATCGCTATACAAAGAAATTGGGTAATTCGTTACGTCTATTCAGTACGTTTTTTCGGCAAGAGGAAATCTCTCCCATTCAAGCTACGCCATTATCATACAAATTAGGTCTGCATCTCCCATGACAAATGTCCCTGAGGATAATCCTACTTTTGTTGATGTTTTTGTAATGATTACAGAGAAAAAGTAACATTTTGAGATCATAATTATAGCATAATTATGTTAACAATGTTTAGGGTTTTAAATAAATAATATATAAATAAATATTGGACAACATCACATACATTGCTCTGATCCTAAGGTAAGTTGCTAAAGCACTTGTGTTATAGAAATCAGAAACAACGACGGTACCACAACACCCAGACCCGAGACAATATAGAAAAGTTCGTTTTCTACATTGACCCGACCGGGGATCGTACCCGGAACCTCAGAGATGGCGGCGCCATTTAAAGTCCGGCATGCTCGCCTCTCGGCCACGGAGGTCGTCGAGGTCGTCGTCGTTTTAAAGGAGACAATACTACTAATATTATAAATATGAAAGTTCGTAAGTATGTATGTATGGATATTTGTTACTCTTTCACGCTAAAACTACTGAACGGATTTGGATGAAATTTTGCCTACTTAAGGAATATGATTTGGATTAATATAAAAGATACTTTTTATCCCAGTTAAATGCTCCTTTAGGATATTGGCAAAACTCGACGGGCGATCAATTTACAACTAGCTATCTAGAATTAGATGACACGATTGGTGTAGTGACCTTAATCAAATGCAAAGGGTCCCGAGTTCCATTCCCGGTTAGGGTCAGTTTAGGAAACGATCTTTTCTAAATTAGTTTGAGCTTAAGTGTTTTAGGAACTTAGGAGAAGCCTATAGCCTCGTAGAAAGAATGATATTTTTTTCTTCGAGACTATGACGATTGGTTCTATCTATTCAGCCTATTGCAGTCCAGTGCTGGACGTAAGCCTCCAAGCGCCAAAGAGCACAACCTTCCGCTTTTTTTGTCCAGCCATTGCCAGTCATCTTCCCCAGTTCGTAGACCCATCGGACTGGGAGGCATCATACACCACGTTTGCCTAGGCTTGGTCCACTCGAGAACCCGTTTACTCCACCTTTCATCGGTTCTGCGACAGATGCGGCCAGCCCACATAAGATTGGTACATTTTTAGACTATATCCGTCTTCTGCCTGATGATCTCGTTTCGGATTTATCCCTTAAGGCTGTTCCTCTAGCCAATGACCTTGAGCATTTTGCTGCCTCTCGTCCCCTCTTCACCGCTGCATTATTTCGTGAAGTGATTTCGATAGTGAATGCGATAACGCCGTGACATCTAGTTAGCTTACGCCAAACTACGATGTACTCGTGGCATGATTAAGCAAATACCGTTTGTATTATATAAATGTATAAATATTTGTGTTGTATATTATATAAAGCACGGATCGTAGAATAATTAAAAGAGGCGGCCAGGCGGCAGAGTAAAATAATTTGCTCGCAACTTTCGCCACCTACACATTATTATTACCTTACGCACATTACATTTTGACAAGTCACGTGGAATATTTTGGAAAAACATAATAAATTAGCTGTGAATAAATAAGGTAACGAAAATACATAAATTATAGCGACAACCCCTATAGTTTATTTTGACAGTTATTCCAGAAATCCCAAGCATTGAGCTTTCTATAACTGTTACTATGGTCTTCTGCCTGATGATCTCATTTTGGATTAATGGCTTCGAAATTCCAAGCATTGACCTTTCTATAACTCGCTGACAGTTGGTTAGTAAACAACAATATCTGTTTACTTAATAAATCAACTATGCAAACCCAGATTGTTATTTAGCTACTAGAAACACAGATTAAATTATCCTCGGCATTTTTTTTATCGAATAACTTATTCCAAAATCAATAACCACAAAATGGTTCTGTTTGAGCCGTATTTTATTTGCAAAATGAGCCTTTTCAGATTGAGGATTAAGGGTTATTATTATGGATTACTATCAAGTCATTACTTTTATTAAAGGATTTTATTTTATTCCAAATACCATTGCGCGAATGAGTAATATAAACATTTTACAAGGTGTTATTAAAATTACTCTATTCGATCCAAAAGAGGTTGAACTAATGCTCAAATACAAAAACTTTTATCAACACCAAAATTGCAAAAAATACTTCTCCTTATAGCGTAAGATCCCAGGCCCCCTATTTATAACTTATTTTCTCACAAACCAAATGTATGGGATTAAGTAGAGTAAGTATGTACCTTGGGTGAATGCGTATCTGCTAGTTTGCACCGACGGCCAATTAACAAGTGCACGGTGTTAAAGAAAACTAAAAAAAATATCAAATTTCTTTAAGTTTGTGCTGATTTTTACGATGTTTTAGAGAATTTAGTTTTTTTTTTATTTGAGATGGGCTTGCTCTTGACCCCAATCTCTCTAGAGCATAGATGGGATCTACGATGGAGCGAGCTTGCCCAGAAGATGCCTATTCACTCTGGTCTTAAAGAGAGTCAGGTTATATGCACTCGGAAATACAGACGCAGGCAGGGAAAAATTAATAATCAGTTCTTCCAGCCACTTAACTAACTTTTAACAGAAGCTTTAAAACTACCAAAATCTTGGGATCTTGGAATATAATTAAACCTCCGACCAGTTCAGTGTCAGAAAGCTGCATCAAAAGAGTTGTGCAAACTTCGTAACTCATTGTTCATATTAAAAGGTTAATCATAATTAAGCTGGTTTAAACACAAGTAAGCCACAGTAAAATCATCTTTTACCCCGTAGTAGTAGTCATAGACCATTGTAGTATGCACAGAGATTCGGACTACGATTACTGATGTACTGCTACGACATGCGACTTAGCAACGTGCTACGAAAAGGAAAGTTACATAAGTCGTAACGTTAGTGCTACGAATTCTACGAAACTTGGCTACAATTTGTTTATACATGTGGTGGTCATATCTTAAAACAGTTATATAATCCACCGGTTGAGGCGCTGATGTCGCTTTGTTATTGTGCGCAACAAGGCGGCGGACCATTATTCTGTTCTTGTGAATTGTGAAAGGGAATTGTGTAAATAGAAGAACAGTGAATTATCGTTAAGACATTAAGCTAGGTGATTTTTACGAAAGTCACTCGAAAAAGAGGCTCAACGTCAAAAGTCTTGGAGTTTGACACGTAATTTGGGAGGTTAGTTAGGTTATTTAAATCTTTTTATTTATTAGTTTTCTTTCAAAATTGCAAATATTTATAATGTTTTACTTTCTATTGAGAAAAATAATATTCAACAAATTCCAGTAGCTTGTAAACGTATTAATACCTATTTTAATGATATGGCCAAACGTTGATTAACATATCATCAAACGTTGACGTTTAAACAATATGGCCAGTTTTGTTTTGCCGTTTTATGAAATACGACCATTTTATGAAATGGCCGGTCACATCATGAAGTGTTTAATTTTAAGATCGGGTCACGACATCTATGTATGTTGCTTTAGGTAAATAACATTATATATCTCAAATAATAGCTTAGTATACAGAAATTAAAGAGTATTTTAAAATACCCACATGTCTACGTATTCATCAAACATACAATAAATTATTCAATTTAATTTACATTGAGAACAAATTAAAAGTATTAATAATTATTAAACCATTTTGCTGTACAACTGTACAGGGCAATAAAGTTTACATAAATAACAATGCAATTATAGAATACATTTCCTGAAAATGGAAGCTCATTCCATAAAAACAATAAAAAAGCAATTTGTAGGAACGGTAGTTAATACCAACACGAGTTCATGAAAAAATAAAACAGGTTCATAGTGTTAATCAACATTTTTATTAAAAACAAGTAGTTTAATTATATTCACACTAATATTTACAGGAGGATAGAAAATAGATACTGTAACTTTAAACGACGGTGGATTTTGAGTTATATTGCGTCCGAATCATACAACCAAAGAGGGTAATTGTAAAAATTTACACCTTAAGTATACCTATACAGAGTGACTTTTTTATCACCGTCCAAACATTCTGAGATGACTCTCGTGATACAAACGATCAACTCTTACTATTTGTACCAACTCTCCAACTACAAAATAAATCAGCTGTTCCATACAAAACATTAATATTCATTGACCAAAATGTATGTGAAATGAAATGAAATGTGAAATTATTTATTCTGTATGTAGGCCCTCCTCCGGGCACTTATACACGTCCCAAAATGTAACTTAGCCCTACCACCGCTTCGGGACTACATATAGGCTGGTGATAAGAAGAAACGGCGCAACAAACTCAGTCACCTTTGTCAGCCTTATTTTACAGGAAATACATTTTACAAGACAATAGTAAGTGCGAGCTAGGCAGTTTAAGTCCATACACTCTTGTCGTTTAAATAATCTTCTAATTTTATTTATGGAATAGTTGAATTTATTTTCGAGTTAGGGAGTTGGTCCAATAGTAAGAGTTGTTTGTTTTTATCACGGGAGTCATCTTAGAAGGTTTGGACGGTGATAAAAAGGTTAACTTATATACATAAGTACATATCTTTACCGCACACACCCTGGCTATCTCTTATTTTATGTATTATTTTTATTTTATTATATTTTATTTTATTTATTCTTTGGCACGATTACAAAACAATTGATACTTTTTAAAAATGATTTCAAGCTCTGATGAAATATATCAAAGTCCTTAACATATAAGATTAAATTTTCTACACATACGCAACAATGGGCTATAATGTGACACATTAGCTTAGCACTAGTTCTAGCTAAAATTATATAAAATAAATGCTGTCTACGGTCTGACTTATGTACGTGCTGCTTTTGAATTTAGCTGCTTGAAGTAGAAAATGCAAGCTTCTAGCAATGTTCAAGGTGAGTCACTAGATATGCCAGCCAGGTTACATCAATCGATCGAAACATCACATCACACAACGCAGTCAGCAACACGACGACTCATCACGGGATGATTATGAAAGCGTATCAGCAAACGAATCTCGTATCCCACGAATGAACGAACGTGACCTGCCCGCAAACGTTCTTGAATGGAGCTAAATAATCTCGGTCACAATAACGGGGGCTGATGTCCCGATTCGGTGATTTACATCTCTTGATTTTGCGGTAATTATTAGAGATTTTGTTTTGCGATTGTACCTACATGGTAAACATGTTCATTGAATGTAATTTTTGTAGGAAAATTAAATATTCGACAACATCACATACATTGCTTTGATCCTAACGTAAGTAGCGAAAGCACTTGTGTTATAGAAATCAGAAACCACGACGGTAGCACAACATCCAGACCAACTTCGTTTTCTACATTCCTGACCGGAAATCGAACCCGGGACCTCAGAGATTGCGACGCCAATCCGGCGTGCTCACCTCTCGGCTACGGAGGTTCTCAATAAGTGCAGAGGTCGCCTTATGTATCTATATTGTATGTATCAAGTTTATATTTTATTCTTTTTTTGTCATTAACCCCTGTTGTTAAATGTTTTTTAAATACCACGCCACCATTCAATGTTTCTGCCTCACCTAATGTTTGACAGGTGTAAAAAATGCCTTAATGCATTAAGTCCGCCAAATATACGTTTGTGTCTTGCAAAAAAGAATAACTACTTTCTACGTTTGTAATTATACGGCCACAATTGAATATTTTGCACTAAAATTATACATTTCCACTGGCAGTACCGTTATTCCGTACAAGACAGTCAAATGCAGGCTGTATGGAAATACATGGCTATATAGCCACAAATCACTCATTGCGGTCTGTGTTGTCGGCAGCATAACCATCCGGATAACAATACACATAGTTATTGTTTATATGTCGTAGCCCGATCTTAGAATTAATCACTTCATGATGTGGCCAACCATTTCATAAAATTGACGTTTTTCATGATGCGGCACAGTACCCGCTGCCCACATCATGATGTGGTTAGACCAGATCAATGAATCAGTCAGCGTTTGATGATATGACCGAGTACTTCAGGAAATGGCCAAACGTTGGTGGTCATATCGTAAAACTGTTATATTATCCACTGGTAGAGGCGCTGATGTCGCTTTGTTATTGTGGTACATCATGGCGGCGGATAATTATTCTGTTCTTAAAGTGAATAATAATGTGTAAAGTGAAGATAAAAGTGCAGTGAATTATCGTTAAAACATCGAGCTAGGCGATTTTTATGAAAATCAGTCGAAAAACGGTTGTAACGTCAAAAAATTATGGATTTCGACATGTAATTTTGGAGGTTAGTTAGGTTATTTAACTATTTCAATCTCTTTTATTTATTAGTTTACTTTCAAAATTACAAACATTTATAATGTTCTATTTATCTATCGCCCAAAACTCACATTAAACAAATTCCAGTAACTTGTAAACGTATTTTAACCTATTTTAATGATATGGCCAAACGTTGATTAACATATCATCAAACGTTGACGTTAAAACGATATAACCAGTTTTAGTTGCTGTTTTATGAAATACGACATTTTTATGAAATGGTCGGCCGCATCATAAAGTGATTAATTTTAAGATCGGGCCACGACATATAGATATAAATTACTTCGTATTTCAAATGTTATAGGTATGTAGGGTGAACAAAAGAATAAGACGCTTCTAAAACCCACGTAATGGTAGCTACTCATCATTATTTTGACGATCTTAGCCTAGAGGCAAACACGCCGAACTATAAATTTCAATGGCGTTGCCATCTCAGAGGTTCCGGGTTCGATCCCCGGTCGGGTCAAAGTACAAAACGAAATTTTCTATATTTTCTCGGGTCTGGGAGTTGTGGTGCCGTCGTTGTTTCTGATTTCTATAACTCAAGTGCGTTAGCTACTTACCCTAGGATCAGAGCCATGAGGGGTGTCAGAGTAACCTCCTCGTGCGGCGGGGTGTTACTAATTACATTCGGTTACGATCGGGTGTAAGGAGTAGCATCCTGTCCTGGTTCACCCTGGGCAACAGGGGTTAGTAATTTCCTTCGGGTTATTGCTAGCTCACGGCTAAACTCTGCGGAAGACGCTCCCGGCGGGCTTGAGCAGCCCGCTCGTGGATGCGTCTTGGGGCGGCACTTGTGGGGGGTGATGACTCCCTACTCGTGCTGCCTAGACGGTGGTCGCGGGGATGACCCGCGACCTGGCTGCGGGGCGCTGACCCTGCGGTTGGTGGTGTCTCTCGCTTCCCAGTATGGTTCAAGCTATGCTGGGCAGCGAGTGGGAGTAAGACGTGGGCGGCCTTTTGTTGCGACACTATGTCGTCGCAAAGGGTGGCCACGGATCGGGCTGGGAAGCTTAAACCCTTGCTGACCCGATCCGAAGTCGTAGAAGAGGGCGGAGGAGACGGCGTTGTGCCGCGCTCAGCTTCCCCCTTCTAGCGGACTAGTGGGTGCGGGGCGGGGGCCCTTAGCTCACATTGCACAGTCTGCCAGTCTGGGGTGATCCCGTGTGTATAGGATCACCTATTCCCTATGCCTGAGGCCCGGCATAGCATGCCGTACGTTTGTGACGCATGGACGGAAACCAGAACACGGGTCCCCATGTGTTACTCACATACGTTGCGTGGTACACCGCAGGTTTTTTAGTGGGTGATACTTCGTCATGGCACAGCGGCCAAAGCCGTTGTAAGATGACGAGGGAGTCCCACACAACCTACCGCTGCCCCCGCGGCGGTAGGTATGTGAAATGCATTTTTCCTGCGCACCAACAAAAAAAAAAAAAAAGGATTAGAGCCATGTATGTGATGCTGTCCAATATATTTATATTTTGGAAGTTTGCATCCAGCAACCATGACCAGGTTGTCAGTCCACCGCGAGGGAGGTTTGCCGACCCTGCGTCTTCTCTTTCAGTTCGTGGTCGCCACTCGAAAACCGTCCTTCCTATCGACTATCAGTTCTGCGAGCGATGTGGCCTGCTGATGGACACGTAGCCTCACAATTCGAAAAGTTTCTCGTATGTTAGCTTTAGTTGTTTTGCGAATCTCCTCATTTCGGATCCTATCATAACTCTCTCCATATCTTGGTCATTTTTGTAGTGCTATAGCTTGGCTCCTATGGGGTAAGTGGCAGCGGTCACGTGGATTTAAGGAGTGTCCTATTCTTTTGTACAACATACAAGGTACCATAATTGCCGGTACGTGGCCTGCATGTCAGAACCTTTCTGCCCCATCGGCCGTCAGTTCTACGAGCTATGTGCCCCGCCTACTGCCACTTCAGCTTGCTGAACGGTCGGGCTATCAAAACATATCCCGTTACTAATTACAGTTTTATGCAAATATGCAGTACACTTGAAAATATTTCACTTAATTAACAAGAAACAAGCTCGTTTCAAACGATATGTGGCGAGCATCAGTCACTTGGACGCGCTCCCACACACATAAACATGCCACTTGGCCACTCATCCTAGACATAGCATAAAGGTAACAGGCAGGACACACGTAATTTTGTGTTTGCACCGCAATTAATTTTTTTTTACTTTTTTTTAATGCATTACAAATAAATCGTTTAACTCAGGATCCTCAGCGTAAGTCATTGGCATTTACGTTTATATCTAACTTAATAATCACACTAAGTTTGATTCATATATGAATGAACGATTTAGATCATTCAACAAAATATGTTTTAAGTAAGTGTATCTTACTTGATGCACATGCTCTGAAAAATATTTTTTCCCATTTGACTAGATTTTAATTTAAAATTTCAGTTGTTCCGAAACAAAAAGTCGAACCCAAAAAGGATTTACATTATTAAATTACTTCTTGTTTATGGCAAAATTGTTTTTTTTCTAAAACTATTAAATGTTATCCTTGTGCTTGTATTTTGCCAATTCCATGATTCGAGGTCGACGAGAAGGTTATACCTTAAAGATTTTTTGAGAGAGTATCATTATTTTCAGGTCATAAATCAATTTGGTTTGAACTTTAAAAAAAAAAACATCCGTATCCCATTTTCTTAGTTTAACTAATCAACTGAACTGCCTTGTCTAATTTAGCTGTGTTTCACGGATATAGCTCGCCCAATCGTCCGTTCGGATACACGTATGTCAACGTGTTTTACTGGCCGTTAACAGTGACACACGATGAGGTTAGACCCTTCACGGTGTTTGCAATATATACAGGGTGTTCATAAATTATGCGACCCTTCAACGGCGGAGGATAAAATAGATTCAAACTTGTTTGGGCATGTTGATGATTCTTGTTTCTGTGTATTTTAAAAAGATGCAAATAAAGAAACAACAAAACCTATCCTACTAAAGTTTACGCTGAAACATATTTTTTATCGCTTTTATTATAGCCCATTAATTATCGACACTAAATACGGCTTAAATCTCAGCTAAGACCTGATTTATAGATATTTTTTAGGGCCAGTTACGATTGTGTTTATCAAAATTGCAACTTTTCCTCGCTGCTCACAGCGTGCATTTTTTTTTCATAAATAATCGACTAATATAAAAACTAATCATTCTCGCTCCAATTTTATTGAACTTTATTCTTGTAACGAGAAGCAAGAAACTAAACCCAATTTGTATGTGTAATGAACACGTACAATAAAGAACGTCATTACATGCCATTACCTACATGTAGAGTATTTTAGTTTATTTGTTAAATTTTAAAGCTAGACAATAACCCAATTTATAACTTTGTATTTTTTTTTGTTTTTAGCAATTCCATGCAAGGTTTAATTAAAGATAAATAACACTTGAAAAAAAAAAACATCGACCTCAGGTGGGACTCGAACCCACGTCCCATCATTTTTTTTTTCAAGTGTTATTTATCTTCAATTATAACTTTGTGTTACGAGGTACAATAATTTTTCTATAAACATCACCCAATACAACGGCACCCTTTTTACCTAAAAGTTTTCAATCGGCAATAATCGCGCAGTCATTGCCCTATTGATGCGTAGTGTCAAAGTCTAGCACTGTCAGTCCATTGCTTTTTTTTTGTTTTTTGCTGTCAATTTGTGATTTTAAAGCCAAAACTACTAAATTTTCGCTATCGCATTGCTTTTGCAAACTACGTAATACGGTGCCTTTTTTCTGAATTAACTTTAACCGACTATTCAAATTACGAAACTACGCAAAATGGTTCATGAAACATGACTGCCTTCACACATCCAGTAGATACAGCTTAAGCCTTCTGTAAACATTCCTTGTTTGATTCTCGCGCTAACCTACCGTCCATTGGTGCGTCAACAAGCGTATTTGCATATTTGATTGGACACGACCAAACATGTCCAGTTTGCTCATTTTAGACATGTCGTTTCACAACAATTTGATTCAATTACGAATAATATTTATTGAATCGGCTTGATTGGAATGGAAATTGTCAATATTAATGACATTCTGTACTAATAAATTTATTTAGGACTCTAAGGATAACTGCGGAAAAATGATTAATTATTTGGGCTAAAAAAATACTGTAACGTTTTTTTAATCGTTTATATTATATGCGTACTTTTGTTACACACTATTTTTAATTGAAGATAAATAACACTTGAAAAAAATCATCGACCTCAGGTGGGACTCGAACCCACGTCCCATCGCATACCGGGCGATTGCTTTGACCACTAAGCTACCGAGGACGTCACGTGACAAGATGAAATTCCTCAAGTGTTTTTTCTCGCTGTCAAAGCCAGCGTATTCTGATCAATGTTGTAGCTATATGTATAGCTGAGTAGTACGAGTATACTACCGTCAACACCCTATAGAAATATTTTTACAAATATTTGACTATTGGTTAAGATCAGAAATGCTTAAACATTGTAAATTTTTGTTTTTAGCAATTCCATGCAAGGTTTAATTGAAGATAAATAACACTTGAAAAAAATCATCGACCTCAGGTGGGACTCGAACCCACGTCCCATCGCATACCGGGCGAGTGCTTTGACCACTAAGCTACCGAGGACGTCACGTGACAAGATGAAATTCCTCAAAGTAATGAGGAATTTCATCTTTCGGTAGCTTAGTGGTCAAAGCACTCGCCCGGTATGCGATGGGACGTGGGTTCGAGTCCCACCTGAGGTCGATGATTTTTTTCAAGTGTTATTTATCTTCAATTAAACCTTGCATGGAATTGCTAAAAACAAAAATTTACACTATTTTTAAGTTTGCATGTCAAAGGACAAAATTATGAGCATGAAATATTGACTATGAGAATTTCACCAAATTAAAATATCAGATTTTCTATCAGAAAACAGCTCATGGGGCATTAGGAGTGACGATCTTTTTTAGGGTTCCATACCCAAAGGGTAAAACGGGACCCTATTACTGAGGCTCCGCTGTCCGTCTGCCTGTCACCAGGCCGACGGTGACAGACGGACAGGTCATGGGATACATGAACCGTGGTAGCTAGACACTTGAAGTTTTCACAGATGATGTATTTCTGTTGCCGCTATAACAACAAATACTAAAAACCAGAATAAAATAAATATTTAAGGGGGCTCTCATACAACAAACGTCATTTTTTTTGCTCGTTTTTATAGATAATGATGCGGAACCCTTCGTGCGCGAGTCCAACTCGCACTTGGCCGGTTTTTTCTAATGGTTCGCACTCCAGACTACATACTCGTACAAAGCTAAGTAGTTTCGGGTTCGGATATTACCTATTGTTTGATGATCACGAGCATTTGAACCTAAGCCATAAACCTGTTTTCTGGTCGCCATATAAGCTTTGCTTAGTTTGGGGTCATGAAATAACTGTTTTTCTTGAAAAAAAAAAGGTAGCAAGGGGTCGTGCCAAAATTCTGGTTCGATCTGACGTTGTTTTATAAAAATATTTAGACTCATTTTATTTTATAAATTCTGTAATTTAACAGATACATTATTTATAAAAAAACATTATAACTTAAATATTTTATTTCCAAATTAAAATATTTTTTAGATCAAACTAGAGGTTTTGTGTGACCTGTTTATTTTTTTGTTTGTATTATCTTAAAGCTTAATAAAATGGCTAGGAAAATTAAATTCTCAAAATGCAAAATAAATATAAATTCAAGTTTCATTTCGTTTCATTAATCTCAAATAGTTCACAAAACAGATCCAAAACTGTTTCGCGAACGATTGTATGTAAACTTCAGCGAGGCATGTAATTTAAGATAGCATGCATATAACAGAAATATATTCAGTAGGTACACTTACTTTACATTATTATTCTATTTTGCGTCCAAAATAAGACACTCACTATTTGGTGACTGTTTGTATAAAACTTAAACGATCTTTTACCTATATCACAGCGATACAAACAAACATAGCCACTATTTCCTAAGAAGTAGGTTTACATAACTATTTAGGTACAGAGTTGATTCACATTATTAATCGTCGATTAGTGAAGTGATGTCGAAGTGATCGCGGTTTGTTTAGAGAATCGACAGGCTGTTTGGTCCTAACTCCTAATGACAGTCGAAATGTTATTTGAAAAATATTATTTTGAAATCTGTACTTGAACACTAGAATCAGATTTGCATTAGTACCTAGATAAAAATAATATTGAAAAACGCAATAATTTTTACAATAAGTACAATGATTTACCTTTACGCACAGTGCCGGATTATTTTCCCGGTTCAAATCAATAAATAGAGGTCTGTACGAATCTCGCCTAGAAGCTAATTACGCATATAATTGTTAGATATCGGAATGGGGACACGAGTTAAACGCTTGTTGGTTTGCAACGCACTGATTTAATTGAGAGCAAGACGGTTAGAGGACGCAGCCACATACCTTTAAATGTATAGACAACTCTTTATACGTAACATAATTTAAAAAAATACATTTCGGCCAAATTGAACCCTAATGCCTAATAAATAAGTTTAACTCTTCCCGTCGCAGCCCTGAAACCCTCAATTCACACACTGTTTTCGTCTGTCCATTTAGCTTTTGATAAATAGGACAAAATAGTTTAAACCTGTAGGCCTAATTTGACAGACCTGCGGTAGAAAATGAACTTGTCTGAATTGGCTTCGTTCTGGGTATGCTAGGTGACGTTCCTATAAAAAATAGTTGTCCTGTTAACACTAAGATGGTATTTCCAAATTCACCATCAGAGATCATGACAATTTTGTATTTACTTATCATTTTTATCTAACCCATAATATAATCCTACTGCAGGGCAAATGTCTTCTCCAGGCTCTTATTTCGATTAATTAATGTCCATCGCCAATGACTCCCAATCCTCTTCAGGTTAAACAAATCGTCAGCACCTATAATATTTGTATATGATATAGAATTTGACACTGTCTGGTGTAGTGGTTCGCGCTCCGGACTACGATGCCTGGCGGTTGCGGGTTCGAATCCCGCGAGAGGCAAATGTTAGTGTGATGAGCACGAGCATTTGCACCTAAGTCATGGATGTTTATAAACGTATTTAAGTATGTTTATCCGTTATCTAATCGCCATAGCACAAGCTTTGCTTAGTTTGAGGCTAGATAATTGGTGTGATTGTGGAAACAATTTATTTATTTAATTTAATTATTTATGCGGAGTGCCTACTGTGTCAAGTTCTGCTGTGACATAGATTCGCACATGCAATTTAGTTGCAATCGTTACGCCGAGACACGCGACATGTTGTGGGACATTTGTCTTGGAAACTTTGAAGGTACGATGCAAATAGTTTTGTGATTAGTAGGTATTAGATTAACAACAGAGTTTTTGTACTTTGAGAAACTATGTGCAACTTTTATACGAACAAAACTTACTCTAACAATATCTATTTAACCACCCAACTGACAGATAAATTCACGTGATAACAAAAGCACGTTTTGTACGTTTTAATACTGATACTGTTTTGTAACATTTTAAAACTGATACTTACCGGTAAGGTGCTCGTAGCTCAGTGGCGGCAGCGCTTTGGTATCGATTACTTAAGTTAAGCAACCAACGCCGCGGTCGTGAATGGATGGGTGACCATTCCGACCATATTTAGTGACATTTATCACGAGCATCTCCGTGCTTCGGAAGGCACGTTAAAAGTTGGTCCCGGCCAATATCGCTTGATATTGGTCGTGAAGCCTAGTCAGAGGCCTTAAGGCGGCTTGATAACATCTGTCAGTAAGGTTTAGTCACTGGCCTTACAACACCCCTCCACCAATCCGCACCGGGCCCGCGTGGTGGAGTATGGCCCAAACCACCTCATAGTTGAGGTGAGGCCTGTGCCCTGCAGTGGGACGTATATAGGCATACTTTACTTTACTTTTTTTTTACTTACCTGATACTCAGGTCTAATGCGACCGCTCGGTATCGGCTTGGTAAAATTTACCTAATATTCTGTCTCATTTTGGGTTCGCATTTAAATAAACGTGATTTAAGCTTTGAATACCCTAGAAGCACCGCTTTGTTTTTTTTTATTAAACTTGAAATTATTGTTTTTGTGAGTCCACAAACGTTTATGTAAAATATCTTTGACACTCTGTTGTCTTTTCTAATCAGAGACTGTATTAGTAAACTGTATAAATAACAGTTTTTTTGTCACGTTTCTTAAGCAAAGAAGCAAAATTATAAAGTTTAAAAAACTATAACCCGACTACGTAAAAAAGTTTTAAAACGTACGTATTTTTTCGAGGTTAGAATCTGAGGTTTAAATTCCGTCATATAAAACTTTGATAAATTTATAACTTATTTTACCTGGACCATTATTGCAAATCTATTGACATTTCGTTCATTCAAATCGGTTCAGTAGTTTAGGCGCTACGGTGGCACATACATACATACATAGACTACCAAAATCATTACCCTTCTTTTGGCTTCGCCGTAGTCGGGTAAAAAATAACGACTATCACTTCACCCTGTTCTACTGGGGGCGATTGAAAAATGACTCGGTATCTAGTAATCGCTGATAGATACCACCAATATTGAATTAATGGTGAACGAAATCGTCAAGTCGACTGATTTATCTTCGCCGATAAAGTTAACGAACTCCCGAGTAAATTGATTTTGAATGTCTGGGAATAAACGATGTAGGTTTTTGCTAAAACGTATTTTTGTAAAAATAATTTATGACGTTCGAATGAAATTTTCGGAAGTTTTCCTTTGGCGTTTATTTTGACGTTGGCACAAACATTTTATGATTGTTTTGCATTTTTGGAAAGCTGCTCTTCTTCCATGTAAAGGTATTTGATGTATCCAGTGGCTGGCATTGCTTTTATTTCGAGGTAGGCAATACATACTAAAAAATGTGTTTTATTAATAACACACATTTGTAAGTACATACTGCCTACCTCATTTCATTTACCAGGTAGGCACTGCCTAATTGCCTATATGCACCGCACGCCCCTGGATGTATCTTATACAGGGTGTAACAAAAAGGCGAAATAATATTTAAGGGTATGTATGTATGTAATGTGAACATTAAGTAGTAAAAGTTTTAGTTAAAAATAAACAACTTTTTTTTCCCATACTAAGTAAATAAATTGTTTTTTTACCGAAAGTGTTGACAACCCTGAATCTACGGTCATTCGTTAGCGAACCCCCGTCCGCAACCCTCGCCTGCCGCACGATCAGCTGATGCTGATGTGATATTTAAGGTTGTCACCGATAAGTTTTTGTTAAAACTTTAGCATCAATTTACTCAGTAATTTATACTCGCACGAGTTTGTGGTTTTGCATAGGAACTACAAAGTTACTACTCTACACGTCCTTTTAATTTTATTTCGCCTTTTGTTACACCCTGTATACACAAATATGTGTAAATTGATCTACATCTCTACCATGAATGTGGGGTCCATGAACGAATGATAAACGAACCACGTACAGTAAATAAACAGCGTTCTTGTTATCTCAAACCCTAAACAAAACATGAAGGTTCCCATTAACTCTGCTTTAAGAGATAGTTAGGGGAGGGGGGGAGGTCATTATAGATTCGTAAGCAATGGTTATAGTTTTGTATGTACATGGTGGTTGGAAACCTGAGTTAAGTTACTCCGTTTACCTTTTTAATTATTTCTCTTATATTTTTAACATCCTCTATTGGGATTAAAACTCAGATTATTTCACTGATCTTCCAACTGAGTTATGAATGACATATTGAATTAGTGAATTTCTTTGTATAACTGTTAGTAAGCGAGGGATCTAATCAATGACTTTTTTTGCAAACTTTTAACACCTATAACAACTTGGTATTGTTTTGCAACTTTTTTGTTTCTTTTACTTTATTAACTTCCGAGCAATTAAATTTCAACATTTTTGTTTAATGTCACGTTAAATGAAGTAGGTAACAAGTCCGCAATTAGCTGCCAAAGTTTTGTGTGGGAGCCAACACCTGTGCAGCCGCGATTTTATAATGAAACGCGATTGGGCACCTCCCAGCTCATCCAATTTTACTATTTGTGGTTAGTGTGGTGCGAGTAACAAGATTGGCCAGATTTAAACATACATAGTAGACAGTATGTTTAAGTAAATTCTACACAAGAAATACATAACCGATTTTTTTTTCTACAGTCGCACCAATTACTTGCCCCAAACTAAATAAAGCTCGTATTATGGTGACTAGATAACGACTAAACGTACTTAAATTCGTTTATAAACATCCATGACTTAGGAGGTACAAATGCTCGTGCTCATCACACAAACATTTGCCTCTTACGGGATTTAAACCTGGACGACGCTAGAGAGAGAGAGAGAGAGAGAGAGAAATATTTTATTAGACACACACAACTATACAAAAGTAGAATACATACAAAATACATGCAGGCCGCTTTCAACCGGTCGATCTGGAAGACTGGAAGTCACTGGGGGAGGCCTATGTTCAGCAGTGGACGTCCTGTGGCTGAAATGATGATGATGATGATAGGATTCGAACCCGCAACCGCCAGGAATTGTATTCCGAAGCGCGAACCACTACACCAGACGGTCGTCATCGATATGAAATTTCATTCAGTTTTAATTCTCATACGTGGCAAGCAATATACTTCCAATGGTCTCTTCCACTACTTTTTCTATACACAGTCGTAGAAGTTCCGATTTCTATAACACAAGAGCTTAAGCTTATTACCTTACGATCAGAGCAATGTATGTGATGTTGTCCAAATTTATAATTTATTTATTCGGATCAACTCAAAAAACTTAATAACATTTTACTTCACAACCTCTGGTGAACAGTTCCATTTTTACCGCTCGGCCCGTGAGATACTTTTTAGGGGGTTCAGGATTGAAACTGGTTGTGACCTATTGTTATTACTATTAATAAAACTTAAATAACACACTGATAATAATCGTTTTTTAAAAGCAATGTAGACATTATTATTAAATGACACAATGGCATATTGGTGAAAAATTAAACTTAATGCTAAAATATATTTTAAAACGCGTAATAAATATTATAAAACTAAAACGCTAAACTCTTTAAAAATTTACCACAGCCCAATCACAGCCCTCAGGCATGTAAAACCAGTATATTACATTGAATAAATCATGCAGTAAACCCGAACTAGCCACAAAAGCACCATAACGCTCTTCTCATTGCATACTCCGCTTTGTCTGAATTAAATATACGTAGCAAAGAAAATTAGAAAACATACGCTTTTTAAATTCCAACTCAAATATGCAGTAAGTAAAGTAGGAATTATTAAAACTGGAACTGGCTTAATCAACAAAGATTTCAAACTAAATTAAAGTGGTAGCCGACTTGATGGTAAAAATTGTTATGAAACTATTATAAATTTTTGTTTTTAGCAATTCCATGCAAATTTATCTTCAATTAAAACCTTGCATGGAATTACTAAAAACAAAAATTTACAATGTTTAAGCATTTCTAATCTTAACCAATAGTCAAATATTTGTAAAAATATTTCTATAGGGTGTTGCCGGTAGTATACTACTCAGCTATACATATAGCTACAACATTGATCAGAATACGCTGGCTTTGACAGCGAGAAAGAACACTTGAGGAATTTCATCTTGTCACGTGACGTCCTCGGTAGCTTAGTTGGTAAAGCACTGGCCCGGCTTGCGATGGGACGTGGGTTCGAGTCCCACCTGAGGTCGATGATTTTTTTCAAGTGTTATTTATCTTCAATGAAACTATTAATTAACAAAATATATTTTTATGGTATACGTTAGGGTATTCATTGTAGAATACAACTGTTTGAAACCTATTCACCGAAAAGAATAAAGATTATTTCATTTTGATTGAAAAAGAACTTAAAATACAATCAATGAACTGCAAAGTTATGCTTCCATTAAAAACTTTTAATTAATTTAAATAAATCTTTGTTATTGGTCTATGTTATTTCAGATCGAGTGCATTGAACTTTAAAACAAAACAAAACGGTGAAAAGGTGAATCTAAAACTAAGATTTTACCAAATAGTAACTCAATTTGTACATATTTTCCCAAGAATTTTCCCACAAAAAACCGATCGAAATCTCATCTCTGCCTATTCAAACAAGACAGAAAAACCACCTCCGATGTCAATACCGACTTATTGAAACCGAAAGAAAATCTCTCATTTCGATTGCGAGAATAGCTAAGAAATCGTCTTGAGACATCGAGGGCCGTTTGTTCTAGGATAAGAAACAAATCTTTTTGTTTTAGAGGAAACTTTTAAGAAAGTAGAGGAAGGAAGGCATTTATTGCGCTAAAAGCCCCGACGGAACCAACTTTAAAATGGATTCAACTTTGTCCGTTGCATTTAACTTGTCTGCAGTGACACCGTGATGTAACAACGCCATTTGTTTTCGAGGAAGAAAACTCATTTGAATTGTATATAAGCTTTTCACGTTTGGTCGGCTTTGGGAGTAATTTGCAATTCTTTATTTTTATACCGATTTCAATATTATGTTTCATATCGTTTGAATTAATTAGTTAAAGATAATTGAACAATGCAATGTTACGTTGCTTCTCCATTCCTCCTTATTATATTTTGCCACTGTTTTAAGGTTTCGTGTAAAAATATGTACAAGCTTTGGGGTAATAAATAAAATAATATTAAAATATCTTGATGTTTATTACGCTATACACATAATATAACTTATATGTCTGTCTGTCGGTATAGAGCATTCAAACTGACAGCAGTTTGAATGCTCTATACACTTAGAAAAATATATTTTGTATCAAAGCGCGGACAACTTTTTAGCGATTCCAATGACGGCCCCATAGTGAAAGCAGTTGATTCTATACTTTGAAAGAATTATAGTGACTGAATTTTTTTGTTTTTAGCAAATCCATGCAAGGTTTTAATTGAAGATAAATAACACTTGAAAAAAAATCGCCCCGCATGCGATGGGACGTGGGTTCGAGTCCCATCTGAGGTCGATGATTTTTTTTTCAAGTGTTAATTATCTTCAATTAGAGTGACGTTATTGTCTAACTGATTCTAACCTAATTTTTTTCTCGATTTAATACAACATGTAGCGCTACGGTGTGATTATAATGTATGAGTTACTGAATGAGATTCCACTAGTCCTTTGAAAGCAAAGGCTCTTAATCTTATTGTTCTTTACTGTTTTCCTAAACATTCTATCGATATTATCTCTTTGTGATTTCTCAAACCGAGCTAGGATGGTCTTCTGGTGCTCTTTTCACTGGTTTTACTTGTTTTTGTGCAATTTATACAAAGGGTCTACCAAGCCACTTAAATTAAGAATAAAAATAATAAAAAAGGACTTTAGTCTTTGAAAACGGACGTGTTATAAATTGTTCTACCTACTAATGACGATTAAGTTTATTAACTGGCTTAGCTCTAAAATATTTAAATTATCTGTTTAAATATTTTAGACATTTAGTTGTAATAATAGTGCATCTTGTTTTGTCAAGCAAACATGGTGCTATATTGTTGATGAAAAAAATGATATTTTTGATAAAGTACTTAATAAATGTTACTTATGATGTTCAAAAGGTTGTTATAATAAGTTATATAGTTATTTCGTTTTATTGATTACCATAAAAAATATTCAGTAGATATTAACAGAAAAGATGCACAATTTTGCAATTTTATTACTTAACCAACCTAAAAACGTTGATCTTTACTTTATAGGAAGACAAAGCATAAAAATCTTACTTTTAAAATTTAATGCAGTTAAAAACATTGACGCGTTAAAAAGTTCGATAAGTCTCAATACTTATTCACAAAATTCAACAAACGATATCACAGCTACTAAACAAATTGCGATAGAACCACTGTGAATATTTTCGATGAAAAACTGAAAAATATTTTATTAGTTTTCAAATTGCATACGTGTTTCGATTCGCAACAAAATGATGTACGATATTAAATTTATCCCCCAGTGGTACCTTCTCCAGCAGGCTGGAAATAAAAATGATTTCGTTTGCACTTTGAGGTATTACAATATTTACTCTTAACGAATTCGTTATGTTTTAATTCAGTGTTGACCTAAATATTAGTCAGTTTCTCATATTTCTATGCAAGAGAATTTGACTTCTAAGGTTAAATCTGGACAACTGATTACATTTTTATCGTCATCATCTCATCTAAGAGTTAACTTAACTCACTTTTTTAAATGTCAGTCGAAATACAGTTATCTTCTTATAGTTTTAGTCCCGCAGTTAATATAACGTGCGGTATAGGTTTCTATTTCGTAGGTTTATATTTCTACGTGTACAAATACTTTTTTTAATTTTTTTAAAGAATCAACAATTTAAAAAAAAAAGTCTACACGATTGATTAAAAAAATCATATTATTTCTGTATATCTGTCTAGTAAAATCGTGTTCAATCATCATCATTATCTTCCTCGTTAGGTATCATCAGATATTTTTCTGAAATTTCATAATTGGACCCACTGTGCTACTGCATGATACAGTAGTATACCGTACTATGACACAATTAATGAAATTCGTTATAGGCGAAACTGAACAAAAATACTTTCATGAGCATATTGGTATCGTAACGTGGCTGCTGTAAAATAGTGGCTTTGCATCAATTGTTTGTGTAAATTTAATAATAAATACCTTTTCTTATTATTTAGTAAAACAAAATTACAATAGGAACTGTCTTTTTATTTGTTTCTTTCTAGGATATTTTGGTTTAAAACTGTGTAAGGTTTGTTCGAGATGCCTATTTCAGGTGTTTTTCTATTTTAATGAAAAACATTTGTTTAGAATCAAAAGTGTTACAAAATCCTATATTTAGTTAAATATCTAACACTTTAGTTCAATTGCAATTACATTAATATTACAGTAACAGATTTAACAGCAAGACTTTAGGTGCATATCTACACAGGTAGTTATTAGCTGCAAGTGTAGATCACGAAGCTTTCCCTCACCTCCTGAGTAAGTGGTATACCTATAAGCTGTATAAGTCGAATGCACTGTGGGGCAAGACTCTAACACATTACTACGATTCTTACGTACCATTATTATTTATCTCTACATTGCAGTTAAAGATAGCATCATCGTCATCCTTTCAGCCACAGGAAGTCCACTGCTGAACATAATCCTCCCCCAGTGACTTCCAGATTGGCCGGTTAGAATGACCTGCATCCAGCGGCTTCCTGTAACCTTTACCAGGTTAAGATATCACTGCTTACAAATCTAATCACGAATAAGTAACAAATTACGTAGACCCCTTTACCCGAATCATTTCTGAGATTCCCAAGCGGGCGTTATCACAAAGTCCATTTCATAAAACTCCTTATAAATCCTTGAGCACCTCTACAAGTGGATCTATAAAAAGATAATTTCACTATGCCCGTCTAACGATGGCGTAAATCATTTTATATTTGAGGACGTGGTTTGAGTTGAGGGGGCAATAATGCTAGTGATATCAAATAACGTTCTTCCTTGAGGGAGCGGGCGAACCGATATCTGTATGAGAACTTTACTTATTGAATGCCAAGCGGTCTCACATTACATTAAAATATATCGTCAAAGGTGACTTTCCACTAGCATTTAACCCAGTTTTCATAGAAACAATTTCACTGGAAACAATTATACCAAATTATCCCGTCTTAGTTTGAGCAATCTATTTGACTATTATTCCACTTTGTCGGCTTAACCCGGATAAAGCCCAGGTGATTGGTTGATTTGTTACAATGTATTTAAGAGCCTTAAGTTTCTGTTATGGAGTGTACAGTCAAGTTATAAGTTTCCAATGTATCCATCCATCCATCCATCAGCCGAAAGACGTCCAATGCTGGACATTGGCCTCCCCCAAGGATTTCCACAAAGATCGGTCTTGCCACCCGCATACAGCGGCTTCCCGCGACCTTCACCAGATCGTCGGTCCACCTTGTGGGGGGCCTACCAACACTACGCCTTCCCGCCCGCGGCCGCCATTCAAGGACCTTCCTGCCCCAACGGCCATCAGTCCTGCGAGCAATATGCCCCGCCCACTGCCACTTAAGGTTTGCGATTCTGAGAGCTACGTCGGGGACTTTGGTTCGCCTTCGGATCGTCTCCTTTCTGATTTGATCGAGAAGGGAAACTCCGAGCATAGCTCTCTTCATTGCTCCAAGATCCTCCAGGGTCTCAGCCATGACCACGATATCATCGGCAAAACGAAATAACAGACTCGAAAACAGCTTATAGACATGACTCAGAAGCGTGATGGGTCTGTAATTCTTCAGCAAAGACTTATCGCCTTTTTTGAAGAACAGCTCCACCTCGCCCCCGTGCCAAGCCTGTGGCGTTTTGCCCTCGAGGATCATGGAGTTCTTAAACTGTTTGAGAGCCATACTAATCTCGTACAGGCTGACTTCCGGGATATCTTCGGTAGAGTGTCGGGTTAATTTAGCTCTCGGATCTGCCGCTATACAATTAACAGGCGGTTGCGTTGTCGCGTACAAGTGTCCATAGAACTTTTTAATCCCTTTCAGGAGCTCAGGTTTGGACAATACGATTCTGCCGTCGTCGGTTTTCAACTGCGTCAGTTGACTTTGCCCGTCTGGCCAGGTCTCGTGCGAATACTTTCGAGCCCTTGTTCTGCTCGATTGCTTCTTTAATACGGTTTGTATTAAAGTCGCGTATGTCGCGAATGTATGCTGATCTGTAATAAGATAGGTGGACCATGGAAGGCCAATAATACAAATTCGTAATTATTGCCTTGAGATAGCATATTCCTGCTACTCACACTAACACTTATCTAACTCAAGAACACAGACGCGGCGTTGTATGTTTCATTTATATGAGTACAGTAAATAAACGAATAAAGTGTTAATCTGTTAGAGTGTCATTCCATGGTTCCTTATTACAGGCGGTCTCTTTGATATGACTTAAACTTATACTGGAAATTTAGCTTAGTTTGGATGTGCATATAATGTATTAAAATATATCCTATCTATCAATGTCTCTTAAAAATAACACGTAGAACATAATTATTAAGATTTATGTTGGTTTCGGTATAATAAACCTACTTTCAGTAAAAATGGAGACATTCCGAGAAAATCTCTAAAGTTTTCTTCAGCAAAATGGCCGTTGACATTTTCGTGAAAAATTTGGAGCACTCGTCTGTGACATTAGCGAGCAACAGATTTCCAGGGAGTTGATAAATATCTAAGAGAGGCAGTAATGGGAGATAATCTCAGATAAAGAGCAAAAGTCGTCATCAAGTCGTCCCAGTAGCAAAGCACCGGATAACCAGGTCTATATGATGCCGTTAGTGATGTGACATTATGATTTATTGGACATCGAAAGATTTCTAAAATTAAAGACTGACTTTTATAACTTATTATAAAACTTTATTGCACAGATTGAATGATAATAATTACAAATGAAATTCTTAAGAAAAAAATCGTATCATGACGTGTTATTGATTGCACGGCGGCTAAACATAGTAATTATTCCTAGTGATAGGTGTTTCGTATAAAATCATTAACTATAGATTCTTTTTCATTTAAAAAATGTTATGCAGGATAGGCAGCTTTTCTATTTTGAAGAGGAAATAACATACGATCAAAAGCAATTTGGCCGTCATTTCCTTTAAATATTTGAAATATTTTCAGAGAACCTTATAATTACCAGACTTATAAATAATAAATATAAATAAATATTAGACAACATTACATACATTGCTCGGATTCTAAGGTAAGAAGCTAAAGCCAAGTGCTTTGCTGTTATAGAAATCAGAAACAACGACGGTACCACAACACCCAGACCCGAGACAACATAGAAAAATTCGTTTTCTACATTGACCCCACTAAGATTTCATGTCAAATTTTCTGGGCATAGATACATTCAAACATTCGGATTAGATTATTATAATGTTCCTGAAATCGATATCGATACGTTTGACGCGGATTGCCTCTAAAAGCCGGTTCACAGTCGGATCACGCCCCCGATAGCCGGGCGAACGGCCGCCATGAGTGGCCCGACGTGACTGTTCGCTGATGAATATTTTTCAACGAGCCTTTTGTTTTTTGTAACATACTCTCGTGCTGGAAATGATTCGGTTTTATTTTGTGTTTTATTGGGAGTATATTACTGATTATTTTCTTCGGAATCTGAATAGTGATGCCGGAAAACTCAACCAAGTTATGAATTTATGTCATCTCGCTTAGCCGTATAGACTACATAGTAAAAGACATAAAAAAAAATTAGTACCACCAACTGACATTGATAAACTTAGAATAATTTTCAATGCATTATATTGTAAGTATTATTAATTAGAAATTAGTTTTCAAAATCTGCATACATTTTTTTAAAATTTCACATACACAAAAACCAATTGTACCTACCTGATGGATCAAATGGTACTTTCAATTCTTTTCCCAATCTCATAAGAGTTACTTCTGGTAAATTCACGATTCAAGGTTTTTGCAGCATTGATTATTTTCACGTCATAAAACACTTTTTTCCCTAAACGAACGTGTATGTTGGTATCCACTTCATCCCTCTCAGGCAAATTTGACTTTATCATTTTAAGTAAAACCATACTACCTCAAATAACATTATATCCATCCATACCGCTCAGTTTCAGAAGCCATTTCAGTATTTTATATTCACTCTTTTGCGAACCGTGCAGAGATATCCTGAACATTATACGTGTATCCGAGATACGATAAGCAGCCGTTACGGCTGTATGGCTAATATTGTCCCTCTGCTCTGCTTAGGATAAATTCACATTGGGCGCATAGCAGAAGGATATACTTGCAGAATATTAGAATTAAAATCGGAGTCTTAGAGGTTGGAAAAGTTCTTTTTGTGGTCTCTAGGTTATCAGTAATCACAATAGCCATCAAGTCAAAATATCAGCTGTAATTCTAGAGCATTGCATATCCGTGGTGCTGTTGTATAAAAAAGTTCTATGTAATGAAATAATACTTTAAATTTTAATTGTTTTTACCTTATTGTACACTTACAGATCATCAACCTAGAGATACAATTTGTGCATATTGTAACTCAATATTCGCGTCTATTTGTCTATTAAGTAATACAATACGCATAATAAAAAATTGAAATACCTACCGATCCAACTATGGGCCGATCAAAAGTCTGAAGTGTACGCGGAGTCTAAATCTCTTCAAATAGGCTCGCAAAATGTGAAAGTATGTTCCAGCCGCCACAGCTTGTGCCTAAAGTCCATGTTTTCTTGCTTATTTTTATTTTCTCTTTGTGAATCAAGCCTAATATTGTTCGCATGCTCTCTATGCGGAAAGTCGGGCTTGCATTGTTATCAGATTCTACTGGAAACTGCAACATCATTTTTGGATGTTCCTCTCCTAACTGGAGTTTGTATTTTGTTTTCGCATTATCCAAACGATGTCGAAACTAATTAGCATCTGGTTTACGACTATTCTAGTTTTAAAACTTTTATAACAATGACCGAAGTGGGATTAATTTTCTGTTTTATGGTCGTAACATTTCACAGATTGTTCAGCAGTGCGATTCACATTACGATACAATGTAATCGCTTCAATATGCTCGCACCTGGTTCACAACGTTTCTAGCTATTTGTCACGGCATGTAAGCTCCACAAGCACCGCATCAGAACGGGTAACCGATACGTTGAATTGAACGGCAAAATCTTGGACATGGTATACGAGTACAAACTACGTGAAGGGATTATACTGTATACCATCTGAAAGGAATTTCAGATACCTTACAACCATTTATAGATTCAAGGCTTAAACGTCGTCTCTGACTGAAATTAAATTCCTAGTATTCAATAGTATTGATTTCAGTAGAATGTTGTGTACAATTTCTTGTCTTGAGTTGTTAGCGTGTATAAATTTTGGGTCTTAAGGTTTTGTAAAGATGGTCTCAGTATAAATCCCTGAGGTAATCCTGAGTTATGCCTTAGATATGGAATATTTGATATTTTAATACATCCATGTTTTACTAAATTACAAAAGTAATGTTTTTTTTACTTCTACCTTAGTATTTAGCGTAAAATATGTATTATTTTATAGATTGATCTTTAGACGTACGTTATCAAATGCTGTATTCCGCTCATCAAACTCGAAGGCGTCTATTGTTTTGCCGTATCTCGAAGTCATGCGTCAAAACGTCACGTGCACCCGGACCCACGTTATGCGGTTGTCAATAACAACCCATTGTCTGTTTTTCGTGAAAAAAACTTTTTCGTAAGCATTGTTGTGAACATGATTTATGTTTGAGGTTTTTTATTTTGTCGGGCAATCATGAATTTCGAATGGGGGTGCTAATAATGAATGAATATAATGGCTCGGAGTTAGTGTTACGCTGTAGTCACACTTGTCAACATTGTTAATAATTTATTAATTATGCTATTTCGTACATGGCTTTGTATAAATGTTGTAACGTGAATTTTGATTATTGTAAATTGTGCCCAATAAACGATTTTTATTCATTCACTCATTCAATTTCTTTTGAGTTGGTTGAATTCGATGACATTACCTAATGTTTGATACATCCTCGCGGTCATTGAATTGTTTCGATTTTGTCTTTATTTGAATAAATATTTAGTACCTACCTACGTTTAGCTTTGGTAAAACTCTAGTCGCTAAGTGAATTTTCTAGCCGAAAAAAAAATTTCAACAAAAGGTTCAGATTAATCAACTCTAAATGACAGCAGTAAGAATAGGTATAGAATAAATGCTTTAGTGTATTATCAATTTAAAAATTTACTCCATTTAATAGGCTTAACAAACCGCCTTCGTTATAATAACTAACTACTAAATTTTAATGAGGTCTTAGCACCAGCATAAATTGTTTGCAACTTAATCCTGTTGAACAAATGCGGGCATTTGATCTCCAATTAATCTTAATAATAATGTATTCGATTATATAAATTATATAGATGCATCAAGACTTTCAGAATCAGCTTGATTAATAATTTCTTGAATGCGTTATCAAAATGATGATTTTGTTAACACAACAGACTTCAATAGACACATTGTACTGATTGCTTATCATTGCGATTAATTGAGTTGATTTGGACTTATTGCTATATAAAAAGTCTTTCAGAAACTAATCGCAACCGCGACTGCTGCTGCAAATTGAAAGATTCTACGAAGATTTCTGTTTATTACCACTTGCTAAGAGGTTATAGTAAAGTCTTGGATAGTAATTACAGAGTGTTTGACAACATATATTAAAGCAGACCAATAAAATCAACCAAGATCATGTGTATAATTTTATGTCACTGGTTTTGAATCTTTATCAAATCAATTTAAAATGTAAGTGTACTGGTATAAAATACAGCAAAAATAATATTTTATCATAGATCATGACAAGTGGCGTGTTTTAACGCATGCTTATTTAGATGTCAATTAGTCTTTTTATCGTCAATGAAATAAAACTTCAATCGGACACATTACAACACTGCGTAACTAAATACAAAAATAGCTATGTAATATTATTTAATTTCCAGTTTATTTCCAGTTTATTCAACTCTAAATAAACAATGTAAGGAAAATTACAGACTCCCGTAAGTTTGCAGTTTTATTTTATCATTGTACTCCAAAAGTATCCAGGTCCGAGCATCTCAGAGTGAAAAGTTTAAATCCCAGCTATAGTGCCTATAACTGAATTTTTAAAAGTTTACGTATCTACGAGTAGCCTTTTATTGGCCTCTTTGCAATAATGTGCTTAGAAATAAAATATATTCAGACTTAAAAATCTTGCTGAATCTACGATTGTTACATTATGAAAAATAAAGGAATTGATAACTTTCTAAAGTTGTGCATAGTATTCCGGTTAGGATTATCCCAAGTATTTCCGTACTACGAAAGGAAGAAAAAAATTGAGTTAAGTTTCAGCAATCTTGACAAGCAAAGGTCGCTGATATAACCCGACGGATTAGCAAGCTGAAGTGGCAGTGGGCGGGGCATATGGCACGCAGAACTGACGGCCGATGAGGTAGAAAGGTTCCGCAATAGAGGCCACGTACTGGCAAGCGCAGCATGGGACGTCCACCCACAAGGTGGACAGACAACCTAGTAAAGGTTGCTGGAAGCCTATGGATGCAGGTCCCTTACAATCGGTCGATCTGGAAGTCACTAGGGGAAGGCCTATGTTACAGTGGACGTCCTGTGGCTAAAATGATGATGATGATGATGAGAATCTTGTCTAGGCCTGTCTGATGAAACCAAAACCACGTCATGAATAGAGAAAAAAAAACGTATAAACCTGATAACTAGTATTTTTTCTCATAGCACTTTGCCTCGATCCTAAACGGAATACACTTGACCAAGATCATAGATTTCGTAAGCTTTATTATGACATTAACAGTGGTTGCGTCAGAGTCGCCCTTTGTAACCTTTGGACAGAACGACTAAGACTGTTTCGATAACAAACGATCCCAGACCCTTATGGAAAGTAAACAGGGAAGAATGGGCTTATTGCAAGGTAGTGCCCAATTTTAAAGTAAGATCTAATGAACGATTTTATCATAATTAATTTTAGTCTTTGATGTTTTCGAATAAATTTAAAATTTCCAAAAAAAAAGGGAAAAGCGAGGTGCCGATGTGGCGCTAATAAAAACCTTATGCAGTGGCCTTACGGTTTATGTTAAATGACCAATCATTAAGTATCCACTAATTCTATTTTTAACCACAGATAGAAATAATAAAAAATAGATAAAATACGTTATAGATACAGATTCTAAGTCGCTTCTGAAAATCTGACACAACTTTACAACCTTATCTTGATAACTCAGACAAAATATCAGCACAAATCAAGCAACAATGATCATTTTCATCTAGTGAAAACGCCACATTACACAACCTAAAATAGTTTTATACCCACTTAGTCCTCAAAATAATTCTGCTTCCAAAACGAAGCTAATGTTTATTAGAGGTAATCGCTAATGACCATTATATTAAAATGTTAATTAGCACCGGCTCGATTGTCATTGCGCTCCATTTGAAAATCATTCGGTTTAACAATTAGTAAGTGGAAAGTGAACAACGCAATGATTTGTGGATTACCTAGTTTGTAATTAACTGCGAATTATTGCGAATCATTGAGCGTAATTAAATAAAAATGTTTTGTTTTGGTTAATACGAATGTGTTTATAGAACAAGGTTAATTAGGGAATTATAGGTATTGATTGTTGGCATTACTAAAATCTAATTATATTAACACGATTTGACATTGCACCTTCATTAAAGCTTATAAACAAATCAGGGATTGCAATTAAAACAATATTAACATTCATTTATTGATACTTAAGAAACACGGATTAAAGGCTCTTTAATTTAAAATGTCCAAACAAACATGATTTGCTCACATAACAAACTTAAGTTTTAAAAATTTAATACACATGTCAGATTTACAATTTATTTAAAAAAATACATAGAAAAACCACCAAACATAGGTAATGCAGACAATACGTAGTTGTATATAATGAGTTACATACAATTGCTATACCATTCAAAAGAATTTAAACACTGCCCGTAACCATAATATTATGACTCTTCGCAAAACAGTGTTATAGAAGAATTTGGAGCTCTGTAGGTAGGCAATGCGATTAAGATCTCATATACAGGGTGTAAAAAAAAACTCCTTAAAACTAAGTGACTGTCTGTTCATAAATAACAACCTTTACAATTCCTTTATTTTATTCTAGTTAGTGAGTTGAATTGCTAAGGTTAAAAACCGTTTCTTGAAAAATGTATGAAAAAAAATTTGGCTGAGTTGAATTTTTAAAGATAAAATAAGGAAACATCAAAAAAGATTGAAACATACGCATTCCTATCTGAAAACGTAATTTACTATTCATGGGGTGACTTGCCTACAAATTGCTGAGGAAACCCCTCACGCCCCGGAAAGTAAAACAAAACATATCATAGAACTATTTTATATGGAGTGAAGGCTGTGAGCTTCTATTACGGAGTAAGTAATATATTTCCTTATTTTTTATAGAAAGTACCTCCCTTGACAAAGATAAAGAGATAAATATTATGGCAACTACATAACGGATCTATCTATCTATTTAGCCTTGCAGTCCACTGCTGGTCGATAGCATCCTCAAAGAGCGCCAAAAAGCACGCTCTCCCGTTTTTTTTCATCCATCCATTTTCCTAAGGCAGTGTCGGTCCATAACGGATATTATAATTAATAAATATATCAGAACTAGCTTATGCCCGCGACTTTGTTCGCGTGATCTTTAGTTTATTCAATATATCCCACAGGAACATTAAACCGGGATAAAAAGTATCATATACCTATCTTAATCCAGATCATATTCTACAATGTGTGCAAAATTTCCTCCCAATCTGTTTAGCCGTTTACGCGTCATAGAGGCACAAACATCCAATCTTTAATTTCAGTTCAAGCAGTCGAAAATCTTAGAAGATTTATACAAACTTTCATCCCCTATTTTATCCCCTTAGGGGTGGAATTTATCAAAATCCCTTCTTAGGGGATGCCTACGTCATAGTAGCTTTATGCATGCAAAGTCTCTCCCAAAAATTGACAAAGTTTCATACAAACTTTCATCCCCTATTGTATCCCATTGGGGGTAGAATTTATCAAAATCCTATAGAATCATTAGGTTAAGATGGAGTAGTGTTGGTAGGCCCCCCACAAGGTGAACCGACGATCTGGTGAAGGTCGCGGGAAGCCGCTGGGTGCGGGTGGCACAGGACCGATCTTCGTGGAAATCCTTGGGGGAGGCCTATGTCCAGCAGTGGACGTCTTTCGGCTGATGGATGGATGCATGGATGGAGTAGACAAATGAGAAATGTATTGAATTCTTGGAAGCTTTTTTTATTATATAGACTATTATTATCCACAGATCACGCGCTAACTAAGCTTCTAGACGCTAAAATCAAACGCCAAATAAGTGTTGGTATATACACGGTGTTACTTTGCATCCTTGCCATATTCACAGAGATAAAAGTAGGGAACAATACCTATTGTTTAGATAAACTAGAGACTCCCATAAATAAAGCACACTCAAGTTTTTACTAAATTTGTTTTGCAGTACACATAGGAATAAACCGATTTTGTCTCGAACGGTACGCGATCACTAATCAAGTAATTCTACAAAGTCTTTTGTGCCGATGAATAAGAACAGTGATGTGCATGCGTTTCGATAATTAGTGTTGTGTTTAATAGATTGTCGATAAAATAAAAATTTTAAGATTAAAAATAACAATTTAGGTCTTTATTTTTTACTGATTTGTTATCATTGTCAGTGATATAGTTACCTCTGTAAATATGGCAAGGATGCAAAGTAACACCGTGTATTTAGCGCGTAATTTAGTGCATTAATTAATGAACTCAAATCATGCCGTTATTTGAACGTTAGACGTAACTGGTGAAGCTCCAGCATAACAAAGATTTATAGATGTCACTATCATTATTTCCAACAGCTATAATAACTATTTATTGTCCACAGTTGAACAATAAGTCTCTTCTATTGGATAATATAGGTATATGACCTTTGCGCTTATTGATCATCCTATTCAAACTGATTGATTTATTGTGGTTTAGACCCAAACATCTTATTTTATTTTGGCCAAATCTTGTTCATTGGTAAAATCTTATCCCGAATAACAAATAGCAAAATTTGTTCGATATATAAAGTCATGTTTAATTACTCAGTAGATCTGTTCTTGGGTGGTGGCTCTACTGCTTTATCTCTATTAGACCAACATTAGTAGAACCGCAAAAAAAATCAAATGAAAAACTTAATCTAGGAGGTTATGAAAGACAAATACCTGATTGTTTCTAAACAAATTGCTGACAATTTAGTAACTGTCAGCAATTCGTTTACGGGCTAGTGCTCGTTAGTAAAATTAAAACTATAAACTCCCGGTATTGTTTCTTGCATCATATTTTCCTTCGCCCATTACTTTCACGTGCTCACCTTACGACGGTATAAGAGCTCAGGATGGCTTATAAAATAAGTCGACATCTGGTCCGACATGGTTCGTTAGTACGTAGTTCTTTTTCTATGGACGTGCTAAAGTCGAGATTCATGGTTATGCCGCTTAGCGAGTTTCAACGATGTCGGATAACGCTAATTTTATTGAAATTCTCGACCCAATTTTGTAAAATAGTTTGCGCATCATCAAATTACTTTTTAAGTGCTTGTTATCTATTCAAGATTGTGTACTACTCAAAAATTGAAAGCTTTATCACTCTTTCCAAGAAAAGCATGTTGTTGGAATGTCATTCAATGTTTAATCATTTGTTCCTGGCCGTATATAAGTGGAATATTCTTTATTGAAAAATATTTCGTTTCGAGGATGTTCCACTGTTATTATGTTGGACACCTTTTTGGAATTACCAATCCTATTTATACCAACTTCAATAAATATTGTATTTGTCTGTTTTTTGTAGCTCATATATAATTGGTACGATATTTTATTAATAATAAATTTCATACATCGTAATTCTTAGGAGTCTGAAATGAAATGTATTCCGGCTTCAGAAAGTCGTTTTGCTAGCTCTATTTCCGCTTTAAAATAGAATTTTGTCGTCGTACAAATGTTGAATACTCCTTATTTTCTGAGCTAGGTTACATATAAGGTAAAAACATTGGTTTGCTATTTTTAAAGAAATGTAAGTCACTCGTTCTTTGACTCCTATCGCGCTGTTGCTTGATATTACTTTGTATTTATTGATACTTGTTTTACTATGAGCAGTATTATGCAAACACATCAGAAAACTAGAAAACTGGTGAATATTTAGTAGCATTGCATTGCAACCATGAAGGAAAGTAACTTACTGTCAGATGTTATAATGCTCTAATACCAATGTTTTATATAACCAAGAACAGTGTTACCGGATCCCTAACAGTTGAGTGAGTTGTGTTGTTTCTTTAAAGCATAGGAAATTTCCTACAATTCTTCAAGGTAAGTATCACAACAGCAAACAACAACATAATAACAGTAATAACTCTAAAATCATCTGCTCATCGTACCACTCTCCTACGCAGGTAGAGGACAACACATTGTCCTCCCTTCACAAAGCCACAAAAAGGGCTCACGATCGCACCGTTTGATTTATACACGAGCTGATACTATGTGGGAAGTGTGAAGTGGTTGTACGCAGGGAACAAGCGGTGGCGATAGCGGGAGCGATATGGAATTAAATGAAGTGAATTTTGTACACGGGCGTAATAGGTTGGCTGATATCTTGGACGAATTTAGTGATGTTACAGTCATTCTCTTCATTTAGCAGTACTGTACGACGTGTTTTGCATAATTTTTATAGCTTAAACTAATGACGCCTTAACGTAAAAGATGGTTTGGACGGAATAAAGTTATCTTTGAGTATTAATAGTATTAGTATTAAGTTATAGAGAGGCACGATCGGCCTAAGCGTTCGGTTTGTGACGCATCTATTTCTTGTGTCTTATCACGTAAAAATTTCGTCTGTATACCTTTACAGACAACCAATTTTTTATATTATAAAAAACTATGTATCACCTTAAAAAATTAAAAGAAACTTACTTACAAAAGCTCTTCTGATTTTGAAAAGAAAGAGAAAGAAAGAGACAATGTTTTCTTTCACAATACTCCAAAAAAAATATTTTTTTGTTTAATGTTATTATTACTTACTACCTTTATAAGTTTTATGGAGCCGTTTTTTAAAACACGTTTCAGTCTTTTTTCCCTCTTTTAAAGTAACGTGAACAACCCCTTACTCACGCCATCCTGATACAAGCGGGAGATTTATAAGAACCTTCCACGGGAAAAAATATACAACGCGTAAGTTGCTTATGAGGAAAATTACGTGGACGTTATTATACTACGGGATTTATTATGTGTCGCTACTAAACTGAGAGTTGATGAGGCAGAAAATAATATGATACAATGACGTGACATAAGATACTTTTAGTAGATACTTTTGCATATCTAATAAGTTATAACTGTTTAAATGTTAAAGGTAAGTTAATTTTCGAAAACCTTTATGTAGACAAATATGAAGAAAAAAAATGTGGTTTAGAGTTATTCATGTGTAGAATTAGCTGTTGCCCGTGAATTTGCTCGCGTGGTCTTCAGTTTATTCAAAATATCCCACAGGAACATTGAACCGGGTAAAAAGTAAGTATACTATATGTGAAGCCAGATCATTATTATATTTGTGCAAAATTTTATTAAAATAACGTTTAGTAGTTTCTGCGTGAAAGAGTAAAAAACATCCATACATCCATACTTTCGCATTTATACATACCTTAAAAAATACAGAATATTAAAAAATAAAAGCCATGAGGGTATTGCTCGAATTGAAGCTAGAATACCGGAAAAAATAAAAAAACGAATCATAACAGAAACTGAAACACGTCATAATTTATAAAATACTTTTAGTGAAAATGCATGAGTACTTATAGTCGAGCTGTGTATGTTATTTGATGTATTTAAACCCTTGTGTGGCAGTCGGCCGCTGCGGACCGATGGCAGATATTGCCACTTGAAGGGGGTCTGTTTGTTACCTAGTCATCATAGTAATACTCACATAGTTAAATACGTTATATGACATGCATGACTCAGCCACAAATGCTCGTTCTGAAGAAACAACCACTTGCTCCTTGCGGGATTCAAACCCACATCAGGGCCCTAACCATGAACTGTTAAAACAATCACAAATCTGTCAAACATTATCATTTCTGTCAAATTTTGTATGAAATGACATACCAAAATTGACAGATTTGACAACTTTGAGATTGTTTTAAGAGTTCATGGTTATAGCCCTGGATTTCTTATTCCGAAGCACGTGCACTGGCACAAAAAGTGGAATATACACTGAGACATTTTAGTAGTTGTTTTCCCACGGAAATGATTCTATCTTAGTAGTACAACTTTATTCAAATCACCTGTAGGCATTCAAATTCAATTCGCCTGCAGCGTGTGCGATTCAGTTTATGCTGTATTACTTTGTGGCACAAACTTTGTGCGGGAGCTTCTTTTACTTTAAACATTAGGCAGTACCCAAATACGTCACATCTCGTTAAAGAAACTATCGTTTCTCACACTTTCGAGTTAATGTTTTTTTTTATTAGTTCAGAACAAAAATATTTTTATTAAAACAAATAACTCGTATGGTTCGATAGTACTACTTTTACGTAGTATAATACTTACTCTGTGATATTAGTGATATATTACTTATACTTTTCGTTTTAGCAAGTTGTAAATTGGACTACATAATGCGCATTTTGCTTTATGTTTTTGTTTAATGGCAGTTTTAGAAGATTTAATCATAATAAAAACTTTATTTATTGAGAATTCTGTTTTATCAAACTAAAGCGTGGACATGACAAAGTGAAATGTTAAAAAGCCCTTACGAAATAGAATTTTGATCGCCATTTTGGATTAACAGAAATAAATGGAGTAGGCTTGTGTCACCTTTGATGAGCTATGTAATATCTAGTAATGGTTCGAAACCAGCACATGCACAGCACTGTATCAAATCGAATGCTCTAAATAAATAAAAATAAATTCAAACATTCATTCATTCAAACTTCAAGGCCCAAACCACCTCATAGTTGAGGTGAGGCCTGGGCCCTGCAGTGGGACGTATATAGGCATACTTTATTCATTAAAACACTCCAGTAGCGGCACCTGCTAGATTCATGAAAGACCAATCTCACTTATTCGTTGCTTTTACCTGATCTTTAAAGGATCAAGTTGTCTTGTAAAATCACCTAATAAGATAATTATAAAATCGAAATGCACTTTACCGGACCGCAACAAAACGACTAAATGGAGTAATTTACCAATAAAATGCGCCCATTTCCAGCACTATAAACGTTTCTAATATTTCTATAGGACTATAAAATACATGCTCCTAGGATATTAACCTGTCCAAATTTTGCTTATTATCTGTTGCCCAATATAAATTGAGAGGATCTACTGAATCTTTATTTACTGTGAGTTTTGGTGTCATATTTACAGGCGATCCTGTCATTAATAACTCGGTGTAAACAATACGGTCCTTGGCATTAGTCACGGTCCTGCTACATTTTATCGTCCGCCATCGCTCTTTCGGCAATTTTCGGTAAAAAAATATAATTTATGCTTTCAACTGTCATGTAAACTAAAGACATCAGACAGGTCACACTGATTTAAATGTAAAATTATCCTAAAAATAAACAAATCTACAAATTTACTTTTTACAGAAAATATTTGGCAAATTTTAGTCTAGTAGGGGTACCTAAATCATTTCCTAACGGATGTTAGTTTGTTACCAACTTGTCATAATTTGTATGTGTCTGGCTGGCGCATATGCCCTTTGCGGTATCCCTCCCTTTGGCCAAATTATTTTTCGTCAAATTTCACTTCCCAAAAAACTTATAGCGTAAGTTTCATTTTTCAAATGAAACTTCAGCAACTATACATTTGGCAAATAATTAATTTGGTCAAATTATCATTTGGCAAAATTTTACTTAGTCAAGTTTTATTAGGAAAAGTATAATAGGTATAGCAAATGTTTATTTTGGAATATATTTTAATCCAAATAAATTTTTGGTCAAATTGTCACTTCACATACTTAGATAACTACTCAAATCAAAGCGTAGGCAAATAATTATTTTTGCTAGTACATGAATTTCACATAGGTAAGGTAGGTATTAATAAAATTTCAAATTTGGGTATTTAAAAAAAAAGTATATCGCAGTTAAAGCATCTGGGTTAGGTTAGGTTAGAACAGTGACCATTAACACGCGCGGGCGAGCGAACGGAGCGAGCGAAGTGAGCGTGACGCTGTAGCGGCCGCCGAGCGCTAGATCGCCTCTATTGTTAATGAATCACTTGGAAATTTTGATGAAATGGATTAAATATAAAAATTATAACCTGTAAATTATTTGTCCAAGGTGAAACAAACATTAATAATCCACCATTTACAAAAAGTGGAGACAATCTTATGACAATAAATCTAAATACAGTTTTTAATAATATAAGTTTATCACCGTAGCATCATCCTATTGTAAAAACTGGGCAAGTGCACGAAGGGTTCCGTAAAAAGGACAATTTAAATTAACTGTTAACATTAACGATTTAGTATAGAGTATTAAAATATTTTAAGACTGACTGCTAAAAAGACCACACTTTCCAGTTTTTAGTTGCCACTCAACATTCCCAACGTTTTGAACGATGTAGCAATTTTAAGAACTAATAATACAATATCATTAACATTTTCGTAGAAATTGTCGAATATAAAATTGAAGGCACGAATAATTTGAAACGTTTAATTTAATCGTTTATTCTGAAACCGATATTCTATTTATAAACAACCTTATAATAGGCTAGTAGGTATACTTATAACTCAGTAAAGTATATTATATTTATAAATTGTATAGTTGTTTTAATACAAAAATAAAATAAAACTTCTCTTGTCATGTTTGGAGCTTGTAACAGTTTTGTGACAGAATACAAATCACACATAGGTACTTATTCATCGTCATCATCATTTTAGCCATAGGATGTTCTCTGCTGAACATGGGCTTCCCCTAATGACTTCCAGATTGGGCCAGTCAGTCACGCCTCATCTAGCGGTTTTCTGCAACCTTTACCAGGGCATCTATCTAACTTGTGAGTTCCGTGGTTGCACTTGCCGGTACTTAGCCTCCATTCTATAACCTTTCTGCCCTGATCGTAAGTTGTACTAGCTTGCCAAACTTCTATTCGTTTACGGATCTCCCCTCTACTTATTCGATCTCACTTATAATTACGTAACATAAGTGTATTATAATCTTACAATCGGTCGCTTATTTTAAGTTCTTGAATATTTTAAGTGGATGACCGTGTACTTGATATAAGTGTTTATGTTATAACCCTTTACCGGGTGCCCATTACGTTGTAATTTGCTACGCTTCTTGAGACGCGTTGGCGCGACGCGACACGTGTTAATTTTTTTGCAAAGAGATACTAATTGCGCTTGGGTGAATATCTAGGTCTGCATAAATGGGTGTGTATGAGTATAAATGTGTACGAGTGTTAAAAAGAGAATATGAATGTGTGTGTGCGCATTGACAGTTATATTGACAAGTGATTTTATAACAATAAATGAAACTTTATGTGCAATTCTATTGCTGGAAGTCGAAGATGACGGTGATGATGATAAAAATAAACTATTTAAAAAAATAACGAGGTTTCCCAAAGTTATTACAAGATAGACCACTTCGCCTCTCAATTTTCGACTCGAGCGCTCTTCACTACACTCAAATACTTTTTTACGGGCAACCTGAAAATTTTCCAAACTATTCCGCCGGCCAAAACACGCGTATTTTATCTACAAAAGCTCCATTCGAGCTCTAAGTGGTAGGCACTTGTCCGAATCCGATAGTTGGGGAAAAATTGAACTCACTCAAACGTATAAAATGCGCTGCGGAAAATGCCCTTCCTCTATATTGAATTTCAAACAACCTTCAGGTCAGTTACTGGGTCTAGGTACGTTATCAACTAGAAATTTTATTGGGTAATTCAATTTATTTGGCAAATAAACACAAGGGTTTTTGTTTTAGGTGTAGTTTAGGGTTTCATTAATTAATGGTACCTACATAAAAGATAAAAAACGCAAACAAATAATAAGAAGCAACGTATGCTTACGTCAGCTATGCACGTTTCGCTACAGGGAATATAGGGCATACTACAACATCCAGGCCCAGTGCAGATTGGTGAAGAAGTCAACACCCCTCCAAGTAAGGTTTAGTCACTGACCTTACAACTAAAGTCAGTGACTCGACCTTACTGTCGGATGTAATCAAGCTGCCATAAAGCCTCCGACTAGATTCCACGACTAGTGTCAAGCGATATACATTCTTATATAAAAAATACAAAATATTCTGTCAATCATCCTTCGTGGAAAAGGAATTCTTTCGAAGGGATCTACCGTCGCTCAAGTTAATTAACAATTACCAGTTTAGGCTGTACTAGAACGACTCCATATACAAAACCCCAAAAATATGTATTTTAGTCCGAAAGATTTTTAATACAAATACCTTTTCATTTTGTAATGAATATGATGCTTGAAACAAATTACAAAATTCATTGTTATTATTTTTAGTTTTGTTACGAGCTACTGTATATTTTCACAAATTACGGCGTTACGTATTTCATTTAAATCTACTGTAATTTTAATAATATTAAAATGCAAAGTTGCTTAAATGTATGGCTTGGAATTCTTGAAACAAAAACAGGATTTAAGATTTTCCACCGCAAAAGCACAATGCGACGAATCCCAGGGTTTAAAAAGGTCCCCTAAAAGAGATCCTGAAAAACTCAGGCTGTTGGTTTTTATGGACGCTTTAGAGAAAAACTAGCGGGTCCAGACCCAGTATAGTGTGCAGATGGTGACATTGGATGCAGTCTTTTGTTTACATACGGGAGCAAAAAACTTCGAACATTTTTTTCCAAGGCACCGCTTACGCAGCCTTTCATGAATCGATAAGCAAAAAGACTGAACTTAACCCAGGATCCATGTTTTTTCTTCGCTGTTTGTCAAAGGGCAAACTATTTCGTAAAACTCTTGTTACTTGCTTAGTTACAAAAAAGTCGAATTATGTAATAAAAGAATTATGTACGAGAATAATAATTACATATCGTAATAGAAATATCAACATAACTTACTCAAAAATACTATTGATTTTAATGAAGGGTATAAATTATAATTTTTATTATTGGCTTAATTTATCAATTTAATAATGTCTGAATTAGTATCTGTATAATTATGGCAATACACAGTATTTGGTTTTTTGAAGTTCAACCGTTTTATTTTCTATTAAAACCAAAATTTGTAGCTGCAACCAAACCTTTTGTGGGCGAGTAATTTTTTAATGAACGCTTGATGCAATATTCCGCCGTGTATATCCCTCGTTTCATAAATGTAAGCTTAATCGTACTACATCCGTACACAATTACCTTATATGAAACAACTCCCGGCCAAGCTGTTGTGTCGGAATTACCTTACTTTCATTATACTCGAAGCTAGACTGTTTTATTTTGCATTTATGCAGCACGACGTCTGAGGTTTTAACTTTAATTGCCACAAAAAACATCAACATTTCTAGATGCAAGGCCAAGAATACTGCTTCTTACGGGAAATGAGATACTTAGGAATTGTCAAAATTAAATGTAGGGAACACAAACGAGATAATGAAAATTGCGGTAAAAACCCAGAACATGATGTTTTTGTTCTATTTTATACGATAAAAAAAAGGTTTATCTTCAAAAAAAATATTATTTTGATTTTAAAACTATTTGTTTTTGTAGTTTCAAAAACAAATAGTTTTAAAATAAAATAATATTTTTTCTATTGGTCTTAATTTTATAAGTTTTATGTAAGTATTATTATAATGCAGTTAAATCTATATTAGCATAAAAATGCCGTAAAATATTTTTATATCTTCTTGTTTTGCTAGGGATTATAATATATTAATGTAACAGGTTTCAAAGTTATGTTAAAAAATATTATTATTGTACTGAAATGTGAACTAGATTTGTAATTGTGACACCTTGAAAAAGATTACTCAATTTCATTTACTTCGAATCCGAATTATGCCCAAAGAAACTTTTACAACGATTAATCGTAAAATGTGAAGAGTTTTACAAAGGCTTCGTAAAACGAAATCGAATTTTCCAACTTTTACTGTAAAAAGGAACAAAGACAGTATTTGCAGGGCCGCATTAAGAAAGCTGTGAAATTTAATTAATAACTTATTAATTGGTTATGTTGCAGTATTAAAGACGGCGTAATTGACAAATACATAAGTAAGCATATTAAATGACTTAAATATAAGCTTTTAACAAACTTCGTTGTTGATTTTTTTATACTAACACTATACACAGCAAGAGCATAAATGCAACACATAACCCTTTACGAAGTGACTACGACCTATGCATTTAGGCTGAAACGTCAGTAAAATAATTAATAAAAAGTTGCATTAATACCCGTGCTGTGTATAGTATTATGTATTTAAATACTTATTTTGTTTTTTAAGTGAAACAACATTAAAATATTTTTAACGGAATATCATTTTTTACATTAAAATTTTAAAACTAGAAATTGCGAGTCAGTTTCGCATACCAAAGCGAGCTCAACTCGTGCTGTTGGCGCCTCCAAGCCCTGCAGCCAGCTCGGGCATCTTCGGCGTTCTTCGTATGCGCGGGCGGCGGGCACACTCCGTAGGTGCCCTCCGCCGCACTCAGCCTCTCGACCACCATCGGCATCGGATGCGGTTCCTTCCTTATAGGCGCGATCAAATAAAGACTAAATAATGTATTTTGTTACCAGAATATACCTATGTGTTAACAGTCCGCGTCTTATTTAATATTCTAATAGTCTTAGGACCCTAACACGTGCTTGTCATATTTTTTACATTGTTGTTTTTTCTTTAATAAAGAACTTCGCATACAGAAAATGTATAAATAATAGATATTATGCGATAGAAAACTCACCAATTGCGTAAAGAGAAAAATAATAATTACATATTGTAAATATAATTAAAACGTTAATTATCTAGGGATCACTGGGTAGAGCCCAACTAATTTCTTTATACAACGTTTCGGAAAGTAATTAATTTCTTCGACACAATTTCGTAGCTAATTAGTTTCATACACAAACGACACTTAATTGCAAATCTAAGCAATATCTTTTACATTATGATTTTAAATCTATATCAAACGAGGATAAAAAAATTGCACCTTACCCCTTCAATTCTGACAGTTATATCAGTTAAATACTTAAAGGTAAGGTTGGGCTCTGCCTTAAAAAAGGTCCTATTAAATATTCAGTACTTGCCAATGACTTTAAAATCCCTTCCAAATCCATTTTTCCCCTTAATGTGCGTCTTACAAAAGCTAAGCGTTTCATTCCCAAAGAATGACGAGTGAAATTTGCTGCCGAGTGCCGACGCCATGATTATGCTCTTTACGTCGTGACAGATTCCAACTCTTTTCATTTTGGAAACCCCCTTGTTATGAAGCGAGAGACCTTTTTTACGGTGTATAAAAAGATTGATGAACCCAGCGATAAGCTGAAGCTATTGATTTGCGTAATTTACGGAAAGGGCTGATTAAGTACAATATATATTAAATCCTAATCCCATAAAATAATGCGTCTGAGTACATACCTGTTTCCTTACGGAAAGAAACAAATAATATGTAATCTTATAACGTGCCATTAAATTGTACATATTTTAAACTAAATTAAATTAAGTAAATAATCATAGTCAGATATGTTAATAATAAGAAAAAACCTATGCATAAACAAACTAATTGAGCATACTATCTTTAGCCTTAGAACTGGCCAAAGATGTATGCTTAATCAGTTTTTTGAATCGATGACCTTAGAATGGGTTATATTGGCACGCTGACTGGCTAAGCTTATGCATTGGCAAAGACACGTCATCTATTTACAACTTGTGACGTTATAAGCTAGACATCTTAAGATAAAGTTTGTGTACATTTGATCCCCACAGGCTTAGTTATCATATTTGCTACGTTTGAAGATTTTAAGTTACAAGAACATTTATAGCACAGAAATATTTGTTATCATTTTACATCACAAATGTAACAGACTTTGGTTTAATTAATCTGTCAAGCTCAAACAAACCTCCGGTAGCCGCGTAACATGAGTTTCATTTTGTCCCGTTCTTAAGCCTTACAGCCGGTCGATTCTCTAAGAAAATCTTGTTAGTAAGAAGGTTTATATTATTTATCGTTGATGAGCGAGTGCAGCGACGAAATGAGCGCGGTTTTGTTTACATAATCGACAGGCAGGAGAGATAATGCTACTCCTGGTTACTGTTATTGAACAGAAAAAGGTGTTGTTCTGTTCATAGAACCTTACCAAATGAATTTAAATTATTCGGTTAACGTTGTTGGAAGTAAATCAGGTCAGAATGTCGAAGATCGGACATAAACATGTTTTTTACAAACTTAAAATAAGCATCCCATGTGAAATAACAGTAACTTTTGGTTAAACAGAGTTGTAAAAGTTAACCTATACATATGATCAGCAAAAACGGTATTACATTTTCGTATGTCATTTTAGTTTACGTATCCGATATGTTTCGTATATGCTCCTCTGGTTTCATTTCCTTTCTGATACTTATGTAAGTATGTTTATAAAGTAAACATAAAATGATTTTTACTAGCTTGAGCATATAAAATATGTTTTCTAACACTTTATAATATTCATCAGCATTACATAGGTACCTACCTAACTATAAAAAAAATATATAAAAAATAATGTTATGGATTACTTAAAATTTTTAGTGTTCCGTTACCAAATGGTAAAACTGTCTGTCTATCGTCTGTCAGTCTGTCAGTCTGTCAGTCTGTCAGTCTGTCAGTCTGTCAGTCTGTCAGTCTGTCCGTCTGTCCGTCTGTCCGTCTGTCCGTCTGTCCGTCTGTCCGTCTGTCCGTCTGTCCGTCTGTCCGTCTGTCCGTCTGTCCGTCTGTCCGTCTGTCCGTCTGTCCGTCTGTCCGTCTGTCCGTCTGTCCGTCTGTCCGTCTGTCCGTCTGTCCGTCTGTCCGTCTGTCCGTCTGTCCGTCTGTCCGTCTGTCCGTCTGTCCGTCTGTCCGTCTGTCCGTCTGTCCGTCTGTCCGTCTGTCCGTCTGTCCGTCTGTCCGTCTGTCCGTCTGTCCGTCTGTCCGTCTGTCCGTCTGTCCGTCTGTCCGTCTGTCCGTCTGTCCGTCTGTCCGTCTGTCCGTCTGTCCGTCTGTCCGTCTGTCCGTCTGTCCGTCTGTCCGTCTGTCCGTCTGTCCGTCTGTCCGTCTGTCCGTCTGTCCGTCTGTCCGTCTGTCCGTCTGTCCGTCTGTCCGTCTGTCCGTCTGTCCGTCTGTCCGTCTGTCCGTCTGTCCGTCTGTCCGTCTGTCCGTCTGTCCGTCTGTCCGTCTGTCCGTCTGTCCGTCTGTCACCAGGCTGTATCTCATGAACCGTGATAGTTAGAGAGTGAAATTGTCATAGATGATGTATTTCTGTTGCCGCTATAACAACAAATACTGAAAAACAGAAAACAATAAATATTTAAGGGGGCTTCTATACAATAAACGTGATTTTTTGCCGTTTTGATAGATAATGGTACGGAACCGTTCGTGCGCGAGTCCGACTCGCTCTTGGCCGGTTTTTAATTAATTTTTAAATGTGAGTGGATTTTTTTGCGTATGGTAAGTAATATAACATAGGTGAGCAACGTGCTGTTAGCTATCGGTTTTTTGGCGTTTTTTTTGCATAGCGTGCTTCAGCCAGTACTCCTAGGCGAGTCGTCACGCACGTTTAATTATCGATTCTATGTACTTTACGCTTGGTTTGTTATTTATTTTTGTTTCTTTCAAATCTAGAGCACGGGTGAGCTATGAATTCGAAATTCGAGCTTGTTACTCAAATTTTAGCACATTGCATAATCATTTTTTTTTTGTCATATGTAAAAAGGGGATAACGGTGCTGATTGTGCAATTAGTAATATTGTTTTAAAACATTTTGTATTTGGAATTGTACAATTGTTTGTTATCCTAAATAATTAAAAATAAATAAATAATCTAGCTACGAATTTTAAATTACGTCTTTTAACGACGGTCAGTACCCACCTTTTTTGTCGTGAGGAAATGCAGTGACGCACTATTACCCAGCCATGGAGATATATCTGGAGGGCTGTGTGGAACTCCGGGCTTAGAAGTAGCCCGCCTACCCACTAAAACGACACGGTGCCCTCCGGCGCCTTGAGTGAAATGGAGCCAAGGGTTTCGCTGTTGGCCGCAGCCTTAGGCATGCTCCTTGACTGGTCAATACCCACAAGGTAAGTAGGAGCTGTACATTATGTCATAAAATTTTTGGGGAATTAATGTTTTTTTTATAGTTCCAAATTCAAAATTAAATTTTTTGGTTGTTGTTAGATTGGCACAACTGTTTTCCATTTTGGCGCAGAGTTTTAATTACATCTGATAATTAGATTAAATGCAGTATTGTTTTTAGTTATACTATATCTAGTGTGTATTGCGAATTTCATAATGGACAAACACATCGAACAAAGAGTTTGTCTTAAATTTTGCATCGCCAATGGGATTTCGTGTTCGGAGTCTCTGAAAATGTTACAGAAGGCTTACGGTGAATCGACTTTATCAAAAACACGTGTTTATAAGTGGTACAAAGCGTTCAAAAGCGGTCGAGATGTGATGGAAGATTTGCCTCGCTCTGGTAGGCCATCAACGTCTGCTACTGAAGATAACATCGCAAAAGTGAAGGAAATAGCGACTGAAAATCCTCATTCAAATTTGAAAGAGCTAGCCGTCGAACTTTCTGTGTCACACGAGTCAATTCGTACCATTTTAAATAATCAATTGCGTGTGAAACATGTTGCCGCTCGGCTAGTCCCAAAAGACCTAAATTTTCGTCAAAAACTCAATCGCAAAAGAGTCGCTGAGGACATGCTAGACCGAGTAAATTCCGACCCAACATTCATGAAATGCATTGTTACTGGTGACGAGACGTGGGTTTACGAGTTTGACATGCAAACTAGTCAACAAGCTTCGAAGTGGCGCCTTCCAACCGAAACCGGAGAAACCGCGCCAAACTCGATCGAAAGTTAAAGTCATGTTGACTTTGACTGTCGCGGTGTTGTGCACTCAGAATACTTGCCATAAGGTCAAACGATAAAAAAAAGTATTATTTAGGCGTTATGCGGCGTTTAAGAGAGCAAATTAGACGAAAAAGGCCAGATTTGTGGAATGAAAATTCTTGGATTTTGCACCACGATGATGCGCCTTCCCACAAGGCCGTCATGTGAACGAATTTTTGACCAAAAACTCAACAAATACCATCGAGCAGCCACCTTTTTCACCAGATATGGCTCCAGCCGACTTCTTTCTTTTTCCTAAACTCAAAGTTCCACTTCGTGGCACCCGTTTTCATTCGGTAGAATTCATAAAGGAGAATTCGCGGCGAGAACTGAACTCGATTCCGGAAAAAGCGTTTAAAAAATGTTTTGATGATTGGATTATTCGTTGGCGTAAATGTATCGCTTCTGAAGGAGCATACTTTGAAGGTGATAAAATAAATTTGGATGAATAACTAACATTTTGTGTATTATTAATCTTTTCCCGGTACTTCTTGACAGAGTAGTATATCTCTAAGTATCATTATTTACCATGTTACAATCAGCATAAAACCTAATAATAAATACAGTCAAATATTATTTTTATGTGTTTGATTGATTTCATAAAATTTTAAATACTTAAGAGGTAGACCTCTTGAGTCGAGACCACATCAAAGTAACATAGGCTCAGAGAAAGTGAAGCTAATTAAGCAAAGACCGGGTTTCGTGGCGGGCATTGGGTCTATATCCAGCTGTGGGCTATGATATATTATTTATAAAGTTTAAAAACTTTAACCCGACTACGACTGGACCGCGCGACTGTACGACCGCAGTAAAAAAATATATTTTGGATTAAATAATATAATATATATAAATATTTGTAATGTGCTCGCCGAGACCTTTCTTTTGATACCAAACACGTAATTGTGATTATCTCAGTTTTATTTTTTTCGAGGTTAAATTCCGTCATATAAAATTTTGATAAAATTAATACAGCCTATTTTACCTGGGCCATTATTACGAATCTATTGACACACACAACATACATACATACTTACATACATACATAGGTACGTAGACTGCCAAAATCGTTACCCTTCCTTTTGGCTTCGCTGTAGTCGGGTAAAAAAGGCAGAAGATAAAAGTTGGACTGTACTCAAATAAAGTGCAATCTTTCATCTTATCTCTAACGCTGTAGATACACTACACCCAATTAGCAGAGCCCACAGTCGCGTTAGATATGAGGGTGTAAACTGGGTCATGTGCCTGATACCACAGTAAAGTTGGAGTCAGTAGACTCAATTCCTACTATCTATTACTATTAGTTTTTGGAAGTCCACATTGCTGGATTAAGGCCTACGTAATAGAACGCTACAACTGCTTTAAGCCGGTTGGCATCCAGTGGTCTCCCGTAAGCAGTCAATGACAAGTTAGTTTGTTCACTGAGTTGCCTGTCCACGGTACGTCTTCTATTTCGTAGTTACCACTCTATTACTTAAATGCTCTTTATTATAACCAGTTTAGGTGACCTGAAAAAACTTACGGGATTTATTCTGGCATTTGTAGTCTTGAAGAATCTGCAATGATTACGCGGCATACGCGCCACTTGTGCAACTCTCGCCCGATGTTACTGCTGTTGGTATGGCTTTAGCTCAACTCGTACAAGCCTCACATGAGTCGAGCAATCCACTTCTATTTTTGGCGTAAACAAATAAATATCACGCTCAGTTTCAAGCGAGCGGCTTACGAGCATTCCTCAAATTACAGTTCGCGCGCACACGTTTGCTAGGCATGTACGACCCTTTACTGGCTACAGTAACAGCCACCGCCATGACGAAACTAGGTCACAATTATGCCATATAGCCAATATTTACTATTGTTATATATCATAAAACCTATCGTCTAAACATCTGTGGTTTAACCACAGAGTAAGTATTATAATACGTAAGCCCACGACGCCAATGTGCAACGCCTGCTGTTTGTACAACAAGAGTTCGATGGTGGAAAAGTGAGATGCCTTCTGAGATTTCAGCCACAGGACGTCCACTGCTGAAAATAGGCCTCCCCAAGTGATTTCCAGATTGACCGGTTGGAAGCGGCCTGCATCCAGCTGCTACGTGCAACCTTTACCAGGTCTTCTGTCCACCTTGTAGGTGGACGTCCCACGCTGCGCTTGCCGGTACGTGACCTCCATTCCAGAACTTTTTTGCCCCATCGGCCTTCAGTTTTTCGTGCTATGTGCCCCGCCCATTGCAAATGAACTGAAAAAATTGTAATATAAAAATGACAATTTTACTGTATCTTCATCAATTGTGTTGATATCAATTACAACCATTCAACAATCTCTGACCCGCGACAGAAATACGCTGTGCGCGAGATAATTAGTATTTGCTTGTCTAAACTAGCTTTGAAACTGCAATAGTAGTATGAAAATCTTCAATTATACCTAATGAATTCAGTACATTGAATATTAAACAATTTATAACAAAATTGAGTGGCTCACATACCTATTACAACTTAAAGGATATTTTTGAATAATAACCGAAACCTCTGTTTACCATTATTTAAGCAAATAAAGATTATTTTATTTATTTTTAGGAAATGTAATATTATTTAACCCCTCGACCGTGTGTAAAATAAATAGCAATTGAATATCAATGGACGTGTGGTAACCGGTTACTTCTTGTGAGAATTGAACCTTCTCAAAGTACTTTAGCTAAACCCATTCCATCGTAGCACAGAGAGCCAAGGCAGTAAAATGGTATTAAATTTAAACAGTGCCATAAGTGTGGTTTATAAACTTAACTAGCTCTTGTCCGGGTCATTATACGCACGGTGTTCAATTCAATTTAAAAACCTTGCTTGGCGTGCTCACAACAACTTATAGAAGATTCAATGCAATCGGATAAATAGTTTAAGAATACGGAGGATAAACATTAATGACAAGTCTATCTTTTTGTAGTAAGGCCGATAAACTTTTATTTTTATTTATCTTTGTACATTGGCACCACATAATTTGGTTAGACGGCTAAAAGTATGACATGTCTGGACTCGGTAAAAGTGTCATCATTTAAGCCACAGGAAGTCCACTGCTGAACATAGGCCTCCCCCAGAGACTTTTTGATCGGCTGGTTAAAAGCGACCTGCTGCAACCTTTACCAGGTCGTCTGTCTACCTTGTGGGTGGACGTCCTATGCTACGCTTGCCGGAACGTGGCCTCCATTGCAGAGCCTTTTATGCCCCTTCGGCCGTCAGTTCTACGTGTTATGTACCCCGCCCACTGCCACTTTATAAAAAAAGTTTAATCTGGTACAATAAGCAAGCGCAGAAGCACTCACCCTAAATTGAAATAGAGTCTGAGTGACTTTCTTATCCTACTGGGCCGAATACTGTACCAAGGGTTTGCAAAGGTTCCTGGGTTTGACTACCACTAACCAAAAGTAACTACGCCAATCTGGTTTTAAATAATATGATGATTTTCAAAATAAATGTTTAATAGACTAGATTTGTGAGTTCTTTGAAGTTACTATCTGTGCCCTCGGCTTTGCTCGTGTGAATTACGGCCTGTCACTCTATATTTTACTTCTTTAGGAAGCAAACTAAATTTGTAGGTAGCTTATGTCTTTGCTTTGATACAACTTTTATGGTATTCCATAGAAATCTTGCATTTTTTGGGATAAAAGTAGCCTTTGTTCTACTCCGGACGTTAATCTGCCTGTGTGCCAAATTTCATCCAGGTCTGTTCCCCTCTTCTAGCATGATTAAATACCTATAAATATCCATCCATCCAAACTTTCGCATTTATGATAGTAGCATAGGGTGGGAGTACATAGAAGTAATGATTCAATGTTCCTTCAAATACAAGGATATCTTGAGTGTTTCGCTCAAGTGTCTGAGTTTAAGTGGTTAGGAGAGCAGCCCTCGAAGGCTCTCGTCCCGCCTCAAATACAAAGGTATGCTTTGAGAAAACAATTGTGGATCTACTAATAAAACCTATAAGATTGTATTTCTGTTAACATTACTTGCTTCTTCCATCTTTAACGTATACGTGCCAAGTTTAAAAATACATTTATAGTTTATATTGGATAAAAGTAGAGTAATGTATAGGCATATAATCGTGCCACCGCAAGGCACTCTAGGTATATAGGTACTTAACCACGCGAGCCCAGTGAGTGGTGGAGAGATGTTTTAAGGTCAGTGACTAAACTTAATGTCAGAAGTAATCAAGCCGGCTTAAGGCCTCTGCCAAACTTTACGAATAGTATCAACCGGAAGTGTGATAAGCGTCAGTATATATGGCCGGAATGGTCACCCATCTACTCACAACCAGGGCGTAGGTTGCTTAACTTTAGTAATTACTGCTAAAGAGCTGCCACCATTAAGCTACAAGCTCCAGCACATGCGTAGTTGTCTTTGACAAAAACTACGCCCTCCACCTACTCTTTACCTGATTGAATTTCAAACGCAGAGTAGTTAAACTTCATAGTGAAATAACGTCTTATCAGTTTAGGTGAAAAGCAAAACGTTTTATCATGAAGATGTAGGGGAGACTATATCAAAACGGGTAGCCCGCCGAAAACGAGTAAACGTTTTGAATTCCGTGCCTTTCGTATTATTCGTAGTTTCAATGTGTTTCAACGCTATTACTCTTTACGCACACATAGAAACTTAAAACAAAGGCACGAAATTTAAAACCATTTTTGGCTACCCCCGTCCAAAACGGACTTTGGGAAAGAGAGGTAAACCTAAAGCAAAAGATGCTATCAAGTATGGTTCTCCCAGAGCTTATTGATTCGAATCCAGAAACTCATAATTTAAGCTCAGAAAAATGAGACATAGCCGAAATGGTATTACTACGAGATCTCATGCATCCCCTTAAAAGGACAATGGCAGACCAGTTGCGCCCACAGATCTAGGTATCTTAAGGGCATGTCGGCTTACTACTACTTTTTAAAGTTTAATATTTTTGTATCTTTTACAGACTTACAAAAAGTTAATGTGCTGAAAAACCTTTTTTTTTAAGAATAACTAATTCATAAGGGCCTTGTGGTGCCGGCAGTGCCGTGTGGTGCCGGCACGTTAAAAGAATTGCACCACCCCTTCTCTTCCTATGGGTATCGTAATAGGTGACTACAGGAGAACCGCCATAACAAGACGGGCAGCAGCGTCTCCTTTCCACCATAGGACAAACTGCGATCGCCAACCCGCCTGCCAAGCGTGACGATTATGGCAAATACCTCCTTTTGGAGAGGCCTGTGTCCAGCAGTGGACTAATATAGGCTGGTGATGATGATGATGATGATGAATTCATATTATTTGACCTCCGTAGCCGAGAGGCGAGTACGCCGGACTCTAAATGGCGCCACCATCTCTGAGGTTCCGGGTTCGATCCCCGGTAGGGTCAATGTAGAAAGCGATTTTTTCTGTCTGTCTGGATGTTGTGGTACCGTAGTTGTTTCTGATTTCTATAACAGAAGTGCTTTCGCTACTTACCTTAGGATCAGACAGCATTGCATGTGATATTGTCCAATATTTATTTATTTATATTTATATTTTTATACACGTAAATATTGTATAATTACGATTTCGCCATTATCCTTTCGCGAGTTAATCTTTGATATGAATTTACTTCCTACCCTTCAACTCGTCACGGTTGCAGAGCAAACCCTCATAGAACACTCGGAACAAAGGTGTGCTCTGACATAACAATTAGAGCGCGGTTTTGAATAAATAGACATTATTTAGTTAACGAACGTAATTAGTGAAACAAAGACCACTATATCATCTTACGTACTCACAGATTAGACGTTGTTCTTTGTATAGAAACGATAGTTTTTGACGAGTGAAACTATACTTCAATATTTTTAAGGTTATTCCACACAAGAGTTAAAAAAACTACCAAAATCATGTTTTCCTTATGTCAATTTCAATGATAAATAATATTATATGAAGTATATAATATAGTAATATTTATCTTTAATTATATGGAGTATAAAAAAACACGATTTATATGTAAAATTCATATGAGTAGCTTATCACTTGGATTTTTGGGTGTCCGGTTATTTATAGAGCCTGGTCATTATTTAGACCGCATTTTTATTCGATAGAGTAAAAATGTGTAAAAGATTATTATTCCTTCCAAATGTAGCGCGAAACAAAAGTATACTACTTACAAAGCATACTGAACATAAATATTTCTGTACAAAGAACCACTTAAAGAAATAAGGTTGACCACATAAAAATATATAAAAAATAGTGTTTTCCGCTCTCTGTAAAGTAAGTTCGATAAAACAAAGGTGAGGTTAGACATGAAATGTAATCAAAATACTGTTCACAAAACGAAGATAGAAAAAATACTTAGATAGGTACCCCTTGTCAGTCTTGTATCTTTAAGAATACTGGTAGTGATGTTTGTAAACCAAATTATCGATGTTTGATAGACGTTAGGCCAGTAATAATAAAACGAGCCTTTTATATAGAACTGTCTACTAAGCTCACCCAAGTAACTGGTGATCGAAGGGCTGGCAGCTACCTTGGCCAAAGGATTAGCCTTGCTACTTAGAGAGGCAATGCTGCCGGCCTTTTGGGCACCATTCCTAAAAGCAGCAATGGGGCGGATGTATTTTATATTTTATAATAAGTAGGTATTTTTTGTGTTGTTTTTATTGAGGTTAATTTATTTCCTTATTTTAGTAGTCAAATCATTCATATTATTTAGTTAATGTATTTATTTTAAATGTTGTTGGTATAACTTTGTTGATTTTAAAAAATGCAACTATAAAGCGAAAAATAATATTGACTAAAACATACCTAATTAGTTCTTTTTGGAGTCGGTGCCAGCCATCGAGAGTTAAAATGTGTTCATTCGCACCGACTCCAAAAAGAACTGATTAGGTATAATACATTCGCCTTTTAGTTTTTTATTTTACTTATTTTATTTCACAATTTTAAGTGTTAAGTCCTCTATTTCGCCCCCCCTAATTCCGCCAAAAATGACTTTACAGCAAAGTGACCTAGACAAATGTTGGTCTTCTGTGGACCACCCACCCAAAGGTATAATAAAAAAAATAGGGTGCTATTAATGATTAATTTTTCGACGAAATTTATTTTAAGTCCCAGACGCCTTTAAAAGAAGCTTCAGTTTTCACCATCCAACTCCGCAAAAATGACTTTACAGCAAAGTAACCTTCACTAATGTTGGTCCTCTATGGACCCCCTATCCAATGGTATGATAAATATAATGTGTTATATAGGGTCAATTTTTCGACGAAAATGTTTAAGTCTTAAGGAAAGGGTTTTCCTACACTCCAATCAGAACGGCGGCTATTTTGGTGTCGTAACCATAGAATAAGGTCTTGCGTTAAATAACAAGTTAATTTAAGAAAGGAACTTTTAAGTTTTTTTTCGTTACTGGGTGTGCGCCCCCAATAAATGAAAATTGGCGGTCTGGTACCTCATAAGCTCCACGTCTGCTCAACACACTGCGAAATACGTTTTTTCGACAAATTGCAGTATCATCTTCTAACTCCTAACCGGTAAGGAGTTCTGTGGCTTCCAGCATCAGGTCAGCAACATGACATGATGATTACCAGACCCAAAAATCAGCATTGAGTCAGAAAATATATGCAAAACATTATGAGTGCCTATAAAAATTGAGGGTTGTCTTCGATTTCCCAGGGATCCCATCATCAGATTCTATCTTGGTATAAATGGGACCACCTCGGAAGTATACCCTTTCAAACTAAAAAATAAATTTTGAAATCGGTCCATAATTGACTGCGTAATCGCGTAACAAACATACAAAAAAAAAACTTGATTACAGATAGAGCCCATAGCATTAGAACTGGTAACCTTAGAACTAATAACAGTAAAGATCATTTTTGGGCAGTTTCCATACACGCTATCAAAGTAAGAGTTGCCGACGATATTGTGGTCATGGCAGAGTCGCTGGAAGACCTCGGTGAAAATTATACTTAGATAAAATAAAATAAACAAAAATAAAATTATTTGCGTCGTGATAAGTAACCTGGCTGTAACAACAAAATGCTAAGCGCTGGCCTTTTTGAAACATACCCCTTAATAATATTTTCTTGTTGTATTTTTCTTTTCTCGTTCAGTAAGTCTTGTATTGTGTGTGTCAAATAAAACATTGTCTATTCTTTTCTATCCTAAATACTTAAATACGATACTTAGTACATTCAATTCATATTTGGGTTTTACCACCGGCCTAACGTCTATAAAACATCGAAATTTTCCCAACTCTGTCAAGCTATCTCTCCCATCGGTCGTGAGAAAAATAAAAACATACAGAACCACACTCTATCTGAGGGAAATGATATAAGGGCCCGTGGGAAGGGTGTTTTATTAGATTTGGGCTGGTTAACGTGCCCTTGTATTTATTTATGGCTTAATATAATTTTGATAACTAAATGAACTGAAGAGATGTATTTTAAGAACAAAGAGAGATAGCTAATTTGTTATTAGTTTTTTGATGGTTTTTTAGTTGTACCTATCAACAACCTTGTAGTAGTTTGATTATTCGTTTTACATATAAAAGAAGCAGCTGTAAAAAATGGCAAATAGATAACAAATAAAAATACCTATATAGGTACAAATAATCAATGGTTCTTTTTACACAATCTTTGTGTTTGCCGCTTTGCAGGATTAGAACCTACGACCGCTGACTTGGCAGTCCGGAAATTCAGTCGGTGGTATCGAATTATTGTTTCACATTCAAAAGTCACTGATTTACAAAGATTTAAATTGATAGGATAGTTCTTCATTTTGATCACCTACGTCCTACACAGTTAGCAGTTACTTAGTCACAAGCAAATCTTACAAAAATGTGTACTAACAACTTAACAAGGTTTAGGTTAACGTCGAGAACAAACATCTGTAGATAGACCAAGTATTGATAAACTAAAATTAGCTATTAACTTATTATTATAATAAGATTCTAGAAATGTACTTAAATCTAAATCATATTCACATAAGTAAGTACTTAATTTCATAAAAAGTTCAGATAAATTACAAATTCTTTGAAACCTAAAAAAATCTTCAACAAATATTTCAAAGCTAAATATTTTACTTATTCTGTGATATTTAATTACAAAAACTTTGCTCATTAATAAAATAAAAGTTGAACACTAATGATGTGAACAAAGAACAAACTTAATTAGTTAGTAAAGCATACTTAAATTTGATGCAAAATGAGCAAACGATCTTCTATATTTGTATATAAAAATAATTGAAATAATACATTTTCCCAATATTGACACAAATAAATGTCCTCTTACTCAAATATTAAAAACAAATAATAATAAATAATCTACATCATCCTGTACATGTACCCAAACACCACAAGTAGACTACTCGCACAACGCTAGCCGATTCATAATCTCTCCAGAATCACATTAATGCACTCAAATAATCATATTACACTGTTCATCATAATATCATATTACTTGGTGCGTGAATTAAAGTTTGTTCTATAATTTTAAATTTATCTTTTAAGTAATCCATGTGATAGTCTAAGTTACTCCTAAAAATATCTGACACTAATTCACTTACACCTTATATAGGCTACCATTAAACAATTACGATATCATATAGAAACGTTTTAAAACTCTTAATGTGTTGCTGTTGAGTTATTAAAGCTAAATTGTATGCTTATATTAATAACTTCTTCAATGTAGCAGAAACAACCAAAGTGCTTCATTAAGTTCTCAAAACGCTAACAAAAGATGTATTGACCCGTAGGATTTATTATTCAGTAATAACAGGTACTAAGCACATGTACACTCAGATTGAAAATAATATGGACATAGTTTAAGATTTCTAAGAGGTTTTTTATAAATACATTGTTTCCACAATATTTAATTATCTTTACCCAAACTGAGCAAAGCTATGCTAAAAAATCTGTATAGCTATGGTGAAGATCATCATGATAAATGAAATAAAATTCCACTAATATTATAAATGCGAAAGTTTGTTAGGATGTTTGTGACTTAATTACGCGCAAACGGCTGAACGGATTTGAATGAAATTTTGCAAACATGTAGAATATTGTCTGAATTAACATAGAGGATACTTTTTATCCCGTTTAAATGTACCTGCTGGATATTTTTTTGTTGGATACCAATGACGAAGTTGCGGGCACAGCTTGTCAGTTACAAAGGATCATAGTTAATCATGTTTTAAATAACCAAGATTGAGGTACAAAATATGACCGTGCTCATCACCCAAACATTTGCCCCTTGCAAGATTCGAACCCGCAACCGCCAGGCTTTGTAGTCTAGAGCGCAAACCCCCAGGTAGTCGTCGATATATTCTAGTATTTACGATCTCCAACGGAAATAACTTATTAATTAATGTAACTGAAACTAGTTTTGATAAAGAGTGATAAATGCATACTACCGTCTACTTCGAGCTTTACGAAGTGATTGTCTTTGTTTTATAAAATATCATGTTAGGTAACAATTTTGTAGTCGAAAAATAAACCTGTTCAAAAAATAAATCTTTTAACAAAGTATTTTAAGAGTTGCCGAAACTAATACCTTTAGCAACCTAAGTTTTGTTGTAAGCCACCACACAATGTAAAAGTTTTGCAAAGTTCCTTTTTCTTGGAAGACCTAAGATTAAGTACTCTTACGTGTAAAATATTTCCTTTTCCTTTTGCGTCAAATGATCGGATATACTTTAATCTGACTATACTTTGTCGAAGTAAAATATATACTTAATCCCACGGGGCAAGGGACAAATTGCTTCATTAATATTTTCTTTTTTCTTAGGTACATTTGTCCACGCCAAGAATTATTTGGCTGATTGATTTTCAGGCTTTCTTTATAAAACCGGCCAAGTGCGAGTGAGACTCGCTCACGAAGGATTTCGTACCATTATCTATAAAAACGGCAAAAAAAACACGTTTCTTGTGAAGTGTAAGCCCCCTTAATTGTATTCTGTTTTCTAGTATTTGTTGTTATAGCGGCAACAGAAACAGACAGACAGACAGACGGACAGCAGAGCCTTAGTGATAGGGTCCCGTTTTACCCTTTGGGTACGGAACCCTACAAACGTTTAAAAGAAACGAATTTAATATTTTTTTAATAATATTTTTTTCTATTGCGAATTCGCTTTTGTACAATAGTAATAGATTTGAAAAATATTTGATTTTGGATTCGTAGTAATGTTTATTGTTTTTGTCAGTACAATAATGCAATCCAAATTAAACCTTAGTTTTTCATTCTCCTAGAATTTAAAAAAAAAAAAATATTGATCAAGAACTTATTTTTGAACAATCAACGCAGTTTAATAGTCCCAATATAATATTTTCAAAGTTTTACTGTTTAATTTTTGCATAATATTTAACACTTAAATGATACTTGAGTTTCTAGATATTGATTAAAATACTTTTAAGTGCTTTTTGTAAACTTATCTCAAACTAAAACTTAATCGTCTAAGCCGTTTGGTAAAAAGTTACTTAATAAAAACCACCTAAAGTTTTTCAAGTTAATCACAAACAATTATCAAACACACAAGTTTCAGAAAATACTACATCTAGACTAATAAAATTAATTAAAGACAAGAATTAACTTGGGTTAACATGTTTTACGATACAAAAGTGTGTGGTGTCTGCAAGAAAAAGTTTCATTAACGTACGTTTCTTTTATTTGCGTTAGAGAATATGGTCTTGTTTTTATGAATAACTAGCAGCCCGTCCCGGCTTCGCACGGGGTAGACAATTATCGCTAATAGTTTCGGCAGCGAATTCGACATAAGACATTTTAAGACTCATTTTTCTACACCTTCGGTTACATTGTTCAAATTTTACCAAGGATCCCTAATTTTTTTCAAAATGAAATGTAGCCTATGTCAAATTGGAAGAATGTAGCATTCTATTGGTGAAAGAATTTTTTAAATCGGCCCAGTACTTTTTGAGCCTATTCATTACAAACATACAAACATACAAAAATAGGTACAAATCTTTCCTCTTTATAATATTAGTATAGATATAGATAAAAGGTTTTTGTAATTGGTAAACCTAATATCTGATAGTGAGTTTTACGAGCCGTAATGACGCTGACAAAAATGCTATAGCAGAAATACAAAAGAATTTTGTTTTGCATATCAAAATTGTGTTACCCAATCTAAATAACCGCTCATTTCCACTCCAATGGTTGTCGTACGCGATACACCAATTTCAGGTACCATTTTTTCTGCTGACGAAAAAAATTCTAATGCGAATCTCGCAAGATTCCCAATTACGAAACGGCTGACTCATCTTGGACGAGACAAAATACAAGTAACAGTTAGCAAATTGGACAAAAATTCTCGCTTTGTTGGACCTTGGGAATTTCACCAAAAACCTCGAGAACGCTTCGCAAAAAACGTAATAGCAAAATAATCTAAGGCCTGTCGAATAGCGAAGGATCCTACATAACACTGGTCACAAAATTCTAATAAACTAATATTATATACTAATTTGGTTTCAAATAAAAATGATTGATTAATTACTGACATTTGCGTTTATTTAATTATAGTAGATAGTTTTAATACTCCTTGACTACTATTACTCATCTGACGACCTCCGTAGCCGAGAGGCGAGTACGCGCCGGACTACTTTGAGGTTCTAGGTTCGATCCCCGGTCGGGTCAATGTAGAAAACGAACTTTTCTATATTGTCTCGGGTCTGGGTGTTGTGGTACCGTCGTTGTTTCTGATTTCTATAACATAAGTGCTTTAGCTACTTACCATAGGATCAGACCAATGTATGTGATGTTGTCCAATATTTATTTATTTTATTAATACTTATTTACCCTTTTTATTATTCGTCTTGGTATAATAAAAAAGATTTGAAGCTAAATTAAAATCATCGTAAGTTCATAATGATTACTAACGGTATTTTTTTGTTTTTCGTAACTTTTTTATCGCCAAATTTAATGTTAGTTTAACCCAAGCTCTTAGTATGTTACACTCTCTCGTCCTAATTTCTAGAAACGAACTGTACTATAAGATACAGATGTATTTTTACCTGCTAACTTTTTGGAGTCAGTTGAAAAGTGGAGACTTTTATATAAAATTTTCTGAAACTGACTTCATTAAAATAAGGGTAGGTATAATTGAAGATAAATAACACTTGAAAAAAAATCATCGACCTCAGGTGGGACTCGAACCCACGTCCCATCGCATACCGGGCGAGTGCTTTGACCACTCAGCTACCGAGGACGTCACGTGACAAGATGAAATTCCTCAAGTGTTTTTTCTCGCTGTCAAAGCCAGCGTATTCTGATCAATGTTGTAGCTATATGTATAGCTGAGTAGTATACTACCGTCAACACCCTATAGAAATATTTTTACAAATATTTGACTATTGGTTAAGATCAGAAATGCTTAAACATTGTAAATTTTTGTTTTTAGCAATTCCATGCAAGGTTTAATTGAAGATCAATAACACTTGAAAAAAATCATCGACCTCAGGTGGGACTCGAACCCACGTCCCATCGCATACCGGGCGAGTGCTTTGACCACTAAGCTACCGAGGACGTCACGTGACAAGATGAAATTCCTCAAGTGTTTTTTCTCGCTGTCAAAGCCAGCGTATTCTGTTCAATGTTGTAGCTATATGTATAGCTGAGTAGTATACTACCGTCAACACCCTATAGAAATATTTTTTTTCAAGTGTTATTTATCTTCAATTAAACCTTGCATGGAATTGCTAAAAACAAAAATTTACAAGGGTAGGTATGTTCTTAATTTGGTCCGACTTCAGTCTCTTATCCTCATCATCATCATCATCTAAGCCACAGGACGTCCAATGCTGAACATAGGCCCCCCCCAGTGACTTCCAGATCGGCCGATTGGAAGCGGCCTGCATCCAGCATCGTCCTGCAACCTAAAATTATCCTCGCTTACCTAAAATCAAAGTATATTATTGTTACTTACCCTAGAGCCTATAAGCTTCAATTCTTCTAGTGAAATTGCAAACGCAATTATACAATATGAGTATTCTGAAAGGTATCATTTGACTCATACTAAGACGCCACATGTCATGTTAAACGGCATCCAACAACTACACATTTTACTACGATTTCATTATTTATTTAGGGCCTAGAAGAAATACTCAACGTTAGTACGTTTAATTACATTCAAACTTTCGAGTTGCATAATTTAAATTCGCTAAACGCCAAAAACCAGCCAAGTGCGAGTCAGACTCACGCACGAAGGGTTCCGTACAATTATCTATAAAAACGAGCAAAAAAAAACACTTAAATGAAACTACTTTTACGGATTATTTCGCGATTTATTACCATTTTATTTAACCTGACGTTTCGAACACTTTACAGCGTTCGTGGTCACAGGTAGACTAAGGTGTTATTCGTCTTTACAATATTTTGAAAAAATATTAACTACCGTCACTCAGGTTGGTATAACTTGTGTTCCTATCCACGCAAAAAGAGCTAACTGTATCTAGAGGTCTTGCAGTGCGGGGCCTAGCATGGGATTTCGTTAAAACAGGATCCCATGCTGGTGGTATTTTCATTGAAATGTATCGTGTACGCGTAAATAAAAGACAACAGTATATAAAAAAAGTATTTGTTGTTATAGCGGCAACAGAAATACATCATCTGTGAAAATTTCAACTGTCTAACTATCACGGTTCATTAGAAACACGCTGGTGACAGACGGACGGACAGAAAGACAGACAGACAGACAGACAGATAGACAGATAGACAGATAGACAGAAAGACAGAAAGACAGAAAGACAGAAAGACAGACAGACAGACAGATAGACAGACAGACAGACACACGAGTCTTAGTAATAGGGTCCCGTTTTAGCCTTCGGGTACGGAACCCTAAAAACAGGCAAAAAGGTATTTATACCTAAATTATGATTGCGTTAATTCCCGTTTCGCTGACTTTAAATAACTACGCTTTTACATCAAACATTGCTGTCGGGAAATCAAAGTCGTAAATATTTTAATTTCATTCTAAAATTGTGTTTAGGAATCGTTTTTTAAAACTCTGTACAAAAATGTTTGTTTCCCAAGCGTATAAGTTGAACTGTGGACCTAATCCGTATTAATACTTCACCCTGAGTGCGTTTCTGGCTAGCTTCAGATAATTCTGTCGACTTATCGTGTTACAGTCCACACCTGTTTTTTCCATCTTATTCCTTAAGAGAATTTATGTGTTTTCTCGACTTCGGGTCTTAAACTTAATGTTTTTGTAGTTGTAGAATTTCCCAGTGGATAACGTTCTTTACTGCGACTACTTGTCTTATTCAAGAAGCGAGTTTTAGTGGGGTTTTATTTTGGGATTTAAACTTTACTCCGGAATTAAAAACAGCCTAGGTAATAAAGTAAGTACTATTCCTTATATGGTTTCTAGTATCTTATTTTACATGCTGACAATCTTATAGAAATAACAACATTCAGTCGAATTGAGAACCTATTCCTTTTTTTTAAGTCGGTTGAAAACTGCATGCGTTTCAAATAAGAATGCCTATACACATCGTTATAATCACAGGTTACTTTATTATTGAATTCCTAGTTGTTTTGTGTATTACCTATCTGGCGTATTTTTATTTATTTTCAGTGCTCTAGAGATGAATAATCGTCTCCTCTCCACCATTGGCCAAACTGTGATCGCCAACCCGCCTGCCAAGTGTGGCGATTATGGCAAAATCCTACTTTTAGAGGCCTGTGTCCAGCAGTGGACTGATATGGGCTGGTGATGATGATGACAGATGAATAACCTGTTTCCCGTCCGATGTATCACATATGATTCATAACAGTTGTTTTGCCAATTGTGACACTTTAAAGTGTTAGTAGTATAAAGCTTTAGAACCAACTTCTTAAGGATTTGTAACGACCCTACGCAACGGTTCGATTCACACCATCATCATCAACTTCATTTCAGCCGGCGGACGTCCACTTCTGAACATAGGCCTCCCGAAGTGACTTCCAGATTGGCCGGTTGGAAGCGACCTGCATCCAGCGGCTTCCTGCAACCTTTACCAGATCGATGTTGCCTGGTGTCTCGTTACACAGGACTGTTAATAATTTGTCGTACGGTACGTCGGACGTAGTGTGTAAAAGCTCTAAGAATTTAAATTTAAATAACGTATCTAATGATCATTGAGCTAGAAGAGCTTAGAGATCCAATTAATACGACACTAATTGGCTCCCCATTCTGTATTGATTCAACTTGATGTTGTGATAAGGATAATCCATTCATCGATATAATATTTCAGGTGTATTCAAGGGTTGTATTCAATTAAGATACATTTACTCTTAATATTTACGAGTGAAGTGATGTCAGCACTTTTACTGTAGGCATTTTTGGTAGAATTAATTATTTTACATTGCCGCATCTTACATATACAATCAAGAAAGCCAAAAATTGCAATCGACAAATAATCTAGCAAGGACCAGGTAAGGGTACTGCCAAAAACCTGTAAGAAAAAAGATACATTTTAAGTTTAATACTAGTTGTCGTTACTTTATTGTACTAAATTACAACCTGGGTTAGTTTTAAATTGTAAGTAAACATTGCGGGTAGAGAATTCTTTATTCTCATAAGAAATAATATTTCACTTACATTAGAACTTAAATACTAATTTGTTTCATACGCGAGCGCGCTAAATACATTAAAGAAACACTGCTAAAATACAAAATACCTATCACTTAAAACGGCGATGGGTAGTTCCATCATTACAACAATACACTTTCCTTAGCACGAGACGGGGAGCAGGGTCTGCGTGCGAAATAATAAAAAAAACTGCGCTCGCCAACCCGCCTGCCAAGCGTGGCGAGTATGACAAAAACCCCCCGATGACAGAAGTCACTGGGGGAGGCCTATGTTCAGCAGTGGACGTCTTGTGGCTGAAACGATAAACGAATTTCCTTAGTATAATGTGAAGAAAACATTTGAATCACTTACATCCCTATTGGAGAGCTCCTACGATGTGTTTGCCACAGTCTTCACTCACATACGACTCATACGCAGATTTTCTTGAATTATTTTCAAGCCTACTCCAACTACAGACGACATAAAATACTAGGACGGAGAAGGTTGGAAAAGTAACTTTCAGCTCCCAGGAAAATAGATAACAATAAATTAAACCTAAAACGAATTCTAAGGTAAGTAGCAAAAGCAATTATGTTATATAAATCAGAAACAACGAAGGTACCACAACACCCAGACACGAGACATATAGAAAAGTTCATTTTCTACATTGACCGCTGTGATCGAATCCGGAACGAATCAGAGATGACGACGCCATAAACAATTCTTACAATGGACGTTCGGCAGCCGGTTGCAGCTTGAGCGTTAAAGTTTAAATAATAATAAGTTTAATTAATCTATTCTTAAGCTACAATGTCATAATGCTATAAAAAGCAAACAATGTTAAGTTCTAGTTTTAGTTTAAGTAAGCTATTATTTGTAACTCGAGTCCTGGGCCCTAACCATGAACTGTTAAAACAATCACAAATCTGTCAAACATTATCATTTCTGTCAAATTTTGTATGAAATGACGTACCAAAATTGACAGATTTGACAACTTTGAGATTGTTTTAAGAGTTCATGGTTATGGCCCTGTAAATAATGTAATTTTGTATTAACGGATGGCTCAATAAAATGTTTTTGATTTTGAGAGCAAACTTAGGATCTGTACTGGTGCTTTATATATTTTTTTCCATAAGAGCACCATCTGAAATCTGAAAAATAAATACTTTCCTGTTTAAAATTTCACTCACAGATGATCGTTCGTTTCGTACTTACGGGAAAAATATTTTAAAAGTCTATGTCCAAAAACAGTTTTTGATTTTTTTCATCTAGCTTCTTAACTTTTGTACCTACTTTCACTTTTAAATAGTCTTTACAAAGATTTTAAATACTTCTTTGTACCTGAATTATTCTGAGTTTATCTAGCAGATTGATATTGATTTATGAACAAAGGCTCAATAAAGTGTAATTTAAGGTAGGAATATTTCGAACTCTAGGTAACTTCGTTGAAACAACTCTGTATCCCATAGCAACAAAATCGGTTTTACTTCACTCACAACAGGTTATAATTCAATTTCATATTATAGCATGTAATATCAGTATAACGACCGTGATGTATCATAGTAATCTCCTAACAAACTTTAATAGGAACAAGCTTAGCAAAACTATACGGCTAAACAAACCAGTAAACTAGACCCCTGCCTCCAGACCCTTTTCTTAGCAAACCGCTTTAACGAATGGTGCAAGAAAAGCAAGAGGGGGTCAGACGAAAGTGGCGTAACTCGACCGAGTTGGTCATACTTCTCACCGTCGCAAAACCCCTTAACATCTACGAAGTCATTAATTAGGTAAAAAAATGCTAGAGTGCGTTCTCACTGGCAAAAGATAGCAAGTGTTCCATCATTTCCGTGGATTTGTTGAAGTGGATCTATTTGTGAAACAAAAGAATTACGTAACAATATCGTTGCAAAGTGTTCATTAATATTCAACGTTATTGTAAGATAGGGCTGCGAAAATATACCAAAACACCCAGACCCCAGACAATATAGAAAAGATCGTTTTCTACATTGAACCAACCGCGGGGATCGAACCCGGAACCTCAAAGATGTCGCTATCTCTGATGTTCCGGTGCCCCATAATATTATCATAGTACGGCGGCGCACTCGCCTCTCTACGAAGGATAAGATCGCTGAGTTTAATGTTCATATTACCTGCCAGGATTTTTTTTAAAGAATTTCTGTTTCGTTCGATCTTGCCTACGACCATGAATATATTTAAGAAAACTCAATTTAATTATCAAGTGTTAAGCATTCAGATCACGTTTCATCAACGTTAATACACCCTAAGAGCTACCGTCTCACCGCGATATCCACAGACAAGTTCCCCAGTTTTATTACTCAAACGAATCAGCTCTTACTGCAGTAAAGGTTTGAATTTATTGTTGTTCCGAGCCTACAAAGGATCGGAGGAAATTATATTGTTTCATAGATATAAGCTGAATTGAAATTCAAACAATAGTACCTATACGTGGATGACGTTTTAACAATGTGCTTAGTTTGCGCTCAAATGAAGCTTTCCCATCTATTCATAGGTACAATAGGTGAAATTGGCTTTATAATCCATAGGTATTATATTAGGCATATTATGGCAAAAACATAATTGATGGACTAAATCCTAAATACGAAGTATGTAGAAACAATGGCTTAATTATTCATCTCTGACAACGACAAAGGTTCAAATTTGGGTATCAATACAAATTAATCTACTGCCTACCATGTGCAATAGTAGCAGTAGGTAGTAGTTTATCGATTGTTTGTAGTCTGAATGCAAACGAACGGACAAGATGGCTGTCAAGTAATGTCATGCATGATGTCCATAGTGATTATAGCGTAAGGTTTAAACATTTCGGAAAGATCTAACTGGAGTGTAACCATGAACACTTAAAACAAACTCAAATCTGTCAATTTCGTACGTCATTAGTGTCATTACGTACGAAATTTGATAGATTTGACAGACCCCGCTGATCTTAGTATTCACTAATTGATGTTAAAATAATTAACAGAATATTTAAAGTACCACTTTAACAATATAAATGAATGTGGTCGAATGAACGAATTCTCTGTAATTGTGACTAATGCTTATTAATTTATTGTGTATTTAATTAGTAGCTGTTAATTTTGCAATATTCAATGACATGGGACTTGGTAAAGGTTGCAAAAAGCTTCTGGATGCAGGCCGCTTCCAACCGGCCAATCTGGAAGTCACTGGGGAGGCCTTTGTTTTGCAGTGGACGTCCTGTGGCTTAAATAATGATGACGATGAATGAAACTGATGAAAATCCAGAATATGTGGAACTTGGCAGATTTTTGTACTAATTTGAATGACCCACAGTCTATATTTCGATATATTCAGTACTTTTTAAAAACTAAAACCATTGAGCACAAGTATAAAACTTTAATCAAATTACTATATCGTAACATTAATAATTTCAATGGTTGTGTTTGTTCTTTTTTAACCGGTTTCAAAAAAAAGGAGGAGGTTCTCAATTAGTCTGAATGTTGTTTTTTTTTTTGTATGTATGTTACGTGATTACGCCGTCAATTATGGACCGATTTCAAAATTTATTTTTTAGTTTGAAAGGGTATAATCCCGAGGTGGTCCCATTTACACCAAGTCAGATTCTGATGATGGGATCCCTGGGAAATCGAGGGCAACCCTCAATTTTTATAGGCACCCATAATGTTTTGCATATATTTTCTGACTCGATGCTGATTTTTAGGTCTGGTAATCATCATGTCATGTTGCTGACCTGATGATGGAAGCCACAGAACTCCTTAACGGATAGGAGTTAGAAGATAATACTGCAATTTGCTTATGAGGTACCAGACCGCCAATTTTTATTTACTGGGGGCAAACCCGCACACCCAGTAACGAAAAAAAATTTGAAAGTTCCTTGCTTAATTTAACCTGTTATTTAACGCGAGACCTTATCCTATGGTTACGACACCAAAATAGCCGCCGTTCTGGTTGGAGTGTAGGTCAACCCTTTTCTTAAGACTTAAAAATTTTCGTCGAAAAATTGACCCTATATAACACCTTATTTTTATCATACCATTGGATGGGAGGTCCATAGAGGACCAATATTAGTTAAGGTTACTTTGCTGTAAAGTAATTTTTGGCGAAGTTAGGAGGGAAAAAATAGAGGACTTAACTCTTAAAATTGTAAAATAAAAAAAGTTTAATAAAAAACTAAAAACCGACTTCAAAATGAAACTAAAAAGCGAAAAATAATATTGACTAAAACATACCTAATCAGTTCCTTTTGGAGTCGGTGCGAATAAACACATTTTAACTCTCGATGGCTGGCAGCTTTTTAGTTTCATTTTGAAGTCAGTTTTTAGTTTTTTTATTAATAAGTTTAGGCTTTTTTTCTACAAATATTTTATAATTTGCTATAAAAAAGATAGAAATAAAGTGTGTGTTTGTGTACAATTAATCTTATTCTAATACAATCATATTGGCTTACTTAATAACCTATTCGTCTGAGTTCATTTTCAAGTAATATTTAAGTACAAAAATGGTTTTAATATGCACTTTATTTCCAAAGAAATTGTAAAGTCGGATCCTAGTTGTAGGAATAATCTGAAATCATTTTACTGCTTTGATCAAAGAGTTTATAACTTCAAGATTCAAGAAGTTTATTAACTTTGGTTCCCTTTGCGTCGAAGTTTGAGAAATCAGAATTAACTTGTCATTTCTGTTTTCAAATTTCCCTAATCAATAAATGAATTTATAATGTATTCTAAAATAATAGCAGAAGTTGAAAACAATTTGTAGCTTTAATTATCGTGGTAAGTAATTTCTTCATAGTTTATTATTCTAGATTTTAATTAGAAATACGAGATAATAAACTTTTAAATTGATAGAATCAGGCGTTACTTTGTGGAAATCTCTGTTAACAATTTCTATTTAATAAATAAAATATAATAAATTAATAAACTTACTTTTAAATTATAAAGTAGCATTTCGTTTTTTTACAACCTTAATGGTTTTCTTACTACAAGACCTAAAAAAAAAGAGACCTAAATCTCTCTCGATAGCCAAATTCTGATAATCATGTATAAGAACTATTCGACGACCTCCGTAGCCGAGAGGCGAGCACGCCGGACTTTAAATGGCGCCGCCATCTCTGAGGTTCCGGGTTCGATCCCCGGTCGGGTCAATGTAGAAAATGAACTTTTCTATATTGGCTCGGGTCTGGGTGTTGTGGTACCGTCGTTGTTTCTGATTTATATAACACAAGTGCTTTAGCTACTTACCTTAGGATCAGAGCAATAAATGTGATGTTGTCCAATATTTATTATATTTATTACTTCCACTTCTCTAAAACATCTTCCTTCGTTATATTTTTTGTAAAAATCACAACACCGTGTAAAACTGAATTGCATATGTGTGTGATTTTATCATGGTATAGGTACGGAGATAAAATTATTGGCATATGTGTCATTATTGAAGGTTCGGCATTTCTCCCTTGAATAATAAAATAAACATTGACAGCTTGCTAAAAGCCTCTTATCTATAATATTGGCACTTCAGATCATAATAATTACACGTATCAAAATTTTTATATTTACACATTTTTAAATAATATCAACTTTTTTAGTTATTTTAAAACTGCATTAAATCCATTACTCAAGCAACAACAAAAAACACAAAATATCCATCGTAATAAAAGTATCTGGGGAGTATTAAAAAAGATTTACAGATACAACCATTAGCAGATAATGGCTTAATCTAATACATTCTTTAAAATGCGATTTTCAAAATGCACTTTTAGGTTTTCTATTAATATGCAATTCTTAAAGAGGTTTTTAGTTAAACATGTACGTACACATACAATTTGATATGGGCGGTACTTCTAGCCCGTTAAAAACTAAGTGGGATATCTAATTTTAACAACAAAAATAATAATTTGTGGGTCAAACCCTCACCCCATATGAATAGCGGCCATTTTGGTTTTTAACACCTAATGCAATTACAAAGGTTTTATTTGTCGTAGAAACTTGAAAGAAATACCACAAGATAGCTAAAAGAACAGAGCTTAAGGTATCCTAGGCTAGAAAAAAAAATAATTCATTAAATTATTTTCAAAAAAATCTTTATTTATTGCAGATTTGTTTTGACCCCAAATTACTTTTTTGTCAATAAAATTAGATACCGAACTTAGCCTTAACGAGTTAGAAGTACCGCCCCTATCACATTGTATAGTTGTTAAATGAATATCATCTACGCTTATTGATATAGGATAGTAAGGCTAGATGGTAAAATTTATGACCTGGGCCCTAACCACGAACTCTTAAAACAATCTCAAATCTGTCAAACATTATCATTTCTGTCAAATTTTGTATGAAATGACGTACCAAAATTGACAGATTTGACAACTTTGAGATTGTTTTAAGAGTTCATGGTTATGGCCCTGGGTAACCATGAACTCTTTAAACAATCTCAAATCTGTCAAACCTTGTCAAATCCGTCAAATTTCGTACGTAATGCTAATGACGTACGAAATTGACAGATTTGAGATTGTTCTAAGAGTTCATGGTTAACCCCCTGAGTTTTTGTAAAACCTAGACAAAAAAATTACATGCTTTTTAAATATATTAAGTTTATTTTATTAACTTGTTACAACTTACTTTAACTTATTAGTTAAGTTAACTATATTAACTTGGCCTCTAACATGCTTTGGAATAAAGATACTGAAAAGAAAGTTATGTGCCCGTATTTAAGTATCTAATTGTTTGATTAAACTTAAACATTTGTATACTTTTCTTTATGTATGTTGTAAACTTGTAATAACATTAATAAAATTATGTTGCAAGGCAAGTTCGTAGCCAATTACGTCTGTTACATGCGAGAAGATACTTCAATATTGTTAGTAAAACTATGCGTAAATACTTAAGTAACTTTAAAAACCGGCCAAGTGCGAGTCGGACACGCGCACTAAGGGTTTCGTACCATTTTCTATAAAAACGGCTAAAAAATCACGTTTCTTGTGGGAGCCCCCTTAAATATTTATTGTATTTTTTTTAGTATTTATTGTTATAGTGGCAACATAAATACATCATCTGTGAAAATTTCAACTCTCTAACTATCATGGTTCATGAGATACAGCCTCGTGACAGACGGACATACAGACGGACAGACAGACAGGCAGACTGACAGACAGAAAGACGGACGGACGGACGGTTAGACGGACGGACGGGCGGACGGGCGGGCGGACGGACGGACGGACGGACGGGCGGACGGACGGACGGATGGACGGATGGACGGATGGACGGACAGGCAGACAGACAGACAGACAAAGGACGGACGGACGGACGGACAGATGGAGCCTTAGTAATAGGGTCCCGTTTTAAATAGCTGTAAAATGCCAAGTTAAATTTTGTATTGCTTACAGTCTGTAAAACTTTTACATTTAACTTCTATATTTTGCAACATAAATTAAATATCACTTTTCATACAGTAAATTAAGCAATTGTTCTAAATGTAATAACTAGATTTGCCGCATTATTATCATATTCAAGTGTTCTCAGACTAGAACGGGCCAAAACACTACGAAAAAAAGTATATTAGACCAACCAGCGGGATATCCATTTCGTACGTCATTACGTGAATTTGACAGATTTGACAAGATTTGAAATTGTGTAACCCCATACAACACATATCTAAATCTGATTGTAAAACAATGTTAATTTTTTAATTAAAATTAAATATTGTTACTTTTAAAAATTATGTCAATAAAGGTTTCATATTTTCGGATTCTAGATAGATAATTGTATTATTTCTGTCAATAGATATTCAGAAACCTAATGAAACAAAAATAGCCTATTTCATTATAAGATTGTAACATACAAAAGAATGTATCGTACGTTTTCACTGTGAATTGACGCAGAAACTATCATTCACAATAATCCAGGCCATATCCACCCAAATCGGAAAAAAGTCATTTCCAAGCGTAGGACTACTTCATTATTGTCTGCAACCTTTGACCCACGTCCTTTGGAAGGGTATTAATATCACGAGATTTATTTCTGGCCACAATCTTCTGGATGCCATAAATCATGGCAAAGCCAGGCCCTTGGACATCATGGACAAGCTATCTAAAACAGCCAGGCTACTTACTATACAGTGTGAGCTTCAAGGAGGATGACAAATATGCATACTTACATCATCCTTTTCATATTCTAAACGGATTAAGATTAGATGTGATAGCACGACTATTATAGCGTTTTTTTTTTCTTTTTTCAACTACATTTTAATTTGTTTTATCTTTTAATACCTTTTTTAACTCTTCATTAAGTTCAGTTCAGTCTAGAGCTTGGCTTAAAAAAAGAACAAAAACTGCTTAAGTTTTTTAGCGTTAATTATTGAGTCTGGTTTTTAGGTTTCCGTAGCCAAATGGCAAAAAATGGAACCCTTATGGATTTGTCATGTCTGACCGTCCGTATGTCACAGCCACTTTTTACCGAAACTATAACTACTGTTGAAACATGGTAAGTAAATGTATTCTGTGAACCGCATTAAGATTTTTACACAAAACCAGAAAAAAAACAATACATTTTGGGGGTTCCCCATACTTAGAACTAAAACTCATTTTTTTTTTCATCTAATCCATACTTGTGGGGTATCTATGGATAGGTCTTCAAAAATTATAATAAGGTTTCTTATATATTAATGGTACGGAACCCTTCGTGCGCGAGTCCGACTCGCACTTGGCCGGTTTTTAGAGAATGGTGACAGTTAAAAATATTAAGAAATACATTTTTTAACTTAATACAAATGTAAACATACAAATGTTTAGATAAACATTTGTAAGTTTTCTCATCTAAACTATTATTCGCTAACCTTTGCTTTAAAATAACATTTTTGGTTTTTAACTCTTATCTGCTCTACAAACTGAGCTAAGAAAGCTAATGTATGTGGGTTTTAGGTTTTATCCCTAGCTGAAGCAGATGAACCGTGTAAAATTCAAAGTCATTACTTACTTACTTAAAGGGATTTGGGTCACATTATGACATTTAATTAAATGGGTGAATTTCCCAAGTATGTTTTTCAGGCGGCGGGGGTGAAAATCGGTGTATCAAAGATTAACTAGCATTCATTTATATTTTTCTATATTTAGTTTAAACTGTGATGTATATGTTTGTTAAAGCTTTAATGACAATAACTATTTATTTTCATGTTAAAAAAATATTCAAAGACCCAAAATGTAATTACGGTGGACTGTCCCAACTCCATTTGATACTGTAAATTATTTTATTTCAAGTTTCTGGTACATTTATTTAATTAAAGAGTGGTTTATTTTAAAAAAAAACATTAAATGAGCCTATCAAAACAAGCATGAATGAATAATATAACTTAATACTATAGTACTTTAGATAGACTTTATGATATGTCCCACGCGAAAGAGCAATATCGGTGGCGCAATTTTAATTCTCCTTTACTTGTAACAACACGCGTTGAGAGACGCCAAGCTAGCCTTCCCCGTTGTGCTCTCGCAAATGGTGTTTAAAGGCTTGTGATGGGCTGTACAGTTTTCCCACCAAACACGTAAGTACTTGCTGCGGTGGCGCAGGAATACAAATTCATCCAATTCCGATGGCATGTGAATTGAGTAAAACTTAAAGGCAGGTAAACAAGAAACTAAATCGATGATTAAAGATTAAGTTATTAAGATAATTAAGATATTGATGTAATAGCTAACTAAAAACAAGTGTAGGAATAATAGTATTTTTTAAAATTTAATTCTTGTTGCTGATTCTAAGTCCGGTGGCGCAATTCCGGTGGCTCCAGTGGCAAATTGACGTGACACCGTAATTGAATAGTGCCAACGGTATTATTATTCTTACTTCGTATTCAAAATTTTAGCCATTTAACATTACAATACTTCATTATAGAGCGCCAAAAACAATACGGGTAAATATTAGATTGAGTAAAATTTCGGGTAAAACCTTGACGTTATTTTTTTTACGTTCATGGGCTGAAAAGCCCATAAATGATAAATAGACCTAAAGGGATGGGAACTCCTGCATTATGTATTATAATATGTCTATAAATAATGTCATCACAATAGATGTTGCCATCAAAACTATTCAAAGACTTTTAATCTGATTCTTACTTCAGCCAATTATTAGAAAATTTGTGAAAATTCGTCTCTTCGAATTCCTATCATTAGTCCTCCCAAAGACATGTTTCAATGATCTAAGTTCCCATTAAGTTACAAACTCACTTATGCTCTGTTCCTCTTTCTTACCAAATACTTAGTTTTAGTTTGTATGACAAGTTTGACATCCATTCATAAACTTTGATTAGAGTAATGATAGACCTAGAAGTACTGAAGTAATCGCTGTTCAGCTATAATTGGTTTTCTTAAGCAATAGATTAGTTTGCTAAAATCATTTGCTTTAATGCAATAAATTAATGAATAAACTAAATATTAGTATAATTAAAGCAAGTAATAAGTTGCCTAAAATATAAACTAAGTATGACTAAAATTAGTATTTTTATTTAGGTATAGGCAACGGAACCCCAGTGGACGAAGGCTGGCCGAATTCCTGGCGAAGGAGGACCTGGATTCCTTTTTTCAGAAGCCGCCTCAGAGGACGTGGGCCTCGATGAGTCTCTACGGGTCCACGGAAAATAATATTTACTTTATCATGACCAAAAGTGACGGGTGTTTAATGATGTCTTCGTAATCAACAGGGTGAAATCCGGAAGTCATCAATGAATGGTTAGAGGCAAATTGACCATCAACGCCAAGCTAGAAATGTCCCGTTAGATGAAATTTACGCTCCGACCTTCTAATGCCCATATTAACTGTCCTGAAAGCTTTCAGCTCGAGTTGTCAAATCGCTTTGAATGCCTAGAGAACTGTGAGTCAGTAGACGAGATTAATAAATAGATTTATAGAAAAAGTTCAAGCGGTTGAGTCGAATTTTTTTAAACCTCGTCGAAGAGACAAGCCGCAAAAACTTACCAAACTACGCTCTCAAACTAATGGCAGAAAGACGTTCAATGGCGCTACATTCCTCCGTTGACGCTAAGACATCCTCCTACGTCCTACAGGATATCCGCAATTTTAATACGAACAGTATTAAAGAGGCGGTAGACTGGAACCAAGGTACCAAAGTGTTTGCGAAAGACATGTTTATTAAGCAAAGCCAGGCCAGCTGACGAAGCTGAAGACGGAGGATGGTAGTATAACGTCGACAATAGCCGAAGTTTTGAGGAAGGTCGAATCGGTCGAAAAGTTCTATAGGCTGTTATACACCTCGGTCACTCAGCCTGTAAGAAGCTCAGCCGCATATCCAAGAGCTAAGCTACTACCCGACTCTTTACTGAAAATATCCCAGAAATCAGACTTAATGAGATTAGTATGTATCTCAGACAGTTAAGGAACAACAAGACGCCGGGTGGATTCGGAATCACCTCAGATATATTGAAAGCGTGGAACACCAATACTAAAAGTACAAACTCATCTCGCTTCTGAGCCATGCTATGTCTACAAGTTGTTTTCGATGGTCATCTCGAATCGTCTCGCGCGTAGGTGTCAGCGTCTCGAACAAACAGGTGTCCAAAAAGCTTTAAGTACCATAGAACACATCAGATTCCCAATCTGAAGACCGAAGAGTATAACTTGCCGGTATGCGTGGTATTTGTGGACTATGAGAAGGCTTTCGATTCGAACGAGACTTGGGCGGCAGTTCTACAGTCTCTCCAGCGATGCCACATTCAACGGTACATCGAGGTGCTGAATGTCTATAACAAAACGGTCAGTCGGAACCATGTCGGTCAGAGTACAGGAGCAGAGCACGAAAGCAATCTCTGCAGCGAGGCGTAAGGCAGGAGGACGTTATTTCGAAGACGCTTTTAACCTATCAAGCTTCAATCGCCCCACCGGTTGGAGCGCATAATAGATTTTTTATTGTGTCTCTTGACCTTGGCCTGACAGGTTAAACTGGAATGGGAAGGGTTCGGCATCAATATTAACAAATCATTCATGTTCGGTTTGCGGACTATATTGTGGTCATGGCAGAATTGCTGGAAGCCCTCGATATATGCTCGATGTTGAATTTTTGGCTACCTGGCGGGTTTTGATGACATTTAAATTAAAGAAAATGAGTTTGTCTTTAATATTTCTAATTTCAGTGCCTACATCAATTTCGGTGGAAAAGTTTTCAATTCCGGTGGGCCTTATATATAATTCCGGTGGCTTTTTATAATTTCAAATTGATATTTTGCAAAAAGTAGTAATTACTTTTGTATCTCTACTATATGACTGAATATTAGAGCACGCGCACTATCATCTAGGCAACAAAAAAGTAACAAAAATTTAAAAATAAAATTCGCCACCGTAATTAGGCAAAAATCGAGGTTGTTGAAATTGACCCAAATGATGTTTCTTTCTGATCAGGCTGATTTTCTGGCAGCTATGACACGTGTGATCATGAATTATTGTCATTGTTATCCGATATAACCTTCTTGAGGAAATCGGGCCCTGATGAGTTTTTGCGAGAGATTTATGTTGATTGGCTTTATGGTTGAAACGTGCAAGGGAGGGTCGTACAGTATTAGGAAATATGCTTCCTCGTATTAAATTTAATTTGCTTTAAAAGAAAAGGAAATAAATAAAAAAAAAACTGGCAAAGTGAGAGTTGATCTCTCACACCGAAGTCCGAGAATTTTTCTATTTTGTTCTATATTGCACGAAATAAATGTACAATTGGCGGACTTAATGCTTTAAGGTATTCTAATATTCAGAATACATAATACTACCCGAAGTCAAAAACAATGAACAATATATATAATAATCATTAAACTAGAAACCTACATTTTTAAAACCTCCAACCAAATCTCCACTCAACCAGAGAGAATAGACCTTAATATTTAATACAAATTCAATTTATTCTGTAAAACAATAACTTTTGGTTCTAAATTCTGAATTACTTATATTTAATTATTTACCATTCCAAGAGAATTGTTTTGTGAATAACAAAACCAAGTAAATACAATCCTACTTAGCCCATTTTATGTTCAGGCAAGATAACGAATATTAAACAATAAATTATTTAGAATACCTACTTAGACTTAAGTGTCATTTAAATTGAAACAATAAAGCCTTTGGGACAATTACACGTATTAATGTCACAAATACCTTCTATTATAACATTTGTTATTGAAAAGGTCGTAACATTTTGAAGGTAAGTCTACTTAATATTAAACTCTTTGAATAATTAGGGCTGGCTCGCAACACACTTTAGCTATGACTGACTTTTGTTTTTTTTAGATATCACTATTTGAAATCATTAGGTGATAAATGTTCTCGAGGGGTGACCTTTTTTACTGGCTTGAAAATGTTTTTTTTTATGTTTTACAATATTTTTGGCGATTCAGTTGAAAAGTGTTCTATGAATATACTTGGTAGAATCACTCCATCAATGGAATTTCACTCGTGTAGTGTCTCAAAGTAAATACACGTGTTACTACAAACGTTAATGTTGCTATTTCTCCCCATAAACAGCAGAAGTGAGATATCGCTCAACTTCCGAACAGATGTATGAATGTCTGGCTGGCAGCCAGGGCCGCACCGAAACTCAAACTCGCGTGTGATAGCGCAATATGACGGTTTCCCACTATATAATTACTGAATTGTCATTTATTTACGTTAAGTCCCATACGAGTAGTTTTTTCGGCGAATAATACCAATTTTAAAAAATAATTTTAAGGAAGGTCGCAACAAAAGAAGCGCTATTATTACGTCACGTAAGTAGAGTGACTGGGATGAGTTATGTTTATTTATTGATTAAATATTGAGGCAAATTAATGTTATTTTAAAATTAGATTTTTTTTTAATTTAAATAACTTTAATAGACGCACAAAACTGTGCTGCTCATGGCTTTGTGTACAACATCCGCGTAAACATTAATTCAAATAGGTATGTTTTAGTCCAGACGTATGAATTCAAATAAAAGCCGTAGCTGTTTCAATCACTGTCAGTGCAAAAACCACGGCACGGATTAGTTTAGTGCTGATTGGATAAAAACTACTTTTACTTTAGTACGAACAGTCAAATCGAAAAAAACAGTGTTTGCATACTCATGTAAGCTCAAACATTACATTAAAATTTGTATAAGTACTGCGGGGTAACCATGAACTCTAAAACAATCTCAAAGTTGTCAAATCTGTCAATTTTGGTACGTTATTTCATACAAAATTTGACAGAAATAATAATGTGATAATGTTTGACAGATTTAAGATTGTTTTAAGGGTTCGTGGTTACCGCCCAGATCTAAATCCAGCCAGTATAATTCCACCTGTATTACAGTGCATCTTTAATTCGACTGTAACATATCTTAGAACGCGTACTTACTATACATATAAGCGCTCACGAATCTCTGGCTCCAATCCAGGGCCGCATTTCAAAGCGGGCCTCATTGAGTTAAATGTATAGAGAAGCAAACTTCACTGTTTCGCGGTAAAAAAGTCTTCCACATTTCAGTTTGAAAGCCGTAGCTTTGAAACAACTTACCCTTTAGCCAAAAACATATATTTGTCTCACTCGCACTAGAGCTTACAAAGGAGCTGTCATTCTAATTAGACAAAGATAGCGATATTGCCTTTTTTGGCAGGCTCGGTGTTGCATGCGTATGAATTTCTCCCCATTTTTTAAATTAATAAATCCAATAGTATGACAATGTATTATTTATTTATTTAAATGTTTTATCATAAAGGTTTGTTGTAAGTGTGTTTCAGTATCGTAAATAAAATTGTTAGGTAATAAATACTCGTAAATAATATATCGTTACGGGCTATACTGAGAATAATTTAGGAAAAGAATTAATCGATAGCATTATTGAATTGAATTAACGTGAATTATTTGAATTAAATTTTTCCTGTAGCGCTGTCTAGTGCCATGTCATGGAACTTTATTATTATTTATATATTTGTGCTTTTTTCATCATCAAAACCAATAGACTGAAACTTATTCGAGGCCTTAAGTCCTAGTGAACCTAGCATCTATAGACAATAATTTCACCAAATACCGTAAAAAACTGGCCAACTGCGAGTCGGACTTACGCACTGAGGGATCCGTTCACACTTATAAATCTCCGAGGTTCCGGGTTTAATACCCGGTCGGGTCATTGTAGAAAACGAACTTTTCTACATGGTGGAACGGGATCCTAAAGGTATTAATTTCCTTGCGAGTAGAAAAAAACCGGCATATTGGTAACCGGTACTGGGATAGATGAACGAAGAAAATTGATTCTACTTTGTTTGATTGATGAGAAAATTGCAGCTCTTTAGTGCCAACAGTCTCCAAGCAAAACCTCAGACGAACTGACAGACAGACAAACTGACATGACAAAACTATAAGGGATCCTTGTCAGCAGGGCTAGCATGCGCAACACGATAAAATTTTGTCGTGGCATTTTATCAACTTTTGACGTAAATATGTCGTTTTGTCTTCGACGATAACAAAGAAAATACCAAAATATCATGGCAATGCCGAGTTACTAAGTAAAAGTAAGTGGCTACGAAGAACGGGAGACCCTAAAAAAAATATTAAGAAAACGGATTTGAGACGTCTGTGATCTGTTAGGTTAGGGAATACGACAAAATTATCGCCGAAGACAAAATTTGTCTTGTCTATTGATAAAATAGCCGATGCGCGCATGCTAGCCCTGCTGGACTAGGGAACCCTAAAAAGTGGTATAACCGTATATTTTGATGACTTTGACCTTAAATTTTATTTTTTCACAGCTTGCAGTATTTGGTATATTTTTTAATTTTTGTCGTTTCGAATGGATACTTTTGTGTTTTTGTCATAAGTACGAGAATATAATATCAGTTCGAATGGGTACTTTTTTATTTATGTCATAAGTACGAGAATTTGTTTGCATCCACACTGCAGTTTCTTTTTGTGGTTACGAAAACCCACCCAGCCGAGCAAAACGGGATATATTTATTTATATATCTTATCAACTTAGCAATTCTCCCTAAAATATGGGAAAACCAAATGATGATTTTACTGGCAACACTGAATCTCAAATATGCTATGCTATATTTTATTTAGTAATTTGTGGTTTTTACAATGATTTTGCATCAAAAGCTAGATATTAACTTATAAAAGGTTATCCTGCATACTCTTTTATTGTTTTGAACTTTCGAATTGTAATCTTTTACCACGCATTCAACCATTTTGATTTTTTTATTCGGACGCCTTACTCAGTCAACGTCTCTTTAGGCACTAGTTGTACATTGACCGTGCTGATGCCTGTGGCCATCAGCGCAGTTGCGCGCGTCAGCGCGGCAACTGCTTATCTAGTGTTAACATATATATCAATGGCGGGCCTCGTCTGTGATAGTGCGATGATATCTGCGAGTGTCGAGTCCAATTGCGAATTAACGTGAGATTACTCTGGAAAAGCCTTCAAGTTGGATTTAACTGGATTGTTACAAACTGTGAGGATCTCTTGGCAATTTATGTAACCTACTGACTAACATATGAATAATTAACTAGACAGGTCTGACTAGGTAGGAAGCAACTAAATCCGGTATAATATGAGCTAGCTGTGAAATTGCTATTAGCAAAGTAATGCAAAATGTAGTTCTGGGAAAGTTTTGAGCTAAACGCAATAAGTAATTTTTTTTATTATTATTATTTTTAATAAAAACATGACCACAAACAAGTTCACATTTTGATTATTCTGTTTTATTAGATAGGCTATACCTCGAAATTGGTCCCATATAATATTGAAAAAAAAAACTTACCCTAAGAGTGGAAAATAGGGGTGATTTATGGTTCACTCTCAGGTATTAATGCTGATTTTATATCTGCAAAAAATCATGAAATAATAGTTTTTTTTTTGCTCTTCAGTTCTTCAGCGTATTTTTTTTTTATGCGTATTTTTCTGAAGTAAATTTATAAAACGACACTTTATAAACTAAATTAGATCAGTACTAGTTGTTTTATTAGTCATTTCTAGTATGTCGTCAAATAAAGATATTAACTAACACCAATTATTATCTTTAAACATGCATATCAAACTTTTGTGAATGTTTTCGGCTTAAAATAAAATATCCCTAATAGAACACTAACTACGTCTAGTATAACTATTGAAAATGCTGTAGGTTGTTCGTATTAAACTTTTAACAGTTCGCTATAGACTTTCTTGGAAACTCGAGACCTCAAGACATATCGCCCTTGTTAGTAACAAACTGCAACTCTTTGAAGGTATAACATTACAAGTCAGGATCTAAAGAGCTTTTGCAATACACGACTTGTTAGGTTAAATATATCTTAAATATTATAATTGACCTAGACGAGACGCTATGATCAGCATAGAACGAAAAGGCGACGCCAAGGCAAACATATTGTGTGGTACCTCGAAACAAGAGGATGGACATTCCTTAATTTTTTAGAATCAAATTTATTGGTATAACGAATATTTATTTTTTATTAAGTCTACATAGACGCAGTAAATAAGCAGAAAAAATAGTGGAGCAAAATTTTGAAAATTTTGAAGCTGATCCAGAAATGTGGTAAGAGTCGTTCGAAATAATGATCACATTTGCCTTTTTTTGTATGGCTATATACAGACTAAAACCATTTATGACCAAATTTCTTGTTAAGGCTGTTTTAGAAAACGCTTTATTTGCTTCATTTAATTCTGTTCGGTACTGTGTTAATATAAACTTATTAATTTTTAAAAAGCATTACAATTTCCTAATATTAATATTAAATATAATATTATTTGACATTCTTAATTGTAGATAGCTGTTACAGATATCTTTAATATAAACTTAATAGAAAGATAGATAAATTTTATTGAACACCTAACAAAGAAGTAACAGTTGAAATTTAGAAAAAAGTAGGAACAAAATAATTTGGTAGCTAAAACTTCATCACATTACCAGACTATAATAGTCCACTGCTGGACACAGGCCTCTCCAAAAGGAGGATTTTGCCATAATCGCCACGCTTGGCAGGCGGGTTGGCGATCGCAGTTTGGCCAATGGTGGAGAGGAGACGCTGCTGCCCGTCTTCTTATGGCGATTCTCCCGTAGTCGCCTCTTACGACACCCATAGGAAGGGAAGGGGTGGTGCAATTCTTTTAAAGTGCCGGCACCACACGGCACTAAAGCTAAAACTTGATGAATTCAAATTTTTATTAAGATGAGAAAGAAGTATTTTACTTCATTTCCATTTTGCGCGGGAGCTTGTTGTGACGCGGACGCTTCTCGCAATAATATATTAAAGTATTGACATAGTGGTGAAGTCTAACTCCGCGAATATTACCTTTCGGCCTACGCTATTAAGGACTACATCGTACTTACTTACTGGTTTTGCGCCGGTCGCGCGAGTGGACATTGCTGTGTTACGTACCTTTATATAAGGGAATTGTGTTGTGCTTTCTTTTTCGCCCCTGTTACCAACGTTTGTAAACAATGAACCTTTATAAAACTCCACCCAAGAGCATGCTTTCTGTGTCAGACTCAGACCTCCTGACAGCCAATGAAAGGGAACGGGATAAGGTAACTTTTCGTAAAAGGAAGGTACTCGATAGTGATAACGATTCCTCCTTAAGGGAATTTAGACAGGAACTCTCAGCCTCCCTATCAGAAAACCGCGAGGAGCTTATGAGCACTTTTAAAGAATATCGTCAAGAACTTAAAAGTACCTTATCTGACTTCCAACGCGATATGATGACTACAATCAGAAATTTGCTGGGTGAACAGAACGAAACCATCGATAAACTTTATGAAAATATCAATGATATTAGGTCGCAGGTTACTGATATCAAACGTACGAATGATATCCTAATAAACGATCAGAAACACCTGAAATCGATTACCAGTGAGCTAAAAAATGGACATCAAGCAACTACCTCTAGAATTGAAATCTTAGACCGTCAAATAGATGACGCCAACAAAACTGTTTCCTCACTCACTGAACAGTTACAATCAAAGGAACAGTTGGGAAGGGCAAACAACATTGAGATTTCTGGTGTTCCGCTTATAAAGGGAGAAAACTTAAACAATATTTTAAACAGAATTGCAACAAAAGTAGGATTTCCTCTATCAAATACGGATATTGATTATATTCATCGTGTAAGACGATATGTTCCGCACTCCAAGGACTCAACCTTGACACCTAACATAATAGTCAGATTTACACAACGAGGTAGAAAATGTGATTTACTTGCTTCAATTCGCGCTCGACGCGGCCTTACAACAGCTGATTTAGACATCGACGGCCCGGCGAAACCTGTTTTCGTGAACGATCATCTGGCACCGCACAATAAACAATTATACGGTCGTGCTCGAAAAATAGGGAAGGAGTTACAATACAAATTCATCTGGTTAAGTGACTGCAAAATATTTCTACGCAAAAATGAATTCTCCAAAGCAATATTGATATCTAATGAAAAAGATCTAGATCGAATTAAATGACTTTTTTGGTTTTTATTTATGGCCAGTACTATGTGTAATCTAATATGTGTGTTTTTTAATATTATCTTATTTTTTGCGCATATTATTTTCTGCTTATGTAACATTCTCATGTTATGGTATTTTTTACTTAAATTCAGCGGTTTATATGAACCAAGCAAGTACTTTTTAATGAATAAACATCTAAATTACTGCTGCGAATGCAAAAGAAAACTCTGTACGGACTCATATACATACATTATAAAATCAGATATTACTACTTGTTTACAAGCAAATTATTTGAATTTGATTTGTTTTCTTTATTTAGTGGCAGCGTTTATAATATTCTTTTTCTTAAAAATAATGTTTTTTGTGTTTATCCATACAGAAGCTTTGAATGGCCCTAGGCTGAAAAAACAACAAATTTATTTATATTTACATAAAAGTGTTAAATTGATTCTTACTATCACTAATCAGCGGGTGTGGTACAATTTTTCTTCCTCGATTTCAGTACTTCTATCACATCTTCAAAGTCATACTTTCAAATGTAATGTCGGAATCTAATAACTGTTTAACCATTTACTACCAGAACGTAAGAGGTTTGCGGACTAAGTCCCATGAGTTCTTGACTAACGTGTTAAACTGTAATTATGATGTTATTTGTCTAACCGAATCATGGCTAAACGACTCCTTTTACAATGCGGAATATTTCGATAGTAGATACGATGTTTTTCGGTGTGATCGTGACTCAGAGGCTAGTGGACTAAACCGCGGCGGAGGAGTGGTGGTTGCGGTGCGGCGCGAGCTGTGCGGGCGCGAAGTTACAGTGGACCGCGCCTCGCGCTCGTCGCACTCGGAGGAGCTGTGGGTGAGCGTGCCGCTGCGCGGCCGCGCCCGCGCTTCTCGCGCCGCCGCTTCTGTTGCCGGCCAACCGAATCTACATATCGTATGCACATATATACCACACAGTAGACATCACGAGCCTACGCTTACATCCTTTTACGACCAAATAATAAACACTACGCAATCTAGGCCTACTGACACTTATTTGGTACTGGGAGATTTTAATGTTACGAGTGCGGAGTGGTTTTGCAATATTGATGCTGATGGCTTAGGCTTACAAACTAGTGGTTGTCCTCTGGTGTCCGTTACAAATGATTTTATGAGTCTATCCCTTTTATCTCAGTACAATATGGAGTACAACGCAAATGCTCGGCTTTTAGACTTAGTCTTTTGTAGTGAAAACTGCAATATTAATGCATGTAAATCACCACTGGTGGCTGAAGATCTACATCATAGGGCCTTAGATATTCACTTGACCTTAAGTTTGCCCTCTCCGCTTTCTAACAAACACCACATTAGAAAAATGTTTTTTAAATCTGATTTCTCATCCATTAAGACGGAGCTTCGATCAATAGAATGGGGAAATATTTTTTCACCAATGAAAGATATCGATTCTATGGTCGAATATTTCTACAGTGTACTCTATGACCTTATAAACAAACATGTTCCTACGCGTACTGTTACCAACAGCCATAAATATCCACCATGGTACACTCGACCTCTTATAAAACTCAGTAAAGAGAAAGGTAAATTTCATAAAAAGTGGAAAAATTATGGCAATATAAAAGACTATCATATATTTGCTAACTTAAGAAAAAGATCGTAGATCTAGATCAAGACGTAAAATGGAGCATGAATGTTACGTTAAGTATAATGATTATTCAGAAAAGAAAATAAAGGAAAATCCTAGATATTTCTGGTCATACGTCAAATCTAAAAACCAAACTAGTGATATTCCACATAATATGATATATAACACCGAGGCTCTGTCCGATGGTAGGGAGATTTGCGAAGCTTTTAATAAATATTTTCATTCAGTATATATTAACACGACGTGTGATAGTATTGCACTTTCACCCCTTTTGGCTGGTGACGCACAAATCGATGTAGATGCAGGTACTATAAACCTGGACATGGAACTTGTTCACAAAGCCTTAAAAAATGTTAACGTTAATAAGGGGGCAGGCTCTGATGACATTCACCCTATCATAATATCAGTTTGTGCCGATGAATTGGTTTTGCCAGTTTATATCATCTTTAAAAAATCAATTGACACTGGTGTTTTTCCAACCATATGGAAAAAAGTATTAATTACGCCTATTCCAAAAAATAAACAAATTCATCTCATTTCTCAATACAGACCTATTTCCAAATTGTGTGTTTTAGGTAAGATATTGGAACAAATTGTAACCACACAATTATGCTACGCTGTTCGAAATCATATTTCAACTACTCAACACGGCTTTATTAAATCAAGATGTGTCGAAAGCAATATGGTAACTTTCACGGACTTCATATTGACAGCAATGGATTCCGACACTCAGGTAGACGTCGTGTATACCGATTTCTCAAAAGCATTTGACAAAATAAACCATGACTTGCTTATAAACAAACTTTGTAGGATCGGGATACACGGCAGTCTGCTTCGATGGATCGACTCGTATATACGAAACCGAAGCCAAGCAGTCTGTCTTAAAGGGTATTCCTCTCAGTTTCCCTCAGGTGTACCCCAGGGATCGCATTTAGGTCCTGTGCTGTTCTCGCTATACATTAATGATATAGGAGACACTTTTCGAAACACTGATCACTTACTTTACGCAGATGACACCAAATTTTACAGAACTGTTACCGATGAAAATGACTGTTATAAACTGCAGTCTGACATTGACTCGCTTTCTAAATATTGTGATAAAAATCAACTGTTTCTTAATATTGACAAATGTTCTGTTATATCTTACACTCGTAAACGATCACCCATTTTATTTAATTACACTTTAAGCAACTGCTCTCTTAAGCGCATCAAAACCGTCCGTGACTTAGGGATCTTAATGGATTGCCAGGTGAACTTTGACTCTCACATAGATGCTATAACCAGTCGAGCTTTTAGGAGTTTGGGTTTCATAAGCAGAGTAAGTAAGCCTTTCAAAAATACCATCACGTTAAAAATATTTATTATTCATTTGTACGCTCGATCCTTGATTTTGGTTGTGTTGTTTGGAGTCCGTACTTCAAGAATCACATTGATAGAATAGAAAAGGTCCAAAAAATATTAATCAAATTGTTAAATTACCGTAGTTTTCGTAAAAAGGAGTCATACGAGGCCTCTCTTTCTTATCATCGTCTGCTATCCTTAAATGAACGCCGTAAACAGTTTGATTTAGTTTTTCTGCATAAATTACTTAATAACAAAATAGACTCCCCTTATCTTTTGTCAAAAATTAATTTTCTTGCCAAGGTCCGCCTTCCTCTTCGTTCTTCCCGTACTATAGACACATTTGTACCTCCCCGCCTTAAAAAGAAATACACACAGAACTCTTTTTTTCACCGTTATTTAAAAATGTACAACAAAGAGTTCTCACAACTTGATTTGCTTAATAGTCCTTTAGGAGCATTCAAGCGTATGGCAATTAAGAATCTACTCGAAGGTTTATAAACAGTGTACTCAACTTTTCTTTATGTACAATCCATTACTTATCATTACTTACACATTTCCAACTGTCTTTTAGTTATTAACAAGTTCCAGTATTAACAATGTATATTTAATTTTCGGCACTGTATTGTCTATCTGATAATTACTTTTTGTAAACAGTACTGATAATGTATAATGACTGTTTGTGCCAAAATAAATGAAAAAAAAAAAATATTCTTCGCGATGTCATTCGCAACTTCATACTAACTGCATGTAAAATTGAGCTATGTTCTCAATAAGGCTCGCCAACTTGGTACCAAAATGGCGGCCACAGTTTTGGCCGTTGGCCAATGTTTGACGCCAACTATAATGCACCAGAATCGACACATGCGGCGAGTTGTGGTTTAGTTGTGATTTATCGAATATCCGCTCCTTGTGGAAAAGCATTTGTAAATAAATAACGAGCACCAACTTCGTCGGAGCAGCTGTAAAAAACTGGTTGGAAGTTTTGAATTCCATTCAGTCTTCTTGGTAAAAAAGTTATTACAAACAGGAAAAGAATGATGTCAAAATATTTATTGATGTATTTATTTATTTAAGGACAACTTACAAAGCATACACCACACATTGACAGATAAATAACTTAGAGTAAACTATTTTATAGTGCTGCCTTAATTACAAGTTGCCACGACATGCAATCAAATCCAAATAATATTGTTGGATACAGAAAAAAAAATACATACTAAATTTAACCTAAATTATGGGCAAAAAACGACAGCAAGTTAATTACTAAGGAATATTATAGATATTGCTTTTTTGTAGCTAACAAAAGAACACATTTATAGTTTTTTCGAAAGCTTAAAGTTTAAATTATGATATTTGATCAAATTAAAGGTATGCCGTAGGCAACTCACTAAATTGAGTTTCACTCACTCACTCAATTTCTCGAATTAAGAACAAAGCTTTGTGTTACGTAAGAGATAATGTTAATTTAATGTATTTTGCCACATGAGTTTACCAGCGAACCCAGGGCCCTAACCATGAACTGTTAAAACAATCCCAAATCTGTCAAACATTATCATTTCTGTCAAATTTTGTATGAAATGACGTACCAAAATTGACAGATTTGACAACTTTGAGATTGTTTTTAGAGTTCATGGTTAGGGGGCTGATCAGCCAGTTTAAAAAAGGTGATTTCTCTTAATTGACCCGAACTGAGAATACCTAAAACCTTTTGTATTTTAAATATACGCCTGTCGGGTCAAACTTAACGATACCTTAGCACATAATTATAAAGTAAGAAATCTTCAAAGAGCTTTCAAAATTGACATCTATTTTTGGTATGGTTTTTGTGATAAGGTAAATTAATTAACATATAAATGAATGAATGAATAAATCGTAATATTACAACTTTAAGTAAGTTGTTTTAAGTACCTATTAGATTCTAAAAACAAACATTACAAGTTTAATAAAAGCTTGAATTAAAAATATTTAATACTGAGTTTTAGATTGGTTAATTATAAGTAATTAACAGTTCAATTCGTAAATGACAAAGACATGAGTCGCACAAGCGGAAACTGGTTGTCTGTACATGATTTAAGCTTCCAATATTGAATCCTTAAATAATGTACATTTTATTCATCAATACTTTGTCGAGGAAATAACCCATCGACGATACGAGCCGTCGCGCTAATTACCCGTCGAGCAATTATGCCTTCGAGCTATTGATCTTTCGAACTAACGACCCACTGAGGTAGTGAACCTTCGAGGTATAGACATCGAGCAAACGAACATCGGCGAAATGTTATTCGAGCTAGAGTAGGGAACCCTTATTAACCATCTCGTGGCGCGTTCGTGACAGGCAACCAGTGCTCACTCGCACTGCCCCTGCACTCTTAAAGTAGTTTACCTTTAACATTTCAGATTGATCAGAGTATTGTCTCTGTTTCTTTATTTACTTAGGTGGTCAAGTACATACAGAACAGGCGAATACAGTTTTCACGCGCATTACATACTTAGTGCCAAGTTCGCGCACCGCTCTTATTCGCCTGCTCTATACGCACCCGAACTAAATTGTATTTAACTTCTTTTTACTTATTTAACTAATTTAAACTAGCTCTATTTACTTAAAGCTCACTTAATTACTTCTTGTAATTACAAATACACCGAACAAAAAACAGGCAAAGGAAACTTATTACCCTTTTTGTTTAGTAAAAGTTACTAAACTTTTTCATTCGGTTTTTATCTAGATTCTAAAATTTCTTGTTTTCTGTTTAAAACTCAAGTTCAAAGCCGTTTTCTTTGAAATATTGTTCTGAACTCTCGATTAAATGAGTAATTATTTTATTTTCAACTGTCTTCAACGATTTTCAATACTGTACTATGAATATGAATATTATACATTATTAATACACTATGAATATTGTAATGTTTTTTCTTGAGTGGTTTTACGCAAAATCTATTATACGCTAAATGAGAACAGATTTTTATGTTTTTTTTTATTGAGCAGAATTTACTTCACGTTTACCAATTACTATTTAATTAAATAGAAAGTGTTAACGATTACTTTTATGACCTCCGTACCGAGAGCCCAGAGGCAAGCATACGACGGACTATATGACATCGCCATCTCTGAGATTCCGGGTTCGATCCCCGGTCAGCTCAATGTAAAAAACGAACTTTTCTGTATTGTCTCAGGTCTGGGTGTTGTGGCACCGTCGTTGTTTCTGATTTCTATAACACAAGTGATTTAGCTATGGAAGTAGAAAATTAGTTTGAAGCAACTATGAAACTTTTAGTACATTAACTGTTACAGTTTTTAGGGTTCCGTACCCAAAGGGTAAAATGAGACCCTATTACTGAGGCTCCGCTGTTCGTCTGTCCGTCTGTCTGTTGTCCGTCCGTCACCAGGCTGTATCTCATGAACCGTGGTAGCAAGACAGTTGAAATTTTCATAGATGATGTTCGTATTTCTGTTGCCGCTATAACAACAAATACTAAAAACCAGAATAAAAGAAATATTTAAGGGGGCTCCCATACAACAAACGTGTTTTTTTGCTCGTTTTTATAGATAATGGTGCGAAACCCTTCGTGCGCGAGTCCGACTCGCACTTGGCCGGTTTTTTTATCAGCAGGTCTTAACCGCTGCCTTTTTTTAAAATATTAACCGGACGTAATCACTAACTATATAATAGGCATAAGACGTTATTCATAATTATAAATCGCTGAAAAGGATTTCAACTCAAAACTCGATTTTAATTCCATCCAAAGTACTCAACGGAATTAAATCTAACACGCAAATCGAAGCGAGAATGTCAGAGAGGTGTGAATTTCGGTTCGAATTGAGTACTTTAATGCTTATTCTAGAGGCATCAGCCATAAGGCTGTGGCTATATGTTAGCGGAGATAAAAAATAAATGAAATATACCACATTCTACACGTAAAAAACACAATTCAATTTATATTTTGTAAAAAAGATTTACGCGTTTTATGTGTAACTTCTCTTCTTTTCTCTGCTTTCTTCTCTATTTCACATTTTATTCAAGTTTATCATGTGATTGCTATTACGTAATTGACACATCTGGCAGGTGGTAAAGACAATAGCAATTTTTTTTTTCGCAAAAACTGGTGTGACCTTCTAATTTTTATAGCAGTATTATGATTTCCAACTTTTTGCTGTTGCTTTTTTCGTGGTATGGTATGGTTTCCAACCGTCCACTGCTGCAAAACGAAACGCCTTATCCAATTCTGTTCTATTTCTTTCTCTGCCCATCTCACTACTGTTAGCCCAGTCCAGGTATTTTGCCGTTACGTAGTCTCCACTTAAGAATGCAACGGCTTAAGTATTGCCTATTATGTAATCTATAATAGGTGACATGGCAAACATGTCTTATCTTTAGCTTTTTAGATTTAGATATCCCCTTAACCCTAATATAATAATAAAACAAAGCCGTGTTTGTTACAACACTTAAAACTCAAGAAGGGCTGGACCGATTTACATGGTTCATAATTTGTTGGATTTGTCTCCGCCCCGAATAGCAAAATAAAGAATAAGAACATTGGAAAGTCTAACGATAAAAAAACTTTTAGGCGGTACGAAGTTTGCTGGTTCAGCTAATATTACCTAATTAGCGATTTTCTAAAATTTCTAAATGAGATATTTATGTTAGTCGCTAAATGTATACTTTTGCTAGCTGAATACTTATAATTGTATTTTCATGTTACTCGTGGCCTTATAGCAACATAATTCAATTAAATTATACTAATATAACAACACGGCAGAAACAAAACACAGATAAAAAAATTTGGAAGCCATAATCGGTAAGGTGTGGTTACCTACAAGTCAATACAGTCTTATCTTCAAATATATTTAAGATTTAGTAGGCTGAGACTAAAGGCAAATTCTATAATAATGAAGGCAAATTTGGCAAATCCGCTGCCTCACATGAGTCTTCTATGAGTTCAGCTAAACGTGCGTAAAATTTTTGCGAACAAGAAGGGCCCTGCCGCGCATTTGTAGCACAATTTTCAGACCTGCGCAGCTGCGGGGTAACCATGAACTCCTAAGACTGAGTTGCACCACCTTAACTTTAACCATAACTGTAACTTTAACCGGTGTTTTTGTATGGAATTTGACAGACTTTTGACGTTTGTTAAAGTTAAAGTAAGATGTTGCAACCCAGCCTTAAACAATCTCAAAGCTGTCAAATCAGTCAATTTTGGTATGTCATTACCATAGCGAATCCTAAGTCTATGGTCATTACATACCAGATTTGACAGATTTGAGATTGTTTTAAAAGTTCGTGGTTACCGCCCTTGTCGCGGTTTATAGCAGTGTTAATACCTTGTCATACATTTTCTGCTCTCCTCCTTGTAATAACCGCTCCGCTCATCTTCAACCGCAGCCTTATAATCTCTGCTCTGTAAGCAGTCTTTGTTACCCAGCCTCTTCCCTCGTAATTGGAATTCCCCGCGAGATCGTGATCTTATAAAGGCATATCGACGTCAAATAAATCACGTGTTTACGCCGCCAAATACGTAATGACGCGAATGTAATTCTCTTTTTTCGTGCAATAAATTTTTGGACTGATTGTTTTAACGGCCCCTCTCCCCCTGTCTTTGTGTTTTCGTAACGGTTGTACGTGAGCCGCGTATATTATTGGGTGAAAAATTATAGGAAAATAGTAGGTTAAGGTTCTTTGTAAATAAAAAAAAACTAAGGATGAGCACTGGAAGCACAGCTTTTAGAGTCTCGTCTTACATCTGTGGATCGTGACTACGTGAATCGGAAAAAAAAAATTTTTTGGTATCGCTTCCATTAGCGGTGACATAAAAACATATAACACAATTTGCTCTGATCTTCCATTAGCGGCGACACAAAGTAACACAAGTAACCATGATCCTAATTGTTCAGTTCCTTTTTTCAATAGTTACGTAGGTCCAAATGGAAATCGTTTTAATAAGAGTAACAGACAAGCTTGCAGAATTTAGGAGTACTAGTGGTTGAAGCCGTCTAGGACTCGTTGTTCACCGAGCCACAGCTAAAGGTGGAACTGTGGACTTGTACCTAGCACTTTCATTTTGCTTTATGAGAATCGCAACACGATAATTTTGTGACGCCTAATCGATATGAAGGTAATAAAATAATATAAACAAAATTACTCGCTTACTTTTAATTTTGTTTTATTTTATGGTCCAATAGGCCTTTTATATAAATACAAACTTACTTCGCTCGCATTTTTTTAGCAGTTCTAAGTGGTACCTATATTTAAATAGCTTTACCATGCAAATAATAACGCATTGCCACAACAGATTACGTATGCAATAAGTCAGGTCGGTATGCAGGTTTAAAAGCTAAAACTAGCATAGGTATACAGATCAGACCGACACTGTTTTGCAGGTTCTAACTGACACCGGGGGTAACCATGAACTGTTAAAACAATCTCAAATATGACAATTTCGAACGTCATTACGTACAAAATTTGACAGATTTGACAAGGTTTGACAGATTTGATATTGTTTTAAGAGTTCATGGTTACCCCCCAGGACCACAGTATCGAGGACGCAACGACAAAAAAATAAACTGTACTTGTATCTTAAAAATTTGGGAACTCCTTACCTATACTAAAAATAAAAATAAAATTTAAAAAAACCCCGACTTGAAAATCCTCTCATCAACTATAAAAGAGATGATGATCTTCAAACGGCTGATCAGGTCATGGTTACCTTATCATATACTTTTAATATTATTGAAGTATCACGGTCATTGACTTATATATTACTTCGTAAGGACGCCCTGTCCTTACGAACCACACGTCTGGGTGTTGGACCTAAAGAGACCCGAAAATGACCCGACCGAGGCCGATGTGACGTAGTCAGTGGTCGGCGGTCATCGGGATCTGACATTTGTATGAAAAAATTAAAATGCCTAGATGTTCACTGAAATGTTGCATAAATTACGACAGAAAGGTCATTATAACAAATTCTAATTTTACTTCTCACCAATAAGCCGCATATTTGATAAACACTAAACTTATTTACATTACTTTAACAATTTTCCAACTTCTTTGTCAATTTTACGAAGCAACGCCATATTTACCGTGCAAAACCGATACAACTTTGTAGCTGAGTGCAGTCCAGTACATGCGATGTAATATAAATATTTTATTTATTAATATTTTATGATGATTTATTGAATACTTATTTTAAGTTTACGTGACTACCTACTCCTTACGACACTATGAGTCAAAAATTGAAAACATGTCAAAAATAACAAAAGGCATAAGTAAAAAAAAATGTTTTATTCGAAGGACAGTGAAATGTAATTAATAAATATATATAAATTATTTAGAAAAGTTTTATGGTATGATTCCGTATACTTATAAAAATAAATTGTATCCACAAACATCTAGCCCCAAACTAAGCAAATCTTGTGCTATTGCCACTAGATACAGATAATAAACATACTTAATTATATTTATAAACTACGTAAATACATTTATAAACATCCATGACTTAGGTGCAAATGCTCGTGGCAGCTAATCACACTAACATTTCCCCCTCGCGGGAGTCGAACCCGCAACGGCCAGGCATTGTAGTCCGGAGCGCTACTACACCAGATGGTTGTCGATGTAATCTCATATAAACTCATATAGAAAATATGGGGACCAGCACTACTGCGTGCTGCTGAATTCGGAATCATACCTTTTGTTTCATTTCGAGAGATAGAGAGAGAAATAGTTTTTTGTTTTATATGTATAGATTAGTCATCATTACAACTTATAAGAAAAGTATAGTTTTATTTAAAAGTAATGTTGATGTTAAAGTATTTACTAATTACTTACATACAATTAAACAGAAACAAAAATATTGATATTCATTATAAAGACACGAAAATTAACGAAGTGAAACAAACGAAGTTCCTAGGTTTAACTATAGAACAAGACGTAAATTTGAAAACGCATATAGATAATGTTTGTACAGCAGACGACGCAGTGACCTTTAAACTGGCTCGAACGTGAACCAGAACTGCACGCGCGCAGATCGCGCGCTTTGTACAAGCCTTGCATGAGTTGCGCTAAAGAGGCGCACCAATCTATTGCAGTAACGGATCTCATGCCGCGCGCGTCCTGTGCATTCGCGGCGCGTTCGCCAGATCTGGACCTATCCTTACAGAGTCAATAAGTGTATTTATGCTTTCAAGCAGGTTAGATCTGTAACAAAAACTGCGATTGCTACCTATCATGCATTGTAGTTTCTTAATTACGCTACAGTTTACTGATGTGATACTACTTAATATAAATAGAGCTTTTATTGCCCAAAAAGATGCATAAGAGCAATATGCGGTGTCCGTCCACGAACATCATGTCGTCCTCTATTTGCACAGTTGCAATTACTAACATTGACGTCCCTGTATATATTTGAAACATGTGTATTTGTAATGCAAATTATGCATAATTTTAATAGGGCATGACATTTATCCACGGAACACAAGAAATCAAAATATCCTGTTACTACTAAAACTCCAATAACAATGCAGTATGAAAAAGCTGTAAAACAATGAGTAATAAAAAAATCAATAATATACCTAATGAATTTAAAACATTTAATAATAAAAAAATTAAAACAAAATTGAATAATTGGCTAATCTCACATACCATAAAGGAGTTTTTTAAATAATAAATATTAATTTCAACATAATTATGATATGACTGACATCTATGTACCTAATTTAATTTAATGCAATTTTAGATTAATTTTATATTTCATTTTAGTTCAATTTTATATTTAATTTGCATGCCTCGTATTGGCTAAACATGCTTGGTACGTTCATTTTAAAACACCTATGCATACCGTGTCTAAGCAAATGAAGATTATTTTAATTTACCTTAATTTATGTTGACGTATTTAAATATAACATCTGTGAAATAAAAACTTTTTTCTTAGTTCCTCTTTCGTTATAAGCCGCTCTTACAAGGTTACTTTGGCGTAATTTTGTGGTTACTCTATGATGCTATTTGACAGTTGACATCAAAGTCTAACAGGTGGGGTTAGTGTGTCATGTATGGAGGAAATGCAAGGTGATTTGTTCTGTCAGCCGTATCTTTACTTTTTACATCAATGATCACGGTATTAAATTTCGAATCGATTGGGCATAACGAAGTGAGTCAGTTATCAACTTGAAAAGAGCTGATAATTTTCAAACGGCTTAACAGATTTTGATGAAACATGGCTAAGAACACTAGGGATAAAATGATTTATGACGCAAAAAAAAAAACTAAACGAAAATCAGTTCATCCGTTTGGGAGCTAAGATACCACAGACCGATACACAGACAGAGACGATAAACTCATAACCCCTCTTTTTTTCGTCGGGGCTAAAAAGATAAAAGGAAAAGACACAACGTATCAACCCTCAATTCATCGTAATTTAAACTGTACATTATCGCTAATCACCACATAATTATAAGTCAACTCAAACAATGATGGATGACTCCCATAAAGAATGTAGGCTCACAACTTTGGGACAACACGTAATAAAGGATTGGCGGCTGGAGCAAGATACATAAACTCAAATATACCAGAATAAGATTACATTCGAGAAGTTTGTTTTACGATGGTTGGTTAATACCTTATAATGCAATTTAACTGTTTAAAGAAGTAATGTGAGAATCACAAAATTGTTTTGATGTTGCAAAATCTTCTGCAATAATGTGCATAATTCAGGGTTCCGTATTTTTAAATTCATTTAACAAAAATGTATATGCGTAAGGCTTATGCGTTTATAAGAAAAATATATAACTGCCAAATTGTAATTATAAAATAAACGAACGATTCCGGAACAGGAGGCCTACTACGAAAGTGTTTCGTTTGTATTATCCTACTAATTATAATAACCATTTACTTGTATCAAACCCTTGACAATTTGTGAACTATTAAAAAAGTATTTTAAAAACGGCTAGTTGGAGGTGGTCTTATTTGGCAAAGGATTGATACATGGACATGGTCATTTTTATCTGTTAGGTTTTCGTAGTAGGCCTGCTGAACCAGAACCGTTTAAACAGCGCAAAAGCCACTTACCTGAACTCATTGAACCGTGTAAAGGTTTCATTTTGTTTTACTTATAATACTTTGCTTTGATCCGACAAAATGATAATTTGTAAGAGTGGAGGACTTTTGGGGTATTTTAATCCATGTAAATTTTTGGGGATCGATTTCAAGGGGTCTTTTAAAGTACACTTGAGTTCCATAATAGTCAGGGATCGATGTGACGTTTTAAAGTTGCTCAAAAAGGGATTCAACTTCGAAACAACTAAATGCCATAGAATATTCCTCCAAATTTTTAATATCTAGTTCCAATGGTTGAGTATGTGAATTAGTAGAAGTTGGTTAGTCATTTAGTTCATATTAATAAATTGTACTTGAATATTCTTATTTTATTAAGCCATCGTCCTTAACATAACGCTACAAAATAATACTATGTTCAAGAAGAGTACCTATTAATCATAACATGGTTTGAAAAAAAAAAAAGTGATTAGTTAAGTTATTGACATTATATTGATCACTTAATTGAATGCTGTGATTGAATTGACTGAGGAATTAAGATTATTTAGGTATTTGAAACTGTTTTGTATATATAATATTTGCATGCTAATTGTATAGTTAAGTAGGCTAATGCACCATCTCTAATAATATCACATGTACTGTACCCTACTTAATAGCAAATAAATATTTGAATTTGAATTTGAATTTAACATAAAATAGCTAAAACCTGATATCATCGAAAAAAAATTGTAAAAATTTAAGAAAATAACTACTTACTTACATAGTAAGTTGGGATTTAAATCCTATTTCAAAGATTTAATAACATTGGTAATCTAAAATCCAAGCTACAAGGTAAGCTAATTTTAGCTTTTTAAATAGGAATTACTGTTTTATGATCTTGGTCCATGATTTTATTTTATCTAGCTGACCCGGCGAACTCTGCCTACGACGCATCCTGTGTGAGAGATACGACAATTTTTACCGTCGTTTTTAGTTTAATTAAAAAATATGAAATGTTTTACATCTTTTTTCACCTTTTAAACCTTAACAAACCTCTACAAACATTTTCACACAAAATCATCCCAGCCGTTCTCGAGTTTTAGCGAGACTTACGAACAGGAATTCATTTTCGTATTCCTTTATATAGATTACGTAAATTACGCTATCATTAAATGCTTGTGGAAATACAATGCTCTTCATATTGTTCACTTGCTAGAACACTAGATAAACTTACATTTTGTGTACAAAATCTACGTAAACATCAATTCAAATATGTTTAGTCCAGTATCAGAGTGAATAAAAGCCGTATCTGTTTCAATCACTGTCAGTGCAAAAACCACGGCACGGAATAGTTTAGTGCTACAGAGCCTCGGGTTCAATTTCCGGCCAGTTTAGATAGGAACTTTTATAAACTTGCTCCAGTTAACTGTGCTGTTCGTCCTTTTAAAAATTTTCATGATTTATAGTTTTGTAAGAATTGGATAAATAATATTTTGAACTAAGCTAAATTTAGTTTTATTTTTATTTTCACTTAGTACATATGCTATGAGGTGTAAGGGGACACTCAACACCTTTTGTCCCAACAGTCAACCTCACCTGCCCGTGGTGCGCCCTGCTGACAGACGGACGAGGCTCTGACGACCGAACCGATAGCGGGATATCTATCTACATGCCAGGGCCATAACCATGAACTCTTAAAACAATCTCAAAGTTTTCAAATCTGTCAATTTTGGTACGTCATTTCATACAAAATTTGACAGAAATGATAATGTTTGACAGATTTGAGATTGTTTTAAGGGTTCGTGGTTACCGCCCTGGTCAAATACCTTTGGCTGACGACGGGCAGCAGCGTCATCGATAGGAGACCTGGCACTGCGCTCACCAACCTGCTTGCCCAGCGTGGTAAATATGGGCAAATACCCCCTAATGATAAGCCACAAAAAAGAACGGCCCCCAGTTCCCGGCCGCCCCAATATTTCAGGTCATACCAACCACTTTAGGAAGATGGCTGGCAGTAGATGGATGAAAAAAGCGAGAGTTCGTGCTCTTTGGCGCTATTTGGAAGAGGCCTACGTCCAGCAGTGGACTGCAATAGGCTGAGATGATGATGACATGCTAAACTAACACTATAAAAATAAACGTATTTTTTCAGCAAATACATATTTTCGGATTTCTTTATACATCTGTAGGTAAACTATGTATTAATTATTCATCTTAAAATCCAAACATAATGTAAAACAAAAAATCTAGGTATTAGAAATTAGCTGTTATTATTGACAAAACACAAAAAAACGGATGTTAGATCATGCTTTAATACTTTTCATAATAACAAATTATTTTCCTCATCTTTTGCGTGATTGATATTAAAACCTTTTAATATAAAACTTCAAATAATTAGTTTAAAGCTTACTCAATGTATATTGCCGAAGAATTCCAATATTGAAAAGTAAATTAAATTTTTCATTTTGTCTGTCTTTGCCTGAAGTTGCCTTTCCTTTGTTATACGAGTAATATTACTTATATAACTAATGAGTATTTGTTATTAAAAAAATACTTTTGTTATGAAAGGATATCTTCTCTTTAAAGACCTCTGATATTATGCAACATATCTTGATTTCCAAATTTTGAGGAAGTTAAAAATACATTTTGGTCTAAAAGTGATGCAATATGACGACTATCTGGTGTAGTAGTTCACGCTTCAGACTACAAATCAGAGGGTGACAGGTTCGAAACCTGCACGAGGAAAATGTTTGTGAACTAGCATAGGTACTTGTACTAAGTAATGGTTGTTAATAAAATTATATAAGTATTTATATCTATTTAGTCTGAGTCAGTTTTGAATGTCTGACTCTGAGTACAGCATGCAGACAATCAAACTAATCTCAGGGCCCTAACCATGAACTGTTAAAACAATCACAAATCTGTCAAACATTATCATTTCTGTCAAATTTTGTATGAAATGACGTACCAAAATTGACAGATTTGACAACTTTGAGATTGTTTTAAGAGTTCATGGTTATGGCCCAGGGGTCACACCCAAATTGACTCGGCATACACTCATTCTCGAAAGACAAGACTTGCGTATAATCGTGGGGACAGTGACCGGTCATTATCATCATCATTTCAGCCACAGAACGTCCACTGCTGAACATAGACCTCCCCTAGTGACTTCCAAATCGGCTGGTCGGAAGCAACCTGCATCTAGCGGCTTCCTGCAACCTGTGACCGGTCACTGTCTCCTAAACGCCTTTACAACATAGGTGACACAGACAGCCCTCTCTGCAGGGCTTGTCTCACTACAGATGAAACCATCGCCCGCGTAGTCCTGGAATGCGAGGCGGTAGCATCACACCGCAATGAAATTCTGGAGAACCTAAGATTGCTCCGCGAAGCCTTTGAAGAGCCCAGTAAACTTATGCGCTTCTGGGCGGAGGTAAGATGTTTGCAACCGTAACCACGTACAAAGAACCGAATTTGAGTGCGGAAAAGGGAGTCCGCTAATGATAGCCTGCATATGACACTCATACTCATACGATGAGGTGCTCGGAGCTCAGTGGCGGCAGCGCTTTGGTATCGATTACTAAAGTTAAGCAACCAACGCCGCGGTCGTGAGTGGATGGGTGACCATTCCGACCATATTTAGTGACATTTATCACGAGCATCTCCGTGCTTCGGAAGGCACGTTAAAAGTTGGTCCCGGCCAATATTGTTTGATATTGGTCGTGAAGCCTAGTCAGAGGCCTTAAGGCGACTTGATAACATCTGACGTTAAGGTTTAGTCACTGGCCTTACAACACCCCTCCACCAATCCGCACCGGGCCCGCGTGGTGGAGTATGGCCCAAACCACCTCATAGTTGAGGTGAGGCCTGTGCCCTGCAGTGGGACGTATATAGGCATACTTTACTCATACGATATCTAGTCACCATAGTACAAGCTTTAAAAAAACCAATGCCGTGGTTGTAAGCAGTTGGACTCTCATAACGTACATGAGTCATGAGTTCACATCCCATCATGGCAAGGATTTGTTGGAACCTACGTACCTTTGTACGGTTTTCAGGAGTTACGTAATCAATAAGGAACTTCGATAGTTCACCATGTGCACCCGTATGTCACTCTCTCCGCGAATTAGTCTCAGTGCGAGAAAGCTGTGAATTCGTATAGATAACGAAAACAAACTAAGGGTGTTTTTTTTAAGTCAATCCTATGGTGTGAGATGACGTTGAATAAGTAATAAGTTTTTTTACGATCATAAATAAAATAAACCAGAATTAGTATTGTTCTTTATTTGCTTGTTTAATTAAGAGAAATATAAACAACAGTTTTTCTTTCATAATCATAACATTCTACTAGTTTCAGTTAAATTAAAATACTATATTTATTATTATATCATGGTAAATGTAAGCTTAGTCTATTTAGTAAAACTCGAAAGCTTACATTTAAAATGTTTTTTAAAACATACAGTTACAATAGAAATATATAAATTAAACAGGTTTTTCCAATAAATATAGCCTTACAAATAATTTATATTTACATTTATTTAGGCCAGCTATATTGTAAGAAAACTATCATTTAGAGTTCTAATCTATACTGTTAAATACTTATTAATAAAGTATTGTATTTTTAACAATTATAAATCAATATGTAAATGGTTGAGTACGTAGCAGTTTTCTTTGAAATGAAATACTACTGAAGTATGCTTTAACTACACATGAGTCTTAACATAAAATAAATGCTTTTTATCATTTTTTTTAATGTATTTTTGTATAATATACAAGTACACTTCGAATTTGCTATCTACATGTAGCTATTACAAAGAAATTCAAAAAACATTTTCTCACATTTTATACATTACATGGTCCTATTTTACACAATACTAATCTATTATTATTTTTTACAATAAAAGCTAGTTTTATTTTTTCCCATTTAATACTTTCAATTATTAATATAAAAATAATACAAAGTCAAGATAGTATGTTTATTTAACATTGATTTATTAAAAATGACGTGAATTGATCATTCTATAGTTTATTTGTCATTGTTATTAACACTTTTCATGTCTAAATTAAGTAAGCATTGCAGGGCCATAACCATGTACTCTTAAAACAATGTTAAAGTTGTCAAATCTGTCAATTTTGGTACGTCATTTCATACAAAATTTGTCAGAAATGATAATGTTTGACAGATTTGTGATAGTTTTAACAGTTCATGGTTAGGGCCCAGGGCCATAACCATGAACTCTTAAAACAATCTCAAAGTTGTCAAATCTGTCAATTTTGGTACGTCATTTCATACAAAATTTGACAGAAATGATAATGTTTGACAGATTTGTAATTGTTTTAACAGTTTATGGTTAGGGCCCAGATATGAGGAATGCATCTATTGTTAATAACTTTGAATATAATAACATTTTCACGAAACAGAGTGCCCAATTAACAAATTCACTTTATGATAGTGGTCCAATAGGCCTGCCACACATTGCATTATCCCCAGAGAAGAGCGTCGAGTTAGATTTGTGCGATGTCATGACCTTACAAAAAAAATGTTTTTTTCAAAAAGGAAATTTTATCCAAGAACGCGCTAAAGGTTAAATACCCAAATAGAAAAATAAACCTACAATAAAGAAATACATAATGCGTACTTGCATTAAATTTAATGATATTAAATTGCAGGTCAAAAACTTAACATAAGTTTCACTGTACTTTTCAGACAGTTTTTACATATTGTTAAGGTATCATAAAATAGAATGTGTCATATGTACCTACTTATACAAATTACCTATATAATTATTTTTCCGAGTCAATAATCTGATTCATATCAAACATTTCGACACCTTTTAGAAACAAATAAAAAAATCCGATAATTCAAGACAAAAACGATGAAAGTGATACAGTACATGACTCAAACATATCAAAGTAGAAAATCCAGACTACATTGATAGAGGAAGTTCTTTAAAACAATCACTTAACAAAACACTTTCTTGTTCTTCCTGGCGCTAACTCAGTTACGAGTCGCGAAGCGTGACGTAAGGGGTTAACACGCCCGTAGCTTGGCTGGAACACTGTTTTTGCGCCTGACCCGCTTTTGGCACCAAAACAAGTTGCTCCAGATCCCCCTGTCACCAAAAAGTGTCATCGTAAATCAGTTGACTTAGTCCGCAAGGCGACTGGAGTTTAATTATAAGTTAAATAAAGTCTGTTCGATAGCAAATTGTTAACCGATAAACCTCATGACGTTATAAGTAATTATATACGATTTAGATGTCACGTGTTTTATCGATTGTCAATTAGTTGTCGAGATTACTGACTGACATAAGGCCCTATGAGGGCCAGGATTAAAAACAGTTAAATTGATAACTGATAAAACACGTAATATTTAGGGTTCCGTACCTCAAAAGGAAACAACAGAACCCATATAGGATCACTTTGTTGTCCGTCCGTCCGTCTGTCTGTGTATCAAGACCTTTATTTCGGGAACGCGTGCAGATATCAAAATGAAATTAAAACGATATGCCTAGTCTAGTCTCTTGAAAGTATGAAAAAATCTAACTTCTAAGTTAACTTGAAAAAAAGGTACAGCCGTTAATGCCGCAAAAAACGTATATTTCGACACTTTCAAGGGAGTTAAAATATATTGGGTATTTTCTGTTGACCTAAAAGTATGAACATTCATAGTTCTAGGTCAACAGACGGTAATCCGTCTTTTACAAGTATATAGGAAAAAAATCTGAAAACAATATATTAATTTGTAATCAAATCATAAAAAACAGGGTCTTAAGGCAAGGAACTATTTACTATGTGCCTACAAATTTGTTGGAACCCTCAGTAGGCGAGTCCGATGCGAATTTTGTAATAATAATTGTGATTACAATAAATCAATGTCGTGTAATTTATTCGTTTTCAGGTAGTTGTCTAAGTATTCTGAATTGGAGGCCAGGTTCAAGTTTTGATCTTGTGAAGCAGTAAAGCTTATTTTATTAAACTTTGTGGATGATGTTTGTGAGACTATCTTCTAACTTCTACTTTACACATAAAATTATTCACTCATAATTTAAAATTGAGATTTATATTTTATGAAGGAATTCAAACAATTTGAATTTGCTTAGTTAATTTGCAATAAGATTACTGTAAAAGCCTAACAATTTGAAATTAACATTCACTTTTGCTACAGTAACGAACACAGAGAAGTTCCTATACAGTAGGCTTAGTCATCATTTATAATGGAAATTATGCAAAAGATAATTTGACGTGTCTAAGTTCCTTTGAGAGTATTTTTGCTCATTGGTGTGTTAGTTTTACACGAGTAAGAAAGAGCAACAAATTAAGGTGAATTTTAGTTTGATTTTTCCACTCCAAATGAAGCGTTCTTTTTGAATAAGAATAAAATCTAAAAATATAGTGTTAAGATTTGCTTGCTACATATATTTTTTTATTTATTAAAAACTATAGCACAGAAAAGCAACAAGATAACAAAACGTCAATCTATTTTTGTAGGTTTGCAAGAATTGCAAGGTCTTCTAATTTCAAACTGCATAGTCATAGTGCAGTTTGAAATTAGGGCTTGAACGTTGTGAATTCGTTATACTACACTCTAAAATAATAATTTATGATTATCAGTAAATAAAACTCTGAAGACTATCAAGTTAGGAACTATCAAAACTGGAAGGTATCATAGGTCATTTTTTTTTCGCAATATTTATATCATGATTATTATAATTACTTTTAAACTTTCGCATTGCATAATTTAACATATTGTACCTAAATTATGATCGCGTTAATTTCCATGATTATTATGTTCACGTGTTTTAATGTAATAATTAATTCGACTTAATTCGACCAATACCAATTGGGTTGTATACCAATTCATTTTAAAAAACAGCCATACTGACTTTTTGTATAGTTTGGTGAGTTGCATAAAAAATCGCTACTATCGTGTGTGATATGATGGAGCGTCTGTGGGAGTTGACCTACTGTATAATACTTCTGTTGTGTAATGACTCTGATCCCTTCCCCAATGAATACTTGATTACTATTATCCCTCTTTGATGACGCCCTAATATTTCAGTATTTCAAATGAAAATATAAGTTTAACATATGAAAGAAGCCATTTCATAATTTGCATGAATCTAAAAAATATTTTATAAACATTTACATACTTCTTTGAAGTATTACGAAATTATCATTTAATGCCTAAGATAACGAAGAAATGAATATTTTGTTGTGTTTGTTTTTTTTCGAATGCTTAAAAGTCTCAGTTAAATGATTAAATTTCAAATACAGAAGAGGGTTTTATAATATTACGAATATTCATAATTAGTAAGTTTACTATAATAATTTTTTTAATAAAGTTTTTTTTAATTTGCCTGCTCATAAAAATATACTTGATTACAATGAACGATTTTACTTTGAGATTGTCTTATTAATTTGATATATATTTTAGTACGGTATTCATGCATGTGGATGTGAGACTACCGTATATTTCTGTCTCCATCCAACTTACACAAACAAAGTACACAATTACTCCACCTTTTTTCAGCATTAAAAATACAATGCTCAAGAAAAACATGCATCGACTTACCTAAAAGAGTTTATTGAAAACTTAGGAGTCCTATACAAATATTTACGCGACCTTTTCACGCTTGGCCTACGATTTTATTTAATAAGACCTCCACTTACCGAGAAGAGATATCCTATAATGAGATCAGCGTCCCTCGGAGTGTCTAAAGCGTCCTTTTCGAGGACATCGGTCCTCAGCCATCGGCAATCGACGTACGCTCGTACGGTGTTGTCGTCGTGAACGCTACGCAAATAAAAAGAGTAAATACATCTGACATTAAAGGGTGATGTTACATGTTCCGTTTTTTTGGAAATTAAAACACAGGACTAATAACAGATATCGCAGCGATTAAAGGGTTAATAAAAAAAAAAATATGCCACCTATCTTATTAATAAGTAGGTATTATAAATGTGTTTGTTTAAAGTTTAAATAACGTTTACACTCCTGTTACCCTAACGCTTTATCGTTAAATAAAGTCAAGATAACATTTCCTGTGTTATATATTCTTCCGCCTTATTATGAAAAATACTTGTAGGTACCTACTCAACAAAATAACACTTAGTATTTAGTTTTGACACAACTTTAATGTCCGATACATTTAAATGTACAAAAATACTATTTATCAAAAATCTGCACTTAACTGAATTAATTATGTTTATACCTTAGAAAGACACAAAAATCTGTCCAACATTTCAATTCGAAAACAATTGATTAAATTGAAACCTGGTTATCATCATTCCTAAATTGTCCTGATGTATTGAAGAATTACCAAACTTTTTTTTTATCTCAAGCCTATAAACTATAACTCTGAAACAAGTCACATAACATATTTTATGTTGCCTATGCTTCCTTATCCGATTGGCCCTTCTTCCCGCATTGGAAGGGTTATGGGCCTCTAGAGACTTAGTGTTCATCGCTCAGTGTCATTGGCCATTCTGCTTCTACGGTTTTAGGGTAAAAATATCATCTACATAAACTACTACGTAAACAAAGCTTTCCTTAGAACAGATATTAGATTCTATTTACAACAGACCAAACAATAAAAGTAACATTTGGCGTCTTCAGAAAGACGCATAATTTAATTGGAGATCGTTAAAAGCTATTGGCCTTACAACAAAATGATAAACTAGTGTTGAACACTTGTCTAAAGATAAATCAACAAATTTGAAATGTTTCTTAATAATATGTCTTGAATGTCTGATGTGTCAACATTTCAAATTGATTGACTAATCTTTAGACAAGTGCATCACTAATCTATATTTTTGTAGTAAGGCCATATCTCTTAAAAGCAACCTGAAAAGAAGACAACAGCTACGAAGAAAAGGGAAGGTAAAGTCTCTGTATTACTCTGCGCTAGAACTAATTTTACGATAAGATATTTAGTCTCATTACAACAAACCAAACAACGGTTGATATAATATAATACTTGTAAAAAAAGGTGGGTTTGGGTCCTGAGGCGGTGGATTTTCTTCAAGTATTGTATCATCTTGAATAAACATAGCAGGTAATTGCTAAAAAATCATAAATTCAATTGTAACGGTTGATGTCTACAGAAAGATGCATAATTTAGTCTTAGATATTGATGAAAGGGGTATCTAAACCTTCCAGACAGCCTTCAAGTAGGGGACAACAGCTAGACTATTAATAATTCTTTATTTGGCACTTGAAATACACATTACATTTAATACAAATATTACGAGTGCCAAAAGGGTCCCCCGATCAGCATTACAGGGCCCTGAACGCTAAAAACAAGTAGGTACAATGGTGAAAAAAAAATAGGACAATAAAATTCATAAATAACAATTTAAAAGAAAAGGGAAAGAACAAGTAAATTGACAGCATGTCTTTTTAAAAAAAAACATGTTGGTTTTATTAAGTCAGCTCAGACCCAATTGTACCAAGCTCGAGGAGTCAATAAAGTCGAGTCAGGATTAGCCAAGCGTTTTAATAGTGGCAAGTTTATGTTCAAACTATAAAAAAATATCGAGTAGTTTGGCTACCTACTGGAGTTTCTTTCTGAATAGGTGCGTAGAATTTAAGGCTATTCAATTTCTATTATTATTTTCATTGTTATTTTCGTGTACTTAAATAAAATAAAGTGACCGGCCGATCTGGAAGTCACTGGGGGAGGCCTATGTTCAGCAATGGGCGTCCTGTGGCTGAAATGATGATGATGAAGATGAACTAAATTAATTATTACTTTACAAAATTATTAATAAGGTGAAGATTATGCTTAAATGCTCTTAGATTTGGATCATTAAACAGTTCGTGGTACTTCAAATATTTTTTACCTTTAAATCAAAAATTAAGATACAATTTCTTTGGTCACTCTAAAAGAGGATCTAAATATTTAATCTTAATTGAGGTTGTATTTCAATACATATTTCTTGACAATTTCCGAAATTCTACTTATTTTAATTATGATATACTAATAAATTATGTGTTATTTCACAATGTTAGATATTAATTATTTGCGAGTCTTATTCAAACGACAAATTCTTATCTCCTCTAATATCCTTAAACCTCATATTAGAGAAAGGATATTTCTATGCCTTTAACATACATACTGTACAGTCACGAGAAACTTGCAATTTTCGTATTTTGCAATTGCAATAAGGTTTAAAATCCAATGATTTTTTTTTAAATACGTTAACCTCGTAATTGTACTTCGCACGTAAAATTAAAAGCAAACATTTTTACTGCAAAAGTTTCCAGGTTTCATTAAACCTCGCGCCGAAGAGCTCTCAAGTTTATACACTAGTAACTAAATAAAAAAGAAAAACATACGCGGGTGTGAAAAAGTGTTCACCATTGACGCCGGAATTTCCGTATTTTTGTAATTGCATTGACCCCAACTAACTTTGTAAAACAAGGGAATGCCGATCCCCTAGAGTTCCTTAGAGTAGTCACGTAAAATATAACTTACGTAAGCAGTTTTATTTTGACGATTTGTGGAGTGATGATTGATTTAGCCGGGTCAGTACGCAAAACAAAGTTTTTCAAAATTGGCTTAGATAGCCAATATAATACAAACAAACGCGATATCTCGGTGATATAATATTTTTTACAACAATAAGAGTGCTTTTAAAGTAACAAGGCTTTGTCCTGCTCAAAAACAATTTTTAAAATGAATTTAATGAAATACAATTAAAAACGTACAAATTGTTACAGCTTAAAGGTTTACTATTCCCAAACATTTTCATCCTCTGACGTCAAACAACTAAAATCCGCCGACCCCTAGGAACTCTTAGTCACATTCAAACGCACTTGTATTGTTTTTGTCCCCTGGCAAACACTTAAAGCTCCGTAAACCATAGATTGGAAACCACTGCTCGATATTAATCTTGTCCTTTACCTGTTGGTTATCTAAAAAAGTAGGTTTTTTACAGATAGAATCACCAAAACATTATTTATGTCTGTATATACCAAATAATTACTTTGTATCGTGTCGAATGAAAAGCACCAATTTTAAATATTTTATATGGTAACCTTTAACACATAACCTACAGAAAAGAAAATTAATCAAGATATTTTTATTAACATACGGAACATCGGAAGGCGAAAAGAATGTCGCGCTTCTTTAATTAAACGTCTGAAACAGTTAATTTTGTTTCAAGTTTCTAATTTCGTTGCTCACAAAATTTAATAAGTCTCATGTTCCATAATGGGAAAGGAGATTTTATTAACGAGTAATTTTTTGTTTTCCAAACATAATTAAAATCTTTTTTTAACGATATTTATTATATCGATTTGCGAATGAGATTATATTGACTTTTCATTGCTAATTTATTTTAGACCGAAAATCAATTGAAGGGACGGAGATTAAAATTTAAAAATGATTGTATGGAATCATTTTAGCCATCTAGAGAAACATTGTTTTTAGCGTCACCTAATAAAACTGACATTATTAAAAACAATATATGTCACTGACTTAATTAATTGTTCTAACTTATCTCTGTAAATTATTTCTGAATCGCTTGTTTATTTCTTTGAAAGCAAAAAACATATTTTGTAATTTAATTTCGTTTTGGGTTACCTACATAGAAGTGAAGTAATTCATATTTGAGTCTATAAAAACTCTATAGAGTTATCACATTTTGATACCTTAATATAAATACACTAATTGATTAGTGATGTCATCTCTATTTTACATGCTCATGATCACCATTATTATCACTTTCATCATCATCATCATCATCACCCTTTGGAAGTCCACAGCTGAAAGCCCAATATTACTCATGGAAATTTGTAAGTTTACAGGTGAACTTACAAATTTCCATGTGTAGGATAAAACATTACATTAGGATATATCAAAACATTAGGATCCCTACTTTGAGTGTCAACTAGATATTCATCTGGCGAATGCGAGCCGCGCGCGAGTCGCACGCGCACAAGGTACGCGTCGCGCGCGAGCAGCGCAAGAGCCGCGCTCGCCGCGACCAGGGGGGGGGAACCATAAACTCTAAAACAATCTCAAATCTGTTAAATCTTGTCTAGTCTGTCAAATTTTGTACGTTATGACATACGAAATTGACAGATTTGAGATTGTTTTAAGAGTTCATGGTTACCCCGCTGAGATCTACACCTACTACTTAGAACGTCAACTAGAACTGCAAGCGCGCAGATCGCGCGCTGCGCACCAAACTGTACGAGCCTTGCATGAGTTACACTAAACAGGCGCACCAAAAGATTGCAGTAACGGAACGCGTGCTGCGCGCGTGCAGCTGCTGCATATTCGCCAGATCTGGACTTACTATGTACAACTGATATACAAAAAAAAAAACTGAATTAAGCTTACTATCTATAAAAACTAGCTATAAGAACGGTTCGTTTCGAAGTTTCTTTAATTTAAATAAATGCTCTCTACGTTGCTTTGAGACATTTTTGCGATGAATTTATCTTGTTAGGTTGTACTGCTTTCTGTGTTTGGTAACGGGATTGAAAAAAGTGTTTCAATTCAAAAAGCTTTAGTTAGTGAGGGCTTGGGACGCAATTTGTTTTTTATTCTTAGCTATTTTTGCGTTCGAGGGACCTAAATTGGCTTACCAACTGGTTGAATTGACTAGATTTGTGTATAGTAGATTTGTTGGCATTTTTATATTTTCATTCTAGACTTGCTGGCAATTTTAGGATTCCGTACCCAAAGGGTAAAACGGGACCTTAGTACTAAGACTCCGCTGTCCGTCCATCTGTCTTCCTGTCTGTCTGTCCGTCTGTGACAAGGCTGTATCTCATAAACCATGATAATAAGATAGTTGAAATTGATGACGGATGATGTATTTCTGTCGCCGCTATAACAATGAATACTCAAAAACAGAATAAAATTAATATTTAAGGGGCTTCCATACAACAGATATGTATTTTTGCCGTTTTCATAGATAATGGTACGGAACCCTTCGTGCGCGAGTCCGACTCGCACTTGGCTATATTAATTGTAGGTACTTAACAGGTACTTTAGTAACTATTAAACCCATTTATAAATAAAGCTAAATGTGGATAATTTAACTTTAGATTTCAGAGTTAGCTGTTGGCTGAAGCTAATATTCTTAAGCTATAACATTCTTAGGTGATTTAAGCTTACTTCAAACTACCTAACCCAACCAAACCTATTCATATATTTGTTCATCATTGATAGATAATAAATACTTATTGTTTTATTATACGAGTACTAAACATTTTTTTAAATTTAATCTCCTAATCTGAAATATTTTTTAGGCCCAAATGGCAAAGCGCAACACTGCTGTCCCTTGTCTTCACATCACATCACCAGCCTATATTAGTCCACTGCTGGACACAGGCCTCTCCAAAAGGAGGATTTTGCCATAATCGCCACGCTTGGCAGGCGGATTGGCGATCGCAGTTTGGCCAATGGTGGAGAGGAGACGCTGCTGCCCGTCTTCTCATGGCAGTTCTCCTGTAGTCGCCTCTTACGACACCCATAGGAAGAGAAGGGGTGGTGCAATTCTTTTAACGTGCCGGCACCACACGGCACGTCCCTTGTCTATCTGTTAGCAATAATATCGAGGGAAGTGTATGAAACGGTGCTACGAACCTTAAGTACGCGTCTCGAACTTGGCCAGTTTGTATGTAAAGCTCCGTAAGCTCTCGTGAGATTCCGTTTATCATAGAGAAAATGTTATACACCCACTGAACTGTGTGTGTTTTCATGTTAAAATCATTTGAATCCTCTGGATATAAATATCCTCTAGAAATGGTGATTTATTAAAATGTGCGATCATCTTTCAGATGCACGATCGAAAATTTTATTATTGTAGACTATTAACTCGAGACAAGGTGGTCAGATGACCTGGTAAAGGTTGCAGGGAGCTTCCAACCGGCTAATATGGAAGTCACTAGGGGAGGCCTGTGTTCAGCAGTGGACATCCTGTGGCTGAAATAACGATGATGATAATTGACTCGATACTCCTTCTCAATCATTTGTACCCTACAAATGTACCCAAAGGGTAAAACCCTATTACTAAGACTCCGCTGGCCGTCTATCTGTCCGTCTGCCAGAAGGCTGTATCTCATAAACCGTAATATTTACACAGTTAAAATTTTCACAGATGATGTAGTCTGTTGCCGCTTTAACAACAAATACTAAAAAAACAGAATAAAATAAATATTTAAGCTCCCATACAACAAAAGTGATATTTGCCGTGTTTATAGATTCGAAACCCTTCGTGAGCGAGTGTCCAACTCGCATTTGGCCGGTTTTTTGCTTTACAAAATTATAAACATAATAAAGGTAATTTTGGCAGTGACATAAAGTGGACATAAGGCAGAGTAACTTTGGATTTCTGTACCTGATAGCAATGTGGTGCCAGCGGAAGTCGTACAACGGAACAGCTAAGTAGATGGATCTTGAGGACCCTGCTCCTGCGTGCACCAGCCTCGCTGCTCCCCTCCCCGCCAGTTCTAAGGAGAGGAAGGACCCAGTCCTCCGTCTGGAGCGGAGGGAGAAGAGGGTCCCTTGACCGTATCCGCCGCTCTGGGGAAAACACGTTTGGTTAGCATTTGACGACGATCAAGAGTGAAGAAGAAAAATGTTATTTTTTTTTATAAAAAAGTAATTCTTTGAAATCATTACTTCTGTTGTTCAAACGTTGAACGCTTAAAATTATAAGACTTGTATAATGTATATCGCGAAAAAAAATTCACATAAACACTGTCCTACATATTTTCTACCACTTGCTCAGCGTTAAAAATAACTGATATCTCATTTTATTCTCATAAAAGATCCGTTTATTCATTCTTAGAAATCTATTCCTTTAGAAGCTTGTTCTTTTGTGTTGTGCTGTTTGTATAATTAAGGTTTAACCTTTTACGGGAAGTGAACAATTTTGTAAATCATATTTAATTGAAGTGCTTCAATCACTTGATTAAGAAAGACAAACTGTTTTCTATAAACAAGTTATACCCAAAATAAGGTTCGAAAATGTTGAGAATACAGGAGCGTTGTCTAACAAAATTAGTTAACACAAACGCTCCCAGTCAAATTTGTGTTTCGCGTATTCCGTGTTTACGTTTATTACTACTGTTTCTGTAGTGATATTGCTTGGAGCGTGGAACCTCAAAATACAAAGTAACATTATCTCAGACAATGTAATTTTATTAGCTAGTTTCGGAATAATTTTCTCCAGATTTACGAGCTAAGCATATTATCTCGTGTTTATGTTTTTCAGGTTAAACGACTTGTTAATGTTTTTCGGATATATACTGTATAGTTAAGGTTATAAAGTAAGATAGACGTCAAAATATTATGTGTTCCTCTGAGGTTTTCAGTGAATGCCGCATTTCCAACTGTTAGATTTTTATTAAATTACTTAGTCTTGCAGATCCTAAATTCAATATAGTTACTCAGACATAAAACATAACATGGATTAAACTTCACACTTTCCAACTGCCTAGGTAATTGAATCACCCCACATGGAATCAAATTTATTAGCGTCGTAACACGAACTAATACTACGGTTAATACCAGGAGAGAACTCGTTACAAAAATATATGGAACCACCGCGCAGGTTCCATATGATTTTGTAAAGAGTTATTTTAATTTTAGACTCAATGATACCGAAGGATGGACCGACGAACTTAGGAAGACGGCCAGCAGTGCTCCTCAGGCGCTCTTTGATGATAATGATGATGATAACGTAAAAACTTAAGGCTACTCTAATGGCGAAGCAAATTACAAATGCAATTGCGGGGCTTCCCATTATCTGTTAAAGAATTGCTGCCGATACGAAAGGAAGGAAATCGCTACATTAATTGAAAATCGTTGAAATATACGAGTATAATAAATATGATATTATGACTATGACGAATATAAATGAAATACTGAAATCAAATCTGGCAAATGAAGCAATGAAACAAACACGATTCTGAGATGACCGTACTCACAATTCTATACTCAATTTAGTCTTGACTTATGATACCTTCACAATATGTTTCTTTTCCTATCAAGTCTTTTTCGTTAGTCTAGTAGTCTAGTTAGTCGTCGTTATAATATGACATATCAAATGGGAAATATCAGTCGTATTTGATGGACAGCTAAAATAAAATATGAAACGTATAATAATTGACTGACACAAAAGTACAGGTTTTATTTTAGAACGGTTCCAGAAAACTTAAATACAGTCGTAGAAATGCTAAATGGACTTCTAATCGGGGTGTCTATGATTAGACAGCAGGGACCAGCTAAGTCAATGTTCATCGAATCAAATTGTTAGCAACCGAATTCGATGATTACAGTATTCCACGAATTTGAAGAATTTTGAAAGGTATTTTACCATAGTATTGGATAATAAACATTATTGAAATGGCTGATAATCTAATATTGACTAAATATTGGATTTAACAAAGAGATTGTAATAATTGGCGAGGCTTAAATTGGAGAAATTATGTTAACCGCTGATTGCAAATATTGACGTAGCAGATAATTGCGAGGATTGTTCGTATCAACTTTTTCTACGGAAGTTGTAAATTCTCTTGTTAACGAAAGACGATTTTATATAAAGCTTGGAACACACACGAAACATATACGAATGCTGAAGATTGATGACTTCTGAAAAGTTTTAGACTTTGACCTCTGAGCTCAGAGATATTAGCGAGAGCTCTCTAGGGAACGTGTGCCTTAAGGAGAACTCAGATGGATTGTGGAGGAAACTTAAAGTGTGAAAAAAAAGTTATTTCAACTTTATAAAATATGACGGTGAAACCGGAAACTATTAGAGGTGTTAGATGGCGCTAATGAAACGTACGCCGGACGTCATGGGATCGTCCCACTACTCCCACCACTGCAGCCGAGTTGGGGGTGCGGCTTTATAGGTTACTGGTCGTCTAGGTTCGTAACGCATTTCTATCGGATGCGTCTCGGTGCACGGATCACTGTCTCAGTGAAGTAGCACTGCCAACTCTCACTGCTATTCTGATTGGATTGGTTAATTCAGTTATTCAGTTTAATTGATTTCATATATTAAAATAATTAATTAATCATAAAATAATAAGTCTGGAATTATAGCACCCGTACTATGTTTTACTTCTAATGTCTGAGTCCTCTTCCGGCAAATACATTAAAGAGAGTGCATGAAGTGAAATTAATGTCCCGACAATTTATTTACCAGTTTACTTCCATTGGGCCTTGAAGTTTCTTTGTGAGATCGAATCCAAAATCAAGAGATCCGTAAACGAACAAAAGTCTCAGATATACCGCAACGGATTAGCAAACTGATGTGGCAGTGGGCGGGGCAAAAAGCGCGTGCGAGTAGAACTGATGGCTAATGGAACATGAAGGTTCAAGAATGGAGGTCACCCAAAAGGTAGACAGACGATCTGGTAAAGGTTGCAGGAAGCCGCTGGATCGGTTGTTTTCAACCGGCCAAACTGATAGTCATTGGGAAAGGCCTATGTTGGGACTGTTGGCAGTGAACTTCCTATAGCTAAAATGATGAATCATCATTGATGATATCGCCATCAGATGTAAGACATACCTCAGGCCGTAACCTCAAAGATACGAACAGCGTGAACTCCCTAGGGAAAGTGTTTCCCGCAGCAAAGAGCTCAGACGACGCAATCCAGATGTATGAGTTAGGCCGCAGGCTGAACGCATGCGGTCTGTCCGGCACTGGGCCCCACCGCGCCTGCGCAGGGTGGAAGTTGCGCCGCGCGCCCGGCGCTAGAGGGTTTATTGTTTCTGAGACAAAAAAATACAATAAACCACATAAAAAACACGACACTTTCATGTTGCATTTTATTAACTAACACTAAACACGACGTTCGAAAAATCTATTTGCAATAAAAAGAGATATCTGTTGCATTAATACCCGAATTAATAGTGTTATAATAAGCCACGTAAACGAGACAGTATGGAAATTTATTATTACGCGGACACGTAATGTGGGTGGTTTGAGCTTGATAGGTAACACTGTCGGTCGTCAAAGACTAAAAACTAAAGACGCATTTAAAAAGAACACTTAGTATATTTGTCGCCATAATACCCAATATAAATGTAATCAACACGTATTGTTTTTAATTACATCTAATGAAATAATATGCTTTCAAGCCTTGACATCAAATCCAAATAACATTCAATGTAATACACAAATCAAACTTACCAAAGTCAATTTGTCATTACGATAATTCATTAGAGCATTAAGAAGTTATCACAACTACACAAGACTTACACGAGACTAACATTAATTAAAGCATCAACTAATTACAAACCAGGTCAAACTGAAGTCAAACTACCAAATAACCTCACGAGCCAAACTAGCAGTTGATTACAGAACTAACCTTCGCAATCGAAAGAATTACAAGAGCGGCCCTGCTCGCCGTATCCCTCGCAGGTGGTTCTTGAGCAATACCGTCTTCTGGTCTGCTTCCCCCCTCCACAGGTCCGGCTACAAGCGCCCCACTCTCCCCACCCCGCCCAACCTGCAATTTGATAGATGAGTAGTGTTGTTGTTTGAAACTATCGCGGTTTCGCGAGTTTGGAAGGGAAAAAATTGGTCGGGAAAGTTTTAAGGGCCAAACCAAGTTGCTCACTTCCATTAATACGGATCCAACTCGAGGTGCCGATATTTCAGAGAAAGTTATCATTGCTGTTCGGCGTGTGTGAAATTTGTGAAAGCTAGGTGGATTAGGAGTACTGATTAAAGTTAAAAGCAAAAATAAAACAGTATTTTATTTATACTGGATGACTTTTTACCGTCAAGAAAATAAACGTGTGAAGTAGGTAAATTATATAGGTGATAATAACATGATCATTTTAAAAAAAAGTTTAATTTTTTATTTTATTTTTATCAATTATTTATCCTCATAACCATCTAATTCTAAGGTAATTTTGACTAACTGACCATTAAAAAAAGAATATTGGTAAAATAATAATAACAATATGAAACCGACCAAAACTCAAACGCATATTCACTGATGTATTCTATGTTTATGCATTTTTTTGGACATTCCAAAATTTATAAAATTTTATAAACACACTCACATAATATCCCATAGTTTTAGGTACAGAGTACACAGTTATTTTTTCCTGACGGTAAAAAAAGTCATGCAGTATATAAACCAGACAACATTTCCATAAGTTGTCGTTAGTTACGATTCATATAATTTTTATTTCTTAATTTATATTATAAAATTGATTCGTGTTAGTTAGTCCAAAGATGAACAGTTGTAGGTGTTTGATTATCGGTCATCTATTAAATTACTGGAAAATTCAAGAAGTAAGTATAGCATTATTTTGTGCACAGCCACACGGCGAAAATGTTCGGTTAATAATTTCATGTTTACTAAAATAGCACTGTAAATCTGTGAAAAAGTATTCCAATTTCGAATTTAATAAATTGAATTCGACATGCAAAGTGAGACTTATTTTACTGAAAGCGTATAGATATTTGCTTGATAGATAGATAAATAAATCAAATACAATAACAAAATACCGACCCACTGCATTCCAAATGGCGATATCAACGCCAAGACTCCAGGGCACGGCAGCTGCTGTGGCCTCCAACCACGGACCATCAGGTGGCGTGGTCTCTAAGTCCACTGCAGGCTCACTGATCCTCGAGAAGACCACCAGCTCGCTTTGTGACGGCCTCATGCTCCAATTGAAGCAGTCGCCGAGCTGCGTGCTGATCTTTAGGTTCACCTGTCTGGGGATACGTTTCTGGTTAGTATCTTTATCAGTGACAGTATATTTAATAATAATAGATCATAAATATCGGACAACATTACATAAATTGCTCTGATTTTAAGGCATGTAGCTAAATAACTTGTGTTGTAGAAATCAGAAACAACGACGGTACCACAACACTCAGACTCGAGACAATATTTTGCTTCCCCATTAGATCAAGATGTCAATATCTTTCACAGAATAGACAAATCCTGTCCTTGTATCTAGAACTTCGGATAGCTCTCTGGTAGAAGAAAAAAGCTAGACGATTGAATGAAAATGTCAAGAGATGCTGATGCTTTCACTATCTATTTATCTACCGTAAGAAAAATCTTATTTTAAATTAACCATATTTCTGGTGATGGCAATGGTAATGATTGCTGTAAAGTTTATTACTACATTTAAAACTGCAGCACACAGGCTCAAATATACAAAAGCCCATCAAAAATAGGTACGCTGTAAAGTAAAATGTATTGAAACTGACCTTTCTGATAGATGCAATCAATCCACTATTAAACCCATTAAGCTTAAGGACAAGACTAAGCGATTTTACCTGAGAACATTTTTCAATTGCTTTACGATGCTTAAATAAATATCACTAGATGTAGTCAAAATTATAACATCTTATAATAACCGCATCGTGAGTTGCTTGATTTTGGTAAACTGCCAAAACTTTAAATGTTACGGTAACAGGCAAAATTTTCTTCTTGTTAATAATTTCAAAAAGTGAGGGTTGCAACTTTATCAAACTCAAACCCTTCAGAGTTAATAATAACTGGTTGCCCCACAAACTTTAGAGGTATTCTCAAGCATGACCCGGCAATATACCCTGCTAATAAACTTAAATTAACTGTAAAACTAGCTTGAACTTCGCGTTATTTGGCATAAACAATTATTAGCCGAATTCCGATCGTGCTCAAGACATGCCTGCACCGCAAGTTATTCCGATCACGAGGCACTTTTCCCGGGAAAATTTAATCACACGGATCGCGATCCGGGCAAACTTTGTCGGTTTAATTGAGTTCTGTTCTAATCTTTGACTTGCTTTTACCGTAGGTGTAGGGTGAAGTGAAAGTTAAGAGCGAATGTGGAACCTTTATACGTGTGTGGTAAGTGTATTAAAACTTGGACCTTGTGATACTTTTTGAAGAGTAAAGAATGATCATAAATGTAACTATAGACTCGTGAACTTATTTTTTTTTTTGTAATTACGACGAAATTTGACTTTGGCCTTGGAAACCGAAAAGCGAAGGAATATCATTTCTGTAATATAATGTAGCTCTTAATGAGAGGCCCTTACACACTAAAAAAATACCTAAAAAACCAAATAATAAAAACAAATAATGATAATTATCTAAATGGTCTGGTTTTTATATATTTATGTTTTATAGAGGTCAAAGTGAAATCGCTCCAAGGGTTATACTTGCCGTACCTATCAACCGGACAAAGTGCTAGTAGGCAAAAGTATCAGAATTAAATGTGCTAAGGATTCCTGAATCAAAAAAAATGCACGAAATCCGCAGTGTATACGAATCTAATACATACGTGCCTGATTTTTTTCTTTTAACTTTACAAGCTTTTAATGAAACCGCTCTTGCTCTTGCGGCCTCGAGCTCATGCGTGCCAAACACAGTTTTTAACCCCGGTTCTTTGAATGAAGCTGTTTGGTTTGTTAACAGATTTATATAGTTGTTGTAGGTTTTATTTGAGACGACCTAAGTAATCTAATTTAGAAAGTGTCCACAACAAGTCACAAAATGTTTCTTTGCAACCTGATGACTAGTTAAGAAACGCAGACGTGAAACCAAAATTATTCACTGTGTAGGTATAGCAGGTATGCATGCATAATTATTTAAATATGAGTACTTCAGTTTTAGGCACTACAGTGGTGGCAATTGTATTTTACCGCTTGCACTGTTTATAGTAACTTAACTATGTTGATCTTTTCGGTTTCATAGACACAGTTAGACTCGCTATAACTAAGAGAAAACTAATAAACTTTGTAGCATGTTTTTAGCAAAATTTAACTGCATCGATAAATGCATCTACCAGTCGGGCATTCGGAATAGATGTCGATTCTTAAACGTTCGTTATTTTGTTTATACCCGTGGCTTGCTCGTTTTCGTTAGTGGCACAGTTACGTAAAACCACAGTTCAGATAAGTATAGTAGAAACAATCACACGACAATAAATGAAAACACGTTGTGACTAGTCTCTTGGTGCTGCTTTTACTAAGGGATATATTTTATAATATGCCTACTCCAGTTCACTGTTGGTCTAAGGCCTTTTGCAATCCGCGCAACTGAACCATTGAAAATAGTTTTGAATTTATCATTGCTCCATCTTGTATGGAGAGCATCTTACTTTTATTTATTTATTTAAAAATACCAACCTAAGTAATAGCATTGTCAACATTGAGGTATTTAATTTAAGTGGCTTGGTAGCTAACTGATTTAACATACTATACAATGATGTCTGCTTTAGTTCACATCACTTGTCTCTGTCTTTTGTTATCAGCCAGACCCAAATCCGAACATGCCATTGTCCATACCTCGCTGTGTAAATTAAATTAGTGTAATACTCGTATGTACACCAACCGTGTCCGCATCATAATGTATGCTCTGAAGCAATTAGTTTAACGAATTGCATGGCTATGACCAAATGCTGGCTTAGCAATAAAGCAAGATAAGATAAGATAAGATAAAGTTTATTTGGTATAAAACTTAAGCTACGTACAGTGATATTAATAATACATGCTTATAAATAATTATTATTTACAAAAGAAAGAGAGCGTTAATAACATTGCGTAACAATGCTTACGCTGCTAAAATAATATTAATACCTATACTGTGCAAGGTGTATGCTTGCATGTCATAATAATAGTAAGTTATTATGACATAAGCAAGGGTAATTATAGTTGGTAATTTCAATTTATTGATTAAAAAAGTGAATTCGCAAGCTCCTCCTCCTCCATAGTCGGTTCCTCAAAGCTTGAGGATCGTAACTTCGTCTTTTTACTTGTCTGGATGATAAACCGTCTCCATACATTTCGATTCGCCCGTCTGAATGCCTCGGATATAAGCATTTCCAGGATTTTTATAAGTAGGTTCGACTAACGTGTATTTGCTTTCGCAAGCTATATTAAGTAATTGCATTCGTGTATTCGCAAGGTATTCTACTATATCTATTTTTACTGTGGTCAAACTGTGGCAAAACCTATAGAAGCGTCTGGGCAATTTGCGGCTGCCGGCGCGGCGCAACGGAGACGCGGCCAAATTGGTGGCAAACGAATGAAGCCGCGGTTTTCGATAAAACGATACACTCTATACTGTAGAGTACATAGTATCAATATCGATAGAACTGTATCGATGCTGATACTCGTGCTTTTGAATCTGAATCATCTGTTGATGGCACTTGAAATAAGCGTAATTATTACTGTACTGTTTAATGTCTCATAATGCGATACACGGATATAATTGTTAAGTCACTTATTGATATATCATGTAGGCAACAGCTAAACGGAAAAAGTGAGGTTAAGTTTAGGTTAAAATATAATATTGATCTAATTAAACGCATTACTCATGGAATAACTTTAACATATCATAATTATCTTTATCCTATATATTGTTTTAAACTTTCATGGTCACTAACATTAGAATAGTTTGTTACGGGATTGCTACCATGTACCTTATTTTTGAGTTCCCGATATTTCGGCACTGTTGCAAGCGCCATGCTCACGGAGTAACTGAAGATCTTGCGGGTAAGTTGTTAAGAGCAAACATATCGGTCTACCCTCTTTCGCTGTCTTTTATTGCACGCGTCGGTACCATTGTTTACAAACTCACTATTTTCTATAAGAGGAGTGACAGACAAGATCTCAAACGTACTTCATAAATACTCACTTAATACTGTCTTCACTCCATTAAGAAAAGTAACACAATGTCTACGATCTCCAAAAGATAGTTTCCCAATGGAGAAACCGGGTGTCTATAAGATTGACTGCAGCTGTGGCAGTTCATATATCGGCCAAACAAAACGTACCATAGCGTGCCGAATGAAAGAACACATAAAAGCGGTCAAAAACAACGACAAACAGAAATCGGCAATCGCGGAACATTTGTTGGAATCAGGTCTCAATCACTGGATTGAGTTTCACAACCCTCAGATCATTTCGACAGAACGCCACTACATACCAAGAATGGTCAGGGAAGCGATTGAAATTACAAAGTACAAAAATTTCAATCGCGAGGATGGGTTTAAATTGTCAAGTGTCTGGAATCCAGTGATTCGTATGTGTAAAAACCGGAAAAAACAACAAACTGCTGTGTCGCGGTCAGATACTGTTAGTGTTGTGTGTCGAGAACAGGTGCGAGAAAATAGTGAGTTTGTAAACAATGGTACCGACGCGTGCAATAAAAGACAGCGAAAGAGGGTAGACCGATATGTTTGCTCTTAACAACTTACCCGCAAGATCTTCAGTTACTCCGTGAGCATGGCGCTTGCAACAGTGCCGAAATATCGGGAACTCAAAAATAAGGTACATGGTAGCAATCCCGTAACAAACTATTCTAATATCTTTATCCTGTTTGAGTTTCCGTAGGATGAGTAATGTCTCTTTGACTTAATTCTAAACTCTTCGCAGATTATGTTGCTAACAAAAGCTAGTATACAAGATTGAACATATAGACATACCTATCAGTAGTATTGTACGGTGACCCTGCATATTGGCTCACTGACGCCAGCTCCACCCCTCCTCTGTATATTGACACTAGCGCTAAATCTAGTGTTTTACTCTGAAACAAATGAAAAAATATTTTAGTTTGACAGTTTTTGTTAAAACAACATCATTTGACACACAATATTAGTCAATAACTTGTAGTTTTAGGCGAGCAAATTAATAACAACAATAGTGAAAATAATGAATTAAATCTTTGGAATAAGATAAATTTTATAATGTCTATAGTACGATATTAACTAAAGATTATAAACTATGCTAGTAGCATGTAATTTATATAAAATGTAAAGTAAGAAGGCTTTGATTTCATTGTCATCTTCCATGACACAAACCACTAGAAAAAATCAACCAATTTTTATTATGTTAATTCAATCTAACGCTAATTCCGTTTTGATATACAAAATTACACTTGGGTTTTAGGTAATATTATTACTTAATAATCAATTTTGTTTCAAGATAAATTTCGTTTTTTAACCTAAGTTGTGAAATTTAAGTTATGCCGCTAGATCAAATATTAAGCTTAAAAGAAATTTACTTACTTTAATTATACATAGGCGTTTCGCTTTTAAAACTTAAATTTCTACCTAAACTAAGGTATTGTTTCATATACAAACATTACTATGTAACATATATGCTTCAAAGGATTATGGGATATAATAGAACACCGGTGAGACTCAGGCCTATTGTGACAACACAATACATTTTCATAACGAGAAGCCTTGACTTTCACACCTCAATATACCTTTATTCGTAAAGCCTTTACAATGTTATCTAAGGATAAATAAATGTTACAAGTTTCTGAATCATTTTACCATGACAATAGGCAAGTTATTTCAAGATCTATATTATCTAGTATAAAGAAAGAAGTTCTTAGATATCGTGATATGAAGATATGTAGGTTTAAGATATGAAAGCATCTGTTTTAGAGTAAGTCCACTTACTCAATCAAAACTAATAGAAGAGTTGGTCACATAGTAAAATTGGTCAAATAGTAAAATGTTTATTCAATATACAGATTACAATCCTATAGAATAGGCGACCTGACAAAGATGCAACTAGCCAATCTGGAAAATCATTTTGGGTAGCCGGTGTTTAGCAGTGGACGTCCAATGGTTGCAACGGTGATGATGATAAATCTTATATTCAAATTGAGTTAGTGATAACAAAACATTCAGCATTTTAAACAGATATCTATTTTAATATAATAAAAAAAACTTTATTCGTCTCAAAAATATTTTAAAAATTACATAGATTATTAACAAAATATTATTATTTAGAGACAAATGAGTTTAGGACTCGTCTAATGATACTAGGAACAAAAACCTTGCATCGCGTCGCTGGTATTGTGCCGTAGCCTTTTGAATTTTTTTTAACCATTAAAACCAATTTATTTTGTGTAAATAGGCTTAAACTAAGCGCTTTCATTTAAAACAAGTAAGTACATAAAACTTACATAACAATTATGGTAACATTAATAATTAATGTATTTATAATCCCCAATATTGCTGCTATAAATAATCTGAGCTATAAGTAAAACAAAGCTTTAATTAAGGAACATTTTGTAAGAGGAATTAAAATACAGAAGGTACTATTGTCACGCCGCCGTTCGTAATCCGCTTGTGAGATTAGGTGGCAACACTCATTCTCGTATATTTACTTTAAGATAGTAAACGGGATAATCGTAGAAGTATCTGTTGAGTTTAAGCTGCAACGCGTATAAGTAATTTATCGTAAAAGTCGACAGTTTGTTCATAAGACATGGTTAATGTAAAATTCTTAATCAATGATTATCATTATTCATAATACTAAGAGTCTACTCAATTTCTTCTTATCATAAAAAAATATTAAATATAAAAGGTTTTAACAAAAGATACTGTCGGTGGCTCAGTTTCTAATCATAAAAAAGTATTCATAATATAGGTAGTAAGAAACGATAGGGTAGGGTGGTGTAAGATTGCGCGGGCGGTAAGATTGCGCACAAGTCTTAACAGGACAACTACGTGAAGTTTGTAGCTAACTTCAGTTGTGTTTTGATTGCTAACAGACCGTTTCTGTGCTCCCGAAAAATATTTGGATTTCCTTGAAAAACGCAGCAATTACATAAGTTTAAAGTTTTTGAACACTTATGATCTTATTTTTTAACAAAATGAAAGTGATACTGATATAAAACTTGTTACAATTTTAGTATTTATCTAATATTTTTGTATACCAATACCATAGAGAAAAAATTATACTACGTAAAATACTCTTCATTTAACCGGCAAGTACGAAATAATTAAATAAAAAACTAAGAGATGGCAGTAGTATCTCGATGTTTGGGCTGGTATCGAAATGTGTAAGTTTGCGCACCATAAAAAATCTGAGGTCATTAGTAGCTCACCTTATAAAAATGACCTAGAAAAGCAAAATGAAGAAAGGAAGCAAATAAAACAGACACCTGAACAAAAAAAGGTTTGGAAATATACAAAAAACCAAAATAATGAACTAAATGCAAAGTGTAGGAATGTGGAGGATGTAAAGAAAAACATGAATATCAATAAAAGAAGTTTGGATAGTAGTAGTTTGGAGTGTAGCTTCTGTCGGGAGTGGTGGCATTAGGAATGCTCGGATTACATCGGTTATTGGGCTTTTATTTGCGATTTGTGCAATTAATATGCAATTTCTGCAATTTCGAAATCTTACCGATCTCAACGCGCAATCTTACACACCAGGAAGTGTAAGATTGCGCAATTCCCAATTGTTGATTTTTATTTAAATACAAAGAATGTTTGTTTATTTTGTTTAAAAGAATTATGTTGATTTGTTGCCAAATAACAAGTGATTATAAATAAAAAGTTTCGTTATTATAGCTAACATATTTTTTATTATATGAGCCTCTAATTTCAAACTGCGCGAACTTACACCACCCTACCCTACTGTCGATAGAACTATCATATCTTACTAGAGTTTCATTTATTACAATTTTGTATAATGTTGCAGTTTTAATTCGAAATTTTTTATCCTCACATAAGTTTATTAATACAGATTTAATTACATTTTGAACATAAGACATTAAGGTATTGATTGATAATAATTAATATGCATGCCAAAATTACCTATGACTTACAGTTATGGCTATATATTACCTACTTGTATCTATATGAAAATTAAAATAGAAAGGACAGAAACAAAATATAATTAAATTTAAGGAAAGTAAGCGTACTTCTATGCTTTTTGTTATCTGTCTATAGAACATTCGATGTAAAGATATAAAGTATTATATGACACAGGCAGACGAATAATCCTGACGACTCTGTAGGGTTTCCATTTTTTGTAGTTTGATTTTATAAGACTTTATCGTTTGCTGGCGAAGTTAATATAAGAGTATTATAAAAAAAAGCTTTGAATAAACAAAATTTGTTTATTCACCACGAGCTAAAGACCGTCGCTCTGCCCGAATGGAATTAGTCTTGAAAAAACGCAAAGCTATCTTGCCTCGACAAAGTCTTTCCATGTTTATAAATTCAATAAGTTGTGGCCTTCAGAATCTAGATTTTAACATTTTTGCTTTTTATGTTATTATTAGTTTACCTACCGAAGTTCGTGAATAATCTTCATATTTATTTTTGTCGTCAATTCTAGCGATGTTTTAATAGTTGTTCTGCTATAGGGGTGGCGATAAATCTATCAAATATAATATTTTAAAAATTGGTCCTCTCATTCTTGATTAAATGATTGTGTAACTAAGACGACATTGTTTTGTTATAAAGTTATAAACAGAATAACTGGAACTGAACCCGCATAGTTAATTCGCATAAGTATAGCAGAGGTCATTTGCTAATTATTGGACCCTACGTTTAACTACACTTGAACTACAGTTTTATAGTTAAAGATTTATGTCAACATAATTTTTTGTGATTCTTTCAAAATTTGCCCGGTATGCATTCTTTTTTAGGGTTCCGTACTAAAAGGGTAAAACGGGGCCCAATAGGGCTTACGTTAGGGTTTTTAGTTATTACTAAGGCTCCGCTGTTCGTCTGTCTGTCTGTCCGTCTGTCACCAGGCTGTATCTCATGAACCGTGATAGTAGATAGTTGAAAATTTCACAGATGATGTATTTCTGTTGCCGCTCTAACAACAAATACTAAAAAACAATAAAATTAACATATAAAAAACGTGTTTTTTTGCCGTTTTTATAGATAATGGTACGGAGCCCGATTATTATAGCATAATAACCTGAATTAATACCTAAATAACCTGGAGGTCTACTACGAAAATACTTCGTTGGTCCGGATATAAGTAAGAAATTATAATAACCGTATATTTGTATCAAATCTTCAACAAAAAATGAATAACTGAAATTAGCCGTGTTAAAATCATAGCTATTTTCAATTACTTATTTGTTAAATGTTTGACTTAGTGGAAATACATTCTGTCAAAAAAGTTTCGGGAATTGATGATTTGTTTATGGTTCCAAATTCAAAATTATATATTTTTTTTGTTCTTGTTAGATTGGCACAACTGTTTTCCATTTTGGCGCGGAGTTTGAGTTACATCTGATAATTAGATTAAATACAGTATTGTTTTTAGTTATACCATATCTAGTGTGTATAGCGAATTTCATAATGGACAAAAACATCGAACAAAGAGTTTGTCTTAAATTTTGCATCGCCAATGGGATTTCGTGTTCGGAGTCTCTGAAAATGTTACAGAAGGCTTACGGTAAATCGACTTTATAAAAAACACGTGTTTATAAGTGGTACAAAGCGTTCAAAAGCGCCGAGATGTGATGGAAGATTGCCTCGCTCTGGTAGGCCATCAACGTCTGCTACTGAAGATAACATCGCAAAAGTGAAGGAAATAGTGACTGAAAATCCTCATTCAAGTTTGAGAGAACTAGCCGTCGAACTTTCTGTGTCACACGAGTCGATTCGTACCATTTTAAATAATCTATTGGGTATGAAACATGTTGCCGCTCGGCTAGTCCCAAAAGACCTGAATTTTCTCCAAAAACTCAATCGCAAAAGAGTCGCTGAGGACATGCTATAACGAGTCAATTCCGACCCAACATTCATGAAACGCATTGTAACTGGTGACGAGACGTGGGTTTACGAGTTTGACATGCAAACTAGTCAACAAGCTTTGGAGTGGCGCCTTCCAACTGAACCGAAACCGAAGAAACCGCGCCAAACTCGACCGAAAGTCAAAGTCATGTTGACTGTTTTTGTGCACTCAGAATTCTTGCCAGAAGGTCAAACGATAAAAAACGATTATGAACGAATTTTTGACTAAAAACTCAACAAATACTCAAATTACCACTTCGTGGCACCCGGTTTCATTCGGTACAAGACAAAGGAGAATTCGCGGCGAGAACTGGACTCGATTACGGAAAAAGCGTTTAAAAATGTATTGATGATTGGATTATTCTATGGCGTAAGTGTATCGCTTCTGAAGAAGCATACTTTGAAGGTGATAAAATAAATTTGGATGAATAACTAACATTTTGTGTATTATTAATCTTTTCCCGGTACTTTCTTGACAGAGTAGTATGTATAACCAAATCCAAAGTCATATTTCTAAGTTAAATCTACTCTACATTTATATCCTAGCCTCCTTAAGTGTGAGCTCAATTTTGCTCACGTAATTCGTCTGCTAACTTATCCCTCAAACAGTATGAGTTAGACAATACAGGCTTGGCAAGCCCTGCCTATAAGCGTGGCTTAGGTCTACTAATAGGACTAGATGATAACATTTGTAATAACATACGAAGACAGAAAAGAAATAAAATTAGTTATAACAGCACTGATTACGAGTTGATTGATTGCTTATTCTTGATTAATGTTACTTGAAAAACAAAAATATTTTTATGTTATTAGACAACATCTTAGTTCATAGTTGTAGTAATAATTTTACCGTTTTACTACGTTGGATAGCGTTAATAACATTGACCTATGGCAATGGACTATTTAAGGCGCGCCGCCATCTCTGAGGTTTCGGGTTCGATCCCCAGTCGGGTCAATGTAGAAAACGAACTTTTCTATGTTGGCTCGGGTCTGGGTGTTGTGGTACCGTCGTTGTTTCTGATTTTTATGACACAAGTGCTTTAGCTACTTACCTTAGGATCAGAGCAATGTATGTGATGTTGTCCAATATTTATTTTATTTCTTTATTTAATGTTAGAAGGGTTAGTAATTTTCCTGCCTGCTCAGCCTGTCAGTTCACGGTTTGTCCCAATTTACAATCCGCTGCTGGCAGATTTGCGTAAATCTTCTTTCAATTTTAGCTTTTTTAGGGTTCTGTACCCAAAGGGTAAAACGTGTACCTATTACTAAGGCTCTGCTGTCCGTCCGTCTGTCTGTATGTCTGTTAGATAATGGTACGGAACCCTTCGTGCGCGAGTCCGACTCGCTTTTGGCCGGATTTTAATAATATATAAATACTATCTTGTACGTAAAACTGGCCTACCGACTCCATGTCACTCAGCAAGCTATGGACAGGTCGATGCTTGGGATTTCTTTAAGGGATAAAATCCGAAATCCGAAACGAGATCATCAGACAGAGGACTAAAGTAACGGACATAGTCCAAAAATGTAGCAAGCGTAAGTGGTAGTGGACTGGCCACATTTGTCGCAGAATCGACGAAAGGTGGAGTAAACGGGTTCTCAAGTGGAGACCACGCCTAGGCAAATGTAGTATAGGACGCCCCCCAGCTCGATGCACCAACGACCTAAGGAAGATGGCTGGCAGCAGAAAGCGGCAGATCGTGCTCTTTGGCGCTCTTTGGAGGCATACCTACGAGCAGTGGACTGCAATAGGCTGAGATGATGATGATGAACTTCTACGTAGTATGTTAGAATATATGTGATGTAGTCCAATATTTATACAATGTGATGTGCGCTACTTCTAACCTGTTAAGGCTAAGTGCGATATCTAATTTTATCGTCAAAAATTATAATTTGGGGGGTCAAATCCAAAATGGCCATTTTGGGTTTTTTAACACTTTAGGCAATAACAACTTCATTTTTAGTGTTTCGGGTTTCCTTGGCTAGAAAAAAAATAATTCATTAAATTACTTCCAAAAAAAGCTTTGTTTGCGTATTTGTTTCGACCCCAAATTACAGTTTTTGACAATAAAATTAGCTACCGAACTTAGCCTTAACGGGTTAGAAGTACCACCCCTATCACATTGTATAATAACCTCATGGTAAAGGTTCGGCCTGTGCTTTGATTGTGGTTCTATAGTCTATTGTAATAGTTACTTTGAGCTAAACCAATAGGATGTCAAAAGAAACAAGTTGTTTCCCCAGTTACCACGAAATGGCGCTGTCGGTGAGGCAATGGAAATATAAGTTCCCCCTTCCCTTGTACTTTATTTTTTTTAACTAACGGTCACTATAATAGAGTATCCTACCATCCTGCACAACTTTTTCAAAATACAACACAACTGTAATCGTCGTAGCTTAGAAAAGTACCTACACAAGATATTTTTTCTAATAAAATACTTATTACGGAAGTATGGAAGCAACAACATAATCTTTTTTCCTCCTTTTCAAACAAAATATTGTCTATCTTGACGATAAATTATATTAAGGAAGGATTAGTTTCTTTGTAACACAATTCAAGGTATATTATTATAATAAAACATAAATTTAATCATATCTTTCTAAGCTTCCGTATGATGTGCTTCTCTTTGATCACGGGATGAATTCATCAAATAACACATCTTTTATGTAAATGTAGATAAACGTGCTTTGATCTATGGTGTGTGTAACCTTCACATTGCTATCCATGAATGATTTGCAATGCATGTTTAAATTTCAATCTATAAATAAACATGGATGAACGATATGAATCAGATGTGATGAAACTTTCGTGCGTTTGTTCTGTCACACAATCTATTTCTGTTATTTCAATAGAAAAGGAATGTATAAATAACTACGGTACCGCTGACAAAATATTTTTATTTATGAATGCAATAAATAAACTTTGAACTTAGGTCGGGAGAAATTTTCGAGTCATTTCGTAAATGAATTTTCAAATATAAATTCAAATCATTTATTGCGAGTCACATTACATAATTCAGTTAGATGGTAGGTACAGACTGGGATACATGTGACGCCCTGCAAGGGCATGGCAATTTTCTGTTGTGCAAAAAACAATAATATAACAATCTAAGGAAACGTATAAATACATCAAAGACGTCCTCATTTGTCATCACGCAAACTTGCTGTACCATAAATTCACCATACAATAGTAAAGCCATTACATGTACCAGAAATTCGCTAAGACAAGAAAGAGCGTTAATATTTCTTCCCCAACCCTCTCATATTACACACGAGGAGGGACAGATACAAACTGACGTAAAGAAACTTATTGTCCCAGTTTATTTGCAACTGAAAATATGTCTTATGCCTCTTTTCAATAGGCTCTTTTTGCTTTGGCAAATGTGATATTGTTCAGCCAGTGATTATTTGCACATACATTACCCGGGAACGCAGGATAAAGGCAGGATTCTTTGTTTTCCGAAATGATTCCTGACAGATTTTCCCGCGTTACATATTTGATGATGTGGCATCTTGAGACGAGTACTATTTCACAACACTTCATATTGTTTTATTTTTTGGGAAAATTAATCTTTTTTATCAGAGAAACGGGCAAAATAAAATACTTAGCATAAATCGAGAAATTTGGTTTCTTCTTAAACCTGAGTTTATATAACGTGTTATTTTTAATAACACATAAACTTAATTATTATTATAACGTAAAAGAATGAGTTTGTGCAAAAGATAAAAATTAATCAGGCGCACTGTATTGAATTGAAGTACACAAGGATTTTTTTAGCTAGGTATAGGTACTTAGTGACTTAAATATTACTCACATAATATTTCCCACCATAACTTGAAATGGTATAAACCTTAGAAGTTGCCACTTATAAGGCATCAAGTGCTTAGAAAAAGTTTTATGAAAATAAAGAAGTGATAATATCGTATAAGGCCGTTTCTTGAGGTATTAACTTACTCGTACATCCTCATTTATGGAAAATTAAAGGTATTTCTAAAAACAACAACCTGTAAAAAATTTTTTCAACTTTCCGTTACACCATGTTTACACGTGTAAAAATATAAGTAACAATACCTAAGGGCTGATGTTGCTGGTGTACTACAACCGCATTCCCTATGATAATAATATTAAAAGAGCCCACTTTACAAGATAACTTAATAAAACTATTGTACAGACAATTACAGCTAGTCAACCAATCACAAAACGTAACATTTTCCCAATTGATAATAATCCCTATATGTCGGCCTTAAAGTTGAAAGTCAGTTAAATGCAGTGGCGTGCATTGGTTTAATTTCGAGGTAGGCAGTTGATACTTACTATTGTGAAAATCAGTGTTTTTCATCAATAAAACACATTTATAAGTACCTACTGCCTACCTCATTTGATATTTTAGGTAGGCACTGCCTATTTGCCTATATGCACAGCACGCCCCTGGTTGGATGACCTTTAACTTTTTGGGTAAGTTGACCTGCCGTTGCCACGAACAAATCTTATAACAAGTGTTACTTACGGATTTAGATAAATCGTTCATAGGAGTGTTAATAGGTAGTAGTTATTTTGATTTTTCTACTACTGGTGTATTAATCGGATCAGTAGGTAATTGATCGCTGCGCTTTAATTGATATGAATAGGTTATTTTACTTGTAGAAAATTTTACTGTAACAGTTATAATTTATGTTATTTTATACCTTATGAAACGAAAACATGCTAGTATTTATTTAAAATTACTAATGATTACAGTCAAATTTTTATTTTCAAATGAGTAATATTATCCACCAAAAACGACAGCCTGCCTTGACAGACGATACCAATGAGTAAAGTTTCACTGGAACTAACATCCTCTAGATTTTCAACTACGCTCGCACAACTGTATGAGCAATGTCTATGTCGGTGCATGGACGTATATTAACACGCCTCTTCTAGCATTGTTGAACTCAATGGATATTTAGCAATATTGTGACGTCACTATTCGCGTTGAAGGCAAAATGTGTTTGCGCAGGTTTTTCGAAACGTAAAGTTTGAAATGTTTTTTGCAGATTTAATACAGCTTTAAAAATAAAATTAAAGATTTGCGGACTCATTAAGACATCTGTAAAAACCCAATTGTTACTAATAGTTCCTTAAATTTGATTAGCCTTTGTCTAAAAACCTACACAACCACTATAAACAACGTTCAAAGGGAGAGTCCAATTAATGTCGATAAAAAGTTATTCTAAAGAAAACAAGCAAACATCACGGCTGATTGAACAAGACCCGAGTTCACAAAACGCTTCTTTTTGATACCAAGATGAAATACACCGTTAAATTGTTCTGTATATTTTTCCTTGATAGATACAATAATTATTGCCTCTTTAGAAAGTGTCCTGTGAAATTGGTCGGAAATAATAAAATGCGAAAAGCTCTCTTTCAAATCTGATGCGATATAATTGAATTTTACTGGCAAAATTTCGGCAGCTGTTGGGAGTTAAGCTTTGAAGTTGAAAAATGTGGTTCTATGGGGTTCAGTAACTTTTTTTTTTTTAAATTGTAGCAGTATTTTGTAATGGCGGTAGTATTATATAGTAGGCGTGTGCCAGAATTGGGAATTCATAAACATCGTTGTGTATCCTCTTCTGTCCACCTATCCTATCCTGTAACCTAGGTACCAGACAATAGAGTCCACCAGAGTTGACCAGGGCGGTAACCACGAACTTTTAAAACAATCTCAAATCTGTCAAACATTATCAAATCTGTCAAATTTTGTATGTAATGACGTACCAAAATTGACAGATTTGACAGCTTTGAGATTGTTTTAGGAGTTCATGGTTACCCCGCTGAGATAGTGAGACAATTGTCTCCCAACCCCAACACATTCTGAATTGGGCCAAATTATGGTTATAAGTTCTAATCCCACAAAGAGCAAGTTAGGGCAAGTTAGTGTGATCGCGCATCTATGAACACTGCAAGACCTGCAACCATTCGCATTATGCGACCGATGCGCTCCCTGCGCGCGGATTGGTGCGCGAGATTTTATACGATTTCATAGAAAGAATTCTAAAATGCAATGACTGCGGTGGTTGCGGGGCTTGCAGTTCATAGATGCGCAGTAACCTTTAGCGTGAGAGCGTTACCTATTATTGTACCTGATTCATGGATGTATTTGTTTGCTTCCGTTGCACGAGTATGATAGCTTCAGTACAGTCAGCTTTAATGTTGCAGATCAATAACTATACAATGTGATATGGGCGGTACTTCTAACCCGTTAAGGCTAAGTTCGGTATCAAATTTTATTGACAAAAAAGCTATTTGGAGTCAAAACAAATCTGCAAAATAAAGATTTTTACGAAAATACTTTAATGAATATTTTTTTCAAGCCAATGAAACCATAAACACCAAAGATTAAGTTTATGGTAAGTTACTTTGTTCTTTTAGCTATCTTTTGGTACTTCTTTCATGTTTCTACGACACATAAAAACTTTGTTATTGCCTAAAGTGTTAAAAGACCGAAATGGCCGCTTTTCATAGGACCCCCTATGAAAAGCTATATATTTGACCCCTGTTTATTTGAATTTTTTTTTCCATAAAATTAGATGTCGCACTTAGCCTTAACGGGTAAGAAGTACCGCCCGTATCACATTGTATAACATCTAAAAGTACTGGCTTTTCAAAATTTAACAAAAGCCAGACTTTATTATTTTAATTTTCCGAAGTGCTTTTGTGGAACTACAACGAAATGTTTTTAAATTTACATTTACATTATTTTACAAAATGTTGATACAATACATCAATAGATGTTGACTGTACAAGCTCTGCTTATTATGGGGCCTATCATAATTAGTGCTGTTATATAAATAGATTAAATATTGGACAACATCACATACATTGCTCTGATCCTAAGGTAAGTAGCGAAAGCACTTGTGTTATAGAAATCAGAAACAATGACGGTACCACAACACCCAGACCCGAGCCAATATAGAAAAGTTCGTTTTCTACATTGACCCGACCGGGGATCGAACCCGGAACCTCAGAGATGGCGGCGCCATTTAAAGTCCGGCTCTCGGCTACGGAGGTCGTCAGATTACCAATTTATTCTACTAATAAAATTTAAAGCTAATTTGCTATGAATTGAACCATTACCATTGAATCAAGCAGGCTGAAGCCTGAGAGAGACTGATTACAAAATTAACTACCTGAACCCCTAATTAGTGATCCCGCTAACTTAAGCCCTTGTCTATCATGGCAGAACATGTCTAATGTTACAAACGGCTTTTGTAGAGGTCGCACCCACTTTTGGCCTTTCCAATATTGTGGCCCGGGCCCTAACCATGAACTGTTAAAACAATCACAAATCTGTCAAACATTATCATTTCTGTCAAATTTTGTATGAAATGACGTACCAAAATTGACAGATTTGACAACTTTGAGATTGTTTTAAGAGTTCATGGTTATGGCCCTGCTTATTGATGCATTATCTTTTTCGAGGTTCTGTAATGTTTTTGCCTTGTTATTATAAATAAATTCTTCTTCTAACTCATCACAATGATATCAAAAGATGTATTTTTATTAATTATTGTTGTGCCTTAATTAAGTATACTTATGGTACATACATTTTTTTACTATTTAATATCCAGAATGTGTCGTGTGGTGCCGGCACGTTAAAAGAATAGCACCACCCCTTCTCTTCCTATGAGTGTCGTAAGAGGCGACTACAGGAGAACCGCCACAAGAAGACGGGCAGCAGCGTCTGTTTTCCACCATTGGCCAAACTGCGATCGCCAACCCGCCTGCCAAGCATGGCGATTATGGCAAAATCCTCCTTTTGGAGAGGCCTGTGTCCAGCAGTGGACTGATATAGGCTTGTGATGATGATGATGATCCAGATTTTGTTCTGAAAGTCATTGGGGATTGCTTTGCTTATGTGCAGCAGTGGAGGTCCTATGGCTACAATGATTATCGTAATATTAAATAAAATAAGGGCTAGATAATAGCATCTTAACATTCTACGACCTTGACAGAAAATTAATGTTTAGGTAACAGACCCGACCTTGTAAAGTGGGAATAGTGGAGAGTTTACGGTTGACTTTAAAGAGTTCGGCCTAACTTTGATTTCCTATAGAAATATAATATTAATAGAAATTAATGTTGGTTTGATTTATTTAACCCTTCATATCCCTTTCAATCTACGCTAAAGGACGTTAATAATTCAAATACTCAATAAGAAGTTTAAGTGAGTATTCTGATACTAAACTAAATATAATGAGTCAGGAATCTTTGTTACTAATATTTTGGGTATGATCCGACTTTAACGGAAATGAATACAAAATAATTCAAATACTCAATAAGAGGTTTAAGTGAGTATTCTGATACTAAACTAAATAATGAGTCAGGAATCTTTGTTACTAATATTTTGGGTTTGAACCGACTTAAACGGTCGGTCGGACCGTTCAAACCGACCGTCTAGTTGAGAGGTTTGCGGGGTAACCATGAACTCTTAAAACAATCTCAAAGCTGTCAAATCTGTCAATTTTGGTACGTCATTACATACAAAATTTGAGAGATATGATAATGTTTGACAGATTTGAGATTGTTTTAAGAGTTCGTGGTTATCGCCCTGCGCTGCGGATTACAAAGAATGGCAGTAGCGAGTTCAAATCCCGGAAGGAGATTTTTTTGGGTTGATCATTTAATTTTGTAGCTAACAAGGGATGTTAATTTATTTTTTAATTTTATTTATTTATTTTACGGTAAACCGACAATCGCCATAAACAAAATTTAATTAACCCATTGACTGCCAACTGTGTAACCAGAAATAACAAATAGTTTTACCTCTGTCTACTCACTTACAAGTGGAGTTTTAATTTGGGGCTTTATAATGGGTGAATTTTTATTGATTTTTTAATTCTCCTGGGCCTAATTCTGCTAATTTAAAAGTGGCTTAATTGAATATCTATCAATTGGATATCATTGTTATTGTTTGTCATTTGGAATTCTGATACTAGTTTGAGTCTTAAAAATTTAAGACTACCAATTCAAGCCATAACACATTTGGTCTTAAATGTAAGACGTAAAATTAGTAGCAGAATACCAAATGTGTCAAACAATAAATTACAACAAGATCCAAATATTTGATATTCAATTATGCGACTTTAAAATAAGCAGTTCAAATACAATAATTATTTCTAAGAAACCAACCAATACTAACATCTAAAAAAAACACTTTCTCATACAAACTGTTATAGCAATTCCGTAATTTTAACCGCCTTAATCTTTCTGTAAGCAACTGTGACTTCTTTGTATGGATTCAATGCAATGAAAAGTATCTCTCTCCACGCAGGAACTTCGTGGCTTGGTCCGAAATGACGATGGAATGCCTGTTAGTATAGCCAGTCAGCGTAAAAACGTTGCCTGACATATATTTCTGAGTGTGGACCAAATAAATAATGCACCGATTACTTCAACCAAACCGCCGCACACTGGAATAACAAAGGAATGCCGAATTCGAAACACAATTACAAATATTTAAAAAAACTCATTCGTTCAATAGTTTTGCATTCGTTCAGCCAGTTTTCATTTACACAGTATTCGAAGTGCGGTAATTCTGATTGCGGAATCCAAACCGAAGCCGCAGTAATACACGTTGGAAATAATTTTATACGGAGCTCAGCTATGAAATTTGCATTTAATTAAAATCACGAATTGAGTTTGTTTTAATGTTCGACGAGTAATTTGATGCGATATTCGAATGAGAGGCTTCTGTCTGACACTTGGCGCGTTTAATGTAAACATTTGAATTGAAAATGTGCGGTCTTGATGATATTAGGGCTGCCTCTGATTTACTAGGATTGAATCTACGCGATCGCTTGTAACACTTTTAAAAGTTTATTTTTTTATTTTATTTTATTTCATGGTAATAATTTGACTGGCTTTGCCTCTTAGTAGCTAAAATAATTATTTTTTATACCATGACGTTAGAAAACTAACGTAATTACTTAATTATGAACATTATTTCATAATTTTCATTATCTTATATATTTAATTGTTAGTAAACTAAAAAAATAATAAGGCAAAAGAAACAAAACAAGCTAAAGTCATTGTTACAGAACTCGGTTTGTACTGAATAAATTATTATTAACATAGGTTAAAGTAATAGAAGAGTGGAAGCATACATATTTTTAAGAGAAGACCTCAACAATTAATTTGTTAATCATTCATTTGACGACCTCCGTAGCCGTGAGGCGAGCACGCCGGACTATAATATGGCGTCGCCATCTCTGAGGTTCCGGGTTCGATCCCCGGTCGGGTCAATGTAGATAATGAACTTTTTATATTGTCTCGGGTCTGAATGTTGTGGTACCATCTTTGTTTCTGATTTCTATAAAACGTTTTTGAGCTATTTGCCTTAGGACCAGAGTACATGATGTTGTTTAATATTTATTAATTTATTTTTATTTTTACAGTAATAAATAAAATAAAAATTTAACCTAAATCTTACCTAGAGTAAGCTGAAATTATCTCTTTACAGTGCTTGGTCTTATCACTGTTTTATTAAACATCAACTAACTAAACTATAAAGGGCTAACTTATGTTATTAGTTTGAGGTTTAAAGCCGAGAAAGTTTGTGTGAGTTTATGATAAGCCTAACCGAGTTTTGGGCTCTTGTCTATATTGCCAAAACCAAATTATTAATATTTAAATTGACTTAATTTAATTTTACTAGACCTTGAGTAAACAAAAGATTTGTTCTAGTAGGTTAAAAAACGATGCAAAACCATTTTAATGATTTAAGGATGCTTTAATATAAACATTTTTTATCGCAACGAAAAAGGCAACTTTATTTTATTATTTAATTACATACGTAACTACTTCCCTTTAGAGGGTAACTGTACTGTTAATTGATACATAAAATATTTAAAAAAAATGTTTCCATTAACCTTACAACAACAACATCAGACTTTTGAAAAGAAGGTAAAAAAACCGGCCAAGTGCGAGTTGGACTCGCGCACGAAGGGTTCCGTACCATTATCTATAAAAACGGCAAAAAAAAAACACGTTTGTTGTATGGGAGCCCCCTTAAATATTTATTGTATTCTGTTTTTTAGTATTGTTATAGCGGCAGCAGAAGTACAACATCTGTGAAAATTTCAACTCTCTAACTATCACGGTTCATGAGATACAGCCTGGTGATAGACGGACAGTAGAGCCTTAGTAATAGGGTCCCGTTTTACCCTTTGAGTACGGAACCCTAAAAAGGCATCAATGTTGTGATAGAAGGATCTTCTAAATAAAATAATATAATAATTAATTATAATTGATACGAAAACACAAATACGGTGAGAAGAATGAATGACGTCCCGATGACAGATGACCGCTAGTGCCGGGAGCCGCTGGCTCTAGCCGTCGCAAGTGTGTGTTACGCCATGGCTGAACAACTTGTGGCTAACGAACTCCTCGCGTTCCTGCAGCAGAAGCTGGACGTGATGGATGAGGTCAGTGCCGTCCAAATATGTGCGTCAAATTTCAGCGAAGCCGACATAGCTGAGACGAAGAAGCTGCTATTTGCGTCATTAAACAAGAGTGACCAGATGATTTCCCGCAGACGCGATGGAACGAAAAAGAGCATAATAGACATTATTACGCTCTACAAACATACCGATCCTGACGAAGTACCAACGTTCGTAGCGAAGGAGTTACACAAACTCCCTTCTGTAACCTTTGACCATGTCGAAGTCACCAGCCTGCTCAAGGATATCGTGTTCCTAAAGGCAAGTCTGGCTAATGTGGTGCTTAAATTCGAGGCATCCCAGATTACAGTGAGTAAACTGCGCAAAGAAGTTGAAGAATTACGTGGTGCGGTAATTAGGACACCCGATGACGAGTCAAACATCAATGTGCAACGCCCTGACGCAAGTCTTGACAAAACGGGGTCAAGCGCCGAATCAGCAGTTTTGGCGTCGCCGCTGCCGACCGTGAGTCAGCCGAGCAAGCCGCGCGTCACCGCCATCACTCCTGCCCCCCGCACCCCTGTGCCGTCTTCTTTGTGCATTCAAACTGGCGCTAAGAAGAAATATAGTTTTGCAGACATAGTCGCTAGCAAGCAACCTACTGCCACTCTACAGCCGACGTTGGCCAGCAAGCCAACAGAGGTCGATACTCAAAACCGTGATGAAAATGACTTCGTCGAAGTTAAGAAGAGGACACGACGGCCGCGCAACAGTCAGAATTCTGGTAAAAATGTGTTGTCTATCGTCGCTTCCGTGGAAGATTGCCGGTTGACACCACCAGAACGGCTCCGATAACGAAGCCCTTATAATTAATATTTAAAAAATTTAACTAATTATTATTATTATTGTATGTATGTTAGTCTTTAAGGTATGTATTATATGGGGCTTTTATTATATTATCATCTGTAATATTTGTTGCCTGGAATAAATGATTTATTATTATTATTATAGGGATGTTCCCATCAATCAATTCCTAGCTAACAGTTGGTAACTAAAGTTATAGAACAGTACAGTAAAACAGAGTTCATAACCTGTGGTTCATGGAACACTAAGGAGCCATGTAATAAACCCCCAGGGGCCATGGTGAGCCTACCTAACCGAACTGTAAAAATAACTATTCATAAGTAATGTTTTATCGCAAATAAAAGTCAAACCTGTTAAAACCCTTAATAGATCCATAGGGTCTTTGCAATTCTTAGAAAAGTCCATGACTAGAATACTAGAAATCTTAATAAAGTCTGCCTTAAAAAGGAAGTTTTCCAATAATATAGAACCCTTAAAGTACCTATGTGCTATGTAATTTATGATAGGACCTCAAATATACAAGTATATTACAGCACACAGATTCATCAGAATTATGTGTCCATGTCCCCAATATTGTCAAAGCCAGAGGATTATTCCATTAATTCTTTTCAGGCAGCATATTCAAAGAGAAACTGAGAGAATATATGACATTTCCTCACAGAAAAAAACGAATGGAATTATACCGAGATTATTTTTCAGTTTCGTTTACGAAAGCTTTGAAGCTGTATTACGTCAAAATTAAATATGAGACGAGACAATAGTTTGATCCACAATAACCTATTTTAAAGCTTTGACAAACTAAATATAGCTGGGCGATAACCACGAACTCCTAAAACAATCTCAAATCTGTCAAACATTATCAAATCTGTCAAATTTTGTATGTAATGACGTACCAAAATTGACAGATTTGACAGCTTTGAGATTGTTTTAAGAGTTCATGGTTACCCCGCTGGAATATGACAATGGATTTTATTGAAAAATACACAATCTTAAAATGAAACTGATTATGAAACAAAAAAATAAAAATAGCCGAGTGAGTTTCGAATTACCGTTTTTATATTTAGAGATAACAGGCTTTAGTTTATGTCTGTCCTGTCTGTCTGTCCTTTCATTAATATGTGACATTTAAACATGATTAACCTTTGTTTGCCGGGCTCATACTATAAATATAAATTGTATAAAACCATTCTCCATACAAACTATGATGTCTGGGCCATAACCATGAACTCTTAAAACAATCTCAAAGTTGTCAAATCTGTCAATTTTGGTACGTGATTTCATACAAAATTTGACAGAAATGATAATGTTTGACAGATTTGTGATTGTTTTAACAGTTCATGGTTAGGGCACTGGTCTGCGATTTAGTATGTATTTTTTTTTGATATTTTGATGGTAGTTATAAAATGGAACTTCAATAATCAATAAAGACATTATTTTGTATAGCCCTCGTTACGTAAGTTCATCTTGTACTTAGCCGGTTCTCGTAATTCTTATTTATATTCATCCATACTTTTGTATCTTACAAATTTTTTTATGGACTGTTTGTGATTATACAATAAAACCCATTATTTCTGCCTTAAAAAAGATACATTGGTCAACTAATAATAAAAATATACACTCCTGTAAGAAAAAAAAAGAAATATCTGAACCACTTTTTTTAAGTAAAAAATTTGATCTTGTCCTTCATAATTTATGAGGTCGACATTTTATCTGTGAACCAGATTACGATAAAGAATTGAACAATATTCTTTTGTAATGAAGAATAACAAGAAAAACATCGTGTATTGGAGATCACACACAAACAGTGCTTAATTAAGACATGACATACTACGGACAACTTGAAAGTAATATAAAATTAATAAAATAATGACACTGATTTTGGTTCTTTTACTAGCCTTGTGTCTGAAAAGGAATAAAGTCATCGTGCTATTAATATATCATATATTAAATCATCACATCATCACCAGCCTATATCAGTCCACTGCTGGACACAGGCCTCTATGAAAGGAGGATTTAGCCATAATCGCCCACGCTTGGCAGTCGGGTGGGCGATTACAGTTTGGCCAATAGTGGAGAGAAGACGCTGCTGCCCGGACGCTTCTTAAGGCGGTTCTCCTGTAGTCGCCTCTTACGACACCCATAGGAAGAGAAGGGGTGGTGCAATTCTTTTAATGTGCCGACACCACATAATTAAATATCCTAGAAAACAGATAAAAATTTCGAACACTTACCAAATAATGTGCCTGCACTACCACCGCCCTAAAAACAATGGAAGCGTCTTGGACTCGGGTTTCCAATGGTTTCTCAGCGTACTTCGGACACTGTCCATCACAAACTATTGTCCGGCACAGAAACAGAACTAGCACTGCAAGATTCTTGCTTGAAACTCTGCCCATGGTGGGACAGCAAGCCATTTTGTCACTTATCTCTTGAACAATTTGTTACATTATCAAATGGCACGTCCATCGCACAACACTGATCCTCGCTCTTCGCTTCTTTTGGCGTTTTCTGCTTTGCATCTTTATCTGAAACAACAAAAGGATTGATAAAGTAAATTTAATAAAGTACATAGTTGTTTTGGTAACTGTAAAACACACTTTCAAAAATTAATCTCAACATGTTCATCCAAATGTCACAAACTCACAAAGTTAATAAACAACGACTTCCAATTTTACTGACCATATTCTGTACAAAATATTTTAAATAAATTAATAACATTTGATTATACAAATAGCGATGGGTGAGTGTACTTTTAAGGGGATTTACAATATGAGTAAAAACCCGATTTCCACTCATTTTTAAGTTGGTAAGTTAACTGTTAGTTAGACACAATTATATTAAATAGATTATTCTTAATGAGCTTATTGTTTCATATTACTTGAATCGTAAAGTCATAAATCGATATGATAACCACCGTGAAATAGAGGTTTTGGTAGCTGTTGAAGCTCAAAACCGCATTTTTCGTTCTGTACGAAACTCTTTTCGAAATAAATAACGGGCGTCCAACTTTTGCAGTACAAAAATATTCTGTCTGCCATCTTTAATTTACAGACTTTATTATTTGTTGCCGCGATTTGAATTAACTTATATAAAGTTCGTGACTGAAATACGGGAATCAAGGGTCAAACCCAAATCTCCATTCAGTTTTTATGACGGAGGTTTCGGCATGTTAAATCAAAAGTTGTGACAGCATTTACATTTTGTTTCACTTGGTGGATGAACTTTTTAGTCGTTGAATCAGGGCCACAATTCAGTTCATATTCATGAAAAAGAAGAAAAACCTTAATGGCCTTACTACAAAAAAGATAGACTAGCGTTAAACACTTGTCTAAAATAATTAAACAATTTGAAATGTTGACACATTTGACATTCTAGACATATTACTAATTAACATTTCAAAATGGGTGACTTATCCGTAAACAGGTGTTCATTCAATACTAGTCTATCTTTTTGTAGTAAGGCCGTTAATGTTTTAGACAATTGACTAATAATAAAATTACTGTTTATTATCCAAACAGTGTATTTTACAGGCAAGCGATATTAGAAAATGTAGTAGGTATCTACACTTCCAAAAAAATTGCAAAAAATTATATAAAGCTAGCTTTGATCACCATTACGTGGTTTGGCCAACCCAGGCACATTGCAGATTGATGAAAGGATGTAGTAAGGCCAGCGACTATTCCTAGGTGTCAGATGTAATTACGCCTTACACACCGTATAAGACCTCTGGTGAAGCAAATAGTATAAAGTGACTTCTTTTTTAAGTTGAGAACCCGGAACTTTTCCAAACTTCAGAATATTTGCTGACATCGAGGCTATTCCTAGTTCCCAATGAGAACAACTTAAGAGGTTTGGTTTTATGACACATAACATAAGTGTCTATTTGCAACCTCAACTCGGTCGTCGCAAGTATGCTTGTTTCACTGCACGATCCTCTCCTTTTCATGGGGCCAAGTTTGCGAAATCCTTGAGACATTCCGCCGATAATGTCTGGCTTGACAACAAGATCTTCTAATTCAAGATTCTCCTTCATTTGACAATTTCTGTGCGTACCAGCCCCAGTAATTAGCTCCAGTTAAATGAGTTAAGCTTGTACGCCACTACACCGATGATCTCCCAGAGCTAGACGTAGACGAAATTGAGGCGGCTCTCAAACAGCTTCGTAATGGGAAGGCTCCCGGCGAAGATGGAGTCACTTCAGAACTTCTCAAGGCAGGGGGAATACCCGTTCTTAGGGAACTGAAGGGACTGTTCAACTCCGTAATAGCCAATGGGACTACCCCTAAGGCGTGGAGCGAGGGCGTGGTGGCTCTGTTTTTCAAAAAAGGAGATAAAACTTTTCTGAAGAACTACAGACCGATCACGCTCTTGAGCCACGTCTATAAGCTGTTTTCAAGAGTCGTCACAAATCATCTTGCCACAAGATTTGACGCCTTGCAGCCACCGGAGCAGGCTGGGTTTCATAAAGGCTATAGTACCGTAGACCATATCCACACAGTAAGGCAGATTATACAGAAGTCAGAAGAGTATAATCAGCCTCTGTGCCTAGCCTTTGTGGACTACGAGAAAGCCTTCGACTCCGTCGAGACCTGGGCTGTTCTGGAATCCTTACAGCGATGCCAAATCGATTGGCGGTATGTAGAGGTGCTGAGGAGCCTGTATAAAATGGCATCGATGACTGTTCAGGTCCAAAACCATAAGACGAGACCTATCCAGCTGCTCAGGGGTGTGAGACAAGGAGATGTCATATCTCCGAAGTTGTTCACGAACGCACTGGAGGACGTCTTCAAGACACTGGATTAGAAAGGAGCGGGCATCAATGTCAACGGTGAACACCTCACGCACCTCCGTTTTGCCGATGATATTGTCATTATGGCGGAATCGCTGGAGGATTTGCAGAAAATGCTGCAAAGCCTCAACGCTGCCTCGCGACGCGTGGGCCTGGGGATGAACTTGGACAAGACCAAAGTCATGTTCAATGATCATGCCATCCCCGGACCGGTCTCCGTCGAAAGCGTGGCGCTCGAGGTTGTCAATGAGTATGTCTACCTCGGGCAAGTGATGCAGTTGGGTAGAGACAACTTCGAGCGGAAAATCGCTAGGAGGATGCAGCTTGGCTGGGCAGCGTTTGGGAAGCTGCGTCATATCTTCTCATTGCCACTGCCACAATGCCTGAAGAGCAAGGTATTCGATCAGTGCGTCCTACCGGTGATGACCTACGGAGCAGAAACGTGGAATATGACGGTAAAGCTGGCCCACCGACTACATGTCACTCAGCGAGCTATGGAAAGGTTGATGCTTGGGATTTCGTTAAAGGACAAAATCCGAAATGAGATCATCAGGCAGAGGACTAAAGTAACGGACATAGTCCAAAAATGTAGCAAGCTTAAGTGGCAGTGGGCTGGCCACATCTGTCGCAGAACCGATGAAAGGTGAAGTAAACGGGTTCTCGAGTGGAGACCACGCCTAGGCAAACGTAGTGTAGGACGACCCCCAGCTTGATGGACCGATGACCTTAGGAAAATGGCTGGCAGTGGATGGATGAAAAAAGCGGGAGATCGTGCTCTTTGGCGCTCTTTGGGGGAGGCCTACGTCCAGCAGTGGACTGCAATAGGCGGAGATGAAATGAGTGAGTATTATAATACCGTTAAATGCCCACAAGTGGCCCAAAGAGGTTTGTCGCTTCACGACCTGTCATTGGCTCCTTGTGTAGTTCTTCAGGTGAGTTATTATTATTTAAGTATCTTAATTGGCTCCCAGAAAGAGTATTTTTTTTAGTCTTAATAACTGACTCTAGGAGTAATGTCTATAAATATCCCTAGAACATTGTTTCATGTCCCCAATGTGTCCATAAGGTGACCCCAAGTCCTTTTCTGTCCCATAAACACACGCAACCTCCTTTTATTTGATTAAAAAATCGACACTTTTTTCCCATGCTTATGTATGTAAGTAATTAGTCTTACTATTAATTGAATGCCTCAATTAAACTTTGCTCTTATGAATAGGTAAATTAAGGTTGACGTTGACATCATTAACTATATTAAACTCTCCATTCAAAATATTTAATTATAATTCAGCCACTAAGGTTTCTTCGTTACGCAATTAATATTTCATCTCGGTTTATTAAGAAAGTAATTTAAGAATACTAATGACAATATTGAGACAGAATTCGAGCGGAAACTTTTGAAAGTGATTGATGGTCCGTAAGTATCATTTTAAAACTTTGCTGGACTTTATTTTAGATTGCTAATGAATTTGTTGTTTAACTTTGATTAAAATTTGAACACTGATTTTTAAGTAAAGTAAAGAATATCTTATCAAGAATACAAGCATAATAGTATAAAACTTTAAAAGTGTTTCAAGTGGAGAGGCATAAAATTTTCAATCATTCATCAGTGTCAATCATTATCAGTGTTGTTAATCTATTCAACATATCCTTGTGACATATGGAACGAATAAAAGGCGTATAGTTGTTTTCCGCCCTCGCGTTTCCAGTTCAGCCAACGTGAAAATGATAATTAATAGCTCGTTAAAACAAACGTTTGCGATTGGTTTACGAGAGCGCCTATTAGCTGTGGCGCGGAAAATTCGTTTCCGATGCCAATAGCCTATTTTCTACGAATGAATGCAGAGAAAAAGTCGTTCAGGAGTTTCTGTGGAATAAGAACATTTTGTGGTTGAATTATTGTGTTATAGTCCTTTGGCTCAGATCGCGCACATATGTATGACGGGGTATTGTTATTATTTTTTTTTCTTTTTTTTCGACGTGTTAAAAGTTAATGTACTGCGAATAGGGGTATTTGATACTTTTGAGTTAGAATACATTAAAAAGGTGACCAGTTAGGGTGGTAATAAAAGAATATGGATTTATTTATTTAAGAATATAATTTGAAATTTGTTATTAAATGTTCAACGCAATGTAATTTGCTAAGAATAAAGATTTAAATTGATATCATAGTTATCATTATTAATCACTTTTAATTCAGCGGTTTTTTGAGCAGTTAAGGTTTGGTATGGGAAAGTCTTTTTTTTAGATCTTGATGACTGTCAAGTTTTAAAAGTTGTTAAAATATATCAAAATAATCAGCTTCCAAAAAGGTATTGCGTAAAAAAAATGTATCGAGTTTGTTGTTAAAAATAGAGCTTTTCCTGTTAAAGTGATACATTGTTAAAATATATTAATAATATTAACTAATCGAACGTTCGTTAAAGTTCATCGTTGACAGTTAAATTCGCAATGTACAATTATTAAAAAAATATAAGATGAGAATAAATTGACACTGGAATTGCAAAACATAAAAGGAATTGCAATCTTTTTTTTTATCCGCCCATCGGGCATTTATCACGGACTAATAAATTCGAACACGACTGATGCATCGTATCAAAAGTTAATTTTCTGCCCGAATACTAATATGGAGAACATAGTTATTCTTAACGTCCAAATTTAAGTATTCTATTAGTTTTTTGAACAATGGGGTCATTCATTAATTTGGCGAAGTAGCGGGGTGTTTCTCGTTGAAAGCAAGTCCAGAGTTCGATTCCGGGAAAAAAACTTATTCTCTTAATTCGAGTTAATTAAGAGAATAAGTATTTTTTTCAAAAACTGCTTGGTTTTGAGCCTTGGCCTTTGTTTATGTTAATTGATTATTTTTTTGCTTGTTGTCATGGTGAGACATTCATTGACAAGCACAGATTGGAGTAGGTAAGTTAAGTTTTAAGCACAAATTGGGGTATAAGTATTAAATGCTATGCTGGATTCAGGGGGTCTAGCGCGAAGTGACAAATCCGATATATCGGCCGATTGTTCGGGCATTTCCTAATATGAAATGCAATCGATCGGTCGGTTTGATCGGGCATTGCAGTCGATTCGACCGATCATCATTTGACATTAGTGGCATCGTAAACCCTACTCTGAAGTGTATCGGTCCGACCGAACATTTGAGTTTGACAAGAGTTTTATCGGAGATCTAATGTCAAATTTTACGACATCTAAATAGCTATCGTCTGACCATCGTAAATGGACATATTTTTTAACATGCTTAGAAATCTTGTATTTTATACATACCTAATCATTGTTTACAACAAGTTTCACACCTCCAAGTTAAAACTTCATAACCACCGCATAGCACAAGTACAATTTTACGACACAAATTATTGTAAACGGTATAAAATCTATCAAATATAATAGTTTGGTATGCCGGCTTGACAAAACAATTCATTTATTCTTATTTTGCTTTAATGATGAAACTATTACAAATGCACTATTAGCACTAAGCCACGAATCCCTAAAAATGCAATAGGTAGGCAACACAACCATATTCTGTCCAATCTTAGAGACCATTATATTTGGTCGGATTCGCGCTGACAGTGTGACAGACAGCTGATCAGACCAGAATAACAAACACAAACTTTTTTTATGGTTTCAAACTGTAAGACGTCGTTATAATATTATTTTTATTTTTCTTAATTTAAAAAGCATTATTTAATAAATATGACTCATTTTCTACAAAAAACTTATTATTATGCCACATAACGCCATCTATCGAATTATTTTCAAACTACTTTGCGATCGAGTATCTCAGGACAATTTTTAAAATTAATAAGCAAGCAATGACATTTCATATGTTCAGCATTTATTTTTCTAAATGTCATAAGCAATTGGAATGATGCAATTTTCTTAGTTTCAATATCTAAAATTGATTAAAATAAACATTTTTCTGTTAATAGAAACCATGTTTACGCATTAGTTTACTAATATTTTGAATCGGCAAGAGACTTTTACAAAACCGGTAAAATTTTAATACGTAGTCATAACACTAGCACTCAGTATCATTCATTCCGATACTCTTCTACAATTGTCTGTGGCCACGATGGAACTTCGCGATTTCGATGTTGTTTCGCGCTAAGGTTCCAATCGAAACTTCGGTCGAGGATCGGTCGGATGCGAACATTCGGATGGTACATTTCGCGCTAGACCCCCAGGTCACCTCCAACCGGCTATTCTGGAAATCATATTTGAGCCTGTGTTCAACCCTTCAGTGGTCGTCCTATGGCTGGTATGCTAATGATAACGGTTAAATGCTCTAAGAAGTAACACAAAATATTACAAAAATATATATTCACACACGTTCATTACTCGGGTCTCTATTTTTAAGTTGCTTGATGAAGTTCGTATTATTCACTACTTGCGCTCTCTCTGCATTAGATTTAACTTTGAATTCAAATGTATTAAACACTCAAACTAAATATGGACACGAAATTGTATTGTGTAACTTCGTCTGGACTTTCCTTTTGGCAAATATTTAATGAATTCGCTTTAACAAACCGCAATGTTCATGTTTGAATGGGAGAGTTTGAATGTTGGTCACACAATTTTGATCATATTTAATTACTTATAGTTAATAAAATTGTTAAAATGACTCAATAGTTTGCACCAACTGGTTGTCGTCGACAACAATAAACGGAGATTCGAGCTAAGCTGTTGTTTTAATATAGTACCTTTACAACCGAGAAAACAAAGTTTCTAATTTTGCTAAGGGACTTTATGGAGATATATAGTAATGGTCCTAGGTTGTATAAAAAAATATCAGAAAAAAAACGGAAAAGCGGAGATTCCCGGGAAATTATATTATATTTTTTTTTTATAAAAAGACTGTTATGGTTCTTAAAATATTTTTTACGTGAAGCGCCGTTCCCTCCAAAAACCAGCCAGTTCGCGGGCTATAAGCGCAGTTTTCCTTTCGGAAAGAAACGAAAGGAATCACCAACTGTGTACCTAATTATACTTGTATCCAATTAAATATTGATTGTTGTTGTTGCGCTCATTTAAACACTACTTAAAGAATAATAAACGAATACATAGATATGTTATTACAATAGATAGATTTAAGCAAACTAAATGTAACCTTAAATAATATCCACAAAACTTAACAAGCAGTCTAAATGCATAGCATTTTTCAAACAATTTTTACATTTTGTTACAATCTCTTTTATTTGTTTTCCAGATTTCTAAAGCGTACCACACAAAGCCCTCATTTTGTTCATTCAATCAAAAGATAAGAGGATATTTTATTACAATACAGAATTAATTCAGAGGGCTTACTCTTCTCAAAAGACCGGTTTGTAAATTTCACAAATTGACGTTATTTTTTTTTATATTTTTTCAATTGACGTTATTATATTTCCATAAAAACTTTAAAAAAAATACTTTAAAACAGTATTAATTTAGACGTCTTATTGTAAGGAACAGGTCTCAACACAACTATGTAATGGCTTGGGCCTTTCTCGGTCACAAGAGAGGTATCTCTAAGCAAAGTGAGTTTCCAGAGATGTTGTGAGGGGACGTTTTTTACTGACCCCGAAAATTGACGTAGTTATGCCGATCAAATGACTAGAAGTAACCGCCGGTCAAATATGTATAGTTATCGAGAGAAAAAAATCCAGTAGTTGTCTGTTTAGGAGGGGTGAAAAATCAGAAAAATTTAAATTTCTCTTTTTGTTTTTGGTTCTTATGAGAGAATTTATTTATTTTATTTTGTGCTACTAAATAATGGTTTTTCTAGACTAGTTAAACGGAAAAAGAAAGTAATTTTTGTACAAATACTGGTTTGGCGCACGTATTTTTTTTTGTTATTAATACTTAAGCTTTGTCTACCTTAATCATTATCAGATCTACCTACTAAAAAAATCTGCTAAGGGCTTTTCGTCTAATTTGAGATATTCGCGATTTTAATTTTGTGTTAAGCGCCTGCTAATTTTTCATGGCAAATTTTCACGTGCAGTTTTAATTGCCGATGAAGATCTACGCGTAGCGTCATGTGGCGCCATGGGTCTTTGTCGGCTCCATGACGCCTCACCCCCACTCCTTCAGTCTACGTGTATTAAGTGTATTATCTTGAGGTTTTAGCAAAAGCCTACCGAGGGTTAACCCTTCGTTAGGCTTTTGCTACACCCCCATGAATAAATTCGTTTATACAGTTAAGTCTGTATATACAATTAAGTAGACCTACTCTGTTTATTTGTATTGTGAATTCATATTTATTTTGTGTTTAAAACAGCCATGTGAAATTAATTTGTTGTTTCTAGTGATATAAAATGCGAGTTCTGTCTGCAAGTATTATTTAAATAAATCTAAATGTAACCTACTCTTGAATACGGGTAAGTACTCTTTTGTTTATTATTTCAATTGAAGGATTTATTTTCGAAACGATTTAAAAATTGTATTTATGTTAAAATATAGGTACATAGTTGAGAGACATATACTATATTCTTTGTTTGTACCTAGTTGTTTTTTGTGTTTAAGCGCTTCGGCACCTCTTGTTTCATTTGCCCAGTTTGCGCGGTTAGATCACTGTTCTAACCTTACCTCACCCAGAAAAACTTAACCTAGGTAATATCGGATTCCACCAAAATACATTATTATAGTTCTAGTTCAGGGTAGCAATGGATAAAGAAAAATCGAAAATTGCCATGATGATCATCAACCTCCTAAGAAAAATAAGAATAAATACATTGTATACCACAGTTAGTTTATTTCATATCCTAGGAGTTACGTTAGAACAGAAACCAGAATTTCACAGAAGGCAGCGGTGGGGAGGGAGCGAGAGGCCTTAGATGACGCCCTGCCAATTAAACAAATTTTAACACGTGCTTAAGGTTTAACCAACAAAAGTCATAATAATATTTCATAATTTTGGAGATAATTAATGAAACAATAGATTGCCTTATCAAACAGTCGCTTCACAGAAGTATTAAAAACGTGACCTTTTTTTATAATTAGCGACAGCCTAACTAAAATGAATGTGCCAAAAATCTGACAGACATTTTCATCAGCCAAAAACCTAATTTTGAACCCCATTTACGCCATCAAAAATAACATTAATTTGCTTCAACATTTCACAGTAATGAGTAGCTATAACTTTTATTAGTATAATTTTCAGTATTACTGTTTTCTTTCATAATAATTTCATTGCGAAAATAATTTGAGCTAAATTAATATCTACGAAACGATATAAATAAACATGATTGATCATTTTATGATGTTTTAAGTACCTATTTAAACATTTAATAACAATTTGTAAACAATTCAGAAATCAATCAAAGCTGATACTTTTTTCAGGGTTCCGCAGTCCGCGCCTTAGAGGAATAAACAAAATCATTAAAAATTTACTTTACTGGCCTTAGGCGCTTTTTTAAATACTAGCAATCGTAGAGGAAGGGAATAAAATGATTCTTTGGTAACAACAAATACCAAAAACACATTTTATTTACTAAGACATTACACTTCTTTTCACGGAAAGAAGAAGTGAGATTCTAGATGACGACTGATTTCTGCCTCATGCATGTGATCCTCTGGGGTCTAACCATGGACTTATTTCCATTGAGGTATTTCTCCAAGCAGTGTTGTTCTTACGCCGAACTCTGTATTACATGACTAAAACAATTTTATAATGCAGATGACAGTTACAAAATTTTGGGGCCTCTATGACCGCTCTTTACTTGCACGTTCTTTTATACAGTGATATCACGTCAATAAAGCGCTTTGTTTTTTGATTGATTGGTTTATCCACCCTTTTTCTATGACGTCTAGCTGTCTTCAATTTTGGTTGCAAAGTAAGTACAGATAAAGCTAAAAAAAGGTTGAAAGAACACTGCTCTTAGAGCTCATGGTTAGGACTTAAGTCAATGTGGTACTTACTTCCAAACAATAAAACTAAACTTTGTCATAGAATCAACACTTTTAAACCTAAATATTACTATGAGAAGTGAATAAAACCTGACAAGTGTATGTTGTCACGAAGTAAGAGCTCAAAAAGCAGGTTTCCTTCCACCATTTTCCGGACCAAACAAATGGCGCACTATCCGAATAACGGAGCACAAAGGAAAGGTTACAAGTATATAATGTTAGTTAGAATGTTTTTTTAGCAAACGAAGATATATTATTACTTTACTTGCTTTAGTTATGAGGGTAGCAAGTTCATATTGCTAAGGTAGAAAATATTTGACAAAGGACGTTACTTATTGTTTTAATACATTATATGAGGAAAAGTGGCACGGGGTTCCAATATGACGGGGTTATTGGTAGGGTTTGTCAAGTGGGGACGGCCGTAAAGAATACAGTTCCCCACCGCCAACAGGAGGCGTGTCGTAAGAGGCGACTAAATCCTGTAGCACGAGACGGGGAGCAGCGTCTGCGTGCGTAATAATAAAAAAAATGCGCTCGCCAACCCGCCTGCCAAGCGTGGCGAGTATGGAAAAACCCCCCGATGACAGAAGTCACTGGGGGAGGCCTATGTTCAGCAGTGGACGACCTGTGGCTAGAACGACGATTGGTAGGGAAAAGAGAATGTAAACTATATACCATATGCATAACCAACATATGTTCGACCACAGTGTACGACGAACTAGTAAAGTCTTAACACTGATAAACTAAAATCAAACTAACACTATAAACAACACGGGTATAAATGCAACACATACATCATTATTTTTTTTTACAAATTATTAAGTAGAGTGTTAGTTTAAAAATGCCACAAAAAATAAACAAATGTTATATGAAACTAAAATCATTTTTCAATTGCGCCATCTTAAACTGAGGCTTTTCGAAGTATTTATTAAAATTATAATTGTATTATCTCAAGCGAAATAAGCTCTTGAAAGACAATTACTACAAACAAACTGTAAGAGCACTAGTCTACTCCAATAAATTGTTACTTACAAATTCTGATAGCACTTGATTCAACAATCGGTGTTTATTATTCGAAACCATTATCAGATACCTACTTAAACCATATCGACCGTTTCAAAGCCAACATTTTCTATCAATACAGAGTAAGTACTAAATGTTTTGTGGTGATTAAGTCAATTTCATTTTCATTGACCAATTGAAAGAGACTCAAACAGTTTCATTTCTAATAGTCTATTACAAAATAAATTATTTCACTTGTAATTTGCTTTGTTTGTGATCGTTGGGTAGATACTTTAATTTTCTAGGCAATTAGGTTTGCTTCAATAATGTTGTTGAGCTATTTTTATTTGTAGGATCAAAAAACCGGCCAAGTGCGAGTTGGACGGACGGACGGACGTTTTACGTATTTGTCAAAGAGCGGCAATAGAATACACCATCTGAGAAAATTTAAACTGCCTAACTATCACGGTTCATGAGATACAGCCTGGTGACAGACGGACAGACAGACAGACGTTTTACCCTTTGGGTGCGGAACTCTAAAAACTATACTTATAATCTTTTTCAATGTAATAGGTCCAGCTGACAATTACAAAGTGAGAAAATTTGGACAAGAATTCGAAATCTTTTTAAACAAATAAATGACTTTTTATAAAGTATTCATTTAAAGATGTAAAGTAGTTAATCAACAAAATTCTACATTATTCAAGCAGTCTTTATTTTTTTAAATAATTACAAATTCAGGACAGACTAAAGCTTATTTTGAACTACTAAACCGCAAATCTACGTGTATAAATTATTTCGTACAAAAATCCCTACATTGTTAAGCGGGTTCTGCACTTAGTTATTTAATACAGCTTAGTCAAAGAGACCCGAGCGTTGCAACAGAGTGTTTTTGTTTTTATGGACAAACTTCGCCAGCCATTACGCGGAGAGAGGTCTCAGGAATTCCACCAAGTTGCAATGTTTACATAATCTTCGGTGCATTATTCTGAAACACGGAGCAGCCTTGGAAAATATTTTTAGTTTATTCTCTGGTAATAGGTTGAAACTAAACTATGTTTGTAGGTAAAATTTTTGCTAGATATCATCTAGGCTAGGCCCACAAAACTGTGGCGAGTCGAAATCATGATTAAAAGAAACACAAAAAAAGAAAAAAAAAAAAGAAAAGAAAAAAAAAAAGTATTTGCTGTCTTGAACAAAATAAAACAAAATACGATGCCGACTTAATTATATTTAAAAAAAACACTGTGTAACACTCTTAGTACTTAATAAAGGTATGTACAGATACTCCTGATCTTATGAGAGGCACTTGTTCGGCTTTAAAGCTCAACTAGCAATACCTACATGAGTCTTATAGGCTCAGCCTTTGATGGATTATGAGGTCGTATAGATGACGTAATCAAGAGATCGATGTAGAGTAATCGCATTAGAATCGTGGCAGTAACTACGTGTAAATTATGGATTTGAATCACAGACCTAAAATAAATATGGACTGGCTGGCCCGTCAAATGACAAATTTCATTTTGAGTGAAAGTACCGAGAACTAATTTTGACGTATACTGCATAAGACTACCTATCTTGCGGCCATTGCTAATTTAGTTCCATGGCGGGTAACCATGAACTCTTAAAACAATCTCAAATGTTGTCAAATCTGTCAAATTTCGTACGTAATGACTTAAAACATTGACAGATTTAAGATTTTTTAAGAGTTCATGGTTACCCCGCTGTACTTCCGTAACTGCGTTTACAGTGGCCTACAGCGCCGAAAGATATGGTCTCAAAATTTTAACGTTTGCGAGGTACTTATTAGATTTTAGATGATTTATTTAATTATGTAAACATTGACAACCCAAATCGATAAAGGCACTTTTGATGTATCTTGTAAGTAGCATAACTATGTCGAATAAGTTAATATTTATCGGTTTCAAAAACTAAAAACATTTTAACAAATAAATAAGAATTAACCAGGTTACATTTATGTAACATTATTTTATCGAAAAGCTGACTCAGAATGATTTGTCAATGGCGGAATGTATAATTAAAAAGCAATATTTCCGATTTTGAAAATAAAAAGGGGAACAAGCTTCCCATCTGATTGATTGGAAGACGCTCATACAAAAAAAATGGTGTCTAGACCATGACAATTATTATAGGTGTGAGTGGTCTGCTGTTTAATGGTCGATTAGTATTAAACCAAAATATTTAATTAAAAATAATGGTACGAATATCAATAATAGGGGTAAACTTTCGAAGATCGTCTCAAGATATCGATATTTGACAGTATCGATAGTCCGTGTAATCGCCTTAGGATAAGACGCAGTGACTAATATCGAGATTGTTTGATGTGCTATTCAATGAACGAGCTAAGTCGGGATGATTGATGGTTTAGGTTGATGTGAATACAGATAAGTACCAAGTACTTAGATAGATGCAAATAAATATAATGCTATATATATCTGTATATATCTTGCGCTAGCGCAATCAGTCTCGGTCTATTGCATATCTATATGGGGAGGGGCCACAAAAACAAAAATGTTGGAAGTGGAGAGGGCTCAAAGGTGTCTACTTAAGACAATTCTATTCAAACCGTATAGATTTGCTACAGATGAGTTGTACAAAATATTTGATGTCCTTTCGATCAGAAAACTTTACATTCTGACCTCGGTTTTAAAAGTACATAGTAAGTTGCCTTTTGAACCTAGACTAGTAATGGGTAGGAGACAGAAAAGTGTGGCTACTATCCCCACTTGCAAAACAATATTTGCTAAACGACAATTTTATGCACAAGCTGCCCTTCTTTATAATAAACTTCATAAGTTGCATAATATATATAAATTAAATTTTTACGAATGCAAAAAAAAAGGTAGCAAAAGCTCTTAGAATCCTCGGATACATCGAGACAGAGGACCTGCTGGCTAGGATTGTATTGTGACTATGAGTGGTGGTTTTGAAATATGAACCGATCCCAAGATTCTCAAATCGTAGGGCCACACTGTCACACTGTTACACTGTTACCTATAACTGTAATTTAGACATAACACACACACACACACACACACACACACACACACACACACACACACACACACACACACACACACACACACACACACACACACCACACACACCACACACACCACACACACCACACACACCACACACACCACACACACACACACACACCATTTTTGTATGTTATAATATATAAGTTTGCTCAAACTATGTAGCTTTATATTGTAAAAGAAGAGCGGGGTCTCCCGCCACAGGTACCACGAGTACTTACTGGGTAGATCCCAGCCTCAATATTGTTTACGATTTTGTGTGTTAACGAAATAAACAATTTTTATTTAATGCTTTCCGAATTATCCACCCGTTTGGTAAATGTTTCAGCTGTACCCGAGGGCGGCTACCTTGGATTTAATATGTATATTTATATTGCTAGACAATTAGCACACTTGGATAAAAATACCAGACAATATTTTCTGCTAGGGGCGATTCTCAGCGACTACGCCAAAACCTAAGCCAACTTAGAAAACCGAGCAAGTGCGTGTCGAGCCATGCGTAACGTATGGTTTCTTGGTTGTATTTACCCGACTGCCAAACGAGTGTTATGTTTTTCGTATGTATGTATGTAAGTATGTCCATTTCTTTGGCTCGCCTTACAGCCTAAACAGTCCGTTTAACGGATATAAAAGTATAAATATCAATAGATTCGTCTCAATTGTGGGAGTGACAAGGGGTATTTCCCGAAATTCCCGAGGGAACAGAACTTACGCGGGAAAAACGGATCTGCCATACTGATAAACCGATTTTGAAACTTTCTTTTATTAACTATGTGTCACATATTTTCAGTGCTAATAGTATTCAATACTTTATTTTCCAAAATTCCTACGGGAACAGGCAAAAAAAATACACTGAAAAAATAGGAAGGAAAAACCGTTTAATGGATTTCAACACATGATATGTCATTAGATTCGTCTCAGTAGTAGGAGTGACATAGGCTATGCAATTACCCGGAATTCCTATTGGTACATGAATTAAACGGGAAAAACCGATTTTAGATACTAATTACTCGAGTCAAAACCTTTTTTTTCTAAATGAAGAGTTACAAATAAGGCTTTATAGTTCATTGAAATGTAGTAGTTGAACACTACAAACTAAAAAGTCAACAATAAAATTAATAAATTAAAAAAATCAAAAAACCCGACTGCATTAAAAGTGAACTTAAAAGATGAAAACAAGATTTAAAGAATCAATTTGCAGTCGGAGGCATCAAATACATTAACAGTATAATGATGATTGACTTCGTATGTACTGCGTTAGTACCTACCTAATTAAGTAATTTATATCCGTGTAGAAAAATTCGAATCAAGTAACATAGATTTGATGCCTCAGACTGCAAATTGATTCTTTAAATCTTGTTTTCATCTTTTAAGTTCACTTTTTATGCAGTCGGGTTTTTTGTTTTTTTTAATCAATTAATTTTATTTACTACTTGTTTTGCATAATTATCGATGTCATTTAAGTATTTTTTTCCTATAGTACTATTTTTATTAGTTTACTCGGTAACTTGTATAGGTACAGCTAGGTACAGCTGTGATAGTTTTCCTTTTACTTTAGTATTATCTAATATCTGTCGCGAATTTTTCAAATTTCTTACAGCGTCCATTTAGGTGACTGCCCTCTCTGACACCTAAATGCGACTATTACCTTAAACACTTAACTTTCTTAACTTTTATTCCTCTAGAGCTATATATAAAAATTATGCTTTAAGATCTAAGCAACCTTTTTAGCCTTTGGCATAAAACCTTAGCTTAAAACGTGGCCTCTCTAGTGGAAAGTCAACTAAACGTAATGTCGTCTAAGCTAAGTAGGCTAAAGTAGGCATAAATATTGTAAAAATCTTATAAATAACAAGACCTTGAGTAAAACTCAACCTTGCCTGCTGCTTTAAACACAATGTCACCTACATTATATATGTCGCGGCCCGATCTTAGAATTAATCACTTCATGATTTGGCCAACCATTTTATAAAATGGTCGTTTTTCATGATATGGCACAGTACCCACGGCCACATCATGATGTTGATAGGCCAGATCAACGAATCAGTCAGCGTTTGACGATATGACCGAATACTTCATGAAATGGCCAATCGTTGGTGGCCATGTCGTAAAATAGATATATTATTCACCGGTAGAGGCGCTGATGTCGCTTTGTTATTGTGGTACAACATGGCGGCGGACAGTTATTGTTCTGTTCTTGTGAATTGTGAAAGTGAAGTTTATTTAACAGATTGCATTGTGTGTTATCGTTAAGACTTCCAGCTAGTTGATTTTTATGGAGGTCACTCGAAAAAAGGCGTAACGTCAAAAAATCGTGGTGTTCGACACATAATTTGGGAAGTTAGTTTTAGGTCACTAAAATATTTTTATTTATCAGTTTCCTTTCAAAATTACAAATATTTATATAGTTTTATTTATATATGACCCAAAATTAAAACAATACAAATTCCAGTAACTTGTAAACGTATTTTAATAATATGGCCAAACGTTGATTGCCATATCATCAAACGTTGACGCTTAAAAGTTATGGCCAGCTTTGTTTGGCCGTTTTATGAAATACAACCATTTTATGAAATGGCCGGCCACATCATGAAGTGTTTAATTTTAAGATCGGGCTACGATATATACACTTAATAAACAGATAGCAGGAATTATGTCTACCATCTTCTTAGATGGTAGATCTTTTTTAATTTAGAAATTTCTTAATTATCCATAAGTAAATATATGTTAAATAAATACATCAGAATCCCGAAGTAGTGGCATGGGAAAAAATGGGGCGTGTAAAAGAGCTTAGTTTAAGCCTATTTATAGAAATGAATTGGTTTTAATTAACATCCTTGTCGTTGTTTCTGATTTCTATAACACAAGTGCTTTATCAACTTACCTTAGGATCAGAGCAATGTATGTGATTTCGTCCAATATTTATTTATTTATTATCCTTAAATAACGTACCGGATACCGAATTTTGCCGTGACTTCCAGCACACCCAGATACGAGCTACTGTGCAGAAGATTAAAAATATTTACTTATCACGAACAACATAACCCGTCGCAAATGCAATTCTTAACAAGCCTATTCAAGATGAATCACAAATTGAAAATAGCGCTGCATTAAAACTTATAGAATTATATAGACGAACTATTATTTTGTAATTTAAATCACGCACAGTTCGAAATGCGACCTTAATTCAGAAACTACGATTGATTACATCTGTTCTTAGGTGAAATATTAATTACCTAAAAGCTCAAATGTCAAATTAATTGAAGGATTATGAGGATATTCTATACGGTTTTATTTAATCATCTGAAAACATACTTTATTATACTGAATATGTATAAGCTTAAAATATTATTTTAGCTTATTATTTTATCGATTACTAAAGTTAAGCAACCAACGCCGTGGTCGTGAGTGGATGGGTGACCATTCCGACCATATTTAGTGACATTTATCACGAGCATCTCCGTGCTTCGGAAGGCACGTTAAAAGTTGGTCCCGGCCAATATCGCTTGATATTGGTCGTGAAGCCTAGTCTTCTCATCTCATCTCTGACAGTAAGGTTTAGTCACTGGCCTTACAACACCCCTCCACCAATCCACACCGGGCCCGCGTGGTGGAGTATGGCCCAAAACCACCTCATAGTTGAGGTGAGGCCTGTGCCCTGCAGTGGGACGTATATAGGCATACTTTACGCTTTTTATGAATGTTGCAAGAGTGGATGTCACTCTTGAAGATTGATTAAAAAAACCTGTTTTATATTTATGCACAATATTTTGTTGAAAATATTCAAACAATTTCTTTTGCACTTACACGGAATATTACTAAATGTTAATCAACTTAAAATTCTCAGAATATAAGTAAAATTAAATTTTCTTTTGTGTTTGTAACTGAGTCCTTTTGTAGTTATAACCAAAATTAAGCATCGCTGCGGTTTTGAGTGAATGAGTGATCGTTTCGGTAATTTTTAATGACATTTATCGCAATCTCCGTGCTTTGGAAGGCACGTTAATTTTTTTTACAGCTAAATAGTAAGTAGTAAAGCTTTAAACGCTTTACAACGGCTTGATTGCATCTAGCAATAAAGGTTTAATTTTAATGGTGATTTATCATCGCTTCCCTTAATCTACACATGGCCTGCGTGGTGGATGGCCCAAACCACTTCTTGGTTCAGATGAGGCCTGTGCCATGCGAAGAAGTCTAGTAGGCTTACTTTGGATAATTAACATTGCTATTATTTTCTACTCTAAAAAAGAGTTCAAATTAACAGAGGGTGATTAAAGAAGAATGTCTAGGTATAGTCGAGCACACCAAGTTACCACAAACATTCAAAATTCCTACGAATAATTACCTAACTATTGCTTGAAAATTAAGTTGATGAATCGATTGAAGAAATAAGTCAGTTTTGGGTACCATGCCGTGCTGTTGTCTGTACATAAAACACAATAAGTACCTTGTATTTAGTACTATTTACTACCGGTACTAATCAACTAGAATAAATACGTTAATTCCACATCTTTTGCTTATAATAAGTGCACAGAATACTAGTCCATTACCGTGAAGCATTTCGGTAATGAAGCTATACATCAAGACGGCCATATTCGTGAAGTCTTATAAAATAACTTGGTCTTTTCTTCGTACAGAATCGGGGAGACCTTTATTGGGCATTTATTTCAATAAAGTTCTTTGCCTAATTTAATAAAACATTTCAGGCTTTTCTTTTTGTTCTCGTTATGACCTAAGACCCTTTTTCTGTGAGAAAAATATGGGTGTGATGAATAACATTGTAATATAAATGCTAAGTTGAATATAATTATTCCGGTGCCATCAACTATGGGATTTACGAAATAGCTCATCTTCTAGTTATTACTAGTAATAATAATGAATTTCATAGTCAATTGGTAAAATATTAGTTTTTTTTCTGTCGCAAGAAGAATCACACATTTGAAATGAAATGTAAGGTTTAATAATTTCAATGTCTGTAGCTCAGTTAGGGGAGCAGTTGCAGGGTAAGCAAATAAACGAGGGTTAGATTTCCACCTGAGGCGGTATTTTTTTTAGGTATAATATTTTCGGAGTTCTTTAATATTATCATTACTTAGTTGCATAACCAAATCTCAATCTCATTTTCGACACCAACCTTGGTTCAGAAGATTTACACCCCAAATTCTTGGCTATGGAAGCAGAAACCGAATTAATGAATTAGACATTCCAACAATAGCAGGGCACGTTAACAGGCGCAATGAAAGTTATTATTGTTCACAATCCCAGTATAATTTATTATACCGTACCACTCCAGTCAAGCCTTTGTTCGAATCGGTTGAAACATTTCGACCGACTGAAATTTGCGGGCAATCTTATCTGTGGCTAAATAATAACGGCCAACCCTACTACTCTTAAACAGTATTGCCTTAATACGCCTTGCCTTGGGCAGTAAGGTTCAAAGGTTTATAAATGATGACCGAATCGGTCTAGTGACACGTTTCGGACTGCAGTTATACGCAGTGGCGGATTTAAATCCTGCAAGTATCAGGTGTTTGTGTGTTATTGATACATGTTCTGATGTTCACTTTGTTAAATATATCTATCCATTGAACAATTGACAGTTTTAGACTGCATTGAGTCTGCAGTTTATACAGGTTGACTTTTTTATCACCATCCAAACCTTCTGAGAAGACTCCCGTGATACACACGAACAACTCTTTCTATTGGACCAACACTCAGCACTGCAAAAAAAAAAACAGCTGCTCCATACATTTTGGTCGAATGAATAATATTAATATTTTGTATAGACCAGCAGTTTTTTTTGCAGTTAGAGAGATGGTCCAAGAGAAAGAGTTGTTCGTTTGTATCATGGGAGTCTTCTCATAAGGTTTGGATGGTGATAGAAAAGTCAACCCGTATAGTGTGATTCGAACATAAAACACAGTTTTCTTCGGTCCAGTATGCATTTGACAGGTTTTTTGTATTCAATAAAATTAATGCTGCTGTTTTTTATCGTGCCTAGTTTGACTCACCTATAAAATGTTAATAAATCAGTGCAAACACAAACTATGATAAAAAAACATAGTTAAAAGATCTTAACCCCAGTGAAATGTTAACCTCCTATGTGTCCTAAAGTAGGAGGGCTATGGTACCTAACTGTGTTCTGGCCGTACAATTTGTACTGAACCTAGGGCGTCTGTTTTGCTTCAGCAATAATGGAGCGAGAACCGACTTATTGATTCTGTTCACGTTGTGAACTTGTAGGAAATTCCATTTGGTAAACTGACTAAGGAATTACGTGTGATAAAGGTGCCGCTTTAATTGTGTCAAGAACTCAAGACCTTAGTACTTATATAATATCGAATACGTGATTTGTGTAAAAACTATTGTAAATAAAATCGAGCTATGAAAGTAAAATAATTATTGGTCTTGATCATTGATGTAAAAAGTAAAGATACGGCTGACAGAACAAATCGCCTTGCCAAATACTAAACTTATTTACAGTACGTAAATAAGTTTAGTATTTATCAAATATGCGGCTTATTGGTGAGATGTAATACTAGAATTTGTTTTAATGACCTTTCTGTCGTAATTTAAGCAACCTTTCAGTGAACATCTAGGCATTTTTTATTCCATATAAATGACTGATCCCTATGACCGCCGACCACTGACTACGTCACTTCGGCTTAGGTAGGGTCATTTTCGGGCCTTTTAAGATCCAACACCGTGACGTGTGGTCCGCCCTGTCCATACGAAGTAATATATAAGGCAATGGTCTTGATACAAACTGCGATGTTTTTATAGTTTCTTAAATATGTGTTTTTACCCGACTTACAAACGAGGGTTATGTTTTTCGAGCGTATGTATGTATGTATGTAAATATGTCTATTTCTTTGGCACGTTCTACAGCCTAAACCGTTTAACGGGTATTAAAGTATAATATATCAATAGATTCGTCTCAATTGTGGCAGTAACAAGGGGTATGTTATTTCCCGAAATTCCCGCGGGAACAGTACTTACGCGGGAAAAACAGATCTGCAATACTGATAAACCGATTTTGAAACTTTCTTTTATTAACTAAGGGTCACATATTTTCAGTGCTAATAGTATTCAATACTTTATTTTCCAAAATTCCTACGGGAACAGGAAAAAAAATACACCGAAAAAATAGGAAGGAAAAACCGTTTAATGGATTTCAACATATTATTATGATATGTCATTAGATTCGTCTCAGTTGTGGGAGTGATATAGACTATGTTATTACCCGGAATTCCTATTGGTACATGAATTAAACGGAAAAACCCGATTACAGATACTACTTACTGGAGTTAAAACCTTTTTTTTTTCTATGAAGAGTTACAAATAAGGCTTTATAGTTCATTGAAAAGTAGTAGTAGAACACTACAAACTAAAAAGTCAAAAATAAAATAAATTAATTAAAAAATCAAAAAACCCGACTGCGTAAAAAGTGAACTTAAAAGATGAAAACAAGATTTAAAATTTGCAGTCGGAGGCATCAAATCCATTTACAGCATAATGATGATTGACTTGGTATGCACTGCGCTAGTAGCTAATTAAGTCATTTAAATCCGTGTAGAATCAAGTAACATAGATTTGATGCCTCAGACTGCAAATTGATTCTTTAAATCTTGTTTTTATCTTTTAAGTTCACTTTTTACGCAGTCGGGTTTTTTGATTTTTTAATTAATTAATTTTATTTCTTTGTTTGTGTATCTTTTGTGTATATTGTATAATAAAGAGTATATTTATATTTTTTCAAAAACATTAAAAAAAAATACTTACATCTGCAAATACGCCAGAATAAAGCTCTTTTCCACGTCCTGATTGTTTTGTTTTATAACCCTAAACTCTGCTTCGGGATAGTAATGTATACCAGCGCCAAGAAGAAGCAACGCAAGAAATTTGGTAAGATTTGTCAGCCTCTTCAGTTAATATTTCATCATCATCACCAGCCTTTATCAGTCCACTGCTGGACAGGCCTCTCCAAAAGGAGGATTTTGCCATAATCGCCACGCTTGGCAGGCGGGTTGGCGATCGCAGTTTGGCCAATGGTGGAGAGGAGACGCTGCTGCCCGTCTTCTTGTGGCGGTCCTCCTGTAGTCGCCTCTTACGACACGCATAGAAAGAGAAGGGGTGGTGCAATTCTTTTAACGTGCCGGCACCACACGAGTGAATATTGAATGGATACAAAATTATTAGGTGGGATTCCCCGCTGCTGGGGCATTGGGTGCGCCTGCACGCCATAGCATAGGCCGGTGCTCAGGTGGTGACTAGAAGTGCTTATACCCAGATAGGTAGTTTTACTATTTTTTTCTTATTGTTCTCCTAGATTTAATTACTAAAACCATGAGTATTATTCTTATTTTTGGTTCGCGATTTTATCTCAGAACTCTTGAGTTCCGCTTTTTTTATTACATCACGGGTTTTTTAACTAAGTGCTGTAATCATTTATCATATTGATGTTCCAAAATCGCCTTACGATACGGCACGTTTTTAATTTATTATTATTATTATTTGTAAGGTATTAACACTATATTTTTAATTGCCTGAATTTTTTTTTTTTATTATTATTTTAAATGAATTTTCTTGAACATTATTCGATACAAAAAGACTTTCATGACGAGTATTATTATGTTGTTTTAGTTCAAGATCTTAATATTTTGAGGTATACCACTGGCTAGCGGTTAAGCCAGACTTCAATTTTCATTTATTAGTTCACAACTATTCAAACATTTGTGACTGTCACACATAAAGTTTCTATTTCTTGACGAAATATATTCTGAACAATTGAACTTAAACTGTACTAAACATTACCTACTATTTAGGCACAGTTAATTTGCATAGGTTTCAGCATGGCAGCTGTACCTATAAACATGAATTATGACAATGCATCGGATATCAGCAATAGCAGCTGTATGAGCCTTTTTATTTGACATTCAAGGGTTCAATAGCTACAGTTTATCTCTCTGTTAGTACTGTTTAGCACAATTTAGGTACAATACGGTATGTGAAAAAAAAATAGCCTATGCTAATTCCAAAACTGTTTCGAGATTTTACGTTTATAAATTGTACTTTGATACTTATATCACTTAAAATTACTAGATGGTGTTTATTTTTACAATAATACTAAAATTGATTTGCTATTCATACGACCTCTAATCACGCGAACCTAACATCATACGTCACAGAGTTTGCGCGCGTGTGTGTGTGTCCTGTGTCACACTGATCAAATAATACTACGTAGACTGTGTCAGTGCATGAAAAATGACACAGATTTGAATGACAGCAACTGTCAAATGTGAATGAATGAATGAAGATACGTTCACTGATCAATTAAACACTTTGTACAGGCTTACAAACTACGTTATCAAATCGGAATTTTAAAAAATACCCTTAAAATCAATGACATACCGAATCGTTCAGGATAAATTGCATCAAGATAAATAGATTTCATGTGCCATCCTGACGTTCACAACAATTTTCGTCGTAAAATGCTTTTAGGTTCAGCAATAATTTAAATGCACCGAAAACGTCATTCCCATGCCTGACTTGACGTTGATGAATGAAATAACGTTTTCGTCCATTTTAATATAAAATTAACGTAGGTAATTAACTTTTAATGAACATTTACCTGTAATAAGGTTACATATTTTTACTGAAGCACGCGAAGCTTTTAAATTTTATAGTTAATAAAGAAAATTAGTTTAAAAGACGTCTAATTAATCAATTTTATTTTAGTGTCTTTCTCGTGTCGCGTTTAATAATTAAAATTTAATAAGGTTTCTTAGACTTGATCATAAACTAATAAGTACCTATTCAAACGTTAGCTCTTACTTTTTAATATCCCAACAAAAAAATACAGTAGATAAAATAACAGCGGGTTCGTTTATCCATTTCATAAATAGACTTAAAAAAACAGATCACAAAATAGGCACAAACATTCGAAATATAAATATTTAATAAAAATATACAAAATTCAAAATGCCCTGACTACTAGAGTAATTTCGCTGCACAAACTAGCAACGACGCTTTTCTGTCTCGCTCGCTTGAGACTGGCAAAAAATGGTTTTATATTATCATCATCATCATCTCAGCCTATTGTAGACCACTGCTAAATGTAAGCCTCCCCCAAAGAGCGCCAAAGACCGCGATCTCCCGGTTTTTTCATCCAGCCACTGCCAGCCATTTTGCTAAAGATGTCGATCCGTCGAGCTGGGTGGCGTCCTCCATCTACGATTGCCAAGGAGTGGTCTCCACTCGAGAACCCGTTTACTCCACCTTTCATCGGTTCTGCGACAAATGAGGCCAGCCCACTGATTTTATCCCTTAACGAAATCCCAAGCATCGACCTTTTCATAGCATGCGGAGTCACATAAAATCGGTGGGCCAGCTGCTTTACTGTCATGTTCCACGATTCGGCTCCGTAGGTCACCACTGGTAGGACGCACTGATCGAATACCTTGCTCTTCAGGCATTGTGACAGTGGCGAAGAGATGTAATGCAGCTTCCCAAATGCTGCCCAGCCAAGCTGCATTCTCCTAGCAAGTTTGCGCTTATAGTTAGTCTCTACCTGACAGCACTTTTCCGAGGTAGACATGCTCCTTGACAACCTCGAGCGCCACATTTTCGGCGAAAACTGGTAATGGGGTGCCATAGTCATTAAAAATGGCTTTAGTCTCGTCCAAGTTCATCCCTAGGCTCACACTTCGCGAGGCAGCTTTGAGACTATGCAGGATTTTTTGCAAATCCGCCAGCGATTCCACTATAAAGACTTTATCACCGGCAAACCGTTTATTATATGTATTTTTATTATATTTGTGCGATATACTATATTACCGTTTGTACTTAAACTGTTAATATAACGAGTTTTATTGGAAATTTAGGGGTGATTCTGGTAACCATAGGGATAGGGGTGTTATACCTCTCGATTTCGCTTAGCAGTATTGTTTGGGATATCGTTTACAATTTTTTTTATATGGGGCCAATTTTCGCAATCGCAAAAAATCCCTTTTCCATACTTAAAAGCGACTATTTTAAAAAAAAGTATTTTTTTATGAGAATTCGATGTTTGTCTAGAAAAAGTATTTTTATTTAAACATTAGAATCAGTCCTTACGATGTTTATTTCAATTACACCAAGCCCTGTAGAAGACAACAATATTAAATGTAAACAAAAGTGCTGTAAAGTAACAATGAAAATACACAAATATTTGTAAAGTAGAATGCAAACAATAAGACTAGATAGAATTATTTTTCTCTTCAAATAAAAGCGAATTCTATTGTTTTCATAAAGTTATTTTTAGTCATAGTTATACTCTAAAAATATTTGTTTTATTTTATGTATTTTGATATATCGAATATTGATAATATTTTTGTTAGTTTAAAGCTTCAATTGTAAATACCTAACTGCTAGCTAACGCGAGTAAGTAATCAAATCTCGAAAGTTGTTTCTTAGTCAGTTTTGGTTTGAGAAATACATAAAAGTGTATTGTTTTAAACTTTCATGGTCACTAACATTAGAATAGTTTGTAACGGGATTGCTACCATGTACCTTATTTTTGAGTTCCCGATATTTCAAAAATAAGGTAGGTACATGGTAGCAATCCCGTTACAAACTATTTTAACATAAAAGTGTGTTATAGAAATCAGGAACAGCGACGGTACCACAACACCCAGACCCGAGCCAATATAGAAAAGTTCGTTTTCTACATTGACCCGACCGGGGACCGAACCCGGAACCTCAGAGATGGCGGCACCATTTAAAGTCCGGCGTGCTCGCCTCTCGGCTACGGAGGTCGTCAAAATGTAATGTGTGTTTTCCTAGGACGGTCCCTCTGCCCTCATCTAGTCATACAGTACCCGAAACCGATGTTCAGCGCTGGGTCAAAGAGTGGGGATCGCTTTGCGCATCCTACGAGTCGATCGTCGTATCAGGAGACGCGTGTGCGCGGAGCTAACAACCAATTACAGTAGGCAGTGAAGGCGCGTCGCACGACTAAGCCAATCACGTAATCGTAATGGTTTCTTACGCATCTTTCGCCCTGCGCTCAACATTAAAATTTGTATACTTACCTATTTTTTAGCGATTAGATTTTCGCAAAGTTTCAGTCTAATTGCATAGGTATAAAAAGAGGAAGGGCTAGCCCTACCCTAGGTTGCATTAATACCCGTGATTCGTGACGTGAAGTGTATAATGTAAAACTGTAATGTTCAAATAGTTTTAAAAAATGCAATGAAAAAAATGAAACATGATTAGATAATTATAACATTGAAAAATATTTTCAAATATGAGTTAAAAATTATATAATAATGTTTTTTTTTAAATTAACTAAGTAAATTAGTTATTAAATTTAAATTAATGTGTAGCAACATTAGCTAAGACAGTAAATAATTGTAAATATTTTACAAAGCAAATGTTTTTAGTGTAAATAATTAATCTTATTTAGTTTGCCTGATAAAGTAGGTAGCTCTTTGTCACATAATTAGGAATCTATTTTTCTATACGTTACATACATAGAGCTAGCGTGCTTAGAAGCCATTAAAAGAGCAAGCAGTTTTTTTATTGAAAATTATTGAAACAAAAAACATTAATAGCGATACCATCAGATCACAAGTTTGGAAGCTGATCACTGGATTGCATGTCGCTTTCTATTATCGTTTGTTTGAAAAACAAAAAAACCATTAGGTATAAATGTATTGATATATCCCGTGCACAGAATCCATTGCCATTTATGTTACACGCTGATAAAATATTGACAGTTGCAGTTCTGGCAATTTAAATCACCAATTACCTACCACTGGAACCACTTGCAATAGCTGAAACGCATCTAGGGTTGCATATGCCTGCGCACTTGCTCAAAATTATTAATAAAATGTAAAATAGCTACTTGCTGCCAGTAGCCGATTGCCGGACACAACACACACACACCCACACCAACAGACAGCCGAAATTACATAGCTCCGTATCAAGATAAATTAATAGATTTATTAATTTCTATACTGTACACTAATACACTGAAAATGTGAGTATACAAGGTTATTTGAAAAAAAAACAACATCCTCGCACGGCTAGATAGCTAACATCATGATTCGTCATGTCTGTCTGTCTGTATGTCACAGCCACTTTTTACCGAAACTATAAGAACTATACTGTTGAAACTTGGTATGAAAATGTATTCTGTGAACGGCATTAAGATTTTTACACAAAAATAGAAAAAAAAAACAATAAATTTTGGGGGTTCCCCATACTTAGAACTAATGATACTCAAGAATTTTTTTTTCATCAAACCCATAAAATGATAATGAGGTTTCTAGTATCATTTTTTTTAAACTGAATAGTTTGCGCGAGAGACACTTCCAAAGTGGTAAAATGTGTGTGTGTGTGTGTCCCTGTAACTTAAAACAAGAGAATAATAAAAAAATTGTAAACTTACACCGAAAATTGGTTTGAACGAGATTTAGTACCTAAGTAGTTTAATACGTCATAAATCGTAAACCGCAATTAGATAATGGTACGAAACCCTTCGAGCGCGAGTCCGACTCGCACTTGGCCGGTTTTTAATTTAATGTATTGAGTTATGATAAAACTCGTAGAACAAATGTTGTTGTTTAAGATGTTAGCGATTTAGTCGTGCGAGGCTGTTGATTTTTTTCAAATAACCCTGTATACAAAATATTTTCACCTAGGCGGTTCTAAAAGACCTTTAGGTTGATTGCAGTTGAGTTTAAGAGGTAAGTGGTGATAAAAATTACATATACCCGGTAATTTTTAAATATTTTTCAAACCGAGGAGGCAAATAAATGTCTTTATTTAAGTATCAGAAAAAAATAAAAGTGTTGCTGCTTTACACATTTATTAACGAGTTAGAGTGTTAATGTATTAAGAACATGAGGATGCACCCATCCATCCATACGAAGATAAAAATATCATATAATCACATAATTACATAATAATATTTGAATTAGCCACATCATTAAGAAACGAAACAAAAAATCGCGATATCAGTGTTGACTCAATTAAACAGTTGTATGCATTGATAAACAAATTCTCCTTAAAATTTATGGTTATTTGACAACTGTTTAAAAAGTAATTCTAATACATTCACTCTTACTCTTATTCTTACCTACTCTTAGTTATAAAACTTTTACATCCAGTTTTTTTGTAAAATTTAAAACAGCTGAATTATAAAAGGTTGTATAAACCTGAATAATTGCCTTTGTGCCTTCTATTTTAAATATTTAATTTTAATAAAGTGTTTATTTCATTTCCTGTATAAGCTGTTGTCGCATATAGTTCAGTTTGCACTTTAACACAATATGTATTAAAATAAGCATTCATTGGTGTTACCTTTTAGTTAATTTAAAGTAAAATAAAAACAAAACAGTATTTCGGCCGGCACGAAAAAGGTATGCTTGCATTTGAAACCACCGCAATATTATTAAGAGAAAAACACAATCTTGCAAACTAAACGTAAGTGAGCAGCCGAGCTAAATTGTAAATGTTATCTTTGCTTAGCATCAGATTGTAGGATGTAGGCCGACCTATTTGTGTAGACGAGAAGAGAAAGCGACTTATTTTGTTAAAAAAAACTTCGTTATTACAAGAAAAATAAATACATATTCCACAGCATTACATACTCGTGCATTGCTTTTATCCTAAGGTAGTAGCTAAATCACTCGTGTAGAAATCAGAAACGACGACGGTACTACAACACCAAGACCCAAGACATTGTAGAAAAGTCAGTTTTCTACATTGACCGACTAGGAATCAAATCCAAAAGCTCAAAGATGGTGACAATAAGTCCGACGTACTCGCCTCTCGGCTTCAGAAGGTCGGCAATTAAACAATGTTATGTGTTTCATTCACCTGGCAAAAGACACTAACACTTAGACTTAGATTTTTATGAATAAACATGCAAGAGACAGACAGACAGATATATTAAGTATCATGGTCTAAAGTAAGGAATTGACATCCTTGTATATCAATCAATTAATTAATACGAGTATAACGTGTCAGTGAATTTTAACATCACACCAAGATCCACCTATTTAATTAATTTACAGGTTTTATTTAGTAAGACAGAATATGTTGCAATATTTCTTTAGTTTGACTTAATAATTACCACATAATAAGGCCTGGCCAATCTAGAAGTCACTGGGAGGGCCTATATTCCGTGGACATCTTATAGCTGAAATGATGATGATAAAGGCCTGACCCTCTTAAATAAATTCATTTATTTTACGACAGTATGACAAGTTAGTGTACCTCTCGAAACCCCAAACGAACGCATTATACCGCGTAAAGTAAAAAGTTAAGTATGCCTATATACATCTCACTGCAGGGCACAGGCATCATCTCATTTATGAGGTGGTTTGGGCCATACTCCACCAAGCGGGCCTAGTGCGGATTGGTGGAGGGTTGATTGTAAAGCCAGTGACTAAACCTAGGTGTAAATCAAGCTGCCTTAAGGCCTATGAGTAGGCTTCACGACCAATATCAGGCGATATCAGCCAGGACTAACCTTTAACGTGCCTTCCGAAGCACGGAGATGCTCGTGATAAATGTCACTAAATATGGTCGGAATGGTCACCATCCACTTACAACCGTGGCGCTGGTTGCTTAACTTTAGTAATCGATACAAAAGCGCTGCCGCCACTGAGCTACGAGCACCGCGTCACAAAAAGATATCCGCAGAAAATAATAATTATGTTCCATTGTGTCTCGATTCCCTGAACTAAGTTAAAATCTGGTGGTAACTATTTTCCTACTTCCCATTAAAGGTACATTAGTTACATTAAAATTTCATCTGCAAATTTTAACTTGGTATAGATTCCCAGCCAACGCAATATTAAGATGTTAAGTATAAAAATTTTAGTTTTGCGTTTCAGAATTTCAAAAAGCTTTTACAAAAAGCTTACCCATATCTATTAGACGTCAAGTATGACAGAAGTATTAAGCCTAATACCCTTCGCAATCGCTATCAAGTTTTAGGCACTTTTAGGCTTTTTGTGAAAGCACTGTTTTTAATGTTGTTTGAAATCAAATAATATTATTTTAAATTGTTTACTTCAAAAACTAGCAAAAAGTTTAGTTTTACTAACAAAAGTTAAGTAAAGTATGCCTATCATCCCACTGCAGGGCACAAGCCTTACATCAACTGAGAGGTGGTTTGGCCTACTCCACCACGCGGGCCTACTTCATATTGGTAGAGGGGTGATAAGGCCACCGAACAAACCTCATTTTTTTAAAGCGCCTTAACGAATTTCATCGAACGATATTAGTCGGTACAAATTTTGGTAATCACTACAAAAAAAAATCGGTTTCCATATAACATTCAGACAGGTGTAGGGTCATAATGACTGGAGACGGCTCATCATCGAGGTGACAAAGAAGATGGGGTCACGATCCTAAACCACTGAGAGATCGGCATCATCATTATCATCACCATTTCAGCCATAGGACGTCCACTGCTGAACATAGGCCCCCCCAATGACTTTCAAATTGGCCGTTTGGAAGCGCCCTGCATCCAGCGGCTTCCTGCAACCTTTAACAAGTCATCTGTCCACCTAGTGGGCTGACGACCGACTTAAGAGGAGGAGGAACATAGTATAAATAAATAAATTGTTTCCACAATCACACCAATTATCTGGCCCCAAACTAAGCAAAGCTTGTGCTATGGCGACTAGATAACGGATAATTATACTTAAATACGTTTATAAACACAACACAAACAACAACAACACTTAGGTGCAAATGCAAGTGCTCATCACACTAACATTTGCCCCTCGCGGGATTCGAACCCGCAACCGCCAGGCATCGTATTCCGGAGCGCGAACCACTACACCAGACGGTCGTCGCAATTTTTCAAGGTCGAAATTTTTTAAGTATAGGTGATAAATTGCGACCATAGACCGACGAAATTTTCATAGTGTCATTCATAATTAATTTATTTATAGAAGGATCAATTATTTTAAAGTTGTGGCCTCATGATAGGTACAGTTACCTAATCAAGCCGAGTGTTCTGTATAGTACCCGTATTTACTCAAGTTATTCAAACTATTCAACTCCTATATTCAGAGATATACTCGTAGTAATTATAAGTCATAATCTATAAATTAAATTAACTAGGTATACGACCGGAATATCGTCGATTGAAGGTTTATTCATTAATTATGAAAAATATAATTAATGAATGTCATCGAAAACATCCGAATTGTGATGACACACTAATATGTTGTAAAGCTGTGTGTAAGTAGGTGCGATTGTAACTCTTCATTATATCATCATTATCAAATTTTATTGTTAAGCGGTCTCATGCGACCACTTCTAATAAGTTAACTGGTAAAATAATAATTACTTTTTAAATACCAACCAATTAAATGTATTCGATATGTGACACATTAAAAGATGTATTTGCTCGTTAAATGTCCCACCCTGTATTAAAATCAATTTATTATTATGCTTCTGTATTATTTTTCACCAAAGCTCGCATATATTTTTTTAATATTATATATTTTTTACGTAATCGACTGTTTAAAAAAAATGTACTTGTAATTTATTACAATTGAAACAAACGTTAATATAACATTCGTATCACAATGAACAAAATAAACCGAGTTCTGTGAAAAACCGCCGATCATTGATCTTCAGGAACGAGGGTCAAACAACAAACACGACTTGTAATAATTAACATCCAACATCAAAAAGGGCCAACAAATTATCAATTGACCGAAAACGGTTTCACATTGACACCAAATAAATAAAAATCAGTACTTACGGAAATATTTTTCTATATAAACACTAAAATTCACAAAAACTTGGCACAAAATACCAATCCACAGTCTCAAATCACGACAACTTATTCAAGAGGAGCAGGGAGGGTTGAAGCCGGGACAACGAGACGTGCGCTCTCCGTGACTCGTTAAGACAGACTGAAGCAGGTTACCTACACTGACACAACCTAACCTAACAAAAGCGATCGGTCTTTTCCACCCTAGTATTAGCGATACCATGAAATTGGAAATTAACATCTCGGAGTTGGCAAAATTAGGAGTTAAAGTAGAACTTCTGGAGAACTCCTATCGGATAAGTTGTGTAATTTAAGATAAGTTTTGATAGGTTTTGGGCCCGGATGTCCGGGTCGTAACGACATGTTGATCTGCTAATGGGTTAGTTTGATTTGCAATCGATCGAAATTGAGGATTTAGTTTCATTATTTTAATGCTTGATTCAATGAAACTTAACTGTCACAAAATTCATCGCATCAATCAATTTTAAGCTGTTTGATCGGAGACAAAACCATAAACAAAGCAACGGCAACTTTTATGTTGGATTCCGTAACGTGTGTTTTTTTATTTCACTCGGAATTCTTACATTGACCGGGTCTAAATATATTTCGTTTTAATTTTTTAAATGCACTGTTTCCCGTTCGAAAGTTGTATGTATTATCATTTTTTCGTTAAATCAAAACAATTGAAAGTGGTATAAAACACGATTTATATTTAAAAAATATATAATTCTTCAGATATTTAGTTTGTTGAGTCCCAAGTATTTGTCGTATAACGTCAGCATATAAATAAATGTAATGGGCTCCTTTTGATTTTATAGGGTTTTCATTTTATTAAGTAAATAAATTATATTTTATTTATTGAATTTTATGATGATTTTCACAGAACAGGTCATAATTTTAAGTTTATCTGACCACCTGTTGATTAAGCTGTTTAAAAGTCGGAAAGACACGCGGATACGCAAATTCTTTCATATTTTTATTTTCATATTCTTTGATTGAATAGAGGTCATTTTGGATTAGCAATCTATGAATGAAACCCTAAAAACCTTTATATTATTTTCAAGTTAAAATATTTGTTCATAAGGTAGCTCAAAAACACCTTATAGGTATTTGAATACCAGGGCCATAACCATGAACTCTTAAAACAATCTCAAAGTTGTCAAATCTGTCAATTTTGGTACGTCATTTCATACAAAATTTGACAGAAATGATAATGTTTGACAAATTTGTGATTGTTTTAACAGTTCATGGTTAGGGCCCTGGGCCCTAAACAGTCGGGCCTAAACAGTTCATGGTTAGGGCCCTGGGCCCTGGGTCGTTAGGGGGCAGGTAACATTTTCAAAGTGCAATGTAGAGCTCAGTTACTACAGGATTTATCGTTTTCAAACAAATCAAGTCTTTGCTACGTTACGTCTACTATGGTTACGTGTTGTGTGAGTTAAGTTAAAATAATTTATGTAAAAGAGAAGGGGCAAAAGTGATCCAAGAACATCCACTGATGAGACTAGATGGAAATGAAAGTGCAAACTTGTCTTATGATTTTGGCAAAGTTCTTTTAAATTCCTTAGTGATTTTTTACCCCATAATCTATCGTGCTCTTGTATAAAACAAAGTGTTCACAAATAACAAAGGAAATAATCTTAATACCAGTTGCATTAACAGAATTACTATTATGCGCTTCAAAATAAATATGTAAGTGGAAACACGAAGTGACTTCTCTGCAACGAATCGCCATTTAACGAGATTAAATTGTTTTCGCTGCACCTGATCTTCCTCGTATGTGCAGAGGGAAAGGGCTGATCATAAAAATGTTATTTAATACGGTTGGTGAAAATAAGTGTTTTAAACACACTTTTAATTTGGTCTGTTACCAAATTGGAAGTCATTTTAAACCAACTTTTAAGTTCCTTAGTGATTAAATCTCAAAGTTGTCAAATCTGTCAATTTTGGTACGTCCTTTCATATAAAATTTGGCAGAAATGATAATGTTTGACAGATTACAATTTATGATACCATGGGGTTGATATGAAATTAATGAAATATTTATTTGCTTTGAACTTGTTTTCAAAGGTTTAGGTAAGTTTGCATAATGACCCTTACGTTTAACAAAGGCCATGTAAATATCAATATATTATAGTACCTAAGTTACATAATTGCCAAAAAAATAATAATACCTATAGATTAGTCACCACAACATTGCAGCCATAGATCTAATCCTACTAATATTATAAATGCGAAAGTTTGTAAGTATGGTTGTTTGTTACTCTTTCACACAAAAACTACGGATTTGGATAAAATTTGGCACACATTATATAGAATATAATTTGAATTAAAATATATTTATACTTTTTATTCCGGTTTAATGTTCCTGTGGGATATTGAATAAACTAAAGATCACGAGAGCGAAGTCGAGGGCAATAGGCATAGCAAGTACATAATAGTATATTAAACTATGTCACATTACCTAAGTATCCACTCAAGATTACCCAAAACAATAAAATACAGACAATCAAAATTAGTGATCCAAGTATTCCCTAATTGAGTAATTATCCAGAATTTCTGATGATAAACCCAGGAAGTGGAAAGTTGGAATCTTTAAAGGATACCAAATATTTAAAAACATCGATTTTTTTTGAAAATAAATATTGGACAACATTACTTAAATTGCTCTAATCCTAAGGTAAGTAGCTTAAGCACTTGTGTTATAGAAAACAGAAACAACGACGGTACCACAACACACAGACCCGAAACAATACTAATAGAAAAGTTCGTTTTCTACATTGACCCGACCGAGGATCGAACCCGGAACCTTAGAGATGGGGCGGCGCCATATATGTATGTATAATGTATAGTGCTCGCCTCTAGGCTACGAAAGTCGGATTTTATTGTAAAAAAAAAGTTTAGCTATGTTAGTGTAAAATTTAATGACTATAAAATTACGTGACGTCTTGAAATAATAGACAACCCTTGTAGCTATTAATTCGTTTTATATTAATTTCTAGGGTTCCGTACCTCAAAAGGAAAAAAACGGAACCCTTATAGGATCACTTTCTTGTTCATCCGTCCGTCCGCCCGTCCGTGCTTCTGTCTGTCAAGACCCTTTATCTCGGGAACGCGCCGAGGTAACGATACCCTCAAATCTACAGTCTCTTGGAGCTGTGAAAAAATAAACTTCAAAGTTTACGTTAAAAAAGGATACGGCCTTAGGGATAAGGATTAATGTTGCAAAAAACGTGTTATTTTGACACTCGTAATGGAATCAAAATGTATAGGGTATTATTATCCGTTGACCTAGAACTACGAAATTTGGCAAGTAATACCGTCTTATATCAAAAGTATAGCGAAAAATCTACAAACTATACATTTGTGATTAAATCATAAAAAGACGGTCTTAATGCAAAAATCTATTTTTGATAATTAATATGTACCTTCAAATTTCTACGGAACCCTCGTTGGGCGAGTCCGACTCACTCTTGTCCGGGTTTTTTAATTTCCTTATACATCTTGCATTTTATTACTACTTACTTATAATTCTAATAAAATCTCCCTTTATAAGAATCTCTTGCAAACAAAAAAGGACTTCATTTCCAGTTTTTCATTAAAACTGCCTTATTAAGTATTCGAATACTTTGTTCTCTTGCCATGTTCTCATCCTGTGTAATCCTGTAATGCGTAAGATTAAATTAAATGGTCTCTGGTTAGCTCTAACTGAATATATTTATTATTATGTTAATGTATTTATATTTATAAATTTAAAAAAGCAACCGCGTAATGTTTGATGTTTTTTAATTGTTTTTATTATTTTATTTTATTATTTTTGTATTTTGTTTTTAATGTATTTTGTGTATGTATGTATGTCCATTTTTGTTTATGCCAAATAAATATTATTCTATTCTATTCTTAATGGACCAGTTTCCATATTGTGATTGTGGGTAAACGTAATTTGGTTAATACATTTAGGAAAGTGACCACGCATTAAAGAATAGGAGGATTAATTAATTATTAGGGGTTATTTTATTTTTTATTGACTGTATTACTCATTATTTTGTCAAAAAACTTTGATTTTTTTTTTGTTTCTGATTTGACGACTTCCTTAGCTGATAGGCTACCACGCCGGACTTGGCGTCGCCATTACTGAGGTCCTGGTCGAAAACGAACTTTTCCAAATTATCTCGGGTCTGTGTTTTGTGCTGTTATTATTTTATTAATTATCAGATCAATGTTTATGATTTGATCTAATTGTTGACGTTTATTTTTTATTTAAACTTTATTGCAAAGGTTTAAAAAAAATCATACAATAGGTGGACTTAATGCCATGAGGCATTCTCTACCAGTCAACCACTAGGCTAAACAGAGATGTTTTGTGGGCGGTGCGATATAGACACACAATTAAAAAATATAATATATATTTAACTGATAAAATCATAAACTACATAAAAACACATGAACTAAATACGATCATTTATGTATACATACACATAACCTAAATACTATCATACATAGACTACATGGACATGATGATACATACTTAAATAATATGACGACGTTTACCTAATCTAACCAATTCTCAAAATATTTTATTGTATTTTTTTAGACAATATCTTGGTTTTCATTTACAAGTCAAAAATAATTATGTTTTCAAAACACATAATTTTAACAAAATTATTGATTATCAGATTTTATGAGAAAAAAAATTGTATCTCGCTAAATTAAAAGTAGAAAATTCCTATCCAGGTTGGCTGATGTTTAACTCATATTTCATATCATATCGACGAATACAAAAATATTTCGTAGCGTATAAAGTAATATGAATGTTACGAAAATGCTACTTGCAGGAAACATACGTCAGCAAATAGACTTGCTTATCTGATAGTGACAGGTTACTTATATGGCCTTTTCTGACTCTCGAAAATAACAAATTTTGTAAATGACACTTACGCATAGATATAACATAAAACTGTGACTTAACATATGATGTCCTGTTAGTGAACTTTAAATGAAGTATGTGTATAATACAGTACAATGTTAAAATTCCATACTTTTATTAATTTAATTCAATGATAAATAAATTATTTTAGAACACCCAATCGAGTTTAATCGTACTCTTTGGCGCTCTTTGAGGAGGCTTACATCCAGCAGTGGACTGCAATAAGCTGAATAGATACTCGTAGATAGATAGAATCGATTAAACTGATAATATATGGGTACATTGATACGACTAGACACTTTGAATGACTAACTGGCTGTAAAGAAGAAGGTCCAAATTCTCGTAGTATTAGTGCTACGTCGTAGCCGAGTAAAGGCTCGTAGCTGCTACGTTGCATGGCTGCAACTAGGCGTGAATTCTAAGGGGCTTTTTCACAATTGAAAAGAAAGCACTACTCAACAAATAAATTTAAATAAAGAACACATTCTGTATGACAGATTAAACTAACCCAGAATTACTAAGCGACGGTGACACAGGCCCCTTAATTATTTAGAATTCAAAGTAGATTTGTGTCGGAATACGTCCTGGGGGTCTAGCGCGAAATGTACCATCCGAATGTTCGCATCCGACCGATCCTCGACCGAAGTTTCGATTGGAACCTTAGCGCGAAACAACATCGAAATCGCGAAGTTCCATCGTGGCCACAGACAATTGTAGAAGAGTATCGGAATGAATGATACTGAGTGCTAGTTTTTTATTTTTATTTTATTTTACTTTATTGGTATACATAACAGGTAACAATCTTATATTACAATTACAAAACAATGCAGGAGCTTAGATCTAGATTGTAACCTAAAAACATGTACACACAGCATGACCAACATACGTAAACACTATGCCACTAACAATTTAACAAAAGCAATGAAATATTTTTTAAATGTGTAATGATTTTTAAAGATATTATTCCAAACTTGACTAAGTAATAGCATATAATTGACAGAACAAGAAGTCTAGAAATGAAAAAAGAAATAAAAAAATACAATAATCGTGACGCCATGTTGGGAAGCTCAGTGGAGGATACGTCTAACGTTATGGCGGAATGTAAAGTGTTTCGATACAAATATGTCCAGGTTATTTCTCTGTAACAACTCATTATATAATCTGCACATGCGTACAACTGGGTTATAAAAAGAAGTGTTGTTTTTATAAATATGCAAAACAAAGGTTTTCATACGTTTGCGGGAAATTATTCTAGCGTCAAAATTAAGCAGGGATAATAAATTAGGTGAATCGAATAAAGAGTGTACAATTTTATGCAAATGAAAGAGATCTTGCTGCTTTCTCCTTGTCTCTAATGTAGTAACTTTGAAATGAAGAAGCCTCTCAGAGTATGATGCCAGTTTACGGTGGAGTCCAGACCTAAAGGACAATATTTTAAGGCATTTGTTCTGGACACTCTCAATCCTTTTGGAGTGTATTTCATAGCAAGGAGACCATATGACGGAGCAGTACTCTAAACAACTTCTGACAAGGCTGTAGTAGATAAAAAGGAGGCTCTGCGGATCAATAAATTGTTTAGTAGCCCTAGCCACAAATCCGAGTGTCTTAAGACTCCTCGATATAATATGATCATAGTGATCTCTAAAAGTCAGTTGCTCGTCAAATAGAACACCAAGATCCCTAACAACTGAAGATCGCTGCAGCGTTTGACCAGCCAGTCGATAGTCAAATGTAATTTTGTGTTTTTTCTTTCTGGTGAACGAAATAATCTGGCATTTACCGACACTTAGCTGCATCATATTGCACTCACACCAATGCGATATACTATCGAGATCACGCTGAAGAATAACACAATCATTTATGTTTTTAATAGTTGAATAAACCTTCAAATCGTCAGCGTAAAGAAGACATGGAGAAGTCAGCCGGGTAGACAGGTCGTTTATAAATATTACAAAAAGCAAAGGCCCTAAATGTGACCCTTGTGGGACTCCCGATGTGATTGTCACTGGAGCCGACTTGTATCCTTTTAGTGTAATAAGCTGACTCCTCATACTAAGGTAGGAGCATATCCATCTGAATATGCTACCATGAAAACCATACCACGAGTAGAGCTTCTGACAGAGCAGAGAGTGGTTAACCTTGTCAAACGCCTTCTTGAAGTCTGTGTAAACTGAATCCACTTGACCGACATTAGCAAAAGTCATACAGAGGTAGTTTTTGTATTCAAGAAGATTTGTAGCAGTAGACTTGTGCCTCATGAAGCCGTGTTGTTCCTGAGAAAGTGTTATGACTACGTATTAAAATTTTACCGGTTTTGTAAAAGTCTCTTGCCGATTCAAAATATTAGTAAACTAATGCGTAAACATGGTTTCTATTAACAGAAAAATGTTTATTTTAATCAATTTTAGATATTGAAACTAAGAAAATTGCACCATTCCAATTGCTTATGACATTTAGAAAAATAAATGCTGAACACATGAAATGTCATTGCTTGCTTATTGATTTTAAAAATTGTCCTGAGATACTCGATCGCAAAGTAGTTTGAAAATAATTCGATAGATGGCGTTATGTGGCATAATAATAAGTTTTTTGTAGAAAATGAGTCATATTTATTAAATAATGCTTTTTAAATTAAGAAATATAAAAATAATATTATAACGACGTGTTACAGTTTGAAACCATAAAAAAAGTTTGTGTTTGTTATTCTGGTCTGATCAGCTGTCTGTCACACTGTCAGCGCGAATCCGACCAAATATAATGGTCTCTAAGATTGGACAAAATATGGTTGTGTTGCCTACCTATTGCATTTTTAGGGATTCGTGGCTTAGTGCTAATAGTGCATTTGTAATAGTTTCATCATTAAAGCAAAATAAGAAGAAATGAATTGTTTTGTCAAGCCGGCATACCAAACTATTATATTTGATAGATTTTATAACGTTTACAATAATTTGTGTCGTAAAATTGTACTTGTGCTATGCGGTGGTTATGAAGTTTTAACTTGGAGGTGTGAAACTTGTTGTAAACAATGATTAGGTATGTGTAAAATACAAGATTTCTAAGCATGTTAAAAAATATGTCCATTTACATTTAGATGGTCAGACGATAGCTATTTAGATATCGTAAAATTTGACATTAGATCTCCGATAAAACTCTTGTCAAACTCAAATGTTCGGTCGGACCGATACACTTCAGAGTAGGGTTTACGATGCCACTAATGTCAAATGATGATCGGTCGAATCGACTGAAATGCCCGATCAAACCGACCGACCGATTGCATTTCATATTAGGAAATGCCCGAACAATCGGCCGATATATCGGATTTGTCACTTCGCGCTAGACCCCCAGGGGTCTAACTACGAGTATTTAAATAGTGTTACTTCAACATTGTTTTTTTTTATAAATACCAATGTAAAAACATAGGTAACCTTTTTCTTTCAGTTTACAGATTATGGTAAGGCTTATATAAAATGCGCCAGACAAAATGAAAACTGTCATGTTCTCAAAGAATTAACATCAAACAACCGAATAGTTAGGATCTCACAGTCTCACAGATGTTCTGGATTATTTTATCCCGGTTAAATGTTCCTGTGGGATAAATTGCATAAACTAAAGACCACGCGAACGAAGTCGCAGGCAACAGCTAGTTTTTGTATGAAATTTTACAGAGTTAAAGTACCTGAATTTGATCGAATATTTTTCATATTATAATGTACTCCGTGATCGAATACTAAAAGTACTTTCATTATGTCGTCAAATTTCTCTGCTCCACCTTTTAAATTTCCTGTCACTTCCAGTTTACATAAGGAGTTTGTACCACGCAGGTCTTCTCTTACCTAATACAAACTCTCTTATTGCATTGCCTTATATGTTATATTTGTCGTAGCGAATGCTTTCGGCATTTAGTCTCCTCCTTTTTGTCTGTGTTCTTGATCTAGAAATTATAAAATAATTACTCCAAAAACTATGTTTGTATATTTTTTAATAGACACAAGATGATAATTAGATTTCCGTTTCTTGCCTTTTTACTTTGGAACCCTAAAAAATACAATTAGCGCCAGAACTACAATTACACAAAACTTTTGTAAAATTTGAAACAACACACGAATTTGTAATTATAATTTCGATGTTTATGATAGATGTGATATAGCTACGTAATTTTAATCACATTAATATAATGCATTATAACCAATATAGTCTTAAAACTGTCACTGTGTTTATTCCCTAGTGGGATGACGCTGCAAGCGCCAATCAGGGAATTAAGATCGATTGCCCAATTCCACCGGTCTCAAACAGATGTGTTCCTTTTATCACTTTGTATTTTACCCATCTTTTTAATTTAGAATATTCAATTATGTCGACTTTTTTTTTAAAAAACTTCAGTCATCTTGAGATGGAACTTTTGAAGTTTAAAAGAACTTTTTTCGTCTTTTGGTGATCGTGTCTGAGGACAGTCCAGAAAATTTGCCAATGCTGAGGTTGGTAAAGGAAATTGCATTTTGTTTCATATAAAACACAGGTATTCAGAAATGGATGCTAATGATAACTGAATAACCGTTGAATTACCGCAATCTGAGAAAATATTGAAATTGTGTAAGTACTGAGTATGCGCTATACATGTTTAATTAATGAATATACTCCAAAATAAAATTCATCGCAATCATATTTTACACCGCTTGCTTTTTGGTGGCTAAATCACAAATCATAGATTTTTTTTACATACCTACTTCTACTTGCCTACTTAATATTTACTAATTATTATTTATTTATTTATTTTATTTTATTTTATTCAATTATTATTTTTTATTTTAGTATTTTTTTTTATGAATAAATACATTTTATTCATAAAAAAATTACTAGCCACACAAAACATTGACAGACTTAAAAAAATATATCTCTAAAAAGAGTCTAACTGCATGAATTTGATCAGTAAGGAACAAACCACCACAGTACACGATTTCTGACGATCGATCACCACCAAGTGCCAATAAAGACGAAACGCTAGATTAAGCTGTAATGATTGAAATAGCCCTCTCAACAGCCTACTGATTTGTCCTAACAATATAAATTTGTTTGGATACAATTAAAGATTGTTTCTCTTTCGTCTTAGATATGAATTAAAAGACCGTCAGACTTCGATTATTTTATTCGCAGTGAATAAAATGGCAAAGGTATAGTTTACGTCAGAGACAAGTTAAGTTTTTGTCACTAAACAAATAACTTAACTGAATTAATTGCAGTATAGTACGCTGTCAAATCTGTCAATTTTGGTACGTCATTACATACAAAATTTGACAGATTTGAGATTGTTTTAAGAGTTCGTGGTAACCCCGCGGGGTACCGCCCGCCTTTAAAACTACTTTATTGGTTGATCATATTCATTAACTTATTCTATACTATTAATATACAGGGTGATTATATTCATAAACTTGTTCTAATATTCTTTTATTTAACATGTATACTGGAAACACGGAGTTGAAAACGCTTAATAACATTCCGTGTCTTACCATTCTATTTCAAAGACACGTCCTAAGTATTCAAATAAAAATGCATTTATAGTTCTTAGGACTACACATAGAGAAAGCTTCAAACGCGAAAAGGAGATAACAGTATCACTAAACAACAATCGATTGGGATCCGGATAAAATCCTATTACCGTACGAACAACAAATCCGACTGTGGTTTGAAATGCTTATATCGTCCTGAGGGGAGCGAAAAGGGTATATATTTATATGACTGTGTAGTATCGGTCTAAAGAGAATGAACTTTTATTTAAAACATCAGTCTAGTAATACGGTGGCTTTCCAAAAGTTAAATACAAATGGTCTTACTACAAAAAGATAGAATAGTGATAAACACTTGTCTAAAGATTAGTCAACCAATTTGAAATGTTTATTCATAAATGTCACGAATGTCTGATGTGTCAACATTCAAATTGGTTGACTAATCTTTAGACATATGTTCAACACTAGTCTATCTTTTTGTAGTAAGGCCTAAAGGGTTCCTTCTTCTGATTCGGCCAAAAGCTTTTCCCGTTTGTGCTGGGAAATGCTTTTAGCCGAATCGTGTCACGTTACGTCCTCGGTAGCCTAGTTGGTAAAGCACTCGCCCGGCATGCAATGGGACGTGGGATCGAGTCCCACCTGAGGTCGATGATTTTTTCAAGTGTTATTTATTTCAACAGAATACTGTCAGACATCTAACTGCCAAAATATAATTAAGGCAACCAATTTGAAATGTTTGTTCATAAATGTCTCGAATGTCTTATGTCAACATTCAAATTGGTTGACTAATATATTCTTTTAAACTTTCATGGTCACTAACATTAGAATAGTTTGTTACGGGATTGCTACCATGTACCTTATTTTTGAGTTCCCGATATTTCGTGATCATGGCGCTTGCAACAGTGCCGAAATATCGGGAACTCAAAAATAAGGTACATGGTAGCAATCCCGTAACAAACTATTCTAATGGTTGACTAATCTTTAGACATATGTTCAACACTAGTCTATCTTTTTGTAGTAAGGCCTAAAGGGTCCCGTCTTCTGATTCGGCCAAAAGCTTTTCCCGTTCGTTCTGGGAAATGCTTTTGGCCGAATCGTGTCACGTTACGTCCTCGGTAGCTTAGTTGGTAAAGCACTCGCCCGGCATGCGATGGGACGTGGGTTCGAGTCCCACCTGAGGTCGATGATTTTTTCAAGTGTTATTTACCTTCAACAGAATACTGTCAGACATCTAACTGCCAAAATATAATTAAGGTCTCAATATTACTTTGTTCATTTACTAAATCACAATGTTAGCTTAATAAAAGTCTGGATTATCTGCCTAAAAAGAAATAGACTAATTAAAAAGGGCCTTTCAATTGCTAAATCTTATAGGCTTCGACAATATTACTTTATTATTTCAGAGATTTTTCTCGAAACATGTAATATCCTCTCAAATCATCTATTTGTAGTTATTACATGGAATCCATTTGTTTTCTATTGTTCAATTTAGTAGTTTCATCAGAAATCATTTTCTACGTTTATTACATTGTTGTCACAGATAGGCCCTTATCTATATTATTTCTGTTGTAAAACACTAGGGGTTTGAAAATGTGGACTATAAAATTATTAACAGCTATATCAGGGATTGCGTGATGAATACAAAGGTTGGTCTGTTTGAAATTCGAATTTGAAATTCAGTGGAGTTAGATTTATTCATAATGTATGTATAATCTGGACTGTTACTTTGTAGATAAAACATTAGTTGCAACAGTAAAATGAATTTAAATTGAGAAGGGATGGAAACGGTTTGCATATTCCGTACTCATTATGCAAGACAAATAGTTAATTAGTTGGTTTAACTGACACTAGTCGCATTGTTTTTAGTAATAATTTACTGAAAAGAAATGTATTAAAAAACCAAACACATGAATGCTAATCCCTATTTCAAAACCATGACGCTAAAAAACGTGTATTATCCGGCACTTAATAGATAAGTTTATATCTAAATATGAAAGGAATCATTGACATATTTCCCCATAAGTATCGATAATTAATCAACCTAGTGATACATCCCATAAAATGCATCAAAGAAACTTGCGTGTGACACCATAAGACGGATAGTTTAATTTACCAGGCGATCTTAATTGTTCGATGAAAGCGAACCAATCAATCACTAACAAAAACAAGGGTCCACATAGTTTTTGCGAGCCTTTACGAAGATTGCCCTCTTATTGAATGGAGGCCGTAATCGATGTAAGTGTAAGGAACAAACTATACAGAGGATTTGACTATGTGATCTTCCATAACTTTGTCTGCCTACCCATAGTGTTTGCATTTTATTTAAAGTACCTTCAATATAATTTCTTTGATCCTAAAATTTATTATTTAGAAACTTAACCTTAAAATAATTAAAAATATTATATAATCAGCGTTACCTTATTTAAGGATTACCTTATATAATTATTTCAAGTTGTATATTGAGTAATATTGGCGCGTCGTAGATACATGAATATGTAATAAATAAGTCTATCAGACAAGATATTATAATTGTTTTTAAACGTATACCTACGGATTCTTATAATAGTTTGTTACGGGATTGCTACCATGTACCTTATTTTTGAGTTACCGATATTTCGGCACTGTTGCAAGCGCCATGATCACGGAGTAACAGTTACTCCGTGATCATTCTAATGTTAGTGACCATGAAAGTTTAAAACCTACGGATTCGTTTTAATATGTAATATAAGTACCTAGTACAAACTTTAACATTATCAATTTTTCTGTTATAATAATGATTTGACTGCTGATATTGCCGGTATAATTGCGTACCTGTATTTAAGGTACACTGAAGTCCTTTTTAACATCGTTTTTAAACTAATTACTATCAAAATCGAATCAAATTCTCCGACTGCGACCTGTATTCCTGGACTACTGAAAACGAAAAACCTTATTCTGCATAAATTAACTTGTCTTATCGTAGAATAAGTTACACAGAGTTATAAATATTGCTTATGATTGTCTTCTTTATGCCACAATAATAATATACTTTTACAGCATATAAAGTATTCTCGACGTTTCAATTAAAGTTAAACTATAATTTTAAAATGATCAATAAAATGTTTTGTTTTATTTTAGTCGCATGTGTACATCAGCCTTTATAAATGATTCTTCACGAATTCTAAGTAGAAAAGGCGTAAAGGGCCGCTATAAACCCTACGTATAAAATTTACGACAATTTTACTAACTTCCCAGTTTCGTTTTTATGCCAAACTAGACTTTATTAATATGTGCTCGTGTTTATGACGAAGGATCTTGAAACAATAACACAAGGGAGAAAAAGAATTTAACCAAATGATAACCAGCACCATTACAAGCTACAAGATTCGAAAAGAAAATTACTTGTCTTTTGTTTTATTGAAACTGATGTTACCCAATTTAGTCGAACAAGAAACAATATTTTATTTTCATAAAACAATTTTGTTTTTATTTTTCCCTAAGTATCAGTTTTAATAAGAAGTTGTCGGATATTATTGTAGAAATATACCAACAAGTGTGGAAACAGGAAAAAAGATATAATTTGACTTGTGTTACGGAAAACTCGAAGTTTAATTCTGCCTTGTTTACATTTTTGCGGGAAAACAATATTTTAGAGCTTCCTTGTTGTGAATAATTTAGGTAGCCAAACAACTGAGTTTGTAAAATTTTGAATCGTCTTTGGGTGTGTTCTTTTGCAAATAAAAATAGCTGAAAGAAAGCGTTAGTATTAGTTGAAGTTAGATATATTTGTATCATCATCATCATCAGCCCACACTAGTCCACTGTTGGACATAGGCCTATCCAATTGCACGCCACTCTGCACGATCCACGGCTACTCTCATCCAGCTCCTGCCAGCAATCTTGCGAAGATCGTCACTCCATCTAGTCTGAGGGCGTCCCACACTACGCTTGCCGACACGCGGTCTCCACTCAAGAACTCATTTACCCCAGCGGTTATCGGTTCTGCGACAAATATGGCCGGCCCACTGCCACTTCAGCTTGCTTATTCGATATTTGTATACTAGGTATCTAATATTGTGGATCATTTATACTGGTTTTTATTAATTGCAAATATTAGTCAGTGAATACTAACGTGAAATGTTACCCACTAGAAACACCAACTGTCAAGGTATTGAGTAAGGATTTAACCAGGCATCAGGGCATTTTTGGCCGTTGTCGTCTACAAGCACAATCTAATCTACACATACAATCTTAAGAAAAGTTATAGTTTTTAAGAAAAGGTTAGTTCCATAATTTATAGACTCGAACTCGACTGGGTATCCTTGCGCACAAATTGAAACAATGCGCCAATCAGGTCGTATTAAACCAACGTTCGTTTAGTTCTGTATTTAAATTAAATAAACAAGAAACATATCCTGTTGTAGTTTATAGTTTTTTCAAAATATTGTAAAGACGAATAACACCTTAGTCTACCTGTGACCACGAACGCTGTAAAGTGTTCGAAACGTCAGGTTAAATAAAATGTTAATAAATCGCGAAATAATCCGTAAAAGTAGTTTCATTTAAAAGAAACATATCCTTAAGGTTAAGGCTGACGTTGTTGTAGGTATATTTTAAATCAGATTCTACCGTTATTGCGTAGGTATGACGAGTCAATAGTTACACTGTATTCTTTACTTATTAAAATTTTAATTACACCTTCCCCAAAAACAAACATGAAAATAGCTTGGAAACTTGTACAAAAATCATGGCCATTTCTATTTGGTTTGTGTCAAAAGAGCAGAATTTATGCTCACCCGTTGAAAGGACTTTCTATGCAATGTGCTATAGTTTAAATGACTTATGGTTGCATGAGAATAGCATAGGCTGTTTTAGTGTAATGGAGTTTAGATGTACAAAACCATAGTTGGTTTTACACTACTAACTTGCTTTAAATAAAGTATGTACCTACATGTTAAGTTAAAAAAAATAAACTTGTAATTTGGATAACAAAAGAGCGGGACCCTCCTAACACAAGTGCCCAACTTAAAAGGAAGGTCCCAAAACTATGTAACATTTGATTTGTAAACAAATAAAGAAATTTTAAATTTTGAAAAAAATTAAATGAAATTTGTAAAAGTGTGCTATGAGACGCACCTAGCAAAAGAATATTGTCTGGTTATTAAAACAAGAATGTTAATACTGGTAATATTACAGTTTACGAGCTAAGAACCTAATTATGGCAAAATTCGCGAAAAAAAATTGTATTTCAAACCCCACAAATTGGAATGTCAACAATCGTAAATAATTCTAGGATATCGTATACTAAAACAAACACCCTATTTTAGGCCTGATAACCCGGCACATGGCACATTATCATTTATTTGGGAATCTGATTTTTGATTGTGTCCAAATCAATAAAAAGTTAGGCAATTGAGTAAGGCAAACAGTGACGTCATAGTTCACTATACCGTCAAACTAGTTATAGGGAAGACATGGGTTTTGACAGCTCATAAAAAGTATGTCAATTGATTGGTGGTGTCAACTAGCCTATTGCACAAAGAAAGGTTTCAAAACCCGCAAACTGCGACAAACTTCAACCGGACTTGAACCCACGAATCCCTACTTTAACTCCTTATATTCAAGACTATGACAAAGGGGGCGCAATCAGTTGTCTGGTGATTATTTATTTATTGACAGCATCAAAAATAAACGTTTTACATACGACTCGCTTAGTGAAGGCAAAAAGGCCACAGACGCTGAGCAACCTAACGATCTAAAAGTCAAAGGCTAAACATGAGCTTATAAACAATATTACATCAACCTTACACTGTCATTTTGTTTTAAATCAACACTGCTCATTTACTATTTAGGATACATTAATCGATCCCATCTCTAATTTATATCTTTCACGTGTTCAAAATCTCGTTTTATATTTACTTATAGACAATAGAGTTTTTATTTTGCACTTTGGTTGAGAAATCCCTTTCTTAACATAAACACCGTATCACTAAGCATCTAAACCACAATAATAAAAGTTTCTCGTATCAGACAATTTCTTTACTATCATACGAATGGATCTAAAGCGAAACATAGCCCTTATAGACACAGCCCTTGTGGACTCTTTTATTAGTGGTAACCCTTTTTATCGGCGCAATATACAAGTTTAGTGACTTCTAGATGTTGTATGAGAGAACTTTGTCTATTTTTGAATTCATAATTTTGTAGAATATACTTATTCTATTCTTACAAAGATACGGAATTTTCGACATTTCTTTGCCCTTGCATAGGTATGTAATTTTTTTTTTTAATTACAATTGATGATAAAAATTTACGGAAACTAGTTTAAAAATCTGATATGACTGAAGCAAAAAATCTCAAAAAAGTTATGGTTTATACAATTTAAATGGCACAAATAAAGCAGGTTAAGCAGGTGTTCTATAAAGTTTTAGAATATTTCACCTATTGTTTTGGTGGTTACTGCTCATTGAAATCTTTAAATCTTGGGTACCTATTAGTATTAAGAATACATCACAAAGCGTAGCGTGGCCAAGTATCCTTCCCGGCGGACTCACAACCTAGTCAAGAAAACCGTGAATGAAAACGGTCCAGAGCCGCTTGCTTTATTATTATTTAAAAATAGTGTGTTTAACTTAAAACAGTTTCTAAACTATTCACGTAAAATAGTTACAAGAAGAGAATACTTTATGAATAATAAGATGAGAACATAGTTTAAGAGATTGCACTTTTGACTATCAAAGTTGGGAAAAGCTTACTAAAGTTATTTCACACTTACCTACAAAGTTCTTCGTCTACAGCTTAAACATTTTAAAGTGATTACAATAAATGCTTTTTGTTTGTTATTTTTTGGAAAAGTTAGCAAGTCAATCTTGAAATTTGTAACGAGATTTTTCAGAATAGATACCTTTTTTATTGTTACTTAAGCCAAAATAACACTTTAATAAGTTTGCTCGAAGAAAACAAATGAATACCTTCTTGGTGCTACATTTTCTTTTTTGTTTTATCCAAAAACTGAAAGTTATTTAAATAAAAACCAGCCAGGATTTGATTTTGTAACTCTTAACAACAGACAGATTTCCTTTTTTTAACCGACTGCCAAACGAGGGTTATGTTTATCGATCGTATGTATGTATGTATGTCTATTTCTTTGGCACGCTCTACAGCCTAAACCGCTGAATGGATTTTAAAGTATAATACACCAATAGATTTGTCTCAATTGTGTGAGTGACAAGGAGTATGTAATTTCCCGAAATTCCCGCGGTAACAGAACTTACGCGGGAAAAACGGATCTGCAATACCGATAAATTGATTTTGAAACTTTCTTTTATTAACTAAGGGTCACATATTTTCAGGGCTAATAGTATTCAATACTTTATTTTTCAAAATTCCTACGGGAACAGGCAAAAAAATACACCGAAAAAATGAAAAACCGTTTAATTGATTTCAACCTATTTTATGATATTATGTCATTAGATTCGTCTCAGTTGTGGGAGTGCCATAGGTTATTACCCGGAATTCCTATTGCTACATGAATTAAACGGGAAAAACCGATTTCAGATACTATACTTACTGCTAATAGACCGCGTAATAATAAAATGTCTATCGTGCCACAATTTGCTGGGATGAGGGAGTAATTTAGAAAAAACTTTCTTAACGGTAAATTACCCTCACTGCACGAGTCTGACTCACACTTGTACAGTTTTTATCTTATTTCTGCTTGTTTGATAATAATAATATTTTATGAAAAATAACGCCGTGTGTCATAAATAGCATCACAGTTAAAAAGTTTTAGAGGATTTTTTTTAACTATATATGTACTTAACCGAAGAGTACACTAAAGAGTATTTTTTAATTATTTAAAAGATAAATTTAAAAAAGCCAAACTATTACAAATTTGAATAGGGCATATTACCCACTATATGTATAATCAAATTATTAGATATACGTTACTGTCATGCGAAAACTAATTCCATTGTAAGATTATGAGCCAAGTTGAGTGTTATTAAACTTTCCGGCGAGCTCAGCTCACAATAACCGGCAACGTCGGATTAATTAAAGGATTTAATAACAACAATTAGCCTTTCAACTGAGAATTAAGTGATGGAATAAGGCTAAATACACTATAACCTACACGTACGACTTGACAAAAAAAAAAGTGTTCTGAAAATTGTGGCAAGCGAAAGTCGAAAAATAGAAGCATCTGGATGACTGACAGTTGTTTATTTATTTTATTTTTGCTCACTTTGGGATCAAACCATTTTTATGGTAAAGTCACAAAAACAATTAAAAAAGTACCTTAGGTAAAGTCAAACCTACTTATAATATCGACAAAAATACATCTAATAGGTATGTCTTTGTGACCAATAAATTGTTTCTTCAATCAAGTCAAGTGAACATACAGTAAAAATAAAACTCACAAACTAAAAAAAAAACGCGAAACGTCCATAAAGGCTGTTGTTGTTTGACAATATTTTTAGGTTTCGAATTTGGTTTCATATAAAAAGTTGCTGTATTTCAGCTGTAGAATCGCCCCCTAGAAAATAGTTAGCTAAACAACTAACACGGGCGGTAACCACGAACTCTTAAAACAATCTCAAATCTGTCAAACATTATCAAATCTGTAAAATTTTGTATGTAATGACGTACCAAAATTGACAAATTTAACAGCTTTGAGATTGTTTTAAGAGTTCATGGTTACCCCGCAGACAACAGCACGCCATAGTATCCAAAAATATCAAATTTCTTCAATCGATTTTCAACTTAATTTTCAAGCAATAGAGTTTATTATATTTCCATCCATTCCCAAATTTTACAGTTTGTAGCAACGAATTAGGTTTTTAATATCGTTGATTTGTTGTAACTTGATGTGTTGTTAGCTGACATGTACTTATAATTAAGTACAAATTTTGTTTGTTTCGAGTGTGTAAATGTTTATACTTTTATTTTATGAATCTTTGCACTGCCTATTCATTATTATTCGAACTAGAAGTCGCTTCGAGCGATAAAACGTCCACTACCGCATTTTTCTGTCATGTGTATGGTGTACAAAAATGAGTTACATAAATGATATGTCTATTTAAACTCAGTCATTAGTTAAGTCGGTGCCAGCCATAGAGTGTTAAAATGATTTCATTATCACTGGCTTGAAAATAACCTGTGTGAAAGTGAAAAATATTTTGAATTGTTGTTTTTTTATTAAATTAACAATAATAGGGGTGTAAGGGGGCATACGCACATCTTCTGCCCCAAGTGCCAACCTCACCTGCCCGTGGTGCACCCTGCTGGACAACGGACGAGGCTCTGGCGACCGAACCGTTGGCGGTATAACCAACTAAACGCAGAGCCAAATATCTCTGGCCAGTGGCGGGCAGCAGCGTCACTGGTGCGAGGCTCTGTGCTGCGCTCACCAACCCGCTTGCCCAGCGTGGTGAGTACGGGCATATACCCCCCATTTGGCGCTCCTTGGGGGAGGCCTATGTCCAGCAGTGGACTGCAACAGGCTGATATGATGACGATTATAGTAGTACTCATTAGAACCAGAAACCTTAAAAAACTTAACGGAGGTCGATCTAATTTAGCTCACGCTCCTACAACAACATTTCTGTGTATTACTCACTAAAACAATATTAACAAACTTACAATAACCTTGGCAGAGTTTGTGTGTAAGTGTTAGACAATTCCCTTTCTTGCCTGCGGTTCCGAACAACTTTGATAGCTAATTAATAAGGCACCTTTGTAGGAAGGTGTAGAAATTAGGGATTGGTAAAGTTAAAAGTAAAATTAGATAATTAAATTCCAATAAATTCACACACTCACAACTCCCATGGCCAGGTTCGCTGAATAAGCTCCTTCTTCAGAAAAGAAAAGAAAAGGCGTTTTGTTTTGTCAAGTAAGTAAGAAATAGAAATAGAAATAGAAATAATCTTTATTTACTTTAAAACTGTGTACAATATTAGATGTTGACATGTCATAATTTTTTAAAAGTATCAACAGTCTTATACCTTAAAGTGTAGGCATGCAAATTTATTTAATTAAATAAAAAGGTATTTACACAGAAAAATAATTGTACGAAGTCATTTTTTTTTACATAATATTGTTCATTATAGTTATAAATAGAATTTAGATAATTATTAGTTAGCACTAAATATATTATTACAAGTAATTGAAAATGTCAGGTTTTTGATTAATTTTTAATTAGAGTTGTCGTAAAAAAATAAAGTCAGTACATAATAAATAAATTTACAATATTTTTGCATATTATATGCATTCCTATTTCCTCAATATCTAAATATTCCTTTACACTATAGAAATTTCGTTCTGAGAGCCAATGCAACAACATATTTTTAAATTTTACTTTTGGTACGTTCTTTAGATTCAAACGTAGTTTGTTAAATAATCTAACGGCCATCGAATAAGCGAAGTAAGACTTACTCACATAAACTGGTGACCTGCCCCCCTAGCATGAACAACAAAACACGATATGATATGATATGATATAGCGATTTATCGCCACCCAACTGTCAAAATATAATATACATAGCCGCCATATTGAACTTTTCGATAAATCGCTATGTCGTATCATATTCGTACTGCGTTAAAAAAGTTATAAACCGCAACTTTTTTGTCGATGAAGAGCGTACTATATTAAAAAGTAAAATCTAATTTAATCACACTAATGTATTGTTTTTGTTCCAACCCGGCATATCGCTACGCCAGGAATTTAATTTCAAAGCCACGAAGCACTAAGGCCCTGATTAAAAGGCAAGGCCATTGTCATATAGCTGGTTGTAATTTCGCTTCAAAACGTGGCACGACACTGTCTTGCTTCTAGTTCAAAGCATGCGGCTTTATCATCCCATGTTTCGATTAACGAGAAATACAATATTATTTTATGAGCACGTCGCACTAGCAAAGAAGGAAATGGACCATTTATAGTTTATTAAAAACTCAATACTCCATTAAACTTTATTGCTTTTATTAATTAATTTAAGTTCATTACTTAAATAAAAGTCTAGGATATTATGAACTCTGTAGGAGTGCCCTACAATCTATTTTATTTACAATAAGGAGAAGTAAGGATAATTATGAATTTAGTGATAATTTTTTATCGTGTAGGTATGTAATTTTTTTAAAGTGCTGATACTCTACCTGGCGGTTGTCTTGAAGAGATCGCTTTGTTCCTTTCTAAATGTATTTTTCTCTCTACTGTTTATTTTGTGTAGTGTGCAAATATATATCTTTACTTATTAAAACCCCTTCACTTCCTTTTTTTGTAGGCCTTGCTAAAGGATTAAATTTTTACATAGGTACTCACCATCCAGGGAATATAATAATATTTTTATAGTCGTGACAAAGGGACAGACAGGCGGACGGACAAACAAAAGTTGAAAAAGAGATTCTTTTAAAAATAGAACCCATAAGCTGTATTGTGTTTCATTAAAATCGATATAAACTTACTAGTATGCATCTAAAACTATTGTTCCGCTCACGAATATTGTAAAATGAAATTTTCACGCTAAAATTGATAGCAGTTTTTAATATTCTTTTGTACTGATAAATTTTCTATTTCATCGGCACGAAGCACTAGGTCGCTGATTAAAAGGCAAAGGCATTGTCTTGTGGCGGGCTTTAATCTCGCCTCCTCAAAAGTGACACGACACTACTACGGAATTCGCGCTTCTTGTTAAAAGCATACGGCTTTATTAGTGTCCTATTTTGTGACAAGACGAGGTTTTTCTTTTAAGCTACAGTTTTATGGCTTACAAGTTGCATAGGATCATTTTAAAAACCGGACAAGTGCGAGTCGGACTCGCGCACGAAAGGTTCCGTGCCATTTATCTATAAAAACGGCAAAAAATCACGTTTGTTGTACGGGAGCCCCCTTAAATATTTAAATTTTCTGGTTTTTAGTATTTTTTGTTATAGCGGGAACAGAAATACATAATTTGTAAAACAATCCAACTGTCTAGCTACCACAGTTCATGAGATACAGCCTGGTGACAGACGGACAGTGGAGCCTTAGTAATAGGGTCTTGTTTTACCCTTTGGGTACGGAACCCTAAAAAAAACACTTTCTTTATTGCCAGGACTAGGCGAGTTAGACCCACTTACGCATCTCAGGATAAGCGAATTAAATCCCGTAACACGGTTTAAACATCATTCTATAGCTACCAGTTTATATGACAATGACAGAGACATAATGATGTCTTAATCTCGTACTAAACTAATCCGTATGTGCGCAAGTCACTATAGCCGGTCATAGTATAACTTGTTTAACTAATACTATACTATTATTGTTCTGAATTAGGATTACGACTATAACCAAAGTTATTTATTTTTTATTTATGAATCTACTGATACTTTTACTTTGTAAATAAACCGCTAACAAAAACAAGATTGTAACACCATGTCATAATGTCATAAAGCAAACATTAACTTATAACACTGGTCTGGTAGTCAAGTATCAAATCATTCTACTACTACTACGCACTAGATGGCGCTGATTGCCGATTGACTCGCGCAATAACCTACAGTCTTCGAATAGAATAAGACCCCAGGTTACTACTACCACTACTATACACTAGATGGCGCTGGCTGTCGTTTGACCCGCGCAAACACCTACGGTCTTTCAACAGTATAAGACACCCGCGATACATTTGTAAGTTAATTCTGGATTGATTCCGGATTCCGATCTTACTGAGTGTCTGCGCTAGGTAGTGGTACGCCCTTAGCTCCCAAGTCTTGAGACTTCGTGGTGTCCCTATTCGTGCCTCTCGCTCGGTATTTCGTATTCGACCCCCCCCTCGTGCGTATACATGCAGCCACGTGACTGTACCACTGTATCCACGTTTTTTGAGAATACACACATAATTACTACAAGAAGCTTCATGTCTTATTGCCACACCTTGCACGCGTCGTGTACCTGGACGACGTCATCGGTACCACCCTTGCCACCGACGAAGTCCCCTACCAAGACAACCCCGAGTAGCGGCTTTCACAACTGGCGCCCAACGTGGGGCCTCCTTGCTCACAAGCGACCCACAACACCCATTGTGTCTTCCGGCTCGGGCAAAGATCTACAATCCAAATTTATCGTGCCAAGGGCAGGGCGAACAGCGACGAACAGGGACACCAGGCCGAAGAAAGACCCGAAGATGGCAGTCTACATCCCGATAGACCAATTTCAGCAGCTCCTTGCTACCATTGGTTCCAGCCGATGTAATACCTTAGCGTCGTGTTCTGCGACATACCAGGGAGAAAAGGACTCTGAAGCAGTGGAGTCATTCCTAGCAGCCGTCAACGTCTTTAAAACGTCGAGATCACAGATAGCGAGGTTCGGGCTGGACTTCCCCTACTTCCGGGAACGATTACCTCGTATGTCGAGGCCTGAGCCGACAAAAGAAAAATTGAAAACCATCTTCCTCGTCGGGGCGACGTCGGAACCTGATGGGGGAGACTGTAACACCATGTCATAATGTCATAAAGCAAACATTAACTTATAACACTGGTCTGGTAGTCAAGTATCGAATCATTCTACTACTACTACGCACTAGATGGCGCTGATTGCCGATTGACTCGCGCAATAACCTACAGTCTTCGAATAGAATAAGACCCCAGGTTACTACTACCACTACTATACACTAGATGGCGCTGGCTGTCGTTTGACCCGCGCAAACACCTACGGTCTTTCAACAGTATAAGACACCCGCGATACATTTGTAAGTTAATTCTGGATTGATTCCGGATTCCGATCTTACTGAGTGTCTGCGCTAGGTAGTGGTACGCCCTTAGCTCCCAAGTCTTGAGACTTCGTGGTGTCCCTATTCGTGCCTCTCGCTCGGTATTTCGTATTCGACCCCCCCCTCGTGCGTATACATGCAGCCACGTGACTGTACCACTGTATCCACGTTTTTTGAGAATACACACATAATTACTACAAGAAGCTTCCTGTCTTATTGCCACACCTTCCACGCGTCGTGTACCTGGACGACGTCATCGGTACCACCCTTGCCACCGACGAAGTCCCCTACCAAGACAACCCCGAGTAGCGGCTTTCACAAGATTTAATTGTTACCTTTTAATAGAATAATAATTTGGGGTCTTCAAAACTTTATGATTTTTTTTTTAAGTTGATATATTAAGTGTTTTTCAATATGCATAATGATTTTCATTCACTTTGTTGCGTTTGTTACCTAAACCGAGACAAAATATGTTGTTTTAGTAATTCGCCAACAAAAAAGTAGATTTAACATACAGGTCGAATCAACGTACAGATAATACTCGGCCAGTAACATCGACTTTATCAGTGCCTACCAAGAAATGGGGCAAATCCTAAACTTATTCAAATGTACCAACCGTAGAGCTCCGAATAAATGCATACTGAATCTGTTTACGTAGAACCGAATAGAGACCATACTTCTCTATTTAAATATCGCCCTACAATCTACATATTATTGCTCTGATCTTTGTTTCTTGTTTAAATAGCTTCCGTAATATCCTCTCGTTTGGGTTTTAGTAGTGTTTTTAAAATTGCAATGTTATTAACCTAGTATTGAAATCGGTCGTTAACGAAACATAAATTTAGCTCGTTTTACTTTAATTTATAATAAAATTATAATATAATATAATAATTATAATAAAATCAGCGTCGTGATATGTCCCTGGCTGTCACGACAAATGCTGAGCGGGGGCCTTTTTGACAAATATTTTTTTTATAATCTTAATTCTTTTGTATTCTATGTATGATGTGTGTGTCAAATAAATATTTTTCTATTTCTATTTATAATTTCTTTAATATTTGGATTGAAATTTAAATATTTGGATTTAAACCTTTATAGGTACTATAGTCATTAATAGGTTTGTAAATAATAAGACGTTGTACAACATTATTAGAATAGCTCTTCTTTGTTTTTTATAAATCTTCTATTTCCAAGTTTTGTCCATTTTCTAGTTAGAACAAACTTGACAATGATTTAAATATATCATGCCTGGTTACTCACTTTGTAACCATTCTCATCACTATCATCGTCTTAATCAGCACATGTCAGGTCACTGCTAAGCATGACCTTTCTCAATGCACGCCACTTTAGCACGCGGGCTCAATAACAATAGAACATGTATGCATAAATTTTGTTTAGAGAACAAATAGTGTCTAGACAAACCTTACATAGGCTTTAAGATAATATTAACCAAAATGATGTAAGTATTAACTTTCTGTCGTCATGTCGTGTGGTGTCGGCACGTTAAAAGAATAGCACCACCCCCTTCTCTTCCTATGGGTGTCGTAAGAGGCGACTACAGGAGAACCGCCACAAGAAGACGGGCAGCAGCGTCTCCTTTCCACCATTGGCCAAACTGCGATCGCCAACCCACCTGCCAAGCGTGGCGATTATGGCAAAATCCTCCTTTTGGAGAGGCCTGTGTCCAGCAGTGGACTGATATAGGCTGGTGATGATGATTAACATTCTGGAAATAAATAAATTCAATTCAATTCAAATTCAATTATAGTCGGCTATGCTTTTCCATCCACTACCAGTAGCTTTTCATATAAGGCACCCTAACTGCGGCTGCCTAGTCTCAGTTAACTCAAGAGCACGTTTACCCTATCGGCTATCGGTTGACCGATATCTGACCAGGCATGCCACTTCAGCTCGCTTATCCTTTGAGCTTTATCGATTACTTTTATTCTTTGTCGGACAGATTCTGATTTGATGCTTAAAAAGAAATCTCTAGCATAGCTCTCTCCATTAAAATGCATAATAAAATAATATATTGCACATTGTCTCATTACATGTTTAGTGGGTATATAATATAATTTATTAAGGTATACATGTGACGCAATGCAAGGGCATGGCAACAATGAGCGCTAGTCGTTAAATTTCTTAAACTAATTATTTGGTTAAAAATTAGTTTAAAAATATAGAATTAAATTACATAAAAACATAAAATGCCGTGCCGTGTGGTGCCGGCACGTTAAAAGAATTGCACCACCCTTCTCTTCCTATGGGTGTCGTAAGAGGCGACTAACAGGAGAACCGCCACAAGAAGACGGGCAGCAGCGTCTCCTCTCCACCATTGGCCAAACTGCAATCGCCAACCCGCCTGCCAAGCAAAATCCTCCGTTTGGAGAGGCCTGTGTCCAGCAGTGGACTGATATAGGCTGGTGATGTGATGATAGTAACGTTATTTATTAGCATCTTTTTAAATGTATTGTTAAAAAGCGTAGTGCTTACTAAGCAACCATATACGGGAAAGGGGAACGAGTTTTTTACACACATACACACGTTAACAAAACTACTTCGACGTTTATCATTATCACATCAGCTATATGAACTTCACTTTTAAACCGGCCTCTAAGAAGTTAATTAGGGGTAATTACTTCTTAGAGGCCGGTTGAAAGCGGACTGCATCCAGCGGCTTCCTGCAACCTTTACCAGGTCGTCTGTCTACCTTGGAGGTGGACGTCCTACGCTACGTTTGCCGGTAATGTTTAGTACGAAAAGATAAATATTTTATTTCTAGCCAATATTTACCTACCTACTTTTCTTCATTAAGCGTTGCATTGAACCCGCAATATCGATTCCGAAGTTTCGAAGCCGCGACTGGCGGAACTTTGTCATCGCTGCGCGCAAATTATTTGTCTCATAGTTGTTGCGCGCTTTTTTATTAAGACAGCTAGTTAAGACAAGGTTGCTGTCCGGTCATGTAGCGAATATGGTCGGCTTTGTACAGAGAATGCAAATTAAATTGAAATAAAAATATTGTGATGTGAATGGAATTTATACCAAACCATACGTATTGAATTGATGTTTTATATTTCTTTGGAAAAACAAAATAAAAAATTCTAAAAAAACATTTTTAGTACCTATTTTTTCACAATACGTACAGTTTGTCTCTATTCAAACAAAGTAGTTAAATTAATTTAACATTCCCTACAAGAAAAAAACACAAATACAAATCCATATTACTATTCCTGTTGCATCAAGTTGCATTGAACCCGCAATATCGATTCCGAAGTTCCGTAGCCACAAGTCCCGGAACTTCGCCGTCAGTGCGAGCAAATTGTTCCTCGTCTTCAGTTGTCGCGCTTTTTAGGCGGGAAAAACTTTCTGTCCTATTATGAGGCATGACCGGCTCTAAATTGAGAGCGGGAATTTGTGGCTAATGATTAAGGTATGGTAATTCGTCTTACCTCGTTTGAAAACTGTTTTTATTGACTTCCAAGACAAAACAATAATTTTAACCCTAACAGAGCATTTTTTGGAAATTTGCTTTGAAATAAACTTTTGGTGTAATGTACAATCTGAAATTCATTTTAGCAAGCGTAACTCAAGTTTATGTAGATGTTGTAGACAGACATTAAATACAATGCTTCTGCTATAGTGATTTCTTCTAAAGACTATATGAAGAAGCCGATGAGAATTTAAAAAAAACTATTACAATCTTTCACACTTAAAATACCAATAAGCAACTATGGGATTTTCTTGAAAAGCTAAAATAATTTAAACAAATTAATATCAAATATTCACAATTCCAACACAATAAAAGAAAATCATTATGCTATTTGCTAAACAAAACATTTAACCGCAATTTTTCAAGTAAGTATCAAGTTTTTCAACATTATTAACGGCACTTAACTTTGCAATTGTCCTTGAATAAAAGAACAGGAATAACGTCATTATGCAAATGATGGATGTCCCAGAAAACTCCAATTATGCTTACAGCTTATAAGAACAGCCAACTCAAGTTACACGAGACAGTATCTGTCACCGTATGTCTGTCTCATTTATTTTCTCGTCTCCTTTTTACATTTACTAAAAAGCTAAAGACAGGCTTTAAAAGTGAAATAGGCATCAAGATAATCCCTGCAAAATTAAACATCTGTAAAAGATTTTAGAATTATAGATATTATATAACTACTTATTCTATATCACTTTACTTAGATACTACTCGTAGTTTGACAGGTTTAAATATAGTCAGTCACTATTCATTAACTATGAAGATATTACAGACAAAAAAAATCCATAATTGTGTCTAGGTAAGAAATGAAATTTACTATAATTAGCTATTCTTATTTTTAATTAAAATTCCTTGCCTTGTTAGCGTCTGTCTTTAGAAGCGGATTTCGATAGCAACATACTGTATACACATAAATTAAATTAAAATTAAATACAAACTGTAGCGTATGTGTATACAGTATGTTACATAACGAAAGCTGTTCCTGCTAACAAAAAAATGTTTTTGATTTTATAACATCCTAAAACATAATAACAGATAAAAGAGTTCCCAGTTCGCGCTGTAGAAATACGCACTACGTTTTTGGTTTTATTTCGAATTCTATAATATATTTTTGGATTTTGAATTTTTGTTCCATTGTTTTATGTTCATTTTCTTTTTCAATATAATAACGATGAAGATACATGGGCTTAACGGAACGGCAACTGATATTGTACATACTGTATTTTTTTACAATTAGTAAAATAAAATGGTACATTTTCGGTGCCGGCCCGGCTTCGACCTTAGTGATAGTTCGAAGCTGAGACAAGTCTCTAGTATTGCACAATCATATAGTAAATCATTTTGTTTGGTTATTAAAAATATTCATTGAAAACCAAAAAGTTCTTCTTCTCTTGTATTGGTTATTTGCATTACTACTGAAAATATTGTACTAAATGAGCCAGCTGTTCGTTTTTGTCTGTGGTCATGTTTTAACTTGTCCTCCTTCAGTAGAATGTGATGGACCCCTCTTTACTGGTCTATAAACTCAAGTCTATTTGTTTTATGACATAAATTTCATCACTTTTCCCGTAAATCTAATTCTGGTTAGGTATCTTTATTACTGCTTTACGATATGCACAGATGAGACTTAGAATGTTAATTAAAGAGCATATATTTAAGCTCGTTCCGATTTAATAACGCAAGCCTTTGAATTTTGTTTCGTAGTAAAATGTATAAGGGAATATTTATTTAGAATATAATACAATTATATCAATTTGCAAGAATACATTAATTACTCTAAATGTAGACAAAAATTATACTCATTGCATTAACAATAAATACAATTTTAAGTTATACAGCAGCTTGTCTTATTAATTATACAATAACATGGTTTCGACAAACATTAAGGTATACAAAGAAAATACATTCTCTAAAAAAAGTTTATTAATGCTATTTACCTTATTTAATTTTCATCAAAGTCACTCTTTCTTTTCAATATCTTCCAATCAATATATTTCAAAGGTGTTTCAAGGCATTCCGTAAAAAGAAACTAACCTTTCTTTTAGATTTCGATTTTGGTCCCATAATAATTTGAGGAGTAAAAAAAGTTTAATAAAAAACTAAAAACCGACTTCAAAATGAAACTAAAAAACGAAAAATAATATTAACTAAAACATACCTAATCAGTTCTTTTTGGAGTCGGTGCGAATGAACACATTTTAACTCTCGATGGCTGGCACCGACTCCAAAAAGATCTTATTAGGTATGTTTTAGTTAATATTATTTTTCGTTTTTTAGTTTCATTTTGAAGTCGGTTTTTAGATTTTTATTAAACTTTTTTTATTTTACAATTTTAAGTGTTAAGGCCTCTATTTTTTTCCTCCCAACTTCGCCAAAAATTACTTTACAGCAAAGTAACCTTAACTAATATTGGTCCTCTATGAACCCCTCATCCAATGGTATGATAAAAATAAGGTGTTATATAGGGTCAATTTTTCGACAAAAATTTTTAAGTCTTAAGAATAGGGTATACCTTCACTCTAACCAGAACGGCGGCTATTTTGGTGTCGTAACTATAGGATAAGGTCTCGCGTTAAATAACAGGTTAAATTAAGAAAGGGTTCGCCCCCAGTAAATAAAAATTGGTGGTCTGGTGCCTCATAAGCTCCACGTCTGCGCAACACACTGCGAAATACGTTCTGTCGACAAATTGCAGTATTATCTTCTAACTCCTATCCGTTAAGGAGTTCTGTGGCTTCCATCATCAGGTCAGCAACATGACATGATGATTACCAGACCCAAAAATCAGCATCGAGTCAGAAAATATATGCAAAACATTATGGGTGCCTATAAAAATTGAGGGTTGCCCTCGATTTCCCAGGAATCCCATCATCAGAATCTGACTTGGTGGAAATGGGACCACCTCGGGAGTATACCCTTTCAAACTAAAAAATAAATTTTGAAATCGGTCCATAATTGACGGCGTAATCGCGTAACATACATACAAAAAAAAAAAAAACAACATTCAGACGAATTGAGAACCTCCTCCTTTTTTTTGAAGTCGGTTAAAAAACAATACCTGGGAGATAATAAAATAGGTCACTAAAATAAATAATCATATTCCGATAAATTTCTTTCATTCACTTAATGCTTTACATAATAAAGTAGCAATTATTCTCTGATATAATGCGGACAATGATATCCAATTATTTTTACAAATAGATGATAAAAGACGCTTTTTAGCAATTTCTAATGGAATACGGTGTATTTTTTTCTTCATTTTTACTCGTAGTAGCTCATGCTAAGTATTTATAAAATAATAATAGATGTTACAAAAACGAAGCAGAGTTTTAAAGGAACTATCCCCAGTAGTACTAACTAGCTCCCATGTTATTCCCGCGGTTTTTTTGGGAATTTTGAGTTTTGATGTTAACACTTGAATTTTTGTATAATAAACGTAAAAGAAATAAATATATTTTTTTAATGTGCATAGGAATATAAAACGACACGTTAGCGAATTTACTCAAAAAGTATATATTTTTAAAGTTTGTGTACTATTCTAAAGCTTTAATAAAAATACTTCTCTTGATCTTCGTTTTGAATGTCAATTCAACTGACAGCCTCACTTAGCGTAAACAATTTTATCAATGAAAACCTTTTAACCCCAAAAAGCCCATCAAAAGAAAACCAGTGAAACTTTCGTAAAAGTAAACGGCCTCATAGACCATTATGAAGCTATAGCCCCTGGCTCAGCTGAATGGCTGTACCAAGCTTATTTATAGGTCGGTCTATTCATTGTACGTGATTAAGGAAGCAAATGTTGGCACAATTAGGCACGTTAGGGAATTTGTCTTAGACATGGCGCTACTTGGCTACGGTTTCACTGATAGCGGACTTTGATAACTACTTGTAACAGAAAAAATGTCAGGAAACCGTAGTCAAGATGTGTCATGGGACAGACATATTGTGATACGAAGAAAAGTAGGGCACGTAACAAGGAAAGATAATCATGAGGAGAGATAAATAATAAGTAGAGCGGTCGAGGAAAAACAAAGAAAAGATAGATGGATTATGTGAGGGGTGATTGACTGGAAAGGAAGTAAGACTTGATGTCAGTGATCAAATTGCATGAGAGAAAACTGTTCCGACTCCAGGTGACCTGGGAACAGGGCAGGTTAGAAGCACGTCTACGATACTGAAATTAAGATACACTATTATATTTATTAGATGACATTTGGATAAAATCTATCGCTGAATTGGACGTTAATGTATGAGTAATTACTAGGCACTAGTGTGATCAACAGAGAGTAAAAAACTAGTTAAATTATTTTACTAAGAACTGATGCGTAACCACAAAACTTGCCAGTTTATCTAAGCAGTGTTGTTTAAACATTACAACCTAGAAAAATCCAAACTAGGTTCAAGTGTGTGTTTCAAGAGATCATGGTTAGCCTTCAGAAAAACAACTACATTGAACTAAATTAAACCATTATTAGCCTGGTAAAGGTTCCAGGAAGCCGCTGGGTGCGGACAGCTTCCAACCGGCCGATCTGGAAGTCACTGGGGAAGGCCTTTGTTCAGCAGTGGACGTCCTGCGGCTGAAATGATGATGATGATGAACTATTATTGTCCAAATTAAATCAATTTTTGATTAATGACGTTTGATGACTTTGATCTAGCCATTGAACTATCAATAAAACCAATTTATTTCTGTAAACAGTCTTAAACTAATCTCTTTTACATCCTCATCATTCATCATCATCATCATTTCAGATTGGCTGGTTGGAAGTGGCCTGCATCCTGCAACCTTTACCAGGTCGTCAGTCCGTCTGAGCCATTCTCAGTAGTAAATATTTAAAATAAAATAATTTAAGATTGTACGTTAGCGCAGTCGGTAAATCTACAACTCTTTTGAAACTTTGTAATTGTATTCGAATGTTACACTCCATGTGTGTTTATTTAATGAATATTTTCCTTTGAAGAGTAAATAAATCCCTCTGTGAATTTATTCTTTGCTTCTCAATACTGTGGTATTCGATTTTAAATAGTAGTTCGTAAGCTTAATCACTAGGTAATGTAAATATATTTATTATAAATTACATCCTACTACCGGTTTGAAGAATTCAAAAAAACATTTCTTTTTAATGAGCGTAAGGGTTATGGCAGAGCAACTAAGTTCGTAAGTCTCCTACAATAACTGATCCTAGATCAATTTGTCTTTATTTTGTAAACTATTCAGTGGCATCTCAAAAATGGTTCTACTAACAAGCTTAAAATTATTCTCGCTAGCATCGAGACCAAGCCCATCAAGTTCCTTAATGGGTGTTTACACGGCACGGCACCATTCGATAAAATGGATTATGTTTCTCCAATTCACTATCTCTTTCGGTTCCTTTATCTTGTCCCTTTCCCTCGTCGTTAGAGGTTCTTAACATTTAGCCGATTACAAGAAATCGATTCTGGATTTACGTCACTTAATTAGAAAGTCGAGAAAGGTTAATTATTGTACAAATAGAAGCACTTTAGTGATATTTGACGCCAATTAAGCTAAGCGGATGTTGATTAAGTTTCTTATAAATAACAGTGATTAACTTCTTATTCTATACACTAAAATACATGTTTTTTTACCAGTTTTAAAATTTAAAACTAAATAAAAACCAATTTACTTGTTTTGCCTTGCCTCAATACTGAAGACTAAGCAGATGGATGAAATATAATGATGACAGAATAGTGATATTAACACAATTTTAATTTTTACCTTTAGAAACACCAAATGAGGACTTTAACTTCTTTGTTTGGTGTGCAATAAGAGTATCTATCTATCCATCAATGTCAGAAAAATAATTTTGTCGTCAATTCATCACAATAATCCGGGTTATTTAAGGCTATTCCTTTTTATCCACAGCCAACCACAGTTAATAAAAGCTAAAGAATCCTCGTTCCATTTGTGACCTTTTCTAAAACATCCCACATAGAAGCAATCACTTTAAATAGTATTTAGGTTATCACATTCCTAGGATATGTTGAATATATTGCCTAGCCCCCACAAAGCAAATAGGTTCAGATTTCAAAGCTTTACCTCGGAGCTCCCAGTAAGTAAATTTCTACATTATTAAATTCTGCTCTCAAAGATTCTTTGATAGCAATAGCAATATTGTAGTAATCGGGAACTAAACAACAATATTCCAATTTCGTTTGAGCAAATAACTTTCCGCGCTCACGTTTTTAATATGAATTGCTATACATTCAGGTATATTATTAGAATAGTTTGTTACGGGATTGCTACCATGTACCTTATTTTTCATTCAGGTATAGTCACAAAAATAGCCAGATTTAGGTGATAGGGTATTTTGCAGGACCCACAAAGATAGATATTCCAAAATTGAAACACTGGTGTGACGATTTGACTAGGCTTGAAGATAATTAGGACACTTTGACCATTGACGCTGGACAAAAGTAGGATGTAATATGTTAAAAAAAATACGAGAGTAATAAGACCAATTTACATCAACATGGTAAGAAATATCTATTTAAATAAAAAAAGCAATGTGGTATTATCCCTATGCACTCCTAGCCATTGATCATTTCATGAGTTGTTCCAACTTCGAATATGTTTCTCCAATTCACTATCTCTTTCATCTAACTGAACTGACAAATATTTTATCTCGTTCCTTTTACATAGTTCCTTTACCATTTTACATCTTTAAAGGTATAAGTGTCATGTTTCAATTAGATCTTGTAAAATGTTTCCTGCTAGCAAATAACTAGATATAGTAAAGTAACAAGAAACTGTGTACAATCCTTGATCACCAGTCCAAGGTTCTTAGCAACTGTGAAGTTATTACGTGTTCAAAAGGAGATTATATTTAAACGTTACATGGCTCTGTCTATGGTATGTAAATGGCTTAAATCTCGGACATGAATAGTCGAATTATCAGATACCTAAAACTTGAATTAAAAAACTAATAAAAATACGATATGCCAGGTCCTGGAAGAGGATTTAATAATCATCTTAAATTGAATAATTTGGTTTTTTTGTACACTCCCTAATATAAAAACAAAAGTGTATTTTTTTTATAAATTGCAAATTCTTTTAAACGGCACAATCTTTTTCGTTACTGTTCATACTGAGAGTTTTATGTGATTATTTTTTTATTAGCATTCATTTAATAAAAAACATGTTATTTCTTAAAGGTCATGCCCGCGATCTTTTACTTCCTTTCACCTTTTTTTTAAGGGGGTAAGCTTCATTTAAACGTAAATAATTTCTGAACTACCACGTGATGCCGGTTGGCTCAGTGTTTAGCCACAGTTTGTAGCGGACAATTTTTGCACACCTGATTGCCTTAGTCGTGCAGCGATTTACTTTGACCGAAAAAGACCCGGGTTCGAATCAATACTAAAAACAAACTTTTTTAAATTGACTTAGGTATGTTGAAGGAAACCTCTAGCCAAAAAACCTTTTCTTGTACCTCGTACCTAACGAGGATGATTATAATACTTAACTTCAGTATAATCCGGCGCATTCTTTTTTTTTAATGAGATAACTGTTGGTAATACTAATAATGCAACATCTTCTTCTTTCCGTGTTGACTCAGGCTTTTATTATGCAACTCCTTCTTCTTTCCGTGTCGACTCAGGCTTGTATATGTGAGGGTAAAAACTCAGCCACCGATATAGCACTATCGGTGGCCTTGTAAAGATCTTCGCGTGTGCAGGTGTAGGGATACGCAGGGTATGTTAGAAGATGAACCGTTGTCTGGGGGGAAATACCGCATAGACATGGACCCTCCAAGCTGTAACCTGTGCAGGTTTTCCCTTCTTCGGCCTACCTGGGTTCGTAACCTATTTAAGGACTTCCAGGTTGCCCAAGGCAGATGCAACGTGACTTCACAAAGCGATTAGAATGCTCACTGCCGCTGTAGCCATGAAACGTAATAGCACCTCAATTGCAAGTGAGTCTCACCGCTCGGCGTTGTCTGATTGTGACAGTAAATTACTACCTAACGGCTGCCCGCTAATTGGTACAGCACTAATGGTATCGGAGCTGAAAATATTGTGGATGAACACAAGACATATGGTGGTCATTGAAGAAAATTAGTTACGCGTTATTGAGAGTTAAGAAAGTTTTTGTTGGTATTTTTCAGCAGGTAAAAATTTACAATGGTCTGGTCATTGTGTTACTCGGCTGTGGTAAGGTTTGGTTTACTTGATATAATACAGGATGTCCCATAAAATTTCTAAGCGGGACCCCAATGAACTACCCTTAGAGATACCTGAAGAACTCTATTCTTGATCAATGATTTCTTTATAGTTTACCAGTTTGATTCTTCTTAACTTTTAAGTAGATTTTTTTAAAATGGTATCATCAAAATTCACCCATCACTCGCAGTCAAACAAAAAAAACTATGTAGCTTCTATTATAACGATTTTAAGAGCGATGTATCGATCGTAGCTCGTACAGAGACTAAGATATTGAAAAAAAAAATGATTTTGTTTTTCAACTCCAGAAACCCGATCCGACTTTTCATTCCAACCATCCCTGCTAATTAGAAATACGCGGAAATGATAGCACTCGCCCATAGACGCTTTGTATAGATTTGGTCAACGCAAAGGCAAAGAGCATTATGACTATAGTGACGGTCCTTGGAAGCCGGATTTCGCTTTTAATATTTTCATCGAATCCTTTCTGCCGATGTTTACGATGTAAGTCAGGGTTATTCCATCAATATTTAGGGACATACCCTTAGCATCCTTGTGCACAAAACCAGTTATTTCAAACTTTTTTTTCTTTGGCTTTTCTTTGTAATTCTGGTTCTGAAATACATAAATATTGCACCATTTTAGTTTCCACTGTTCATAATCTAAAAAAAGTATTTTGGTAAAAAGATAACAAGAGATAGTAGTATATGCAATAGATACTAATTCAAAATCTTACAACCGACTTCAAAATAGGAGGAGGTTCTTAATTCGACTGAATGCTATTTTTTAAAATATCTGTTCCTAATTTTAAAGTATTAACTCCACCACAAGTTAAAAAGTGACCGACCAAACTATTGTTACGTTATTTTTAGTGCAACTAGACAACTTTAAAGCCAAACAACTCACCAACTCGGCAACAGTTCGCTTGATTGCACAGAACACAAGTACACACCTGAACTCGTTTGCATACAAAGCAGACGTGGCCACTGCCAGTTTTGTGATGGGAACAACTTTTTCTGGTTAGAATTTACTGGCGCTTATTTGAGAAACAAAATTCGTGTCTATGTGGGCACTTCACAAGTTCAGACAAGTTGTGAATCTGGAAATGCTTTTATGGAAAACTTACATCGGACTTTGGGTACCTTCGCATTTGAGCGGTGCATTTCTTTTTGATGAACTCTTTTCTTGGTCCGTGAGCTGTTTTCTTGTTGCTGCAGAAAAGGAAACATATTTTTTTATTTGTTGTAGCTATACCATTACAATCAAAGTAGCAAGACAGTAATATAATTGAATGATTCAAAGATAATACATTTATTTTGAAAAAATATGAAAAAAATATCATGATTTAGTTGTTTCCAATCTTAAAAGTTTCATGTTTTTTACGTCTACAAGCAGAATCTGGGTTCAAACATCTATTTTGTTTAGATATTTGAAATGATCGAGGCCGAATAAAATTTAATTATCTTGACAGAAAACTGTCCCTTGAAATAAGTTGCTATTTTCAGAGTTTCGTAGTATAACTACGAAGTCATATAATTTCGCCAAGACCGACTAGGTGTCTGTTCGTCAGTCATGGTACTAAGAAGCTAACATTATAATGGCCATGCAAATTAGTCATACCTGCATAGTTGTCGTTGTTGTTGTTGTTGTTGTGCCGTGTGGTGCGGGCACTTTAAAAGAATTGCACCACCCCTTCTCTTCCTATGGGTGTCGTAAGAGGCGACTACAGGAGAACCGCCATAAGAAGACGGGCAGCAGCGTCTCCTCTCCACCATTGGCCAAACTGCGATCGCCAACCCGCCTGCCCAGCGTGGCGATTATGGCAAAATCCTCCTTTTGGAGAGGCCTGTGTCCAGCAGTGGACTGTTATAGGCTGGTGATGTGATGTGATGTTATGTGCATAGTTGTTTAATAAGTGCCTACCCAAAAAGAAACTACCTTTACATGCAAAGCAGATATGTTTTTAACTGTCTATCCCATTTTGTAGGGTATCGTCAGATAGTTTTTTAAACATCAACATTCAATCATCAATCATCGCTGATCTGGTTGACATTTTTTCGATTAAGTTATCTGTCTATTATTAATTAGGTAAATTAAGCTAGTAGATATATTTTAAATATTAATCGCGTGGTAAAGTCAATTTGATAAAATAGTCCTATCAAATCTGTTAAATCGTTACTTCGCTTAAAAAGTAAATGTAATTTAGTTTTAAAAATTCCCCAAGATACTCATATTGTGACGAGCAACTACGGAACCCACACACGTGGCCCGACACGCACTTGGCTGGTTTCTACTTAATTTCACATTTTAATTTGGTAAGGACCTGTTTTACAATATACGGATAAAGTTATGTAAAAGATAAAAATATGTAGAGGATAAAAGTGCTTGAAATTCGTGTCAAAAATTGTGTTTATAAATAAATATTGGACAACATCACATACATTGCTCTGATCCTAAGGTAAGTAGCGAAAGCATTTGTGTTATAGAAATCAGAAACAACGCCGGTACCACAACACCGAGACCCGAGCCAATATAGAAAAGTTCGTTTTCTACATTGACCCGACCGGGGATCGAACCCGGAACCTCAGAGGTCGAGGATTATCCTTCGGTTAAGTAAAATTTTAGCTTAATCCGAACTAATGCAGAACTTATCCTTACATTGTGAAACATGCCCTTAAAGTTATAAATAGGTAGTGTCACCAGAAATAAGATTGTAAAGTAACGAATAATCATGATTATGAAGATGAATTCCATCCCGAGATAATATCAATTTCCCGAGAGGCGTATATATCATTCAGCCTGAAACTTCGTTTCACTAAACAAGTAGAAACTTTTTTGTATCAGTATGTTCTGAGTGTAGTTCATTGACGATTTCATTTGTTTTATGAATAACGTGTGATATGTAGGGTACTTATTCGTACTTTAATGTTTCTTTTATTTACGTCACAGTAAAAAAACAATGCAAAACAATAACTTTAAATTAACTCACTTACAAACGTAAAACTAAACACAACTTTCTCATACCTCATGGGTGTTGTTGTATTTAAAAAACATATAATTTATATGCCCTTATCAACCAAGATGATATAAATAGGCATCCGTTTTTGTCTTGATTTCAGGGTAGACCAAACACTAAAATTAAAAAAAATATTAACGTTTTCTGAACTAACCCAAACTGATAAAAAATCATACTGGAACCCTTTAAGTCCAAGGCGAACCACCACGATATTACGCCAGTTGATTCGTCAAATACATCGTTGCCGTATGATTATACCAATAAATAACTAATGCTTGCAATATAAAGTCACGAAATAAAATACATAGCAATATTAACAGTTCAAGAAACAGAATTGATTTAAGACTATCTTAAGTTCCCAAGTCTTTTCTTTACGAGATGGTGTCCAATATGAGGGGGCGGTAAATAGGCAACTTATCAAAACGAATCAAATGATCTAGAAACAACTGTCGCCATCATCAATTAGTGAGCTTGATGATCCAAATATTGTTGTTTTATCATAAGAGTATCAAATCGAAAAAAATGAATAATATAATAATAATTATAAATTGTTTCCACAATCACACCAATTATCTAGCCCCAAACTGAGCATAGCTTGTGCTATGGCGACTAGATAACAGATAAACATACTTAAATACATCTATAAACATCCATGACTTAGGTGCAAATGCTCGTGCTCATCACACTAACATTTGCCCCTCGCGGGATTCGAACCCGCAACCGCCAGGCATTGTAGTCCGGAGCGCGAACCACTACACCAGACGTCGTCTGGTATAGTGTAATCTGGTGTAGTAATCAAATCAGAAGTATAAGTCGAATCCGATTTTAAACATTTGATATCGTAAGTCAGAAGTGAAGCTAATACAACCAAATTAAACTCACTAGAACCAGTTACTAAAACCTACAAATCCCATTTTTTTCTGCCAATTTGTTCACCTCGAAACCCCTGCTGACCCTGCTGTGCCAGTCAGACTGCTTCATTTGCATTCTCTCTATCAACCAATTTTAGAACCCGAGCCGCCCCAATTACACGGAATTCGGACCGTTAACCCACCACGATAGCTTGTCCTGCCCGGTAAGTATGTTAGGCTCACGTAATTGTACATTCTGCCTGACAGATTGGATGATCGTTCGAGTGAACTATAGTTTACTGTGAGCTCGTAAAACAGTGTTATTTCAACCTTGTTTTGTATTTTTATAGAGTTGGACTTAATAACAACACTGCATAGACAATAAAATCATTATATCGACGACCTCCGTAGCCGAGAGGCGAGCACGCCGGACTTTAAATGGCGCCGCCATCTCTGAGGTTCCGGGTTCGATCCCCGGTCGGGTCAATGTAGAAAATGAACTTTTCTATATTGGCTCGGGTCTGGGTGTTGTGGTACCGTCGTTGTTTCTGATTTCTATAACACAAGTGCTTTAGCTACTTACCTTAGGATCAGAGCAATGTATGTGATGTTGTCAAATATTTATTTATTATTTATTTATTTATTATTTATTATCTGGTAATGTTAAGAGTTAATGGTTAGAACCTGACTCGTAAGTATGTGCTAGAAGATATTATTATTTAAGGAAATAAAAATCGGATGAGCCAAACGTGAGAAAATCGCGGACAAACATACATACATATAACCATACGGGTCAAACTGTGAACCTACTTTTTTTAAGTCGGTTAAAAATCTAATATTACTTTGTGTCGACAAGTAGGAAAGGCTAGAAAAAATCAGTCGTAATTTGTTTCTTACCCAAGTAAAGGATATTTTCGTATCGACATGTTGGTATATTTTACTGTGTATGCATGTGAGCTTATTTTCTTGGATTTTGACGAATTGGCTGATGTTAACGAAACTATTGGCTGTTATACTCTTCTGTAAAGTTACCAACTCCCATATTAGGTATCCCTGTATTTTGGGATTTTGGGCTGAGCGGGAACCTTTTTGACACTCCTTGTGAATGTTAAATTTATTTGTTTTGCAAAATTGTGCCTGTTTGTGTCAAATAAATGTTGTTCTATTTCTATTTTTATATCGTACCATATGAGTGTGAACTTATTTACAATATCAAATAAAATTATAAAAATAAAATACCTACTACTCAATCTGTTTTTTTTTCGATTAACACTAAATCTGCTACGGCAAGTTCGCAAGTGTAAACATGAAGTTGCACTGCTGTATTGACTACGAGTTCCGAACTCCTGTGACTCACCAAACAACTGGATCAAAATATTAACATAATCCAGCATTTTGTCGGAATTATTCATCCGAAAGCCCAATAGCAAAATGCGGAGCCGGCAGCTGAATAAGGTATGGACGAACTACGCAGATGTTTACTGACTTCGAAGTCTCAATGTTGCCGTCATAAAATATGGTTGAATAATACTTGATAGGATTTGCAGGTGCACTCGAGATTTCTGTAGAATTTTTAATAAGATGAAATGTTACTTCAGATTTTATTTTTTCAGCTTCAAAATTAAGTACAAAGCATTCCGAAATTAATGAAGTATTTGGTACTGACTTCTGATAGTAACCTATAATTATTTTTGGTTGTTAAAATCTAATTGATTAAGCGCTTTTTGGATCTAATTGATTAAGCGCTTTTTGGATCTAATAAGCTTTCTTACTTTTTTTTTGTAAATAGAGTGTGATTTTTTTTTTTAAACATACAGAATTAGATTAATTAGACTACAAAAACCTTGTGACCTGATCTGACCTAGTTGGATTAAGTTTTTACTCAAGACTTGACTGTTTAATCTAGACTAAGCTAATTACACATTTAACTAACTACTAATATTAAAATAATACACACGGGTAAACACGGTTACACGGGTGATTTTGGCCGAGTAAAAGATTAAACTAAGAATAAATAAATAAAAAAGTTTAAATTTATCAAATCGAGACTTGTCACTTAGAACACTGAAAAGTTGTCAATATCTCTATTATCTCACAAAATAAATTTGTTATGGCCTTTCAAGAAATGTAATATATGGATTTTAGTAGGTTTAATACATTAGCTCATCATTCACACTTAAACAATAAAATGACAACACTGTGCTGAGACTAATGTAGGTATAACTGAAGTCAGTTGGAAAAACGTAAATAAGTTACCCAAGAGGAAATTCAAGGAGAAAAATTATTCCCTTTCATAGTTCAACTAAAGCTATGCCCCTGTACTGACACCCTGTGTCACTGGAAGTATCGATCAAATCGAATATAGCCCTGGGCGGTAACCACGAACCCTTAAAACAATCTCAAATCTGTCAAACATTATCATTTCTGTCAAATTTTGTATGAAATGACGTACCAAAATTGACAGATTTGACAACTTTGAGATTGTTTTAAGAGTTCATGGTTATGGCCCTGGAAATATATTCTATTTATAATATCTATATATCCGGGATGCAGATTAAGACATCCACTTCTATCTTGAAATACCGCAGAAATTAGACATATGTCCTTTGTAAAATGACTAACTTTATATAAACAGGTCGATCGAATGCCTAATGAATGAATAATAAATTTATGTTACTTTAAAATAATCTATATATTGGAGCGAGAATTGATCTTTACTCGTATAAAATAAAAAAAGTTTAATAAAAAACTAAGAACCGACTTCAAAATGAAACTAAAAAGCGAAAAATAATATTGACTAAAACATACCTAATCAGTTCTTTTTGGAGTCGGTGCCAGCCATCGAGAGTTAAAATGTGTTGATTCGCACCGACTCCAAAAAGAACTGATTAGGTATGTTTTAGTCAATATTATTTTTCGCTTTTTAGTTTCATTTTGAAGTCGGTTTTTAGTTTTTTATTGAACTTTTTTTATTTTACAATTTTAAGTGTTAAGTCCTCTATTATTTCCCTCTCAACTTCACCAAAAATTACTTTACAGCAAAGTAACCTTAACTAATATTGGTCTTCTATGGACCCCCCATCCAATTGTATGATAAAAATAAGGTGTTATATAGGGTCAATTTTTCGACGAAAATTTTTAGGTCTTAAGAAAAGGGTTTACCTACACTCCAACCAGAACGGCGGCTATTTTGGTGTCGTAACCATAGGATAAGGTCTCGCGTTAAATAACAGGTTAAATTAAGAAAGGAACTTTCAATTTTTTTTTCGTTACTGGGTGTGCGGGTACGCCCCCAGTAAATAAAAATTGGCGGTCTGGTACCTCATAAGCTCCACGTCTGCTCAACCCACTGCCAAATACGTTCTGTCGACAAATTGCAGTATTATCTTCTAACTCCTATCCGTTAAAGAGTTCTGTGGCTTCCATCATCAGGTCAGCAACATGACACGATGATTACCAGACCCAAAAATCAGCATCGAGTCAGAAAATATATGCAAAACATTATGGGTGCCTATAAAAATTGAGGGTTGCCCTCGATTTCCCAGGGATCCCATCATCAGAATCTGACTTGGTGAAAATGGGACCACCTCGGGATTATACCCTTTCAAACTAAAAAATAAATTTTGAAATCGGTCCATAATTGACGGCGTTATCGCGTAACATACATACAAAAAAAAGAAAACAACAACAACATTCAGCCGAATTGAGAAACTCCTCCTTTTTTTGAAGTCGGTTAAAAATACGAAACACTACCACATATATCATAAACAGAAAAATATAAAAATATACAAGTGCTGAACACGGCCGCCTACATAATTTCATTAGCGTTCTCTTGTTCAAATCATTTCCCAGCAGGCCGTGTAAAAGTTAACGATACGACATTTCACGGGAAACATTTGCGATACTGAGTTACTGCCGGAATTAAGCGGGATTTATAAGAGGCAATTTTGCTAGATTTTATCGTACGGTGTAAATTGAAAATTATAGGTAACGACATAGTCAAGAATGTAGACAGTGTTTTTTAAACCATTACTAAAAAAAATAAGTTTAAAAAACTATAACCCGACTACGTAAGAAAGTGGTCTAAAAAGGACGAAACAAGTAAATAATTAAGATACAAATCCAGAAATGCACAGGTACAAAAATGGTCAAGGTAGAGCCGTGGTCGCACCCACTGTATGTAACCTACCATCACAGTACCATTTCTGTTAAATGGAAGTGTTCCTGGCACCCACAATATCATAGTAGGTATACAGTGGGTACGACCACGGCTCTACCTTGACCATTTTTGTACCTGTGCATTTCTGGATTTGTATCTTAATTATTTACTTGTTTCGTCCTTTTTAGACCACTTTCTTACGTAGTCGGGTTATAGTTTTTTAAACTTATTTTTTTATTTAATATTTTTCCGTTTCCCGATCGACATAATACACTAGCCATTTAGTATCTACATGGTAGCATTCTAAGAAACGAAGTTAAGGTGAGCTGCACGCGCGCATCACGCGATCCGTTAAGCCTTGACCAAACCAACGCGTTTATCCTGCGTACGCGATAGTGTGCACGGTGGCGTTCAGATAGTTCAATACCATTTGTAGCGACGAGTCCAAACCGGTGCGTCCTGCGCAGCTGCGGCTTGAAATACAGCGTTCGCACGCGCGATCGGGCGGCCGCGTTCATTTGATGTCATGGACAGATATGATAGTATGATAATATCCATATTACTTTTATTATAATGTTTAATTTTTTACGAATTGTCTAAAAGAAACCCGCGTCAATAATGATTACTAGATTGATTATAAATTAATTTATTTCAAATGATACTCATTTTTTCATCTTCAATAACTGCTGCTTATAGAAGCATTTCAGCTTTGATTTTAGTTTCGCTTTCTTCCATTATCACCAAATTCATTAGGTAGGAGTATGTTCGGAACGGAAGGTAGATGCAGACTGGACTAAACGCGTACCTAGGCCACTTCTTTACTCATGTGCCTAGGCCGCGCGTTTGATGAACACTGGCCTTGCACGCGAGAAGTCGCCAACGCGCATGCAGGCTGAACGCGTTGGTTTGGTTAAAGCTTAACTGCAATCGTTTGCTGCGCCTCCATAGAGCAACTCATGCAAGGCTTTGATCTGCACGCGTGTATTTATTATTTATATTAGTTCACTTTTCAGGTAGCTCACAGGCCGTGCTGCGCGCGACCTGCGCATTCGCGGCGCGTTCGCCAGATGTGGTCTTAACATAAGACCGCGTTCAAGCCTGGCGAATGCGCCGCGCGACCGATGAGCTACCTGGAAAGTGAACTAGAAATGCACGCGCGCAGTTCGCGCGCTCTGTACAAGCGTAGCATGAGTTGCGCTAAGGAGGCGCACCAAACGATTAGTAACGGAACGCGTGCTGCGTGCGTACAGCTCACGAGCGGATCGCGCGCGGCGCTACCTATCAGTATTATTGGTGTTATTTCCTGTAACGGTAGTGTTTGTAAATAACAAAAGTAAACTAAGTTAAGTAAAGAGCTAAAACAAAATTAAAGAAAATAAATTTATTTTTAATTATGTTTATAAACTAAACATAAAAACATTATACCTAGGTCCTTACTCAATACTTAAAATTATAATTAATACATCTTTATTCTCATTACAATTTCTGGCCTAACTTAAACCTTAATATCTGCTGTCATAATGCGATGTTCTACTTAAACCTGGAAATGGATGGAAAAGAATAGCCAAGGATTGGGATCACTGTCGTGCATTTGGAGATGCCTCTGTCCATCAGTAGACTGACGTCATCACATCATTATCACACCATCATTGTCTGTAGGTATAGTAGGTAGGTATCTTGGCTTGCTGGTATGCTATATCAAATCTCATTCGTTTTAGTAACGTCTCTTCTGTCATGTTCATAGTCAGAATTAACAGAGCGAGGCTGCAGTCCGCCTCATTTTACTTGGCTAGCCCCAAATGATAATTGCGTCCAAGTAAATTATCCTCAATGATTGCGTCACCTGCTCCTACTTCAAAAAATGCCTTTTACTACCTCCATCGTACCGTCAGAACTTCATTGTAATATAGAAATCTTGTAGTTCCAGTCTTCAGATCAGTTAGTTTACTTTTATTAATAACTAGCTGACCCGGCGAACTTCGTAACGCCTAACAGTTTTTTTTTCGTCAGCTTTTCCGTTTTTTAATTATTTATTCTACTATTCGGGGCGGAGACAAATCCAACAAATTACAAACCATGAAACTCGGTCCAGCCGTTCTCGAGTTATAAGTGTTGTAAGAAATACTACTTTGTTTTATATATAAAAAAGATTACATAGCTATGTAGCGAATCCTAAGTATAAGGAAGCTTACGAATACATTTTTTTCACATCAATATAATGTATTTGCAATGTCTTTGTGTTTGACACTACATGACAATGACATGACAACCGTCTTTAAAATAATTTATTTTTAATTCTTCATTTACCTATAGCACTAAGGAGTATTGATATCAACTTCGAAGCAAATCACCCCCAAAATAGCTTTCGACCCCTATTTAACCCCGCTAGGGGATGCATTTCAATAAAATACAAAACATGTCTTCCGTCAATGCTGTTAAAGATTGTTTATGCAAAATTTGAAGTAGATTGGACCACGGAATCACGTTGTCCCATACAAACTTTGACCCCCGGTTTCACCCACTTTGGGGTTGAATTTCGCAAACTCCTTTCTTATCGAATGCCTACGTTATACAAAAAACACACACTCCAAGTTTCAGGTCTCTACGATCAGCGGCTTAGGCTGTGCGTTGATCCGTCAGGCAGTCATTCAGGACAAAGCATTTAAATGTATAGATTATGACTGAAACAATATGATATAATATACATATTTGTAATGTGCTAGCCAAGAACTTTCTTTTGATACCAAACACGTGAAGATTATCACAATTTAAGTTTTTTTTAGGTTAAAAACTGACGTTTTAATTCCGTCTGAGACAATTTTGATAAAATCTATACAGTCTATTTTACCCGGGCCATTAATACGAATCTATTGACACCTCGTTCATTAAAATCAGTTCAGTAGTTTAGGTGCTACGGTGGAACATACAAACATACATACATACATACATACATACATACATACATAGACTGCCAAAATCATTACCCTTCCTTTTGGCTTCGCCGTAGTCGGGTAAAAATTGATTATGTATTATTAGGTATAGATCTAAACTTAGTCTTCAGTCTACAGGTTTAACATTATTAATTAAAAATCGAAATCCTTTATTAAGTTTTACTGAAATTTATCTTACAGTATTAACCTATCAAGCGGCAAAGACCGTCAGGTCGCTCAGTAACAATAAAATTTTCATTGTGTCTTTTGACCTTCGTCTGACAGGTTAAAATTGTAACTCGTAACTTTTCCGGGTTACGAAATTTCTTAATTTACTATTGTTTCGGATATACGCATATTTTTTTCCATTGCAGCCGTGTCAATATTTAATATCACCTAATTGTTTGAACAAAAACAGTTGCCTAGGTAACCTGGCCTTAAGAGGGCTCAGAACACAACTCAGAGTGTCAAGACAAGACCATAATGTAGGCTAACCGCAGCCCGGCGATGTATGCGACCAGCTAACACTATGCAACGCTGCTAATCCGAATTAGAATACTTGGTGGTTAAGTCACTAGTCGATGTATGCATAGGTAGAACACATCTGCTTTAGAACTTGACTCGTTCGAGTTTGAGCAATGAAATGTATTTCAGCTAATCCGCCTATAGGTATTTGGGTTAGGTACTGGGCCTCGTTTTTATTGAGCTACTTCTCACGGCTGTGATAAGATTGGCCTAGCTCGCATAATATCCTTTGAAAAGCAGACTGACAGACCGTTACCTAACCTAACTGACTTTACGCAGAGTTAATTAAATAAAGTAGTCTTGTATTGCACAGGGGAAACAGATAATATTACAACAGATTTTTTAAATTTTTCATTAAACTCACATGACCCTAAATATTCTCTACATTCAATTTCAAAAAGCCATTGCGTATTTTGTAAGAAATAAGCTCACAGGCAGACATACTAATTATGATTTGTTATAGACAATAGAACTTTAGGCCTATGTCCAGCAGTGGACGTCTTTCGGCTGATGGATGGATGGATGAATAGAACTTTCACTTGCTTAATGTGTCAATTTATAGCCAGTTTTACTGTAACAAACTCACGAGTAAAAACATTTGGAAATCAATTAATGGGCAACATAAGAGAATGTTTTCAATTTGCTTCGGTTTTGCTGCGTCAAAATGTATCTTTAAAATATTCACAATCTCAAATCTTGACTTGATATTGAAGTGTTCTTGGAACAGCAACCTCAGGCAAATAATAAAACTTTAATATTAATATTTGGAATGGGTTTTCATTTTGCATCAATGACAACATAATATTAACTTCGACATTCGTCGTAATAATGCAGGTGGTATCTAAGAGTTTTTGTTAACTGAGGAAAAAAAATATAGATATTAATGCAATACAACGAAAATGGGAGAAATTATTTTCATGAACCGGTAAAAACATCACTCTTAGTTGATCTGAAAAATAAAGATGTAAAAATCAATAAATATTAATTAAAAAACTATTTTTGACTCAATTTTAAGTTATTCAAAAAATATGGGTAGTACAGTTTTTAAAAACCAAAATTACTCATATTACTATTTTAGTAAGCTTTGTGTAGTATCATAGTTTGTACAGATAAAGACAATACAGAGCCAGAGGTACTTTCTAAAACTTACATTCTTTCTAGCTTAAACAAAACGTCAGCTGTGTCTTAAAAGTAAAGGAAAATACAAAAATTGTATACTAAGTTCAAGAAGCACGCAGTAAACCCTACTAGCAATATATTCCACAGCGCAAAGTATTAAACAGGTTGCCACCGAAAAAGAGCGAGAAATTTCATTGTCTTGAAATTTATATCACCTCACCTGAACTCAAAGAAGCAAGTTCCAGCAAAAGAAGCATCAAGGAAACTTTATTACACTATCACGATGCAAAACCTCCTTAGTACATTTATCTTTGTCGGGAAACTTTACACAAACTCGGGGAAGTATTTAGTGAGGAAATTAAAGATGAATTTGGGACTTGTCTTTTATTAAGTGGACTAAGTTAATTGTCCTTGTTTAAGTGTCTCTTGTAAAGGGGTCGGGAATATTCTGACGGCTACTTAAGATTTCTTAGTGAATACACATTTTAATTTTGAATTCCGCTTTGTGTTCTGTAGCAGCTGAGAAATAAGCGTTATCTCAATGCTTTGTCTGAGTAGAATAAGAAATAAGGATTACGGTGGCTTGGTATAGTCTTCAATGTTTTTCTTATATTGCAATAAATGGTTGCAGACACTGAAAAAGTGAAGAATTGCTAAGAAATTATAGTGTGGATCCTTTAAACTGAAATAAAAAGACAAAGTTAGTAGTTTCAATCAACTTTTTCTAATTTGATTGAGCTTCTGTACGTATCACAAGGGAATTAGAACATCGCAATTTCAAGGCGAATCTAAAAATGACAATCTTTTCAAGTATTTTGTCTCCATAATTCCAAACTAAACATACTTCAATCAATGGCATTTTGGTTTGGAATGAAAAGAAAGGCTCTTTTCCAAAAAATTCAATATTATTTATAAAGAATTGGCATTCTTCAGCTTGGATTTTGTTTGTTTAGTCTACGAATTGAACTATACATTTTTAACCAGAAATAGAAAAGCGAGTGTAAATTAAGACAACTACTTATCCAAATCGTTAAAGATTATATTTTAAGCATTTCTAATTAAATAGTTTAAAAACTAATCAAATGTGCCACAACATTGAGGTTTCAGTAAGGCCACTATCCACTTAATGGTTCCATTAACAGATTTACACGATGGTATCAAATTACTTTATTGTAATCTAGATTACGTAATATGAAGTAATGCTTTAAAGAAGGGGAGGTCTATGTTTAGCTGTAGGCTAATGATGACGTAATAATAATGATGATAAGCAATAAAAATGTATTGAAGAGTCAGATATATGCATCATGCTTAGCTTAATTAGTAAGATCAACACTATTTTCTTTCTATAAAACATATACCTACGACCTTACTACAAAAAGATAGACTTGGTTTGAACACTTGTCTAAAGATTAGTCAACCAATTAAAAATGTTTGTTGATAATATGTCTCGAATGTCTGATGTGTGAACATTTCAAATCGGTGGACTAATTAGAAACAAGTGTTTAACGATAGTCTATCTTTATTGTAATAAGGTCAATAATATTTATTTACGAATAATTACTGCCACTACTGCCTGTACCCTAGGCCCAAATTAAAACATGGTTGCGCGAAAGAATCATAAAAACCCACCAAACAGAATGGATAAACAGGCAAACAAAATATGCAATTCCGGTAGCAGCAGAAAAAGGTGAAACGGACAGCCCCATATGCATAGGATGCATGGAGGAAGAAGAAACGCCACAGCACGTGCTTATGGAATGCAAGAGCGTGGCAGAACTACGGGCATAAGGATCACTCCCGGAGGCCTTCAAGAGCCTGAATAGGCTGCTGACCTTCTGGGAAGACCTAGGCTGGTTGAAATAAGGAAAAAGATGCAGCACGCACAATGGCCCAATCAAGAGGCTAAGTGCGGTCACAGCCCAGCTAAATTAAGCTAAACTAATGAATAATTCTCCCATTTCGATATAAGTACTACATAATGATGTCCCCAATTTACAAGCGGCCCTACACATTTCGTAAACGAAATGCGTCGAAATTAATTTTTCCATTTAGCCCTATGAGCTTGCTGCCATATTTCTTTTTGCATCGATAAAACGTGCAAACTCTCATGCGAATATTTCACTGACAGAAAAAGAAGATTAATATAAATTGGCTTCACGTGTTTCTTCATTTTGGGATATATTGTTTTGGTATTAAATAGTCTTCAATAGTGTTGCAGATGTTTCTGTGAAAACTTTCTTGTTATTTGTCTGTTTATGAGTTTTGGATCAACAAATTTTCAAAAGAACATTAAAAAACGTATATTACGCAGTTCTTCTTATTTAAATTGAAATAAAGCTTTGATACAAAATTAAATTAAAAAACCGGCCAAGTGCGAGTCGGACCGCGCACGAAGGACTCCGTACTATTATTAAAACGATCCCCGTTAAAATTTATTTTATTCTAGTTTTTAGTATTTGTTTTTGTAGCGGCAACAGAAATACACCATCTGTGAAAATTTCAACAATTTAACTATCACGGTTTATGACATACATCCTGGTGACAGACAGACAGACAGATACGGCCAGCGGGTTCTTAGTAATAAAGTCCCGTTTAACCCTTTGGGTACGGAACCCTAAAAATAATTAATTAATGAATAGTGACTATTTCCATCAACTCCTATCTTTTAATTTATGATGCGCAATAATACCTAAAAATGTTTATACGCTTACATAGAAAATATTAACAAACATGATTCGTCACTAAAATACCCGAAAAACATTTTAGTCATTTTAAGAGAAAAATAACCCTTTATTCCTTTACCAAACTACACAAGGTAGATAATACCAACATTTGCAAAATTATAGAACGCGTTGACAAATTCATACAACTTCATAATTTATTGTACCCGCTCGTATAACAAATAGAAAGTACATAAGCAATCTGAATACGAATCTTGATGTATAATCGCAATGGAGACTCTTTAACAACTTGCAAACTGTCACAATACCTAGAGGTCCCATTAAACTTCGGCAATTTCTAACTTTTCCTATTAGGCGTTGTACATACATTTCGCGATCTTGTTCGGAGCATTATGATCATGTGTTGAGTTGCGTGATTGAATTTCAGAGATGCGATTAAATGCGTCTACGTGTGTACGTAATGTACATTGAGAAAATACGATCGTATTTTGTTTCATTAGATTGAGCACCTACCGAAAACAGTCAAGTGTAACTTGACTGTTTTTTTATTGTATGTTTTTATCCGTACCTCAGAAGAAATAATGAAACCCTTGCTATCCGTTGGTCCAGCGTGATATCCTTAAAGATCACTGCGGACTTTTTAGTCGGCCGACAGATCATCGGTCTCTTGATTACTGTGAAAAGATCGATAAAAGCGAACACTCGATTAGGAATTAGCTGATTTAATAGTAACTAATTCAATGAAATTTAATATAAAATTAAAATCAGACTTCAAAATACTAAGGAGCAAAAAAAAAATTACTAAAACCTCATCAGTTTCTCTTTGGAGTCGGTGCCAATTAACACATTTTACCTTAGAATAGCAATTCAGCTGATGGCCTCTTACAAATTTATAGTGACTGGGTAGTATATGCCACTGTGATTCTAATATATAAGATTAAAGTTCTGCTAGAACAAAACTACGATTACCTCGCAAAATAAAAAATAGGCAAAATATATAAAAAATAATTTTTGACCTGTCATACTAAATTCGACCGGGCAGATTTATTTATGATCTAAAAATATTTTAGGCTTCGAAACTCTTTAGATAACTTTTTATATAATGTGGTGAAAATGTTATCTGTTTTCATTATTTATCTGTCAGTTTATTTATGTAAGTAATCAGACAGCTCTGAAAAGGCCTAATCCATAATATTCTTTAATTTTTATCTTAGCTCTATAAAGTTATTATAAATGTACGTAGTAATCTTCTAAGATATACAATAATATTAATTCTGCTAAATATTGAAACTTTAAGAAGAATTCGCCATTCTAAAAATCATGGTCTCGACGAGTAAATGAATTTATTTGTTGATATCAGTAGTAAATTTATTTCCAGGAATCGCTATAGAAATCAGAAACAACGACGGTACCATAACACCTAGACCCGAGCCAATATAGAAAAGTTCGTTTTCTACATTGACCCGACCGGGCATCGAACCCAGAACCTCAGAGATGGCGATGCCAAGTCCGGCGTGCTAGCCTCTCGGCTACGGAGGTCGTCTTAAAAAGTTAAATATATTTTTAATTTAACAACAAATGTTAACCAAATAACTCCGAATAAATTTCATAAACACACTTCTTTGTTCAAATGGAAACCGAACAAAATCTTTCATAAACATTCAAGTTTAAAATAAGCGAAATAAAGTTTGCTAACTTATTAATAAGTCAACAGAATTTTCCTTTCCAAATAGAATTGCTTGTTACCTTAATTTCACAAAGAACTGTGGCGTAAAAAATGAGAAATTATATTATTCAAAGTTACTTTTACAGTATTGCGTTATTCTGGAACAAACAAAATATTAATATATACTTTCCCAGAAAAATGAAATGAGAGTTTGGAGTTTGCATCGGATTTTTGGTATTCAACCTTTATGGATTATTGAAAGTATCTTTTAAGGTTTAGAATTCTAATTCGCGCATAGCTTTACGGGAATTGAGTATTCCTGAAAACAATATATTTACGTTACATAACCTACGTTACTTTAAATACTTCTTACAAAACAGTAAAAACTCATTTTTTTATTGTGAGTTTTGTTACATTAGACTTGATCCTGAATTTCTGCCAATACTTCTTATATTGCTGGCATCTTTTAAAGCCAATGTATTGAAAAAATATCCTTTGAAACAACACCACCGTCAGTAATATTAGTTTATATCGAAGAGCAAATAGTTTGCTAAAATAAAAATAAATCCAGCCGCCAGGTTGACTTGGAATGGCATAGAGCCAAAGAATGTCTTTATTGCTTACAAGAATTCCCTTCAGGAATTCAATAATACGCTAGATCGAGTTAAAATATAATAATATGGTTTGTTATTTGCCAACATGACCCCGACCGGAAAAATAAAGATGTCTACCGATAAATTCAAGCCCATGTTTTGTGATGGTAGGTTGCAGTTCTCTATCTTATTTTTGGCCCAAAAGTCCAAATCATCAATTATAGTTATGTAATTTACAAATCATCAATATGATGATAATATTTTTGTACGTTACAAAAATAATTTTATTTAATTATTATCATGAGGCTTTATTTTTATTTTATTTTATTTTATTGGTCTACCAACAATTGTACAATATTACATGCTAGGTACAGTTTAATCAAGATGTAAGGAACTAAGAGTACAATATTTCTTTTAGGTAAACACTGCTTGCAAGTATTATAACAAGGGCTAAAAGTACTAAATTAAATTATTACCAGCTGCTGCTAAGGTGTCTTGTCAAGATTGTTCTAAGGACGTATGTCTTACTATAGGATAGCCAGTATTAACAGAACGTGTGGACAAGACACCCTGCATTACATTTCATGCTTTCGAAGACAACGGCGTGACATAGGCCTACTACCCTAGGTATAGAACATCACAGCGTATCACAGCTTTGGGTTGTATGCTTCCAGTGGGTACCCGCAACCTTGAGTAGGACTTCAGTCCTCCAGATGGGAGGTCTGCTCACCTCCATCTTACAGCTCGTGGTCGCCATTTTTCTTTAATCTTTCTTCCCGTACAGCAGTCAGATCTCCAACTCATGCGGCTATTATCACTTTAACTTTGCGATGCGAAAAGCTGTGTTTTTGGTTCTTCTATGAATCTCCTCATTTCGGATTAAACCTTGCAGATAATCGCTAAACATGGCTCCCTTCAAAGCACATTGGGTGACGTTTGTTGAGAATAAGGACCTATTTTAGCTACCTTATTTTTGAGTGATGTTGAGTAGGTACTTGTACGGCACGTACAATGATGACTGGGATTGGAAGAATAAAACAAGATAGTTATGTTTTCTATGGCCAAATTACAGCGAAGGCGGCAGCAGGAATAGGAGACGTTTCAGCACGAAGTCTTGTATCAGAATGCACACCGAGAGATGGGTCGCTCGATATTTATACTAATCGACTGTAAGCGCGACAGCCTGCTTATTGAGCAGGAGGCATATACAAGTGCGCGACTGAAAGGCCCATGTGCGAGCGAGAGGGCAATATGAAAAACTGTTAATTTTCGGCAACATAGGCAATACCGTAAAGTGGCCCTCTCCGCTGTAATTTTTCAGGATTTATTATGAGTATTTTTCACTATGTATTTTACATTATTTACAAAATTCTTATTTATCTACGTAATGAAAAGGCGAAAAGTAATCAAATTTAATTAAATCCTACCTAGACCTATGTTAATTAACTAAAACAATACTAATCCTATTACAAATATCACCGTAATTTACATTTTTAATGAACTATTTTACAAAACGTATACTAATTTATTTACAAGTTAGCGGCCGTCCGGAACATTCCCCCCGCCGTGCATCGCTGGGGTCGTTGCACTCGTAGTCAGGTGATCGGGCGGCTGAGTCCGTTGGGATTAAGACGATTTTCTTAGTAGGCCTTCGTAGCACGCCGGTTCTAGTGCGAACATCCACCACTCGTATTACGCCGTCTGCTCCTGGGTACGTCGCCGATATCACACCTCGTGGCCATGTGTTGCGTGGTAGCGTGTTATCAGCTATAAAGACCACGTCGCCGATCTTGGGTGCAGCGCTGCGACTGTGTGGAGACCGTCGGTTTTGTAGTTCGGGCAGGTACTCGCGCAGCCATCTCGCCCAAAACAGGTCAGCAAGACGTTGTGACGCCCGCCAGCGCGAGCGAGAGAGAAGATCGTGCTCGTTGAATGTGCCCAGTGTAGGTACTCGTGCGGACCCACCAACAAGAAAGTGGTTTGGCGTGATAGCTTCATCATCATCTTGATCCATGGAGACATGTGTCAATGGCCGGCTGTTTACAGTGTACTCGGCTTCTGTTAGTAGCGTGGCAAGAACTTCGTCCGTGGGATGTCGGCTCTGCTGAGTGGCTGCTAAAGCTGTCTTCACAGACCGCACAAGTCGCTCCCACGCACCACCCATGAATGGTGCTCCTGGTGCTATAAAGCGCCAGCTAATCATCCTCTTGGTGGCTTCTTGTTCAGTGGCTTCATCTATGGCAAGACGAAGTTCGCGGTCGGCGCCTCGCAGATTAGTTCCGTTATCTGACCAGATTTCTGACGGACAGCCGCGCCGGGCTATCATGCGACGAAGCGCCATCACTGCGGAGTCGGTACTGAGTGACACGGCTAGCTCTAGGTGTACAGCGCGCGTAGTCAGACACGTAAATAAGGCGACGTATCTCTTTTGTATCGCTCTCCCGGTTGTGACAGTCATCGGGCCAAAGTAGTCAACACCGGTGAACGTAAATGGCCGCTGGTGATGAGCGAGACGGCATGCTGGGTGATTTCCTGTCGATGGTTGCGGTGGCTTATCTTTTCTAATACGACACGGTAGACAACGGTGCAATATTATTCTCGTAACTGGCCGTAGTCGCAGGATCCAATATTGTTGTCGGCACTCATTTATTGTTGATTCCACTCCGGCGTGTAATAACTGTCTATGAACGTAATCTATAACCAGTTTCACTGTGTAATTGTTCCCGTCCAATACAGGTGGCGCCATCTGTTGCTCGGGTGCGTCAACAACTTCTCTTATGCGGCTTGATAATCTTATCACGCCATTTACATAGCTCAATGATAGTGAGCGTAGACGGCTGCTACTGGATACGGCATGGTTTTTATGAAGAGATTTTATTTCTTCAAAAAATGATTCTTCTTGGCTTGCGCGTATAATCAAATCTTCGGCTTGGCGTAATAATGTACAGTTGATATTTATGAAGTTTTTTGACGACTTTTCTGCTTTCTTTTTTGTAGAACAGGGCGTAGATGGAACTCGTTGTCGCTTCCAGTCAGGATCTTTTTCTTTGTTTTTTCTTGTGCGTTTATAGTGTGACCTCTGCTTATCGGGTCGGCATAGTTGAATAAATTGCAATACTCTTGCTGTGGTGTGTAGTAATTTTTCCCATTTAGAAAAACGGCGGCTGTCTGGAACGCAGTGGCTTAATCTCGAAGTAGTGTCGTTGTTTGTGTAGTTACACTTTTCTTCGCCAGTCGTTTCTGTGGTTATTAGGCGTTCTATGGGCCATGTTGACTCGTCTTCTTTTAGAAACTTCGGCCCCGTGTACCATCTGTGGTTTTTATCGAAGTCTTGCGGGACGTCACGTGTCGCGTCGTCGGCAACATTCATTTTGGTAGGTAACCACCGCCAATCGTGTACTGAAGAGTTTTCTTCTATAGCAGCGATTCGATGAGCGACAAAAGGTTTGTATGAGCGTGATCCGGTCTTTAACCAGGTAAGTACTGTCTTGCTATCAGTCCAATAAACTTTCTTTTCAGGCTTGCGGTCGTGTTCTTCGATGACAGCTGCAGCCATTCGACAACCCATGACTGCGACTTGGAGTTCTAGGCGTGGTATTGAGGTAAGTTTTAGCGGCGCCACTCTTGATTTTGCCGTTATCAAAGATATACTGATACGGCCGTCGGGGCTTACTGCGCGCCAGTACAATGCTGCTGCATATGCCGCTTCACTCGCATCGACGAATATATGTAGTTGTAGTGATACAGCATCGCTGTAGTGTAGATAGCAACGCGGCACTGCGACATGACGTAGGCGATTAAGATGTGTTAGCCAAGTTTTCCATTGAATGGCGATGTCAGAGTCCAGCTGTTGATCCCAACTTGTACCACGGCGCCACACTTCTTGTAGTATTTGTTTAGCTCGATTAACAACAGGTGAGGCGAGTCCGAGCGGGTCATAGAGAGACATAACTATTCGCAGGGCTTCTCTTTTAGTAGGAGCGTCGCGTCTGAGTGTTTCTTCTGGTATTCGTGTAAAATTAAGATTGAATGTGAGTTCGTCTGTTTGCGGCTTCCATACAAGGCCGAGTACGCGCTCGGAGGTGACGTCATCGGTGAGGCTCTTGGACGTTATTTGTTTTTCATTTTCAGATAACTCTTGTAAAACTTCTGGTGAGTTTGAAATCCATTTTCTTAGTTCAAAGTGGCCTTCTCGATGTATGTTTCTAACTTGTTTTGCTATTTTGATTGTTTCTTCTATTGTTTCATAACAATCGAGATAGTCGTCGACGTAGTGATTTTCTATGATTGCTGTGGCTGCGTCAGGATGTGATTTTTCGTATTTCTTCGCGTTTAAGTTTTTCACGAAGATAGCCGTTGATGGTGAACATGTAGCGCCGAATATCAACGAAGTCATACGATATTCAGTCGGAGGCCCATCTATGTCGTTTTCTCGCCACAAGTATCGTAGATAGTTTCTGTCTTTTTCATTTATCTTTACTTGCATAAACATTTCAGCGATATCTGCTGATACAGCTATTCTGTGTCTTCTAAATCTCATCAAGACTCCGGGCAACGACTGGAGCAAGTCAGGGCCACTGAGGAGCTGATCATTGAGAGAGGTTCCTCGTGTTTTGGCGGTTGCATCATGGACTATTCTTAATTTTTCAGGCTTCATGGCGTTGACAACTGCAAAGTGAGCGAGGTACCATTTATCTTCATTTAGTTTCGACGGTGGAGCAGGTTCTGCGTAGCCTTTCTGTAGTAACGCTTTCATCTGTTCGCAGTATTTTTCTTTTATTGCTGAATCTTTGGCAAGTTTCTTTTCTATTGAAGTTAAACGTTGTAGAGCGTTGTTGTAGTTGTTAGGCATTGTTACGGCGTCTGACTTCCATAGTAATGCCGACTCATAATGGCCGTCTTCCAGTTGAATAGTTTTTTCGTGTAATATTTTCAAAGCTCGTTGTTCCGGGTCGTTTTGAGGTTTCTTCGGCTGTATCATCAGATTTTCTATTGCAAAAAATTGCTTTAATTGTTCGTCCATACTGTTTTCAGCTTCAATCTTGAGGTTATGTACGAAGTTAACGCGCTGTCCTAGTGTGCGTGTATGAGCGCCATGTAACACCCAGCCAAGCAACGTGCGAGATGCGATAGGTTGATCTCGCCGTCCCTTTCTAACTTCATGTGCGAGTAGTAGGTGCCAATTATCTTGACCGATTAGTAATTTCGGCGTTGCTTCTTTGTATTTGATAAAATCTTGAATATCTTGTAGATGAAAGCACCGGTCTATGTCTTCATCAGTGATTTGTTGCGGCGATAACTGTAGTCGATCTATGGTACGGGCGTTTATTATCCGTTCTGTGGCACCGTGCAGCGTGAGTGAAACTCGGCGTGATTTCATAGCAGCTAGTTTAGTGTCAGCGATTGCTTCTATGTGCAGCGGGTCTATTGGACCCGTGGCGCCGATCTTCTTGGCAAGGTCGGCGTCGACGAGAGAGACAGTAGAGCCGTCGTCGAGTACCGTCGGGCCCACGTATCTATTTCTCCGCCCGGTCCAGTAATTCGAACGGGCAATATTTTGAGATATGACTGCGTCTTATTTTTCATTCAGGTTGATGTCACCGCCTCTTTTTCTGTATTATCTTGTTTTCCTTTAGTGTAGTGAAGAAGCTTGTTGTGGAAGTAAGCGCAGTCGTCGACGTCACACTTGATACGACGACATCTGTGGGTTCTATTGCGATAGCGTAGGCACTGAAAGCAGAGTCGGCGTTCTTTTGCTATATCCCATCTTGAGTTGACGTCGTAATCGATGAATTTTTTACAGTTTAATATCTTGTGGCCGTCTTCTTCGCATATTATGCATTTTTGAGTATTTTCGGACGCTGTTAGTGTTCTTTGATGTTGGCGGGAACGAAGATCTTGAGATTGCAGCGGAGCAGAGACGATTTCAGGTTGTGCATACGGGCCGCATAGTTCGGCTTCTCTTTGTAGGAACTTTGATAGCTTGAGTAGGTCCGGTTGATCTTCGTCTTGCGTGGCTGCGAAGTCAAACCATCGGTATCGAAGTGTTGACGGTAATTTTTCCATTGTTATCTTCGTAATTTCGGGATTATAAAGGTAGTGAAGTCTGTTGAGGGCTGTTAGAGCGGCCACGGTGTTGGAGACTCGACTTGAGAATATGCAAATATCTTTTGGCGTGTCGGCAGGCTTCGTTAGTGATCGCAGCCGTTCCAGCTCCGTCGCAGCGATTGAGTCAGGCCTTCCGAAGCGGGTTTCTAACGAATTCATTATATCTTCGGGTCGTGTGTGATTGATGAGGAGATTTTCGACTGCTTCTCTGGCTCGGCCTCTGATATGGCGGCGCAATCTTGCTGTATTCTCAACATCTGAATAGAGTTTGGCTGATTCATAGTAGGCCGTTTTAAACGATAGCCACTCCAGGTGTGCACCAGAGAAAAATGGTAGGTCGGTAACATATCTCGGAGCTTGCGGCGGCTGGGTGGAGCGCATGGCGGCGGTGATGGCGGAAGCTAATTCGGCGATGTCTGACTTCTGTGACGGCTTGTTAGTATTTTCTTCTTGTTTTAAATCGTTCTCGGTGACAGCAAGCGGCAGAGGTAGCGATGGCGGTGGCGGCGGCAAGACGTGTTGTGGCGGCGGGACGTGTTGTTGTGGCAGAGGAAAGTGCTGTGGGTCGGCGGCGGAGATATGTAGTTGCGACTGAGCTTCTTTTACCCAAGAAGTAACACGTTCCGAAGTTTCAGATTCGGATGGTGGCATCGTCTTCGTCGTCATCGTCATCTTCAGCTTCTAATTTGGCGATTCGTATCGAAGCCAGTTTAATCTGAAGCTTGAGAAGGTCTTCTTTTGCTTCGGCGAGTTTGAGCGAGCTGTTATAGATAGAAAATGCTAGTAAAATTGCTGAGCAAAAGTGCTTGTCAGCACTTCTTGCCCGAGCAGCCCAGTCGCGTCCCGGTTCGAGTCAGTTCACATCACGGCTCCACCACGAAAGCTCGGCCTTTCCAAAATCGTGTTTAATTACCTAATAAACTCTTTAGATACTTTAAAATCTTTTTTAAAAACTAAAGCCCGAGTTCCCGTATAACATTGGTGGCATCGGTAAAGGATCAGAAAATTATTGATCCCCGGTTCGTCTCCAAAGTATCGTGAAAATCGTGAAATACTCTGTGTCAGTGTACTTTCTAAATCCTAACTCTGTGTCCTGGTGAATTTGTGACTCTGTGTCCTGATTGTTCCGGTGACTATTCCGGCGATTTCGTGGCTCCGTATCCTGAAAGAAAAGAAACCTACTTCGTGAACTCCACGACATTCGACTAAAATATCTTCGTGATCATCGTGTATCCTGTGAATGTCGTGTCGCTGCATCCTTTCTCTGTATCCTGCTAACTCCGTGACGTCGTAACCCTGTATCCTGCTAACTCCGTGACGCATCGTGACGTCGTGACTTCGTATTCTGAAAACTTATCTCTGTATCCTGCGTTCCTGAAGAAACACACCCGGTAACGTGATGAAAACCGCAATCCTGTAAGTCTTTAAACCTTATTAACCCAGTGATAACTCCCCAAGTGTTATAGTGAAAAGTGAAAGTGAATTACCCCGTACACTTTTAGAAATTCAAACCACCCGTACTACTTTTATTCCTTTTTGTAATTATTTCAAATACTAATTAATTAATATTTGCAACTTTAAAAATAGATTTCATAAAATGTTTTCGCATTATGCAATCTGAGACCAGTGCAACGTCTTATCGCTCCGCATTCTTCACCGAACGCCGAGCGTCTTATCTCTGTTTAGACTAACTTTCGTCCGGTATTATGAGCACAGCTTCTGACGAACAAACAGTAGGCCACAATACAATACAAGTCAGTAATCCCGATCAACAAACTCTCTTACAAAATAACGAAATGGATTTGAATATCCTTTGTAAATTCATTAATAAATTCGATGGCACCCGCGAAAAGTTGTGCCCATTTTTGAATAATTGCAGAAACGCAATGAGTCTTGCGTCTGCCCAACAACAAGAAATTCTTTTTAAATACATCTTTAGTCAACTCGAAGGACGTGCCGAAAGTGCATGCTCGATTAAAGAATTTGAAAACTGGCAACAATTAGAAAGCTTTTTAAAGTCCCAATTTGGTGATAGAAAACATTACGCCGCACTGCTCTCAGAATTACAAGACTGTCGACAGACAAACAACGAGAGTGTACAAGAGTTTGCATTGCGCATTGAGTCATGTCTCTCAAAACTTCTCACTGAAATTAATATATCAATTCCGACAAAGAAGAAAGGCGAATTAACAGGCCGTGTTGCTGCAATGGAAGACCTGGCCACACACACCTTCGTTGTCGGTCTATTTCCGCGGCTCTCAAACATAGTTAGATGTCGAGACCCGGAAACTCTTAATGACGCCATTAATTTCGCTGTTTCTGAAGAAAAAATACAACAAGCTTTGAATTTAAAACGCAACCCGTCCTTTAATCAGGGACCCCCCAATCAAAGGCGTCCTATACACATACAGGCTAGGCCTCAACAAAATTCAACAATTCCGAATACTAACAACACTCGCGCAAATGCTAACAACACACCGTCAACTTATTCAACAGTGTGCCGATACTGCAAAATGCCTGGGCACACCATAGAAAACTGTCGTAAACGGGAGTATAACAACAGGCGATTCCAGACCCCTTCAAATAATCGTTCTCCTCCTCAACCACAGTTTTCTCATCACCAATTTTCTCAACCCCGACGGGTTCAATTTGTAGAAAATAACGAAGACGAAAACCCACAAAATCAAAATGAGGAATATCAAGATATTCCAACTCAAAACAATTTAAACTAATAATGGGCTCCCGGCGGTGTCCCGTGAGTCCTAGTTCTCGTTCCTCTCTGTTTCAAAATCGAAGCGACACCCTCACTGAAGCCTCTGTATCCAATCGATCTACGCGACAGGGTAGCCAGCCCCAAAATGACAGATCGAGTTTCGCTGTATCCGCTGTATCCAATCGATCTACGCAACAGGGTAACCAGCCCCAAAATGACAGGTCGAGTTTCGCCGTATCCACTGTATCCAATCGATCTACGCGACAGGGTAACCAGCCCCAAAATGACAGGTCGAGTTTCACCGTATCCACTGTATCCAATCGATCTACGCGACAGGGTAACCAGCCCCAAAATGACAGGTCGAGTTTCACCGTATCCACTGTATCCAATCGATCTACGCGACAGGGTAACCAGCCCCAAAATGACAGGTCGAGTTTCGCCGTATCCACTGTATCCAATCGATCTACGCGACAGGGTAACCAGCCCCAAAATGACAGGTCGAGTTTCGCTGAATCTTCTGAATCCTCCTCCGCTACGACATTGAATATTACTAAAACCCCTGCATCTAGACATGTTGACCCCTCTATGTCATACGCATCCGTAGTCTCTGGATCCCATCTTTCTCGCACCGTTCCTGAAAAAGAAAAAGAATATACTAATATTTACAACATAACTACCAATCCATCAAGAAAATACTTACCTTTTGTTGAAGTTCGGACGTCAGTGTCGACAAGGCCACTCATATTACTCGTTGATAGTGGTGCATCTATTAGCCTCGTAAAAAAATGTTCTATTGAAAATATGCCTGAAATAACAAAAGAACCTATTACTTTTACTGGAATCGAAAAAACAAATAATTGCATGAAAACTCTGGGATACATACCCATCGAATTCCAAACCCTAAAACACAAGTTCCATGTTGTTGCAAATTTAGATTTTCCCTACGATCGATTAATTGGTAACGACTTTTTGTCAAATTCCTGCAGTAAAATCGACTTTAAAGAAGAAACATTAACGATCAACCAAGTTAAACTTTCTTTAAAATTTAATGAACCTATTTACAACATTCCGCCACACACCGAAACAATGATTGAGTGTTCCGTACAAAACCCAGAAATAAAAGAAGGCCTTATTCTTGATCAAAGTCCTATCGAATCACTACTTATAGCCAATTGCATTGTTCAGGTAAAATCCAATGCAAGGATTAATATCTCTGTCGTCAACACCTCTGAATCTTCGATAAAAGTAACCTCTAATTTAAAATTGAAAATTGTACCTCTAGCAAAATCCGATTGTAATCAAATTTTTTACACTTCTCAACTCAATGATCCTCAAATAGATATTCAAAATCGAACCGATCAAGTTCTAAATCTTTTAAGGGTTTCTCACCTCAACGGCGAAGAAACCGATGCTCTTTATGACATTTGTTCAACATATTCCGACATATTTCATCTACCTCATGATAAATTAACTAGTACTGATGTTTTACAATGCGAAATCCCTACTACATCCTCTATTCCTATTAGTACAAAATCTTATAGATTTCCAGATGTACATAAACAAGAAGTGGAAACTCAAATAAACAAAATGCTCAACGATGGAATTATCAAACCATCTGTTTCTCCATGGTCATCACCTATATGGGTGGTTCCAAAAAAAATCGATGCTTCTGGCCAGCGTAAATGGCGCTTGGTCATAGACTACCGTAAATTGAACGACATTACCATCGGTGACTCGTATCCAATCCCGAACATATCAGAAATTTTAGATCAATTAGGTAAAAGTAAATACTTTACTACGCTCGACCTCGCATCCGGTTTCCACAAAATAAATATGTCAGAGAAAGATTCTTCTAAAACAGCTTTCTCCGTACCACAAGGCCATTTTGAATTTACACGTATGCCTTTTGGGCTCAAAAATGCTCCATCGACCTTCCAAAGACTTATGAATACAGCCTTATCGGGCTTGCAAGGCATCCAGTGCTTTGTGTACCTCGATGACATTGTAATCTACTCTTATGATCTACCCACACACATAGAAAAGCTTTCCAACGTATTTGACAGACTTAGACATTGTAACTTAAAACTTCAACCAGATAAGTGCGAATTTCTTCGGAAAGAAGTGTCTTATCTAGGACATGTTATTACAGACGATGGAGTAAAACCAAATCCCGAAAAAACTAAAGCCGTTCAGGATTTTCCTCAACCTCAATGTCCGAAAGACATTAAATCATTCATGGGTTTAGTGTCATATTATCGCCGTTTCATTCCAAATTTATCGAAAATTGCTAAACCACTTACTAATCTTTTGAAAAAGGACGTCCCATTCCTTTGGCAAAACGAACAGCAGCTTGCCTTTGAAAATCTCAAAAATTGTTTAGTCTCTGCCCCTATATTAGCATACCCAGATTTTACAAAACCATTTGTATTAACCTGCGACGCATCCAATTACGCTATTTCCGCTATCCTATCCCAAGGTCAAATTGGTAGTGATAGACCTATTGCATATGCTTCAAGAACTTTAAATAAAGCCGAATGTAATTATAGCATAACAGAAAAAGAATGTTTAGCAATCCTTTTTGGAACTAAGGTCTTCAGACCTTATCTTTACGGCCGTCGTTTCAAAATCCTAACTGATCATCGACCACTGAAGTGGCTATTTAATTGCAAAGATCCCGGATCCAAATTAGTCAGATGGCGGCTCAAACTCGAAGAATTCGATTATGAAGTCGAGTATAAGAAAGGCAAAATAAATAGTAATGCAGATGCTCTGTCCCGTTTCCCGGTTAACCCGGTCGTTCAAGCAGATATTGAACCTCAACCTTCCACATCCAGGATCCTGAATGATCCAGTCCCCACTCAAACTCCTGAAACCCCTGCTAATCCTGAAATCCCTCAAGATATTCTCGACGATCTCATCGATCTGGGCGGATTTGATTTAAGCCCGTCAGAGGTTCATAACGACAATCTAAGCCCAACTGATCTTCCAAATATCTTAGATCCTCCTTCTAATTCCAACGAAACATCAAATGATAATTCTTCTAGTTCCAATCAAGATTACAATGATTTTCTGAAAGCATTCTCGAATCAAGACGAAATATTCAATACTAATATTCAAGAACATAACGAAAGTTTACTAAAAACCAAATCTAAGGTTGTGTTGGTCCCTACTTCAATAGACTTTGACGAGTCCAATCCTTACCTTCAAGACATCCTCTCTGGTGCTGATGATTCTTCTATACCCACCGACAATGAACGAGACCTCCATTCTTTTCAAAAGTTAGAAATAAAAGGGAAAATATATTATCTTCTCTATACAAAGGTTTACTATTTTGATGATTGTACATATCCAGATATTTTTAAGACTCTAAAGTCGGTTAGAGACGACATTATACTAGCCGGCGACATTAATGAAATTGCCATATCCGATTTTAAAAATAACTTCGAGCAACGTTCTTTTGTAAAAATATACGGAATGTTGTTGTATTTATTCAATAATACTAATATCACAGTGAACGTCCATCATAATTCCATAATTTATCCAGTTCCAACAGAAATAGCTAAAATACTTAGAGAAAATCATGACATCCCGATTGCAGGCCATTTAGGGTCAACTCGGATGTACAATCGTATCAAAGAACGTTATTATTGGAAGAACATGCGTACAGACATTGAAAATTACGTAAAAAATTGTAAGCTCTGCCAATCAAACAAAGCTTTACGCCAAATAAATAGATCTCCCATGCAGATAACGACGACCTCTACTCGCCCCTTCGAAAGAATTAGTTTAGACATCGTCGGGCCATTACCCGAAGCGGGAACTTTAAAACTCCGATTCATTTTAACACTCCAAGACGACTTAACTAAATTTTCTATTGCTTATCCTTTAACCAACATCACTGCAGAAGAAACTTGCGAATGCTTGATTCACTTCATAACTATGTTTGGCATCCCCAAATCCATTTTAACCGATTAAGGTACAAACTTCACGGCCGAACTATTTAAACGCACTTGTGAATTTCTTAAAATAAAACAGATCTGGTCGTCACCCTACCATCCTCAAACCCAAGGAGCACTAGAACGCAGTCATTCAACTCTTAAGTCATTTGTCAATGAAAGTCAGTCTGATTGGCATAAGTTCGTCTACACTGCCATGTTAACCTACAACAGTACTGTTCATACCACAACTCAATTTACCCCATACGAACTTCTTTTCGGTCACAAACCATACATCCCTGACTCTGTATTCGACTCGCGTTCTGACGTTACTTATCCAGAATACACAAGAATGCTCCAACACCGTTTAAAGGTGTCCCGCGAAAAAGCCCTTCAAAATATAAACGCTTCAAAAGAAAGGTCTAAAGCCTATTACGATAGACATACTCGTCCAGAATCCTACAAAGTCGGCGACTATGTTTATTTAAAGAACCACCTTAGATTAAGGAAAGCCCTTTCTCCACTATGGAAAGGTCCTTACAAAATTGTAAAAGTCCATGACAATAATACCCTTTCTCTGCTTATTAATAGACGCCATGTTAGACACCACTTTGATGAAGTCAAACACGCAAATGTAAATGAATCATCTCAGTAGCTGATGATCTTAAAATAATTTATGATTAACTTTTACTTGTTCCTTTATATTTAATTAAATCTTCTAGTTATTACAATTAAACTGTTTATTTTCAGACTATCTACATTTTATCTTTATATCATCTCTGCAAGCAGCGAAAATCAATTCATCGAATATATAAATAAAAGTCCTGGCATATTGTTTGATCCTGTTGGCACACTGAGAATTATAAATGACCAGTTTCACATTGTAATTCCAGTCGAAGTTTCCTCTTTCCAAAGTCATTTAGAAAATATCCGCGAAGTATTCGAAACTGTTCGATTCCATTGTCGCGAAAATGACGAAATTGATATTCTACAATGTCATAACATGCTTCAACCACTAGAAGCATTATATAACGATATTGAACGTGATTTTAAATCTATTTCCCATATTATATCCAGTTCTATTTCTAAAAGATCCGCTTGGTTTTCTGGTGTTGGCACAATTTTTAAACATATTTTCGGTACAATGGATGAAGACGACGCCGTTAACTATAAAAACGCTATCCTAGCTCTTTATAATAATGATAAGAAATTATCCAACTCTATTACAAAAACAATTATGGTCTCACAGTCCGCTATTTCTAATATAAATAACTCTTTACACGAAATTGACATGAATGAAGCGAAATTGAATGATGTTATTGATCAACTAATCCTATCATTTAGAAATTTTTCTGTAGCTATTAATGTAATATCATTTAAATCAAAACTTTCTTCTATTTTGAATGTTCTTCAATCAAATTTACTTACTATGTCTTTTAAAATTGAAGACCTACTGAATTCCATTCTATTTGTCAAAAGTAACACTCTGCATCCTTCAATATTAAGCCCAAATCAAATGTATAATGATATTGTAAGTAATCTTAAGATTATTCCTAAGCATAGAGATTTCCCTGTAAGTATGGATTTAGATAACATACATGTTCTTATTAATGTAGCTGAATTAGTCTGCTACTATTTAGACAATAAGCTTATGTTTATTATAAAATTACCTTTAGTTAGTTTGTTAGAATATAACATTTACAGCAATATTCCGTTGCCAACTCCACATCATAACAACACGTCGAATTCCTTTGCTATGATCCTTCCTTCCGAACAATTTCTTGCATTAAGTATTGACAAATCATCGTATACTTACCTAAATAACTTATCTAACTGCAAGAAAATACTTGTAGAAACTTACCTTTGCGAAATAACAGACATTCATACAGTATTGAATAATCCCTCCTGCGAAATAGAAATTATAACAAAAGCATTATCCTCCCTTCCTGAAAACTGTCCATTTAGATTCCTTTTCGGCGACGTTAGTATTTGGCATATATTAAATAATAACAAATGGGTATTTGTCCTCTCACAACCCACTAAACTATCCATAGAATGCAATAATGAAGTTTCTGATTTGATTATATCCGGTACAGGTGTACTTAATATCCCACCAGAATGCATAGCATTCCATGGCAACGTAAAATTAGTAAGAAAAGTCTACCCCAAAATTAATGTTCCAAAAGTGTCATCCGATTTCAATATTGTTAATGACAATTGCTGTAATTTAAGTAATTTTAATAAAATTAAAGTAAATATTTCCTTTTCAAAAATTAAAAATGTAAACTTAAATAATTTAAAACAATTTAAAACTGTTTCAAATGAAATTATTGGAAATTTGCAACAATTAGAGACTCCAAATAATTTTGTTAATAATATAAGCTTTCCTATAATAAGTTTACTATCTTTAATAATATGTATTGTTATAGTAATTATTATTATTTGTAAAAAGGGCAAGTTTTCGCGAAAATTCTTTCCAAATTCGGCAATCTCAACTCATAGTCAAAATAATTTAGAAAATTCTATTAATAACGTAAATTTAGATGAAATAGCCAGTTCCCGATTACGCATCGACTAGTTTGATGAAAACTCACATTCCGTGATTTTCCTCTTAACGTGGGGGTTGTTATAGATAGAAAATGCTAGTAAAATTGCTGAGCAAAAGTGCTTGTCAGCACTTCTTGCCCGAGCAGCCCAGTCGCGTCCCGGTTCGAGTCAGTTCACATCACGGCTCCACCACGAAAGCTCGCCCTTTCCAAAATCGTGTTTAATTACCTAATAAACTCTTTAGATACTTTAAAAATATTTTTTAAAAACTAAAGCCCGAGTTCCCGTATAACAGAGCGTTTAGATTTAGCAGTACCTTGGCGTGAAGAAATTTTCTTTACGGATGCTGATTTGGTGCTGGTGGCCGCAATTTTCTGTTCCAGTTCGAGTTGCGACGTTTCTATGGCTGCCGGCGTTTTTGTAATAGACCCGGCGGCGTGGAATTCCGATGTCGTCGTGGCGGACTCTAAGGTGCGTGGCTCTGGCTGCTTCCATTTTCCCGTTGTAGATCTTGTAATCGGCATCTTGTTTTGTTTCTTCTTGATCCGGCTCGAAGGACCACAATGTACGGCACGTACAATGATGACTGGGATTGGAAGAATAAAACAAGATAGTTATGTTTTCTATGGCCAAATTACAGCGAAGGCGGCAGCAGGAATAGGAGACGTTTCAGCACGAAGTCTTGTATCAGAATGCACACCGAGAGATGGGTCGCTCGATATTTATACTAATCGACTGTAAGCGCGACAGCCTGCTTATTGAGCAGGAGGCATATACAAGTGCGCGACTGAAAGGCCCATGTGCGAGCGAGAGGGCAATATGAAAAACTGTTAATTTTCGGCAACATAGGCAATACCGTAAAGTGGCCCTCTCCGCTGTAATTTTTCAGGATTTATTATGAGTATTTTTCACTATGTATTTTACATTATTTACAAAATTCTTATTTATCTACGTAATGAAAAGGCGAAAAGTAATCAAATTTAATTAAATCCTACCTAGACCTATGTTAATTAACTAAAACAATACTAATCCTATTACAAACATCACCGTAATTTACATTTTTAATGAACTATTTTACAAAACGTATACTAATTTATTTACAAGTTAGCGGCCTTCCGGAACAGTACTATTATTGCAACAAATTACTACTGCAAATTTTAACAAGGTACTATTATTGTAGGTTATTGCAACAAATTTCTCACTATGTAAAACTGGGTAAAACTTTCCCGAAATACATTTTTCACCAACTGGTAAAAAAACTGCTGGACGACAGCTACATTAACATACCTTATATATGCTTGTAACTAATCCAACTATTTGTCAAACTAGACTTAATGAATTGATTCAACTAGACAACAACAACAAATTAATAAATTTAGTATCGTCGCCATGTAGCAGAAGAACTCTTGAGTTATAATTTAATGTCACATGTGTCATCGCAAATCCGGTGCACTCCAAACTTGACTAATCAACGACAAAGTCTGACAGCTCGTAACCCTTTAGGGGCCATAACATAGGCTAATTTTGTACATGCTGTCTCGTTCCTTTAATTTGAAAACTTGTTAAACACATACTAAAGGTTAAATCCCGAGGTTTTTCATGTATGTGTTTCATGTCTTTAACATAAAGTTGTGTTTTATTTTTTTATTTAAGCTTTTTTCACAGGGGTTTAATATTGCCAAACTAATATTGCTAATACAATTATTTACCACTCAATATTGAGGTAGTGCAGATAATTAAGCTTATGGTCTGTCCGTCTGTCCGTCTGTCCGTCTGTCCGTCTGTCCGTCTGTCCGTCTGTCCGTCTGTCCGTCTGTCCGTCTGTCCGTCTGTCCGTCTGTCCGTCTGTCCGTCTGTCCGTCTGTCCGTCTGTCCGTCTGTCCGTCTGTCCGTCTGTCCGTCTGTCCGTCTGTCCGTCTGTCCGTCTGTCCGTCTGTCCGTCTGTCCGTCTGTCCGTATGTCCGTATGTCCGTCTGTCCGTCTGTCCGTCTGTCCGCCTGTCCGCCTGTCCGTCTGTCCGTCTGTCCGTCTGTCCGTCTGTCCGTCTGTCCGTCTGTCCGTCTGTCCGTCTGTCCGTCTGTCCGTCTGTCCGTCTGTCCGTCTGTCCGTCTGTCCGTCTGTCCGTCTGTCCGTCTGTCCGTCTGTCCGTCTGTCCGTCTGTCCGTCTGTCCGTCTGTCCGTCTGTCCGTCTGTCCGTCTGTCCGTCTGTCCGTCTGTCCGTCTGTCCGTCTGTCCGTCTGTCCGTCTGTCCGTCTGTCCGTCTGTCCGTCTGTCCGTCTGTCCGTCTGTCCGTCTGTCCGTCTGTCCGTCTGTCCGTCTGTCCGTCTGTCCGTCTGTCCGTCTGTCCGTCTGTCCGTCTGTCCGTCTGTCCGTCTGTCCGTCTGTCCGTCTGTCCGTCTGTCCGTCTGTCCGTCTGTCCGTCTGTCCGTCTGTCCGTATGTCCGTATGTCCGTCTGTCCGTCTGTCCGTCTGTCCGCCTGTCCGCCTGTCCGTCTGTCCGTCTGTCCGTCTGTCCGTCTGTCCGTCTGTCCGTCTGTCCGTCTGTCCGTCTGTCCGTCTGTCCGTCTGTCCGTCTGTCCGTCTGTCCGTCTGTCCGTCTGTCCGTCTGTCCGTCTGTCCGTCTGTCCGTCTGTCCGTCTGTCCGTCTGTCCGTCTGTCCGTCTGTCCGTCTGTCCGTCTGTCCGTCTGTCCGTCTGTCCGTCTGTCCGTCTGTCCGTCTGTCCGTCTGTCCGTCTGTCCGTCTGTCCGTCTGTCCGTCTGTCCGTCTGTCCGTCTGTCCGTCTGTCCGTCTGTCCGTCTGTCCGTCTGTCCGTCTGTCCGTCTTTGTCTCGTTTCCAGAACTAGGTACTACCAGCTTATCGTAAGTTGAATGATGACAAGTGGTAACAACTGCAGTCATGACAATTGATATTATAAATAAATAAATAAATAATAATACTTTCTGCTCCATCGGTCATCAGCTGCGATGTGCTATGTGGTCGGCTCACTGCCATTTTAGCCCCCTTAGAATTTATTTATTTATTATTCGAATACACCCAACCTGTAACCGCATTTACTCTCGTGTTGAACATACAATATGTTATGTCAAGCTGGAGAGGCGGCTTCTATCTGCATAATTAAATAAATCTATATGACGTCCCGTCCCAGCCCACGCTGCGAATGGCCGCTGTAGTTAACGATCCAATTAGGGACTTTTTAAACACGTATTTCTAGGAGCTTAAAATGAAAATTAAATAAAAAAATATTCATACAAAGCTGATATTGTGAAAAATTGTGAAGAATTTATAGGCCTACGAGGTTTCGTTACTTGTTTTTTTAATAACATTTAATTATAGTGTCACTTTCAATCAAAAATTTTACGTAACATAAAACCCAAGCCAATTAATTATACTTAAATCATACTGTTGTCTTTTATTTACGCGAACACGATACATTTAAATGAAACTACTTTTACGGATTATTTCGCGATTTATTAACATTTTATTTAACCTGACGTTTCGAACACTTTACAGCGTTCGTGGTCACAGGTAGACTAAGGTGTTATTCGTCTTTACAATATTTTGAAAAAACTATAAACTACCGTCACTCAGTTAATATTAATTTGTGTTTCTATCTACGCAAAAAGAGCTAACTGTATCTAGAGGTCTTGCAGCGCGAGGCCTAGCATGGAATTTCGTTAAAACAGGATCCCATGCTGGTGGTATTTTCCAACCATCTTCTCTGTTGAAATTCGGGTGGGCTATGGGCTCTCCAGTATCACCTGTTGTCGCAGACATTTTCATGGAGGACTTCGAGGCCAGAGCTCTAGGCACATCACCTATAACACCCAGGTTCTATAAACGGTACGTAGATGATACTTTTACAATTTTACCCACCAATCAAGTCTCTGCTTTTCTAGAACATTTAAATTCAATCCACCCAAAAATCAAATTTACTATGGAAATTGAGGCAAACAATAAACTAGCTTTCTTAGATATTTTACTTACTAGGAATCCGGATCATACTCTTGGTCATACAGTTTTTCGTAAAGCCACCCATACAGATAAATACCTCAATGGTGCCTCTCACCATCATCCTCGACAGTTGGCTACCGTAGGCAAATCGTTGTTTCAGAGAGCAAGGGGTATCTGTGACGACCAACACCTGGCTGGCGAGCTCCAGCATGTCAGGAAGGTACTACGGGAAAACCAGTTGCCGGTACCACGTCGTTCCAGACCCCGGGTCAAGCATTCCACCGTCGAACGCCAACCTGCTGTACTACCTTATATGAAGGGTGTCACTGACAAGATTGGAAACATTTTGAAGCGCGCTTCAATCAAAACCTACTTCAAGCCACCGAAAAAGATTAACCAATTTTTACCACCTGTCAAGTGCAACATACCTCTTCAAGATGCGGGGGTGTACAGACTGGAATGTGACTGTGGGCTCTCCTATATCGGTCAAACAAAACGAAGTATAGGCGTGCGGGTAAAAGAACATATAGCCGACATCAAACATAGACGGAATACTAAGTCTGCAGTGTGTGAACATGCCTTAGATACACCCAACCATTTCATACGATTTGACCAGCCTAAAGTCCTTGCAAGAGAACGACGATTTGTTCCTCGCATGTTACGGGAGGCAATTGAAATTAGAAGACACCCGAATTTCAACAGAGAAGATGGTTGGAAAATACCACCAGCATGGGATCCTGTTTTAACGAAATCCCATGCTAGGCCCCGCACTGCAAGACCTCTAGATACAGTTAGCTCTTTTTGCGTAGATAGGAACACAAATTAATATTAACTGAGTGACGGTAGTTTATAGTTTTTTCAAAATATTGTAAAGACGAATAACACCTTAGTCTACCTGTGACCACGAACGCTGTAAAGTGTTCGAAACGTCAGGTTAAATAAAATGTTAATAAATCGCGAAATAATCCGTAAAAGTAGTTTCATTTAAATATACTTAAATCGTTTAGTATTCATATATTTTTAAATAACTAGCTTTTGTTATTCTTATGTTTAAATTTACCTTAACTATTAAGCTTAATTAGTTTTGGTCGATATCTTTTTAGAAATAACTTAATCCAAAACTTTTTTTTTATTTTTTTTTCTTTTGATTCTATCAATTGTTAGAAAAAAATACACGTTGTAAATCTGTATTATTTTTCACTATCATCTGAAGAAATGTTTTGTGGCGTAGGTAAACAAATTCTGATTTAGGTAATCAGTAGAGAGAAGAGGATCGTCAATAATTGCGACACAACACAGCTGTAAGATATTGCTGTAAAAATCAAACTACAGTATATAAAAAAAGGTATACAATTATTGGTAAATATACTTGTAACAAAATGTTTCAGTTATTGTGATGTGGACCTATATTGTTTATTTATCACCTTTTATAATCATTTACCTGTTCAAAAGATGGTTTAACTTTTTGTTATGAAAACGTAACAAACTTACTACAATATTAACAAAATAGCATTAAAAACACATCTAGTTTACAAAATCCACGTAATATTTTCCCAAATATCTTCATTTTCGATACGAAAATCGATTCGCTATCGCTAGTTTTATCTTGATTTTCGTCAAATGTATCGGCAATAATTTATTCTGCCCACGACCCCGCATTTAGCACCCAATAAATTTATCCGATGTCAAATAAAGGCTATGTGAAACAGATTTATACGGGTAAACGTAACTATTTGCCAGGTTACCTGGGGGAGTTTGTTTGAAAACCATATTTACATAATCAAGGTATGAATGATGTTTTAATGATAAGGGTAGTAGATAAGGAAGGCAGGTAATTTATTTTTAGAAAGCTTTTATTTGTCACTTGTAACTCTCGTCACTACCACCAATCTGGAAGTCACTGGGGAAGGCCTATGTTCAGCAGTGGACGTCCTATGGCTGATGTGATGATGATGGTGAACCTTTGTAATCAAATATACAGAGAGCAATAATAATTAATTCGGGTCACTTATTTCACTGTATCTAAAAAACCAAAACAGCCAGCTCGATTTACAAAAATATTAATGGAATTGTAACAGTCCATTAATATTTTTATGGAAATCGTCTAGGATTTGCGGATAATTTTAATTTAACATGTGACGATCCGAAGGTCCTGCAGTATATGATTGAACAACTGATATACAAAATCGAAAGGGTAGGACTATCAGTAAATCCAATTAAGCCATTTTGTTTTAACGTTTATTTAGAATAGAATTGAATAGAATATTATTTATTTGGCACTCAAAATTGACACAAACATAAAAAAGAAAATGACATAGATTGTCACAGAACTAATAATAATATTATTAATAAAAATAAATAAACGTGCCAAAAAGGACCCTCGCTCAGTATTCGCCGTGGCAACTTAAGGCTGCCACGACACTGATATTCTGCGAGGGCCTCAAACAATCAAAATTTATTTTGTATAATCAAACAACTTATCCGACGTTAAGTACCTAGTACCTACTAAGCGAAAAACACGTAGACCTGTTTACCCTAAATTTTGCCCTTGTAATTAACATAACAGAAACAAACTGTCAAGCTGAAATCCCCCACTTAACTAAGGTGAAACAGCTCAAAATGAAGGGCGTTTGTTTGCCTCAAGTTTTATTCATACAAAAGTCTCTGGTTACGACTGATATGGGAAAGGTGTTGCCAAAATCATAAACTACTAGCTTCACCCTTGTTTGAAATGGGTATATTTATAAAAAAAAAAACAACTAAACAGTGACATCTTTTTTTCATTTTTAGGGTTCCGTAGCCAAACGGCAAAAAACGGAATCCTTATGGATTCGTCACGTCTGTCTGTCTGTCTCCCCCCCCCCCCGTAACTTCTTAAATAAGAGAATGATAAAACTAAAAAAATATATATGATATACATTACCATGCAAACTTCCACCGAAAATTGGTTTGATCGAGATCTAGTAAGTAGTTTTTTTTTTAATACGTCATAAATCGTAAACCGCAATTAGATAATGGTACGGAACCCTTCGTGCTCGCGACTCGCACTTGGCCGGTTTTTTGGCATCTCTTTCTACGTGTCTAGATTCACTCGGGATTTTTTTTCAAGATAGGAAGTAGATACCCATCTGGAATGTTGGATATTAATATCGGCCAGATGATTACTTAAATCAAATGTAGGTAGTTTATAATTTTTAGGTTAGTTTAGTTTATTTTTATTGCTCTTGTTTAAATTTTTTTTTTCTTTAATCAAATGTACCTATAGTTCTAGAGATTGCTTCCTAAATCCAAACATCCTACCTTTATTTAAAAGTCTAATTAAAAGATTAAGGTTTTAACAAAAGATTAATGTTTGTAGTATTATTGGTTTGAACTCTTGACGTTCTAATTGTTTAATTTCTATGTGGCCAGCAATCAATACTCAATTCTTTATTCTTTTTAGGGTTCCTTACCTCAAAAGGAAAAACGGAACCCTTGAAGGATCAGTTTTTGTCTGTCCGTCTGTTCCTCTGTCTGTCAAGACCTTTCATCTCGGGAACGCGTGGAGGTATCGAGTTGAAATGAAACGATAATTACTCTTTTAACCTATCAAGCTTCAATTACCCACCGGTGACCGCGTAACAATAAAATGTTCATTGTGTCTCTTTGCCGTGGCCTGACGGGTAAAGTAACACTAAGTTTCCTGAAGCTATAAATAATGAATATTTCGACACACTCTCAAGGGAATCAAAATTTATATTTTCCGTTGACCTAAAACTATGTAATTTGGCAAGTAATACTACAGTAGTGTAGTCTTATACTACAAGTACAGAAAAAAATCAGAAAAATATATGCAAGGGTACCTACAAATTTGTACGGAACCCTCGGCGGGCGAGTTCGACTCGCACTTCGGTTTTTTTCTTTATATCAGTTATATGCGGATGCGCATTTTATTAAAAAAATAAGGTAACTTATTTCCAAAAACAATACAAGTTATTAGTCTAACTTCATTATTTTCATCTGGTAGGGCTTTTACTCCAGCGAACTAAATCCCAAAACATAGTGTTAGTAAAAATACAGGATGATTTTTGGGTCGTGATCCCAACCTTTAATTAAACTCAGTAAACGACTGCAATGCTACCTGTATATATTTCAATTGAAACAGAGATGATTAGTAATTTACGTGTTTTAATTTAAAAAAATGTTTAGTAACTTAAAATGCGTGGTCACCCTACATACTACTTACTGCGACGAAATACATGCACTTGACATAAGAATTCTTGGGAAACAGTAGGGTGACAATGATCTCAAATCATCGCAGTTATTATTTTTTATTTTTGCTGTATCAACTAAATAAGTCGCAGGAATGCTTTTAGTCCTAACCTATCGTGATCCTTAGGCGAAAGTGAGTTAAATGCTTCTTTCTTGCTTCACGACCCCTTAATCGTCCTGTATTTTAGGTTAAAGGATACCTAGTACAAAATGTAGCAAACTAAACGAAATATATTTGTCTCAACATACTTTAAATAGTATACCTATATTCGTGAGCTCACTTTTAAACTCCTAATTTGTGAATTGGCAAGACGGCCAAACGAGGGCTTATTTATTGTATCCGGAATAACAAAGTGAAACAAGCATATACTATAGTTTTATTGCTTTTCAAAGTATTCGCCACTATGTTTGATGCACTTTTCATATCAGCCTGTTGCAGTCCATAGTCTGCTGGACATAGGCCTCCCCCAAGGAGCGCCACAGCACACGATCTCCCGCCCTTTGCATCCAGTCGCTGCCAGCTGCCTTTTTCAGGTCATCGGTCCATCTAGCCGGGGGCGTCCTACACTACTTTTGCCTAAGCGTGGTCTCCATTCGAGAACCTTCCTGCTCCACCTCTCGTCGGTTCTGCGACAGACATGGCCAGCCCACTGCCACTTCAGCTTGCTACATTTTTGGACAATATCAGTCACCTTAGTCTTATGTCGTATGACCTCGTTCACTTGCACTTTTGCATTGAGGTATCTTTAAAACGTGAATTTTGAACGCATCAGCAGCCTCTCCATCTCTCGAAAAACGTTGACCACATAATTTACTCTTCACGGTTTGGAATAAATAGAAGTCGCTGGGGGCCAAGTCGGGGCTGTACCGATGACCCATTAATTCGATTTTTTTTATCCTCCAAATACCGAGCTGTGGCAGCTAGCATTGTCATGATGAAGAAGGATTCTGCGTTGTCGGTTTTTCTTTCTTGTTTGTACTAAGATTACTGGCAAACAAATGGTCGTATTCAATTCAGAATTAATCGTTTTAGTGGCGCTGTAGCCACCCAAACACCATTTGCTTCAAAGCGCTTTTTGAACGCATTACTTTCGTGAGTTCGACTCATCTTGAAAGACCCAAACCGTTGATTGTTGTTTAGTTTCAGGATCATACGCATATATCAAAAATTTATCACATGTGCACCCTGATAGTACTTTTGTAACATTTTTACACTAATCTCCACGAGGCCGTTTTGATCAATTCTCAAGTTGTACGGAATCCAACGCAAATATTTATTTTACAGCTAAATGTTTATTTTTTTATTTTGATATACACTCGCCATTCTTATGCTCAGAGACGCCTCTATCTTGTGAATATGTAACATGACAATATTACATTATTAGTTCCCGGACAGCATCCATATTTTGAGGTACAACAACCGATTTAGGATTTGACCTTTAACTAGTCCGTGAGCACACACCGCCCACGATTAAACTCACTAAATCAGTGATACACAGTAGATTTTGATGTTGCTTCGTCCCCAAGAGTCGAAGTGAGTTGATCGATGCACTGTTTTTGAGTTGTAATAAAACATAGCACAAAATTTTTCACGGATAAACAAATTACAGCTACATGAAATAAATTGGATTCTTCTAAAGAGTTTTATTTTTAAATTTCATAATTACCTTTTTAACATTGATATTAAGTAAATGGCCAGTTCTGAATACATAAATACCTACTCGTAGCAGCCCTTGTATTTAATTATGATTGAACATATTACTAGCTTGACGATAAATGAAGATAGTTTGCCATTAAGTGGTACCAAATATCGTTGAACTTGAATCTGATTGTGACATCGTAATCAGTATGATTAAAAAATCACGTACACTGATAAAATCTAATCCGTAACGCTTATGAGATCTAATAATGATAGAGGTATTTTTTAAAATTGTAAAATGAAAAAATGCCATCAAAAAATAAAAATTGCATGAACAAATTAAGGGTAATTTAACTTCGCAAGTTTAAGAGTCTTACATGTTTTGACTTTTGCCTAGAGTTCTTCTCTTTCATAGAAAATTTTGATTCGAAATCTCCATATCAAAAATGATCAAACTTTTCGATCGATTTGATGTAATTTTTACTGTTTCATATGTGCTTTTGATCATACGGCCTCTGTAGTCGTGAATTCTTCATCACGTGGACGTCGCCATCTCTGAGGTCCCGGGTTTGATTTCCAGTCGGGTCGATGTAGAAAACGAACTTTTCTATATTAGCTCAGGTCTGAGTGTTCTGTGATACCGTCACTGGGGGTCTAGCGCGAAGTGACAAATCCGATATATCGGCCGATTGTTTGGGCATTTCCTAATATGAAATGCAATCGGTCGGTCGGTTTGATTGGGCATTTCAGTCGATTCGACCGATCATCATTTGACATTAGTGGCATCGTAAACCCTACTCTGAAGTGTATCGGTCCGACCGAACATTTGAGTTTGACAAGAGTTTTATCGGAGATCTAATGTCATATTTTACGACATCTAAATAGCTTTCGTCTGACCATCGTAAATGGACATATTTTTTAACATGCTTAGAAATCTTGTATTTTATACATACCTAATCATTGTTTACAACAAGTTTCACACCTCCAAGTTAAAACTTCATAACCACCGCATAGCACAAGTACAATTTTAGGACACAAATTATTGTAAACGTTATAAAATCTATCAAATATAATAGTTTGGTATGCCGGCTTGACAAAACAATTCATTTCTTCTTATTTTGCTTTAATGATGAAACTATTAGAAATGCACTATTAGCACTAAGCCACGAATCCCTAAAAATGCAATAGGTAGGCAACACAACTATATTTTGTCCAATCTTAGAGACCATTATATTTGGTCGGATTCGCGCTGACAGTGTGACAGACAGCTGATCAGACCAGAATAACAAACACAAACTTTTTTTATGGTTTCAAACTGTAACACGTCGTTATAATATTATTTTTATTTTTATAATTTTAAAAGCATTATTTAATAAATATGACTCATTTTCTACAAAAAACTTATTATTATGCCACATAACGCCATCTATCGAATTATTTTCAAACTACTTTGCGATCGAGTATCTCAGGACAACTTTTAAAATCAATAAGCAAGCAATGACATTTCATGTGTTCAGCATTTATTTTTCTAAATGTCATAAACAATTGGAATGATGCAATTTTCTTAGTTTCAATATCTAAAATTGATTGAAATAAACATTTTTCTGTTAATAGAAATCATGTTTACGCATTAGTTTACTAATATTTTGAATCGGCAAGAGACTTTTACAAAACCGGTAAAATTTTAATACGTAGTCATAACACTAGCACTCAGTATCATTCATTCCGATACTCTTCTACAATTGTCTGTGGACACGATGGAACTTCGCGATTTCGATGTTGTTTCGCGCTAAGGTTCCAATCGAAACTTCGGTCGAGGATCGGTCGGATGCGAACATTCGGATGGTACATTTCGCGCTAGACCCCCTGTTTCTGATTTCTATGACACTAGTGCTTTAGGTTCTTACCTTAGGATCGAAACAATTTATGTGATGTTATACAATATTAATTTATGTAACTATTCTTATCACTCGCGCATTGATGATGAATTAGGAATTTGATGGTTTACTTTTTGAAAGTCATCTCAGTTATTTAATAATTTGTTATATAAATAAGTAAGAGCGTGCATAAGGTCTTCTGTGTTCGACATGTTGAAGAAGTGGGGCTTACAAAAATGGCATAACTCTAGTTTCTAAAGGTAGGTAATAATATATAAATTGTAAAAAATACTGTTATATATTTTTCGTATATAATTTGAGAAAAGGAATCAATTCGTCCTTCATCATTGGTAGCCAATGAATCGGAGTCTCGCTTCACATACGTAGGTCGCAAGTCCGCATTCCACAGTACGTACCTCTGGATTTTTTGGAATTTATAACTATTTACTGATTTTCTTACCTCTTGCTCAGCGGCGAGGGAAATCATTGAGCGGAAATCTGTGAGATTCAGAAAAAAAATGGTCTAGTTTCCTTGTTACAATTGCGGAGATGCGAAAGTTTGTCGGGATTTTCTTCAAACGTAAAACCAGACTTTCCACTTCTGGAAGCCGTTTCAAGACGGGACGCTACTCTACCATCTAGTGACCCGACTTAGAACAGGATAAAGCGCTAGGAAAGAGAAGATTCGTCTGGCATTTTGGTTCCATATGTTTTACTTACCACACGAACTTACTCATTTACGGAGGCGTCTAATGATATATTTAATACATTATTCGAAATAACCTTGACATAATGTTTGTCGCGAATAGTAAAAGAGATAAGGTTTGTTCTCCTGCTTGATAGGTAGGTGATATCACGAGAACGGTAGGAATCGGATTTTTTGGATTAGCCCAGGACTGTAGTATATAGCTTATTACGTAGAAGGCATTTACCCTGCAGTGGGTTCGGATTGGCTGAAATAATGATGATTATGATTCCCAATTAGCAATTATGATTGTAACTTATCTGCCGAGTTTCGATTGATTTCTATATTAACATATATATTCGAAGCATGTGTTGCTACTTTGCCCAACGGTATATCGTACGAGGTTTTCCCTAACGGTAATCTTCCCAGCCATGTTTTGTCAATCGGGTCAAGTTGGGGCCTTCAGTTTAGAGCCCCTACACTACGGACACACCATGAGCGGGACATATGAGCTGACTGCTCTTAAACGTCATTGGGATGGCAGGCGTACTCTCCAACGGCAGAAGTTCCATTTGAATATTAGACAGAGGCAGCTGTGAAGCTATAAATGTTTAATGGCGGAGCAGCAATCCCTATCAAATCGTGAGTGTTGTGAAATAAATTATTCATATGATTATTACACATTGCACAATATTAACATAAGTAAATTCAAAACCTTGCAAGGATACAGAAATTATATAGACAAAAAAGAGGAACAGATGCACGAGAGCATGTTTCAAATCTCTTATTATCAAATTCAACAAAAATGCCTACGCCCCCCACTAGTCAGCAGTTTGTTAATTTATAATCATCAGAAAAAAACACCCATGCGTATAAGGCATCAAATACATTGAGTCTTGATAGGTAATAACTATCTCTATGGTAATAATGATACGCTATTTATCACAGAAATTAGTTAAGATAAAACTTTATTTAATAATCTAAACCTTGTTCAATACATAATAAAAACCCAAAATGCTTGATAACAAATTATCAAAGTTTAGATAACTATCTTGATTCTAAACTTTCATATAAATTGCTTTTCTAACAATCAGTGGGCGTCAGTGATTTATCAAAATGGCTTACAAATTGTTCACTATTTTGGCTGTTGCTGCCGTCATATCTCAAGGTAGGACTAAATTATAAAAGCAAAAACATGTGAAATTGTATAAACAATATTTTAACTTTCTAGTTTTATCGTTTCAATAAAAAGAACCCATTGATTGATTGATACAAAACTAAACTTATGATGCTCTTTTTATTATTATTATAATTTTTAAGATTCTGCCTGCGATTTTATCTGCATGGACTTTAAAATTTAGCCCACGAGAAACACGTACTCGTATCGAAATATGTTGTAAATTTCAGCAAAGTTTGTTTACCTGTTAAAGCAAGATTATGTATTAAAAATACAAACTTTTTTTTTTTAATACAGCTATTGAAAAAAATAAATAAATATATAATATTTATTTCCGTTAATGATATTTTTCACATTAGTTACTACATCTTAAATTTTTTTTACTCTTTAACGGTTTGAAAATAATCGTTTGGATAGCAAAAGAACGTTGGTTTGATTCCCAACTGAAGCTATCGAATTTTTGAGTATAGTTAAACTCTTATGGAAGTACCTATAGATCCTTAATTTTAATTTTGTTGCTTGATTGGTTTTTTGACAGAATTAATAGTTTGCGAGCGAATAACTAGTTTTTTTATTTCGTTAACAGAATTTACCGCTGAGATTTTTTAATAAGTTAAATGTACTATTTAATTTACTTGGTCGTATCACCAATATGAAATTAATCTTATCGAGCTTCATTCAATTTTTCAATGAAAGCGTTTGCGTACCGGCGCAATGCGGTGGGTGCGTCTTTAATTTGTATCTGATCCCCGATTTAGAACCCTTCAACAACGAATAGACAAGATACTAATCACGTGACATAAATGCTAAATCTAAGGGTTGAAAATTTGATATCGATAGAGTCTGAATCGGGGCCTGCACCTGTATTCGAAAAATGACATTTTGCGGTAGCTCTAATAGATACTATTTGTAAGAATTATGATGTCATGTCATTTACCGGTTAATTCAATTTGATATCGAAAGGTATAGGTAAATAATTGGGGCCTGAATTCAGATTCTTGGATTCAAAAGTCCAAAAAATGACAATCTGAAGTAGCTGTTATAGTTTTACAAAATATAGCGTCAAGTGGTTTATTGGTTGACAATTTTAAATCGAAAGGTTTTAAATCAGGGCCTGCATCTGAACCTGGTAAATGACGGGTTGAGGTAACTGTAGTACTATTTGTATGAGTAAACGCATTTGATCATATCCGAAGCGGAGAAATAACAGATCTTATCAGAACAGATCAGAATTACCTAAGACCTAGTTTACAAACTTCCAGACAGGATTAGTACTACAGCAATTAACCGATATTCCTCGTATTTGAAACGTCTGCAGCAAAGAAAGATAGTTAAGTTAGTATTTCAAACTAAAACTCAATTAGTCTGCAAACACGATGTTTCACCTTTCATCTTGACTGTACTCGATAAACAAACTAATGGTGAACTACTGTTTCCAGGATATGGTGCTGCTATCGAAGAAATCAGACTTGAAGATGAAACAGTTAACCACATCAGCAACCCTCTGACTGGCCGGGCAATCAGCATTCCTCATTTAATCCTTGACACTCTTGAAGCTTGCGTCATCACTTTTCCCAATGGCATGAGCTACGACGTCTTCCCAAATTTCAATGTTCCTAATACAGTTTCTGCTCTTGGCAGTGTATTCCCCAGCTGTGGGGTCGGTTTCCATAATCCACCTGTATCGGCGAGTGGAACCTATGAGTTGACAGCTCTTACTCTTCACCGTGACAATAGACGTAGTATTCAATACAAACGCTTCATTGTGAATTTTTCACAAAGTGAGCTGTGGCAATGAATGTTGCAAAAGTGATTTTTTATGTATTTAAATTAATTGACAATAAAATTAGTCATAATATAATAATAACAATCAATTTAGATCACATAATTTCAAAATTAAATGAGAAAACAAAACTTTATGCTCTCTTAATCGTAATGATTTGAATGAATAAATACATTGACAAAGAAATGACAGTGTGAATGATTACCTATGCCACACACATCAGTCATAGTCCTCCATTCCTACTAGTAGGACTAATGACTGATGACTATGACTATGACTATGACGGGTTCAGTGGAGCCCGATCTTCGTCTAGCCTTATGATTTTTGTTCGTAATGTTTATTTTGTTAAGAGCATAGAGTTTCAGCAAGTGCCAAATTCTCTTAACAAAAAAAATATATATAGTAAAGTAGTCACCAGTGTACATTCGAAAAAATTTAAAAACGAAAACATCTTACTCCATTCACTTGATTAAGAACCAGCAAAGTGCTTCAGGTATTACCAGAAGCTCCGGCTTACCTTTTAAGGAGTTGTATTTTTAATGCAGTTTGTCTTTTGCTGTAAAAAGCGAACTTAAGACACTCCGATGCAGTTTCTAGTTTTTGTTTCCTCGTTGTTTATTCTACAAGTATCGCATTTTGCATCTCTTGTTATTTCGAGTTTTAAGTGCAATTCAAATGGGCTTTCGAGTTAGTTGAATTTTTATTATATATTCATTTGTGAACTTGAAGATAAATAACACTTGAAAAAAAATCATCGACCTCAGGTGGGACTCGAACCCACGTCCCATCGCATACCGGGCGAGTGCTTTGACCACTAAGCTACCGAGGACGTCACGTAACAAGATGAAATTCCTCAAGTGTTTTTTCTCGCTGTCAAAGCCAGCGTATTCTGATCAATGTTGTAGCTATATGTATAGCTGAGTAGTATACTACCGTCAACACCCTAAAGAAATATTTTTACAAATATTTGACTATTGGTTAAGATCAGAAATGCTTTAACATTGTAAATTTTTGTTTTTAGCAATTCCATGCAAGGTTTAATTGAAGATAAATAACACATGAAAAAAATCATCGACCTCAGGTGGGACTCGAACCCACGTCCCATCGCATACCAGGCGAGTGCTTTGACCACTAAGCTACCGAGGACGTCACGTAATAAGATGAAATTCCTCAAGCGTTTTTTCTCGCTGTCAAAGCCAGCGTATTCTGATCAATGTTTTAGCTATATGTATAGCTGAGTAGTATACTACCGTCAACACCCTATAGAAATATTTTTACAAATATTTGACTATTGGTTAAGATGAGAAATGCTTTAACATTGTAAATTTTAGTTTTTAGCAATTCCATGCAAGGTTTAATTGAAGATAAATAACACTTGAAAAAAAATCATCGACCTCAGGTGGGACTCGAACCCACGTCCCATCGCATACCAGGCGAGTGCTTTGACCACTAAGCTACCGATGATTTTTTTCAAGTGTTATTTATCTTCAATTAAACCTTGCATGGAATTGCTAAAAACAAAAATTTACATTTGTGAACTTTATAAAATGTTTACCGCTCAGAGTGAAGACAATCAATAAAAAGACTTTTGCAGAACATTTTTTTTAAATAGAAGGAGTACCTACGACTATTTCTGATGGGTCATTTTGGATACCTACTAAAGGCAAAAAAACAGTAAGATTTCAACAAAAATCAGAAAAATGGGCGAGATATAGGTACGTAACTCTAAATTTAAAATTATTTGTCGTTGAAATCTCGTTTAGTAGTGTTTTGTGTGATATAGGAGACGTTTTAGAATCATACATATACAGTCATGTTATGACATGATCAATTACTGAGTACTAATTAATGAGAACTGCGGTCATATGTAATTGATGTAATATCATTTAATTGGTCTGTAGGTATCAATCAAAGAGTAAGTTTTGGCAAAAATGATGAGGGAAAAATATAGGATTATGTATTCTTCTAAAAGAAATAATTTAGAAAGTACAAATATTCTTTCATTTATTGAAATCAATTCTACCGTTACAGACTATTGATCTTTGTAAATTGCTATTTCAAAGCAAATCTATTTCCATAAGGCATGTTTGAACAATATCGAACAGTACTGCAAAACAAACAGTTTTGAAATTCAAAGCCCAGATTATTTTGGTGGACCACAGCGTAAATTTCATTGAATAATTTGTAAACAAAGGTTTAAACGGACTACGTCAAACATGATTCAGATGGAGGGACCTTGAATAGGCGATTTTGTGCCAGAGTCAATTATACTAGTATTTGTGTTGATTTTGTATTTGCAAGTACACATTCAAATAGAATTTATGTAACCATTTTAGAGTTGAGAAAATACATATATTGAAATGAAAAACAAACTTTCTGGGTTATTAGGTATCCGTAGAAACACTGGTAAGGGCATCAAAAGACGAGCACCGAGCACAAGAAAAAAAAAACTATATTTAATTCAAATTCATTTATTCAGTAAATAGGCCCTCTTCCGAGCACGTTTCAAAATATAACTTAGCCCTACAACCATTGTAGGTCTCAATATCATTCCATCCAAAGATCACGATCTTTTGCTTCCTCTATCCAGCCACTGCCAGTCTTCTGCATAACAACATAACTGAGTCTGTTTTTGCCTGTCCTGAGTTTTCTGACCATTCCAGACCCACCTAAAACCTTTCTTAACAATGTCAGTTATTTACTAACAGAGTATTAGGTAAATCAATTTCAAACTACCACAGTCAGTTAATTAACTTTAAAATTCAGTCTTAAGAAAACTTAAGTTTTATTTGCATAGGTACAGGTTGAAATTCAAAGTGATCTTCAATTCTGCCACCCCGTATTTTTCCCGTAACGGCCAAGTTGAGGCACTGGCTAATATTTTATGCAAAGATGGGACGCGTCTGTTGCCGCGACAGAGTCCTGTTGTTTGCTGAGGAGAGATCAAAAAGGGAATTGGCTCTAAATCCCGCAGCCCGTGTTCTGAATAACAAACTAATTTATCTGCCGTTCCGTGGAAATTTTGATGGCGGTCTTAGATACTGGGAGTTTGTTTTTGGAAGTAACGACACTGATATTTTGTTCTATGGCGTTTTTTGTACACTATTTACAAAATAGGTAAGTGAACGACGCAAGCATCAAGTATTAAAGCGTTTTCGTTATAGACCTTTAGAGCAGATCCTCTATCTATCTCGTTTTTAAGTCAATAGAATTTGACAGCAGCTTTACCACAAAACAAAACTCCACCTTAATTCCTTCAGAACCGCGCATGTTGTTAACGCGCATGCTAACGATTTTTATACGAGCCCTAACTTGTTTCACTAAGAAGTACCTGTTAGTTCAAATCGTAGAAAATAAAAATACCTTAAAACTATGGTTATTTTAACCATAGTTTTAATTACTATAGTATATATGAGTATTATGTTATCGATTTTAATCATAGTTTTAAGGTGAGTTCCATATTTTTTTTCTTCATTATCTATTAGTACGGGACAAACACAAGAGATTCATCCTTTCGTATTCGTATAGTATTGTATTATTTACTGAGAATGCCAAAAGTCAAGCTATACATTTCTATTGAAAGCTAAATTTGCATTGTACAGATGGTCTCTTCAATGAGAATTTCTTAAAGAAGTTTTGTAGTTGCAGTATCTTTAGAAACACTATGAAAAATAATTGTATGCTTTAGGAGATCAATAATTTCCAACGGCAGTGTAATTAAATCAGTAATCACATGCATTACCGCAGCATTAAACACTGCACTTAATATTTGATTGGTACAATAACATTACACTGTTGTTTGCTCTCGGGTATCCAAATAGCTTAAATCATTTCCGAAAAGTGTATTTCCATTAAAAACTGAGCTCTTACTTAAGAGATCGCTTGAACAATTAAAGGGTCAGCTTTGAAATAAATAAATAAATAAATATTGGACAACATCACATACATTGCACTGATCATAAGGTAAGTTGCTAAAGCACTTGTGTTATAGAAATCAGAAACTACGACGGTATCACAACACCCAGACCCGAGCCAATATAGAAAAGTTCGTTTTCTACATTGACCCGACCGGGGATCGAACCCGGAACCTCAGAGATGTCGCCACCATTTAAAGTCCAGCGTCTCGGCTACGGAGGTCGTCGTACGTCGTGAAATGTACCTTAGCTATTAGCCGTGTATGTACTTCCATTAAATATTATTTGCCATTAGCTTCTTTGATGCTTTGAGTTGGTTTTCTAGACGCCCAGTTGTAAGTAAATTGGAATAAAAAGCGGGATTTGAAGTTGGCTTTGAGATTAAATAGATGTCCTTATAGGTATGAGAAATCGTTAAGCTTGTTCCTCGTCAACGATAGTTTATCTGAAGCAAGCAGCGCCTAGACGTAAGTTTTATGTCTTAAAAGAAAAAATCCGTATTTATGACGGCCTTTTTCAGTGTCAGTAACATTATTATGTTACTAACATTATAATGCGTAAACAAATAAAACAACGTAGAGTGGAGACGCGAAAATTTAAACTAGTCTAAAACGTAAGGATATAAAGTTAGTTACCACAGACTAATAGTGACATTGTTCAGGTTGGAATCTTAAAACTCGACCTTAAAATAAGATAAAAAATTTACAACAGCAAGTAACGTAGGTTTTTGTATACGAGCTTACTCGAAAAGTAACAACCGACTTTTGTGTGTTGTCTAGCGCATTTTATTTTTTTCTTTAAATCAACTGTTTCCCCAAAGCACTAGTACTATGTTATAACATTATCTAAGTGTGAAATTCTACCGTAAATAGTTTTAAGAAAAAATCCAGGTGGTAAGAAAAATCACAAATCTGACCCAAAATCGGATTAAGACAGTGTAAGGAAAAGATAAAAAGAAGCTGACGAAAACACCACATAAGTCTTACTTAAGTACTTTGTCAGGCTTACTAATTCATAAGACAAGGGATGTGGAAGAATGAAATATTCCAGGTAGTATTCCGTGATCCAACATTTATAAACAAACTAAATTAGTCCATGCTTTTTTATGTTTACAGAATAAGTTAAGATAAAAAAATGAATTTCATAATTTGGTGAGCTGTTATAATAATACCGGTAGACCTAAAATAGAAAACTACTTTTTTGAAAAACGATATTGCCTTTTACTGCTTAATAAAGCATAGTCCAGGGCTCTAACCATGAGCTGTTAAAACAATCACAAATCTGTCAAACATTATCATTTCTGTCAAATTTTGTATGAAATGACGTACCAAAATTGACAGATTTGACAACTTTGAGATTGTTTTTAGAGTTCATGGTTAGGGGGCAGGGCCATAACCACGAACTCTTAAAACAATCTCAAATCTTTATTTCTGTTTTTTAGTATTTGTTTTTATAGCGGCAATAGAAATACATCATCTGTGAACTGTCAATGTCAGTCAGTCAGACAGACAGACAGACGGAGAGCGTAGCCTTAGTAATGGGATCCCGTTTTACGCTTTGGATACGGAACCCTAAACAAGGGCAGATGTACACACGATGTGTCACCAATTAAAAATAACCGCCATCGTATCTGAACTAGATAAGGGGATAAATAAGATTATGATGATTATGAATAAAATTATCAATCACATTATCGTCTGTGTCAATCGATTTAAATTGTGTTCCAAATTAAACTTCCAATAAATAAGCAGTGGTACAATCTCCGGCATAAATGTTGAGCGCTGGGGCAAAGATTGGGGATTTCTTTGCGCATCTTACGAGACGATCATCATATCAGAGAAGCGTGTGCGCGGAGCTAACAACCAATCACGGCTGGCGGTGCAGGTGTGGCGCACGAATAGCCAATCATGTAATCGTCTTGTGAATCTTTTCCCAGCGCTCAACTTTTAATAATAATGGATGTTTTAGTGCTATTGGTCACACCGTATAATCAATTATTAATTTTTATCTTAATTTTTTTAACAAAACACTACATTTATGAATTATAAAAGATAATCTGAATTGTATCTATATTACCAAAATAATAAACCAGATTTACGTAGAACTAAAAATGCAGAGCGTTGTTTGTGTACATTAAACAAGAATAATGTCGGTATAAATCAGAAAAAATGCACTAACAAATGTTAATTAGTGCAAAAACTGCGGTAGTTACGACCACAGTATAGATGGGCAAAGCATGTCCGAAACAAAATAATAGAAAAAAATCTTTAGGCGGGATGGTATTGATCGGCCTTAAGAGGCGTATTGTAAGGTGTTAAAACCGGCCAAGTGCGAGTCGGACTCGCGCACGAAGGGTTCCGCACCATTATCTATAAAAACGAGCATAAAAAACACGTTTGTTGCTTGGGAGTCCTCTTAAATATTTATTTTAATCTGGTTTCAAGAATTTGTTGTTAAGGCAGCAACATAAAAACATCATCTGTGAAAATTTCAACT